>OX421975.1:22821221-24033721 GCA_949128135.1 Parasteatoda lunata
TCTAGAAGACGAGATATCCGAGGTTTTTATCGAAGAAACAATAAAAACCTCAAGAAACTTTTGTTGCAACAGAGGAAGGCTAGTAATATTTAACTCGCTATACACATGCAATTTTGGTATCTTTAAATTTCTCGTTATAGAATCTCGTAAAAAAATAATTATCTCCTAAAATAATCTCGATCTTAAATAACCTTTCAAATAATCTGGTAAAAAAGTAATAATCAATTGCTATCAATGACCGTATTCAAAAATATAAACAACACTAGAGCACAGCGGATTCTAGAAGACGAGATATCCGAGGTTTTTATCGAAGAAACAATAAAAACCTCAAGAATTTTTTGTTGCAACAGAGGAAGGCTAGTAATATTTAACTCGCTATAAACATGCAATTTTGGTATCTTTAAATTTCTCGTTATAGAATCTCGTAAAAAAATAATTATCTCCTAAAATAATCTCGATCTTAAATAACCTTTCAAATAATCTGGTAAAAAAGTAATAATCAATTGCTATCAATGACCGTATTCAAAAATATAAACAACACTAGAGCACAGCGGATTCTAGAAGACGAGATATCCGAGGTTTTTATCGAAGAAACAATAAAAACCTCAAGAAACTTTTGTTGCAACAGAGGAAGGCTAGTAATATTTAACTCGCTATAAACATGCAATTTTGGTATCTTTAAATTTCTCGTTATAGAATCTCGTAAAAAAATAATTATCTCCTAAAATAATCTCGATCTTAAATAACCTTTCAAATAATCTGGTAAAAAAGTAATAATCAATGACCGTATTCAAAAATATAAACAACACTAGAGCACAGCGGATTCTAGAAGACGAGATATCCGAGGTTTTTATCGAAGAAACAATAAAAACCTCAAGAAACTTTTGTTGCAACAGAGGAAGGCTAGTAATATTTAACTCGCTATAAACATACAATTTTGGTATCTTTAAATTTCTCGTTATAGAATCTCGTAAAAAAATAATTATCTCCTAAAATAATCTCGATCTTAAATAACCTTTCAAATAATCTGGTAAAAAAGTAATAATCAATTGCTATCAATGACCGTATTCAAAAATATAAACAACACTAGAGCACAGCGGATTCTAGAAGACGAGATATCCGAGATTTTTATCGAAGAAACAATAAAAACCTCAAGAAACTTTTGTTGCAACAGAGGAAGGCTAGTAATATTTAACTCGCTATAAACATGCAATTTTGGTATCTTTAAATTTCTCGTTATAGATTCTCGTAAAAAAATAATTATCTCCTAAAATAATCTCGATCTTAAATAACCTTTCAAATAATCTGGTAAAAAAGTAATAATCAATTGCTATCAATGACCGTATTCAAAAATATAAACAACACTAGAGCACAGCGGATTCTAGAAGACGAGATATCCGAGGTTTTTATCGAAGAAACAATAAAAACCTCAAGAAACTTTTGTTGCAACAGAGGAAGGCTAGTAATATTTAACTCGCTATAAACATGCAATTTTGGTATCTTTAAATTTCTCGTTATAGAATCTCGTAAAAAAATAATTATCTCCTAAAATAATCTCGATCTTAAATAACCTTTCAAATAATCTGGTAAAAAAGTAATAATCAATTGCTATCAATGACCGTATTCAAAAATATAAACAACACTAGAGCACAGCGGATTCTAGAAGACGAGATATCCGAGGTTTTTATCGAAGAAACAATAAAAACCTCAAGAAACTTTTGTTGCAACAGAGGAAGGCTAGTAATATTTAACTCGCTATAAACATGCAATTTTGGTATCTTTAAATTTCTCGTTATAGAATCTCGTAAAAAAATAATTATCTCCTTAAATAATCTCGATCTTAAATAACCTTTCAAATAATCTGGTAAAAAAGTAATAATCAATTGCTATCAATGACCGTATTCAAAAATATAAACAACACTAGAGCACAGCGGATTCTAGAAGACGAGATATCCGAGGTTTTTATCGAAGAAACAATAAAAACCTCAAGAAACTTTTGTTGCAACAGAGGAAGGCTAGTAATATTTAACTCGCTATAAACATGCAATTTTGGCATCTTTAAATTTCTCGTTATAGAATCTCGTAAAAAAATAATCATCTCCTAAAATAATCTCGATCTTAAATAACCTTTCAAATAATCTGGTAAAAAAGTAATAATCAATGACCGTATTCAAAAATATAAACAACACTAGAGCACAGCGGATTCTAGAAGACGAGATATCCGAGGTTTTTATCGAAGAAACAATAAAAACCTCAAGAAACTTTTGTTGCAACAGAGGAAGGCTAGTAATATTTAACTCGCTATAAACATGCAATTTTGGTATCTTTAAATTTCTCGTTATAGAATCTCGTAAAAAAATAATTATCTCCTAAAATAATCTCGATCTTAAATAACCTTTCAAATAATCTGGTAAAAAAGTAATAATCAATTGCTATCAATGACCGTATTCAAAAATATAAACAACACTAGAGCACAGCGGATTCTAGTAGACGAGATATCCGAGGTTTTTATCGAAGAAACAATAAAAACCTCAAGAAACTTTTGTTGCAACAGAGGAAGGCTAGTAATATTTAACTCGCTATAAACATGCAATTTTGGTATCTTTAAATTTCTCGTTATAGAATCTCGTAAAAAAATAATTATCTCCTAAAATAATCTCGATCTTAAATAACCTTTCAAATAATCTGGTAAAAAAGTAATAATCAATTGCTATCAATGACCGTATTCAAAAATATAAACAACACTAGAGCACAGCGGATTCTAGAAGACGAGATATCCGAGGTTTTTATCGAAGAAACAATAAAAACCTCAAGAAACTTTTGTTGCAACAGAGGAAGGCTAGTAATATTTAACTCGCTATAAACATGCAATTTTGGTATCTTTAAATTTCTCGTTATAGAATCTCGTAAAAAAATAATTATCTCCTAAAATAATCTCGATCTTAAATAACCTTTCAAATAATCTGGTAAAAAAGTAATAATCAATGACCGTATTCAAAAATATAAACAACACTAGAGCACAGCGGATTCTAGAAGACGAGATATCCGAGGTTTTTATCGAAGAAACAATAAAAACCTCAAGAAACTTTTGTTGCAACAGAGGAAGGCTAGTAATATTTAACTCGCTATAAACATGCAATTTTGGTATCTTTAAATTTCTCGTTATAGAATCTCGTAAAAAAATAATTATCTCCTAAAATAATCTCGATCTTAAATAACCTTTCAAATAATCTGGTAAAAAAGTAATAATCAATTGCTATCAATGACCGTATTCAAAAATATAAACAACACTAGAGCACAGCGGATTCTAGAAGACGAGATATCCGAGGTTTTTATCGAAGAAACAATAAAAACCTCAAGAAACTTTTGTTGCAACAGAGGAAGGCTAGTAATATTTAACTCGCTATAAACATGCAATTTTGGTATCTTTAAATTTCTCGTTATAGATTCTCGTAAAAAAATAATTATCTCCTAAAATAATCTCGATCTTAAATAACCTTTCAAATAATCTGGTAAAAAAGTAATAATCAATTGCTATCAATGACCGTATTCAAAAATATAAACAACACTAGAGCACAGCGGATTCTAGAAGACGAGATATCCGAGGTTTTTATCGAAGAAACAATAAAAACCTCAAGAAACTTTTGTTGCAACAGAGGAAGGCTAGTAATATTTAACTCGCTATAAACATGCAATTTTGGTATCTTTAAATTTCTCGTTATAGAATCTCGTAAAAAAATAATTATCTCCTAAAATAATCTCGATCTTAAATAACCTTTCAAATAATCTGGTAAAAAAGTAATAATCAATTGCTATCAATGACCGTATTTAAAAATATAAACAACACTAGAGCACAGCGGATTCTAGAAGACGAGATATCCGAGGTTTTTATCGAAGAAACAATAAAAACCTCAAGAAACTTTTGTTGCAACAGAGGAAGGCTAGTAATATTTAACTCGCTATAAACATGCAATTTTGGTATCTTTAAATTTCTCGTTATAGAATCTCGTAAAAAAATAATTATCTCCTAAAATAATCTCGATCTTAAATAACCTTTCAAATAATCTGGTAAAAAAGTAATAATCAATTGCTATCAATGACCGTATTCAAAAATATAAACAACACTAGAGCACAGCGGATTCTAGAAGACGAGATATCCGAGGTTTTTATCGAAGAAACAATAAAAACCTCAAGAAACTTTTGTTGCAACAGAGGAAGGCTAGTAATATTTAACTCGCTATAAACATGCAATTTTGGTATCTTTAAATTTCTCGTTATAGAATCTCGTAAAAAAATAATTATCTCCTAAAATAATCTCGATCTTAAATAACCTTTCAAATAATCTGGTAAAAAAGTAATAATCAATGACCGTATTCAAAAATATAAACAACACTAGAGCACAGCGGATTCTAGAAGACGAGATATCCGAGATTTTTATCGAAGAAACAATAAAAACCTCAAGAAACTTTTGTTGCAACAGAGGAAGGCTAGTAATATTTAACTCGCTATAAACATGCAATTTTGGTATCTTTAAATTTCTCGTTATAGAATCTCGTAAAAAAATAATTATCTCCTAAAATAATCTCGATCTTAAATAACCTTTCAAATAATCTGGTAAAAAAGTAATAATCAATTGCTATCAATGACCGTATTCAAAAATATAAACAACACTAGAGCACAGCGGATTCTAGAAGACGAGATATCCGAGGTTTTTATCGAAGAAACAATAAAAACCTCAAGAAACTTTTGTTGCAACAGAGGAAGGCTGGTAATATTTAACTCGCTATAAACATGCAATTTTGGTATCTTTAAATTTCTTGTTATAGATTCTCGTAAAAAAATAATTATCTCCTAAAATAATCTCGATCTTAAATAACCTTTCAAATAATCTGGTAAAAAAGTAATAATCAATTGCTATCAATGACCGTATTCAAAAATATAAACAACACTAGAGCACAGCGGATTCTAGAAGACGAGATATCCGAGGTTTTTATCGAAGAAACAATAAAAACCTCAAGAAACTTTTGTTGCAACAGAGGAAGGCTAGTAATATTTAACTCGCTATAAACATGCAATTTTGGTATCTTTAAATTTCTCGTTATAGAATCTCGTAAAAAAATAATTATCTCCTAAAATAATCTCGATCTTAAGTAACCTTTCAAATAATCTGGTAAAAAAGTAATAATCAATTGCTATCAATGACCGTATTCAAAAATATAAACAACACTAGAGCACAGCGGATTCTAGAAGACGAGATATCCGAGGTTTTTATCGAGGAAACAATAAAAACCTCAAGAAACTTTTGTTGCAACAGAGGAAGGCTAGTAATATTTAACTCGCTATAAACATGCAATTTTGGTATCTTTAAATTTCTCGTTATAGAATCTCGTAAAAAAATAATTATCTCCTTAAATAATCTCGATCTTAAATAACCTTTCAAATAATCTGGTAAAAAAGTAATAATCAATTGCTATCAATGACCGTATTCAAAAATATAAACAACACTAGAGCACAGCGGATTCTAGAAGACGAGATATCCGAGGTTTTTATCGAAGAAACAATAAAAACCTCAAGAAACTTTTGTTGCAACAGAGGAAGGCTAGTAATATTTAACTCGCTATAAACATGCAATTTTGGCATCTTTAAATTTCTCGTTATAGAATCTCGTAAAAAAATAATTATCTCCTAAAATAATCTCGATCTTAAATAACCTTTCAAATAATCTGGTAAAAAAGTAATAATCAATGACCGTATTCAAAAATATAAACAACACTAGAGCACAGCGGATTCTAGAAGACGAGATATCCGAGGTTTTTATCGAAGAAACAATAAAAACCTCAAGAAACTTTTGTTGCAACAGAGGAAGGCTAGTAATATTTAACTCGCTATAAACATGCAATTTTGGTATCTTTAAATTTCTCGTTATAGAATCTCGTAAAAAAATAATTATCTCCTAAAATAATCTCGATCTTAAATAACCTTTCAAATAATCTGGTAAAAAAGTAATAATCAATGACCGTATTCAAAAATATAAACAACACTAGAGCACAGCGGATTCTAGAAGACGAGATATCCGAGGTTTTTATCGAAGAAACAATAAAAACCTCAAGAAACTTTTGTTGCAACAGAGGAAGGCTAGTAATATTTAACTCGCTATAAACATGCAATTTTGGTATCTTTAAATTTCTCGTTATAGAATCTCGTAAAAAAATAATTATCTCCTAAAATAATCTCGATCTTAAATAACCTTTCAAATAATCTGGTAAAAAAGTAATAATCAATTGCTATCAATGACCGTATTCAAAAATATAAACAACACTAGAGCACAGCGGATTCTAGAAGACGAGATATCCGAGGTTTTTATCGAAGAAACAATAAAAACCTCAAGAAACTTTTGTTGCAACAGAGGAAGGCTAGTAATATTTAACTCGCTATAAACATGCAATTTTGGTATCTTTAAATTTCTCGTTATAGAATCTCGTAAAAAAATAATTATCTCCTTAAATAATCTCGATCTTAAATAACCTTTCAAATAATCTGGTAAAAAAGTAATAATCAATTGCTATCAATGACCGTATTCAAAAATATAAACAACACTAGAGCACAGCGGATTCTAGAAGACGAGATATCCGAGGTTTTTATCGAAGAAACAATAAAAACCTCAAGAAACTTTTGTTGCAACAGAGGAAGGCTAGTAATATTTAACTCGCTATAAACATGCAATTTTGGCATCTTTAAATTTCTCGTTATAGAATCTCGTAAAAAAATAATTATCTCCTAAAATAATCTCGATCTTAAATAACCTTTCAAATAATCTGGTAAAAAAGTAATAATCAATGACCGTATTCAAAAATATAAACAACACTAGAGCACAGCGGATTCTAGAAGACGAGATATCCGAGGTTTTTATCGAAGAAACAATAAAAACCTCAAGAAACTTTTGTTGCAACAGAGGAAGGCTAGTAATATTTAACTCGCTATAAACATGCAATTTTGGTATCTTTAAATTTCTCGTTATAGAATCTCGTAAAAAAATAATTATCTCCTAAAATAATCTCGATCTTAAATAACCTTTCAAATAATCTGGTAAAAAAGTAATAATCAATTGCTATCAATGACCGTATTCAAAAATATAAACAACACTAGAGCACAGCGGATTCTAGTAGACGAGATATCCGAGGTTTTTATCGAAGAAACAATAAAAACCTCAAGAAACTTTTGTTGCAACAGAGGAAGGCTAGTAATATTTAACTCGCTATAAACATGCAATTTTGGTATCTTTAAATTTCTCGTTATAGAATCTCGTAAAAAAATAATTATCTCCTAAAATAATCTCGATCTTAAATAACCTTTCAAATAATCTGGTAAAAAAGTAATAATCAATTGCTATCAATGACCGTATTCAGAAATATAAACAACACTAGAGCACAGCGGATTCTAGAAGACGAGATATCCGAGGTTTTTATCGAAGAAACAATAAAAACCTCAAGAAACTTTTGTTGCAACAGAGGAAGGCTAGTAATATTTAACTCGCTATAAACATGCAATTTTGGTATCTTTAAATTTCTCGTTATAGAATCTCGTAAAAAAATAATTATCTCCTAAAATAATCTCGATCTTAAGTAACCTTTCAAATAATCTGGTAAAAAAGTAATAATCAATTGCTATCAATGACCGTATTCAAAAATATAAACAACACTAGAGCACAGCGGATTCTAGAAGACGAGATATCCGAGGTTTTTATCGAGGAAACAATAAAAACCTCAAGAAACTTTTGTTGCAACAGAGGAAGGCTAGTAATATTTAACTCGCTATAAACATGCAATTTTGGTATCTTTAAATTTCTCGTTATAGAATCTCGTAAAAAAATAATTATCTCCTTAAATAATCTCGATCTTAAATAACCTTTCAAATAATCTGGTAAAAAAGTAATAATCAATTGCTATCAATGACCGTATTCAAAAATATAAACAACACTAGAGCACAGCGGATTCTAGAAGACGAGATATCCGAGGTTTTTATCGAAGAAACAATAAAAACCTCAAGAAACTTTTGTTGCAACAGAGGAAGGCTAGTAATATTTAACTCGCTATAAACATGCAATTTTGGCATCTTTAAATTTCTCGTTATAGAATCTCGTAAAAAAATAATTATCTCCTAAAATAATCTCGATCTTAAATAACCTTTCAAATAATCTGGTAAAAAAGTAATAATCAATGACCGTATTCAAAAATATAAACAACACTAGAGCACAGCGGATTCTAGAAGACGAGATATCCGAGGTTTTTATCGAAGAAACAATAAAAACCTCAAGAAACTTTTGTTGCAACAGAGGAAGGCTAGTAATATTTAACTCGCTATAAACATGCAATTTTGGTATCTTTAAATTTCTCGTTATAGAATCTCGTAAAAAAATAATTATCTCCTAAAATAATCTCGATCTTAAATAACCTTTCAAATAATCTGGTAAAAAAGTAATAATCAATGACCGTATTCAAAAATATAAACAACACTAGAGCACAGCGGATTCTAGAAGACGAGATATCCGAGGTTTTTATCGAAGAAACAATAAAAACCTCAAGAAACTTTTGTTGCAACAGAGGAAGGCTAGTAATATTTAACTCGCTATAAACATGCAATTTTGGTATCTTTAAATTTCTCGTTATAGAATCTCGTAAAAAAATAATTATCTCCTAAAATAATCTCGATCTTAAATAACCTTTCAAATAATCTGGTAAAAAAGTAATAATCAATTGCTATCAATGACCGTATTCAAAAATATAAACAACACTAGAGCACAGCGGATTCTAGAAGACGAGATATCCGAGGTTTTTATCGAAGAAACAATAAAAACCTCAAGAAACTTTTGTTGCAACAGAGGAAGGCTAGTAATATTTAACTCGCTATAAACATGCAATTTTGGTATCTTTAAATTTCTCGTTATAGAATCTCGTAAAAAAATAATTATCTCCTTAAATAATCTCGATCTTAAATAACCTTTCAAATAATCTGGTAAAAAAGTAATAATCAATTGCTATCAATGACCGTATTCAAAAATATAAACAACACTAGAGCACAGCGGATTCTAGAAGACGAGATATCCGAGGTTTTTATCGAAGAAACAATAAAAACCTCAAGAAACTTTTGTTGCAACAGAGGAAGGCTAGTAATATTTAACTCGCTATAAACATGCAATTTTGGCATCTTTAAATTTCTCGTTATAGAATCTCGTAAAAAAATAATTATCTCCTAAAATAATCTCGATCTTAAATAACCTTTCAAATAATCTGGTAAAAAAGTAATAATCAATGACCGTATTCAAAAATATAAACAACACTAGAGCACAGCGGATTCTAGAAGACGAGATATCCGAGGTTTTTATCGAAGAAACAATAAAAACCTCAAGAAACTTTTGTTGCAACAGAGGAAGGCTAGTAATATTTAACTCGCTATAAACATGCAATTTTGGTATCTTTAAATTTCTCGTTATAGAATCTCGTAAAAAAATAATTATCTCCTAAAATAATCTCGATCTTAAATAACCTTTCAAATAATCTGGTAAAAAAGTAATAATCAATTGCTATCAATGACCGTATTCAAAAATATAAACAACACTAGAGCACAGCGGATTCTAGTAGACGAGATATCCGAGGTTTTTATCGAAGAAACAATAAAAACCTCAAGAAACTTTTGTTGCAACAGAGGAAGGCTAGTAATATTTAACTCGCTATAAACATGCAATTTTGGTATCTTTAAATTTCTCGTTATAGAATCTCGTAAAAAAATAATTATCTCCTAAAATAATCTCGATCTTAAATAACCTTTCAAATAATCTGGTAAAAAAGTAATAATCAATTGCTATCAATGACCGTATTCAGAAATATAAACAACACTAGAGCACAGCGGATTCTAGAAGACGAGATATCCGAGGTTTTTATCGAAGAAACAATAAAAACCTCAAGAAACTTTTGTTGCAACAGAGGAAGGCTAGTAATATTTAACTCGCTATAAACATGCAATTTTGGTATCTTTAAATTTCTCGTTATAGAATCTCGTAAAAAAATAATTATCTCCTAAAATAATCTCGATCTTAAATAACCTTTCAAATAATCTGGTAAAAAAGTAATAATCAATTGCTATCAATGACCGTATTCAAAAATATAAACAACACTAGAGCACAGCGGATTCTAGAAGACGAGATATCCGAGGTTTTTATCGAAGAAACAATAAAAACCTCAAGAAACTTTTGTTGCAACAGAGGAAGGCTAGTAATATTTAACTCGCTATAAACATGCAATTTTGGTATCTTTAAATTTCTCGTTATAGAATCTCGTAAAAAAATAATTATCTCCTAAAATAATCTCGATCTTAAATAACCTTTCAAATAATCTGGTAAAAAAGTAATAATCAATGACCGTATTCAAAAATATAAACAACACTAGAGCACAGCGGATTCTAGAAGACGAGATATCCGAGGTTTTTATCGAAGAAACAATAAAAACCTCAAGAAACTTTTGTTGCAACAGAGGAAGGCTAGTAATATTTAACTCGCTATAAACATGCAATTTTGGTATCTTTAAATTTCTCGTTATAGAATCTCGTAAAAAAATAATTATCTCCTAAAATAATCTCGATCTTAAATAACCTTTCAAATAATCTGGTAAAAAAGTAATAATCAATTGCTATCAATGACCGTATTCAAAAATATAAACAACACTAGAGCACAGCGGATTCTAGAAGACGAGATATCCGAGGTTTTTATCGAAGAAACAATAAAAACCTCAAGAAACTTTTGTTGCAACAGAGGAAGGCTAGTAATATTTAACTCGCTATAAACATGCAATTTTGGTATCTTTAAATTTCTCGTTATAGAATCTCGTAAAAAAATAATTATCTCCTAAAATAATCTCGATCTTAAATAACCTTTCAAATAATCTGGTAAAAAAGTAATAATCAATTGCTATCAATGACCGTATTTAAAAATATAAACAACACTAGAGCACAGCGGATTCTAGAAGACGAGATATCCGAGGTTTTTATCGAAGAAACAATAAAAACCTCAAGAAACTTTTGTTGCAACAGAGGAAGGCTAGTAATATTTAACTCGCTATAAACATGCAATTTTGGTATCTTTAAATTTCTCGTTATAGAATCTCGTAAAAAAATAATTATCTCCTAAAATAATCTCGATCTTAAATAACCTTTCAAATAATCTGGTAAAAAAGTAATAATCAATTGCTATCAATGACCGTATTCAAAAATATAAACAACACTAGAGCACAGCGGATTCTAGAAGACGAGATATCCGAGGTTTTTATCGAAGAAACAATAAAAACCTCAAGAAACTTTTGTTGCAACAGAGGAAGGCTAGTAATATTTAACTCGCTATAAACATGCAATTTTGGCATCTTTAAATTTCTCGTTATAGAATCTCGTAAAAAAATAATTATCTCCTAAAATAATCTCGATCTTAAATAACCTTTCAAATAATCTGGTAAAAAAGTAATAATCAATGACCGTATTCAAAAATATAAACAACACTAGAGCACAGCGGATTCTAGAAGACGAGATATCCGAGGTTTTTATCGAAGAAACAATAAAAACCTCAAGAAACTTTTGTTGCAACAGAGGAAGGCTAGTAATATTTAACTCGCTATAAACATGCAATTTTGGTATCTTTAAATTTCTCGTTATAGAATCTCGTAAAAAAATAATTATCTCCTAAAATAATCTCGATCTTAAATAACCTTTCAAATAATCTGGTAAAAAAGTAATAATCAATGACCGTATTCAAAAATATAAACAACACTAGAGCACAGCGGATTCTAGAAGACGAGATATCCGAGGTTTTTATCGAAGAAACAATAAAAACCTCAAGAAACTTTTGTTGCAACAGAGGAAGGCTAGTAATATTTAACTCGCTATAAACATGCAATTTTGGTATCTTTAAATTTCTCGTTATAGAATCTCGTAAAAAAATAATTATCTCCTAAAATAATCTCGATCTTAAATAACCTTTCAAATAATCTGGTAAAAAAGTAATAATCAATTGCTATCAATGACCGTATTCAAAAATATAAACAACACTAGAGCACAGCGGATTCTAGAAGACGAGATATCCGAGGTTTTTATCGAAGAAACAATAAAAACCTCAAGAAACTTTTGTTGCAACAGAGGAAGGCTAGTAATATTTAACTCGCTATAAACATGCAATTTTGGAATCTTTAAATTTCTCGTTATAGAATCTCGTAAAAAAATAATTATCTCCTTAAATAATCTCGATCTTAAATAACCTTTCAAATAATCTGGTAAAAAAGTAATAATCAATTGCTATCAATGACCGTATTCAAAAATATAAACAACACTAGAGCACAGCGGATTCTAGAAGACGAGATATCCGAGGTTTTTATCGAAGAAACAATAAAAACCTCAAGAAACTTTTGTTGCAACAGAGGAAGGCTAGTAATATTTAACTCGCTATAAACATGCAATTTTGGCATCTTTAAATTTCTCGTTATAGAATCTCGTAAAAAAATAATTATCTCCTAAAATAATCTCGATCTTAAATAACCTTTCAAATAATCTGGTAAAAAAGTAATAATCAATGACCGTATTCAAAAATATAAACAACACTAGAGCACAGCGGATTCTAGAAGACGAGATATCCGAGGTTTTTATCGAAGAAACAATAAAAACCTCAAGAAACTTTTGTTGCAACAGAGGAAGGCTAGTAATATTTAACTCGCTATAAACATGCAATTTTGGTATCTTTAAATTTCTCGTTATAGAATCTCGTAAAAAAATAATTATCTCCTAAAATAATCTCGATCTTAAATAACCTTTCAAATAATCTGGTAAAAAAGTAATAATCAATTGCTATCAATGACCGTATTCAAAAATATAAACAACACTAGAGCACAGCGGATTCTAGTAGACGAGATATCCGAGGTTTTTATCGAAGAAACAATAAAAACCTCAAGAAACTTTTGTTGCAACAGAGGAAGGCTAGTAATATTTAACTCGCTATAAACATGCAATTTTGGTATCTTTAAATTTCTCGTTATAGAATCTCGTAAAAAAATAATTATCTCCTAAAATAATCTCGATCTTAAATAACCTTTCAAATAATCTGGTAAAAAAGTAATAATCAATTGCTATCAATGACCGTATTCAGAAATATAAACAACACTAGAGCACAGCGGATTCTAGAAGACGAGATATCCGAGGTTTTTATCGAAGAAACAATAAAAACCTCAAGAAACTTTTGTTGCAACAGAGGAAGGCTAGTAATATTTAACTCGCTATAAACATGCAATTTTGGTATCTTTAAATTTCTCGTTATAGAATCTCGTAAAAAAATAATTATCTCCTAAAATAATCTCGATCTTAAATAACCTTTCAAATAATCTGGTAAAAAAGTAATAATCAATTGCTATCAATGACCGTATTCAAAAATATAAACAACACTAGAGCACAGCGGATTCTAGAAGACGAGATATCCGAGGTTTTTATCGAAGAAACAATAAAAACCTCAAGAAACTTTTGTTGCAACAGAGGAAGGCTAGTAATATTTAACTCGCTATAAACATGCAATTTTGGTATCTTTAAATTTCTCGTTATAGAATCTCGTAAAAAAATAATTATCTCCTAAAATAATCTCGATCTTAAATAACCTTTCAAATAATCTGGTAAAAAAGTAATAATCAATGACCGTATTCAAAAATATAAACAACACTAGAGCACAGCGGATTCTAGAAGACGAGATATCCGAGGTTTTTATCGAAGAAACAATAAAAACCTCAAGAAACTTTTGTTGCAACAGAGGAAGGCTAGTAATATTTAACTCGCTATAAACATGCAATTTTGGTATCTTTAAATTTCTCGTTATAGAATCTCGTAAAAAAATAATTATCTCCTAAAATAATCTCGATCTTAAATAACCTTTCAAATAATCTGGTAAAAAAGTAATAATCAATTGCTATCAATGACCGTATTCAAAAATATAAACAACACTAGAGCACAGCGGATTCTAGAAGACGAGATATCCGAGGTTTTTATCGAAGAAACAATAAAAACCTCAAGAAACTTTTGTTGCAACAGAGGAAGGCTAGTAATATTTAACTCGCTATAAACATGCAATTTTGGTATCTTTAAATTTCTCGTTATAGAATCTCGTAAAAAAATAATTATCTCCTAAAATAATCTCGATCTTAAATAACCTTTCAAATAATCTGGTAAAAAAGTAATAATCAATTGCTATCAATGACCGTATTTAAAAATATAAACAACACTAGAGCACAGCGGATTCTAGAAGACGAGATATCCGAGGTTTTTATCGAAGAAACAATAAAAACCTCAAGAAACTTTTGTTGCAACAGAGGAAGGCTAGTAATATTTAACTCGCTATAAACATGCAATTTTGGTATCTTTAAATTTCTCGTTATAGAATCTCGTAAAAAAATAATTATCTCCTAAAATAATCTCGATCTTAAATAACCTTTCAAATAATCTGGTAAAAAAGTAATAATCAATTGCTATCAATGACCGTATTCAAAAATATAAACAACACTAGAGCACAGCGGATTCTAGAAGACGAGATATCCGAGGTTTTTATCGAAGAAACAATAAAAACCTCAAGAAACTTTTGTTGCAACAGAGGAAGGCTAGTAATATTTAACTCGCTATAAACATGCAATTTTGGCATCTTTAAATTTCTCGTTATAGAATCTCGTAAAAAAATAATTATCTCCTAAAATAATCTCGATCTTAAATAACCTTTCAAATAATCTGGTAAAAAAGTAATAATCAATTGCTATCAATGACCGTATTCAAAAATATAAACAACACTAGAGCACAGCGGATTCTAGTAGACGAGATATCCGAGGTTTTTATCGAAGAAACAATAAAAACCTCAAGAAACTTTTGTTGCAACAGAGGAAGGCTAGTAATATTTAACTCGCTATAAACATGCAATTTTGGTATCTTTAAATTTCTCGTTATAGAATCTCGTAAAAAAATAATTATCTCCTAAAATAATCTCGATCTTAAATAACCTTTCAAATAATCTGGTAAAAAAGTAATAATCAATTGCTATCAATGACCGTATTCAAAAATATAAACAACACTAGAGCACAGCGGATTCTAGAAGACGAGATATCCGAGGTTTTTATCGAAGAAACAATAAAAACCTCAAGAAACTTTTGTTGCAACAGAGGAAGGCTAGTAATATTTAACTCGCTATAAACATGCAATTTTGGTATCTTTAAATTTCTCGTTATAGAATCTCGTAAAAAAATAATTATCTCCTAAAATAATCTCGATCTTAAATAACCTTTCAAATAATCTGGTAAAAAAGTAATAATCAATGACCGTATTCAAAAATATAAACAACACTAGAGCACAGCGGATTCTAGAAGACGAGATATCCGAGGTTTTTATCGAAGAAACAATAAAAACCTCAAGAAACTTTTGTTGCAACAGAGGAAGGCTAGTAATATTTAACTCGCTATAAACATGCAATTTTGGTATCTTTAAATTTCTCGTTATAGAATCTCGTAAAAAAATAATTATCTCCTAAAATAATCTCGATCTTAAATAACCTTTCAAATAATCTGGTAAAAAAGTAATAATCAATTGCTATCAATGACCGTATTCAAAAATATAAACAACACTAGAGCACAGCGGATTCTAGAAGACGAGATATCCGAGGTTTTTATCGAAGAAACAATAAAAACCTCAAGAAACTTTTGTTGCAATAGAGGAAGGCTAGTAATATTTAACTCGCTATAAACATGCAATTTTGGTATCTTTAAATTTCTCGTTATAGAATCTCGTAAAAAAATAATTATCTCCTAAAATAATCTCGATCTTAAATAACCTTTCAAATAATCTGGTAAAAAAGTAATAATCAATTGCTATCAATGACCGTATTCAAAAATATAAACAACAATAGAGCACAGCGAATTCTAGAAGACGAGTTATCTCGTCCGTCACGATGAAAGCGTTAAATAGCATAAAATTGAAGAAACTTTTAATGAAAACTTTTTGTTGCAATAGAGGAAGTCTAGTAATATTTAAATCGATAAAAACATGCAATTTTGGTATCTTTAAATTTCTCGTAACAGCGGGCTTCTCTTACTCGTTTCACTCTATATGCAAATTTGCATAATTTTTATTTATTTTTTATTTTTTGGCTTGTCGTTCGACCTTTCAACTACCAACAGGAATTTCCCTTTTGTTTTTACCTGAACAACACACGCCGCAAATCAAACATTTGTCTCTCTCTGCGTAAATTAAGTTTAGAGTGTCGCGAGTCACTTAAATGGCCCTCTCCACCTTAGACAAACAACACGAGGCGGTCGGTGCGTAGCGAGACACCGAATAAACAGCGGAAACTAATCTACCTGGCGAGGAAAGGTGCCCTTTGGCGGCTTGGCAAAAGAACAAAGGAGTAAAAGTTTGGCATACATAACCGCTTTTAATGGTATATCCGCCACTTCTTGTTAGTCTAATTTTGGAGGACACAAACAAATCATTTTTCTTTTTTTGTTGCCGACGAAATGTTTATTGGTTGTATTTAATTTAAATCTTTAGAAATTTAAATCTAACAGTTGTATCAAAGTATGCATTAATTGTACGTGGATTTTATAACAGTCGTTCGAACCATGGGCGTACTACTAAAATAGTATTACGCCATGAAACGAACATTTTTTTGATACTTTGTAAACTTAAAAAAAATTTTAGAAATGCTGAAGAATCCTAATTTTTAATTTTTCAATATAATATAGTGAGGAGGGTTATTTTATGTAAACCTAAAACTAATTCTTATATTTATTATTTTTTCAAGAAATATCTAATTACCTTCACATAATTGTTTAATTAATTGCTATATAATAATTTTATTTTATAACCGTCGTTGAACAGCCGATCCAATTTTTTGAGTTTACGACGACTAGTATTGACTTCGTAGCCTTGTAATTTTGAACCCAATCCAGAAGACAAAGGAACTCCAGGATCAAATATATGAAGAAATTTTTGCCTTCGAGGAGGATTTTTTCATGGTGCTAACCAGCATATTTGCGTTACAAGGAGAGGAAAACCATGAAAACCTCCCACGATTAGTCTAACTGTAAAGGGACTCTTAACTCATGATCTATCCACCACTGAGGATATTTGACGTCAGCATTATGGTCGGTACGAGCCTGGTGCGATATTCGTATTGACCAGCCATTGCTGGGATTCAAACCCGGTTCACCTCATTGGAAAGTTAACGCTCTACCCTCTGAGCCAATACGGTTCTATAGTACCCGGGCTAGCCGGATTCAAACATTCTATATGCGGAAGAATTCCATTGATGGATGAGGTTCATTTTTCTTTTCTAGGCTTAAGTGGTTATTGATAATGAAATCGAAACATTAAGGAAGAAATTTTTTTTTTTATAGTATTAAATTGCGTGATCTGACGGCCAATTTTGATTCTTTTAACAGGAAATGGTATGACCATGAAGTGATACTTAAAATACTTCTCAACAATTAAAATGCTTTTTTTTTTTAAAAAAATACAGATGTAGCACACCATCTTTAATAACCTAGGACTATCTTACCATTTTTCTGGTAACATTTTACTTCATAAATTACTTAAAATTCCATTCATGACTCTTTTACTTATATATATATATATATAAACATTGCACATTGCATTTTCGATCAATTACCCATTTTTTCTTCTCTGCTGCCCGTAAGAGCATCCTTCTGCAGCTGCAATTGTTGTAAACAAATTCTTATAATTTGACCTAAAAACAGTATAATTAGAATGATGCCGCAATTTATATTAATGTTTCATTTTTGTACCGATTCAATGCATAGAACAAAAGAAGAACATTCTATCGTGGGAAGTAATTCGTTCCTTTTTCTGGTATCGCACCTTGTCATCACCGTTGCCACACCTTGTTAGCCACATTTTGTGGTCATGACCTTACAATGCATTTGTTCCTGTCCGATCGAACACCCCTTCCAGAAATAAGATGAGAGCACAAAATGACGGTCAACGCTATAAATCTGTGTTTTTTTTTTTTTTTTTTTTTTTTTTTTTTTAAGTGAATTATTTTCGTGAGAAAGATCTGTTCTTAATTGTTTGTGGGGGTGGTCGGCGAACAATTCTTACTCAGACGATGAGAATGAGAGCAAATGAAGTTCAAAATTAGGTTACAGTTATTATTAGTTTCTAGAATAGGGAGATAGTCTGAGAAATATGTGATGCGAAATTAAATTGAGTATAAAAGGTTCGCCGAGGAGCAAACACAAACATCTGAATGAAATTAAAATGAATCATCTTTTGTTTTTATTGCTTACTTATTAGGCTGAGAGCAACGACGTAAAAAAACTAGCAGATTTTTCATCCCTCAATGAAATAGATATCCCACAAAAACAAATTAATAATTTGTAAGCTATAAATCGTTTGTGGTTGCCCCCTTTTACATGGTGGACGCTAGAGGACCACTCGTCTGGTCAGCAGAGGGGGAGATAAGGATGGACAAAACGCCTTATCTTAACAATTTGTTCTTGTGGAATATAACATTTATTTCAATTTGTTGTTGTGGCATACCTATTTCACTGAGGGACGAAAAAGCTGCTAGTTGCGAGCTTAAACTCAGCGTTACGTGGTTGCTCCCACCAGCAAGCCTGCTTGGGAAACCAAGTGAATTTTAAGGCGTTTCATATTTTTCAGTGGCGCCATCTATGGCCAAGAATATGATTTCAGCCTCACAGACGCTACAGTCCGTTTTACTGGGCGGACTCATTTATACATCCATTCAGTCATCCACAAATCCTAATTTTGGTCTTGAACCAGAGTACGATCAACTCCATTTCAGAACCCCCTAAGGTATTGATTTGTTTTGGGAACTTGGAGGACTTTGTGACCCCAGCAGATTTATCGTGCACCCGTCATTAGAATCATTCCTTAGAACCGGGGAGTCCTTCAGAAAGTGTGGTGCCACGTTAGGAAGATATAAAATGATGCATGCCACTTCTAATTTTTCAAAATTAAAAATTTTAAAAAAGTAAAAATATTTATTGTTAAATTTTTTTTTAAAGATATACATTCGGACCCTGCTAAGGTGAAAAATATGCAGACCCTGTAAACGATCAATCATTGCATCCAAAATCGTTGAGACAGTATTCAGTGGTATATGTTGAAAAGAAATAAGTAGTAGCAATAGTACGTGATTTGCCTTATAATTAATTTATAATTAATAAGTTGATTTTATGTACAAAATGTTTTCTTACAGCATACTATAACATCTTCAGGTTTTTAGGTTAATTTGCGAAATCATCATATTTAACAGCATATATAAAAGACTGTGTTAATCATACATAATTGAACCCGTGCGTAAATGTGTAACAATTAAAGCAATAGAATAATTATCGGCAATATATATATATAGAAAGCTTAGTTAATTAATTTTAAATTTCTATGTGTACTATTAATTTTCACCCTTATATTTGAAATAAAACCTTTCATTAAAATACAGAGAGTAAATTCTTTTAAATTTCACGCCTTTTGCAAATCATTCATTGAAATTTTGTCATTCAAAACTAATATTTTTCTTCTTCTCATTGGCACGACAGCCCAGGATGGGCCTTGGCCTTCTCAACAAGCCTATGCCAAGACATTCTTCCCTTAGCCAAGGTTAAACTAATATTTTAGTGTTAAATAAAATTTTAACTATTTTAAATTATTTACACTTTCTGAAAGATTATTGAAATTTCTCCCATTTATATTATCGCTGTATTAAACATGGAGCATAAATTCGCTTCCACTTTCAGGTATGGTATTCATTAGAATTTTTCCCATTCAAATAGAAGGAATGCAAACTCCGTTATATTATCTGCTCTTCGAGAGGATTGCTTTCTTAGCTGTAAGACTATATCAGTTTTCATCTAATCCGATAATTCGGATGATAGAAAAATTAGAAGAAAAAAGGAGACCGGCGGCAAACAAAAACAAAGAAATGTCCACAAAAGAGCGGCTGAGAAGCCTTGTCGCGATACTCTGCAAACAAAGGCGGCCTCTTTGTATCCTCTGTTTGCGCAACCTCTTCGGCTTACATATATACTCCTCAGCTAACAACACACCTTCCCTTTTCTAACATTTATGTACACAATTAAAGAAAAGAAACGGTCGCTCAAAATAACATTCAAATCATTCTCAGTATTATTCAGATTCCAAAAATCTTTTTTTTAAGGTTTTTTTCCGAAGTTTTTTCGTCTAGAGAAATCACATTTTGACTGCCTTTAACTCGAAGCGGAGTTTTAAATTCTAAATTTTAATATTATTACTGTTGAACAGCCGATCCAATTTTGGGTTTACGACTACTGATGTTCAACTCTGTTGCCTTTCAATTTTGAACCCGATCCAGGGGAACTCCTGGATCAAGTATTGGGAGAAATTTGCCTTCGTGGAGGACTTTTTTTGATGGAATTTAGCCGCATTTGCGTTACATGGAGACGAAGACCACGAGAGGCCTTCACGATTAGCCTAACGGCAAGGAGACTCCAACCCATGATTCGTCTACCACTGAGGATATTTCACGCCAGCACTGTGATCGGTGCAAGCCGGATTCGTATCGACCAGCCATCGCTAGGATTCGAATCCGGTTCACCTCATTGGAAGGTGAACTCTCTAGCCCCTCTGCCATCACGGCTCTTAATTCTAAATTTTATTTAATTTTATATCTGTCGTTGAACAGCCGATCCAATTTTGGGTTTACGATTACAAATCTTCAGCTCCGTAGCCTTGTCATTTTGAACCCAATCTAGAAGACAAAGAAACTCCAGTATCAGTATCTCCAGAGGTATGATTTGTTATGGGAACATGGGGGACTTTGTGACTCGACAGATTTAACGTGCATCAGTCACCATTTACTACATGGGGATTCTTTCTCCTGCGGGTATCGAACCCACTTGGACATGGGCCCAGTGCTCTATCAGCCAGACTATCCCGGCCCTTTAATTCTAAGATGTATCTATTCTTCAAAATTAGCTGCTTTTAAAATAGCAGCTGACTTATATGTTTGAAAATTTTTAAAAACGGCCGCTCAATATAACATCTATGGAAGTCATTCAAATCATTTTCTGTATTATTCAGATTCCAAAAAATCCAGATTTTTTTTTTTTTTTTCGAAAGTTTTTTTCCGATAGAAATAACATTTTGAATGTCTTTAACTCGAAGCTTAGTTCTAATTCTAAATTTATCGATTGCTGAAAAAAGAAATTTCAGGTTTCACCATGGTAACTGACTTGCATGTTCAAAATACTACTGAACATTTTTAAAAATAGATAATGTGGCAAACTTTTTATTTGTATACGAAAATCATTAAAATACTTAAGAATAATTTTTAATCAATGCAAAATTTTAAGAGCCCAAGCAATTCGGCTTTAGAGTAACGTATTAAACCTAAGACTTTAAAAGTTTATTTTTATTTTCACTAAACAGTGACTTTTCCTCAATTTTCATTTTTACATTTAGCTAAAAATTGTCAAAATTCAGCGAAAACAGTCATGAATAACTGTTGCAAAATCATAACAATTTTAAAAAATGAATATTCTTCAGCGAAAAGCGTTATTTCATAGAAAGGCGGAGCTTTCGAAGAAGAGCCTTCAAAGGATTTTTAAAAGTACTTTATTTATTATATTTATTTATTAATATGTCTTTTTTTATTTATTTATTTTTGATCAAATTGACGAAAATTTACTTAAAAATAAAATATTATTGTAACTTTTTAGGATTAATTTCAAAGAATTTAAAACATATGCATATAACAAATAGTCAGAACCAAGATTTCTTTTTAAACTGAACTAAAGAGTGGAATTTAATAATATCGAGAAAAAAAAAGTGAATATTTTTACAACTGCATGTTTTAAATGTTTTTACAAATTTAGTATGATAACAGACAATTTAATATAATTATTTCAACTTTAATATAAAAATAATACAATTATTTCAACTTTAATATAAAAATAATATAATAATTTCAACTTTAATATAAAAATAATATAATTATTTCAACTTTATTTTGGGAAAATCTCCTCAAAATATTCATTCAAGACAAGACCCCCTATAGAAACAATATCTGTTAAAGCCTACTTACAGAAAAGGTGTTTTTTAGTCATTTTTAAGAACATAAAATGTGATTAATCTCGTCAAAAAATTATTTAGTGTAATTTCGCTTTAAAAAAAATTTAAGCGAATTTAAAAACGAGTAATATTTCAAGACGTTAAAGATTATCTTATTTATCAAATAGGCTTTTATGCTTCTCTATTGCAATAATGCAATCTAGGGAAACGTTAATAATAACGAATAAAATTAGAAACAAATAATGTGTTATTTAACATTGATTATTGCATTGTATTGATTAATTTCAAAGGTATGATATCTTTTATTCAGTTTACCTCTCCTTTGCTGTCAATGATACTTATAACGATAATTATTTATTATAAGGTAATGCATTTTTTATCAGAAGAGAATATTTCCAAAATAGAGTGTAAAAACTCCTCTCAGCTCGTTATCAATATCCGAAAAGTGAATTATCAAAAGTTTGATCTTATTATTTCGTTGCCAAGTCAACTAGAACACGTTTTTTAACTTCAAAATTTTGTATTTTATTTTGTATTTGTATTTTATACAAAATTTTTTTAAATACAAATAAAAATACAATATTTTATTTTACATTTGTATTTTTAACAAAATTTTGACGTCTATTGTTTCATCAGTTTTTGATGAAATTGACTTTTCGCCAACAGACAATTTAATAACGAAGACGAATCAGTCGGATGCTAGGGACTCCTCACTAGCCTCCTCGTGGTGCGTAAGTAATCATACGCCTGCTAAAAATTTATGAATCCATCTGCTTCAAATTTTTTTTTTTTTAGAATGAAGTTTTTTATTTATTTATTTATTCATTTTAATAACCATTGTTGAACAGCCGACCTAAATTTGGGTTTACGACAACTAATGTTCAACTCCTTAGCCTTGTAACTTTGAACCCAATCCAGAAAACTCCTGAATCAATTATTAGGAAAAATTTGCCTTCGTGGAGGACTTTTTTGATGAAACTAACCCACATTTGCGTTAAATAGAGAGGAAAACCACGAAAACCTTCCATGGTCAGCCAGGCGGCAAGGGGACTCAAAACCATGATCCATCTACAACTGAAGATATTTCACGTCAGCAGTGTGATCGGTGCAAGCCGGATGCGGAGTTCATATCCATCAGCCTCACTACAAGCGAACGCTCTATCCCCTGAGCCATCGCGGCTCTGGAACGAAGGTTTCAATAAAATCACTTTCTTTGATTCCAAAACCTAAGAAAAAGAAAGTTGCTTCTGACTAACAAAATACAATTTAACGAGTTGCCCTCATAAAAATAAATTGAAACAATTGATTGAATTTAAAGTCAAAGAATAAAAAGTAAAAGAGCTGTTGATGAATATAAAATTGGAGAAATTAAATCATTCAGTTTTTCACCAATATTATTGACGAATAAATTATTATAAGTAGTTGAATATTTATTTTTAATATATTTCATATATAATTGTTAATTCTTAATGACTGATAAAAAAAATTTTTTTTTTTGAAAAGTGGCACAATTTAGGAAACTCTCCTGCACTGTTGTTTCGTTATATCTTTTATGTAAACCGAGAAAATAAATCTACATTAATAAAGCTTTTCGCAACTTATTCTTTAGTTTAAAGAAGGAATAGTGTACTGTATGCCATCCAGATGAATATGTATTGTATTTTATTCAAAATTAAAATAAATGGAACATCATGAAAAATAAGGAGAACTTAAATTTTTAATATTAATCTTAACTAACTTTACAAAAAAAAAAATTTTGTTTTCTTCATTAATACACAAAATTCTTAACGAAAGAACAACTAAGCATTTCGTAGAACAAAACTGAAACAAATAACCAAACGATTACAAAGTACTTCATAAGTTTTTATGAAAATAATAAAAGAAAACGATAAACTCATCAATTCATCAATCTAACTGATGGTTAAACTTTTTGCCACAGTATGGCGCTATAAACGTTATGGCCTGAGTGTTGCCATTTTAGCGCTCATTGATTATATAGATATTAAAAAACGCTTTTTTTAAATAAACTCTGAGCTAGCAACACTTTAACCACTAGAATTGATATGTTCCATCAGATTAAATTTAGGTATTAAACAAACTATATACAACCGATTACAGTCAGGTTTAGGCTTGACACTGTGAATGAATGAAAATTTACAATTTTTATTTAAAGATTTATATTTGCCATAAAAATTTCTCATTGTGCGAAATTAAAATCAATTTATGGTAACATGTTTAACAAAAAAAAAAAAAAAAATGTTTACTTACATATTTTTAATTTTATTACTTATAAAAAAAGAAAGTTATCCTTGTCAATTGAGAGAGAATAGAAGAAGACAGATCATTTGTCATGGAAAAATTGCCCGCGGGATGGAGCAAAGCAACATAGATAGCCAACCTCCTGACAATTACTTAGGAACTTGAAACTTGTTATGATTGCAGTTTACACACAAGTATAAGTAAAAAAACGACAAACGTGTACTTAGTTAATTTTTTTCATCTGTCGGTTCGTAAATGGTAACTTATTTACTCTTTTTCAAGGTAATGAGAGCGCGTTAAACGGAGAAATTATTTTAATTCTTCAGAAATATGTTGAAAAGCAACATTTCAATTTCTGTTCGATGCAGAGGTTAAGAACTAATTGTGTCTGGCATATTTTTTCAAGCTGTTTGTCTTCATTTCTTATTTTCAATTTTTTTAAAAAGTTTTTTTAATTTACTTGTTTTATTTTATTTCGTACTTTGATTTGGGTTTTCAAATAATTAAAAAAAAAAACAAAAAAAAAACAGGTTTAAACTGAATATTTTTATAAATACATTTTAAAGAGAACTTGATTGTTTCGAAGTATCTGTATATTTTAAACTTCTTTTCTTGTTTCCCTTTTCTTTCTTTTTTCTCCCCTCCCCCCATTTTTAAATTTTATAATGTATTTGCAGCATTTGTGGTCTACGTTTAAAAAGGATTTTTGCTAATAAATGCAATAAATTGAAGTAATAAAATACACTTCACAAAAAATTATACTTCATTTATTAAGTTTTTTATTTTTAGAGTTTTTTAACATCAGATTCAGATATATATTACGCCATAGTTTTTATAGCGGAAATCTGCAATAATAACAATATAAAAAATTTTACGGAATTACCATACTTGGAGCTCCGTCCTAAATAAAGTACAAAAATCAGAAAGCAGTAACAAAAATATAATTATTTTCTTTAAAAAATTATTTTTTTCTTTTCTTTCTTTCTTTCCTTCTTTCTTTCTTTCTTTTTCTTTCCTTCCTTCTTTTTCTTTTGAACAAATCCATGAATAAGTACCTTAAAATTGATGAATTAAAATAACTTTATACTTTTTTGACTTCAAAAAAATTTTGAATGTTAGCTTAACTTGAAAAGAAAAAAAAAAAAAAAAAAAAAAAAAAAAAAAACAAGAATAATAGGTCTTATAAAAATGTGAATTCTCATTTAGCTTATAGGAAATGTGAGTCGATGCAACTTAACATATAGAAAATATGAATATTTATTTAACTTTATAAAAGTGAATGCTCTTTTAATTAATTGAAATTTTAACACACATTTAACTTCAGGAAAATATGATAGTTTAACTTATACAATATGTCAATGTTATTTTATCCAATAAGAAATGTAAATGCCAATTTAAATTTAGTTTAATTTATAAAAAATGTGGATGTTAATTAAGCTTAAATATTAATTAGTATTAATACTCATCATAATAAGTATAATAATAAGTATTAATACCCATCATTTGACTTTAGAAAAACATAAATGATAGTTAAGTTTATTGAGAGATAGTAAAAAAAAAATTGATAGATAGTAAAAAAAAAAAAAAAAAAAATGCTCCTACAATGTAATGAAAAAATAAATTATAGATTAATTTTTAAAAAGTTGGAATGTTATGTGAACTTCAGAAATTTGTATGCTAATTTAATTTACAGATTAGAAAATAAGGGTTATAATTTATATAATATTAAATTTTTATTATACTATATTTTAATGTATTTCAATTATATATTTATTATGTATTAATAATAATATAATTATACATTAATAGTGTATTTAAATAATAAATGTATTTTAATTAAAATTAAAATACGGATTTGAAATTACGGAATGCTTATTTAACTCATAGATAAGAAAATATAAGTAATTTAACTTGTAAAAAGATGCAACAGTTAATTTTAAATTTCGTAAAATAAATATAAAAAAATATTGAGGAAGAGATTTTCTAAAAGAAAATGAGCCAGGGGAATAAAATAAAAAAAAATGCTCCCGGCTTTAAAAAATGAAAAATACAACTGATATAGAATAGTGTGGACAGAGCGGGGCGGGATGATTGTTATCCCATATGCTAATACTCCCCAATAAAAAACCACCGCTCACCTATTTTCGTCAATTAGCAATTTGTAAGTGTGTCATTGAGGCTTCAATAATAAGCCACAAAAACTCCCCATTTCAATTGACCAATTTCTACCTGTCTCATTTTGAAAAACATTATTGTCATTGAGTTGGCGTCGTGACGGTCATTTTTAAACTCCGAACAGGTTACTCTGTCTGTCTTCAGTCAAAAAGCGCCAAATCGCCAAATACAACCCACACTTATTTCCTGTTTCACTCCCCTTTTTAAAATTCAGTATATATATATATATATATATATATATATATATATATATATATATATATATATATATATATATATATATATATATATATATATATATATATATATATATATATATATATAATATATATATATATTATATATATATAATATATATATATATTATATATATATAATATATATATATATTATATATATATAATATATATATATATATATATATTATATATATATAATATATATATATATATATTATATATATATAATATATATATATATATATTATATATATATAATAAATTATTATAATATTATATATAATAAATGATTTGAATGAAAATACTTTAAAAAATATTAAGTTAAACTCATTTTAATGTAAAACATTAATCGATTTTTTTAAAAAAAAAACAAAGTTCAGTATTATAATTTATGTAAATGTCATTATTTCTGATATTTTCAAATTTCACAGAAACTTTATGACAGAAACTTTATGCAGACATAAAAAAATGGTTAATCTATGTGTTTATGCAAGCAGTTTCATAAATTTATACATTAAGTATTCTTTGGTCAAGTTAATTATAAGTCAAGAACAAGTTAATTATAATACACCCATGCATCAAGAGCGTTGGATTTAATTTTATTGAAATGGCTTACATTTTAAATTTTGACTAATTAAAAAAATCATAATACATTTTATGAATTGAGTTTTCATAAAACCCATTAGTGATAGATGAGCATGTATCATGATTCAATGCTTCTACAAGTTATACCTGTGAATAAATATGAGTTAATTAGTTAAATATTAAATTGTTCTTAAATAATAAGTGCATTATTTGTTTTATTTATTTTAAATATGAAAAGTAAAGCCTGCGAGATAAAATGGTGTCCAAGTAAGGGAATATACTAGATTTTAGTGAATAGGTTTTTATGAAATAATATATATATATATTATATATATACATATACATATTACATATACATATTACATATATACATATATCATATACATATATCATATATATATATATATATATTATATATATATATTATATATATATATTATATATATATATTATATATATATATATATATATATATATATATATATATATATATATATATATATATATATATATATATATATATATATATATATATATATATATATATATATATATATATATATATATATATATATATATATATATATATATATATATATATATATATATATATATATATTAAAGAAGATGTTTAAACTTCTTTAAAATTTAATATATTTTCAGCATTTCAAAACATTCTAAAAACCCAGCTTTCATTGTTTATTATTTTGCCATAAACATGATTCTTGTATAGTTTATTTTAATTTTCTTCCTTTGTCTGAAAGTATTTTGTTCAAAAGAATGCAAATATTGAAAAGCGTAACTGTTATGTGTTTGCAAATTAGAAATTTTTAAAATTTCATGTAAAAAAAAAAAAAGATGACATGATGAAGATTTTTTTATTAAATAATATTATTAAGAGTTTATTTACATGGTGTTTCTTAATGTCACTCTTATCAACAACAAAAAATATACAAAAAAAAATATACAAAATATAATCATTATCAAAATTTAACGAGATTAACAAAATTTAACCAATTGCATATAACTGATAAACGTTTCTGCCTTTCTGTTCCATTCGACAGTCAAGCTGGTTTTGATGGGTTTTTGTTTAGATTAATCTTAATCATGATTGGCCAGGCCTTGATAAAAAAATTTCTATTTTAAGATTTAAATTTCGTCTTACATCATTTTTAACAATTATTCTAACTGCAGAAATCAGTCTTAGAACATCTTGCGTATTTAAAATATGTATTTAAATGACATATAAATACATATCATTAATATCAGGTTAAAAATTCAAAAGTGTTAAAAAAGTTCCAGACAGTTTTTCCTCTCTGTTAAAAAATAACTGCTAACGATTTTGAGTTCTTTTTATTTATCTTTGCTAAACATTTTAGAAACATTAAAAAAAAACGTTTCTAATAATAATTTTTGTTTAAAAGAATGAAGTAAATGAAGAGGCCTCCATCCTCAACTTCTTAGATTTTTGATAAAATTTTTGATTTTCGTTTATATGATTTATTTTATTTTATTTTACCTTTTCTTAAAAAGATGAGAAATAAAGGTTTAGACGAGGAAAAATAAAGCTTGATCATTTATGGAGCTTCTTTGGAATTTCTCTCGAAATTTTAAAGCAATAAAAATACGTATTTAAATAATACATAAATTTTTCGCCAAATACGACGAAACAAAGCCAAATAGGAGCTATATTGGCAATGCAGTGGCATATCGGTTTCTACGAAAAACAATAGGATGGCAAATAACTGTAGCAGCCGAAAATGATCATTCGGCGCCGATTCGAACTCCGAATCTACCATTACAATTCAATCTATCACCTTAAGACCAATTTAAGCTTCAGGAAAAATACGTTCCCACCACAAGAGCTACTCGCGAAAGCAAAAATCCTGAAACAGCCACCGAAAAACACAGCCCCTGTATTTATTTTTTTATTTCGGCGCATGCCCGCAGGTTTAAAAAGAGAAACTTAAATGCTCATCGAGGGGGAAGGGGGCATATAGAGGAGTTACAGAAGGAATTAACTGACCATACCAGAAACCTGTGATTGCCCTCCCTTCTCTGCACCATTACGATTGGTAATGCTGACGTTGAAAAATGCGCGAAACCCTCAGTTGTATGTTCGTAAATGTTGTGTTTCTAACTTTGAGACCTATAATCAAAGTGACAAAATAAAACTGTTTGATCTTTTTCGTGACCCTTGTGAAGAAGGACCCAGATTACGGGTCCTCCCCTCTTTAAGAGAAAAAATAATATCAGTAGAATCCCAGGTGCTGGTTCAGACCGCAAACTGTACAATGACAGGGGGAGGTTCGGCCGTATAATTGTTCCGTGTTGTTTTTCAGTGGAATAGTACTCTTTCCAGCTACAGAATTATACACATTTTTGCAGTTAATCACATGGATCTTCGAGCAATAAATAAGTATAATGACTGAAACAAATTCATATAAAGAGTTGCTCTGGCGATGATTATGATGCCTGAAATAATTATAAAGTTGGATATTGTTAACACTACTAAAAATTATATTCTTTCTGTAGATTGTTGTGTTGTTATCTAGTTGCGGATTGGGAGAAAAAAAAATATTCGAGAAATAATTAAACTGTCAAAATGTTGGATAATTAAATATATTTTAAATTAAATAATAAATTCTTAAGTAAGAGTGGGGAAAAATGTTTAAAAATTTACTATAGTTTTGTAAATTTCAATCAAAAAAGCTCTGAAAGAGTTGAAATGTTCAATTTTCTAGAGTGATTGACATCACTGATGCGCTAAATTTTTGAATGAAACCTATGAAAAAAATATTATTATGATGTAAATGTTAATTTTCATCATAATGTAATATATTTCATGAATTTTATATATATATATATATATATATATATATATATATATATATATATATATATATAATATATATATATATATAATATATATATATATATAATATATATATATATAATATATATATATATATATATATATATATATATATATAATATATATATATATATATATATATATAATATATATATATATATAATATATATATATATATATATATATATATATATATATATATATATATATATATATATAATATATATATATATATATATATATATATATATATATATAATATATATATATATAATATATATATATATAATATATATATATATATATATATATATATATATATATATATATATATATATATATATATATATATATATATATATGTAATAACAGAGCAAAACCCCGTTATTAATATGGGAAAATTAGTCAACATATCAGGAAATATCAGTCCAGATTCTGCACAATCTTTTATTTACTAATCGATGGTGAACTCTCAGCCCCGCTCCATCTGGAGGGGGAGAGACACAGATCTCGTCAAAACTGACGGAGTTTAGTAGGTAATCATTAAACACAAAAAGCCACGCAAAAACCATCGGTCCTGCGTTTTATAGGATAATTAAAAGTGTGAAAAGGCCAGTCATATTGCATTCTTTGTATTCCTACGCCTCATCGCAAACAATTTAATACTCATAGAAAATCGTTTAATCTTTCCTTATATGGAAGTGAAAGATCTTAAAATAACTCCTCTTTTGAAACATAAATCTAATTATAATTCATTGGCTTGTTCACAGCCTTGAAGTCCCAAAATAGAATATCTGTTCTTTAATTTTTTAACTAAGACATTTTATGAAAATGAATAAGTTTCAATGCTTTTATTAATACAAAAGTATTTTTATAATTTTTGTATTACATATATATATATATATATATATATATATATATATATATATATATATATATATATATATTCAAAATATTTAATATTTTCAAAAATAATTTTGAAAATATTTAGTATGAAGACTGAACTACTTTAAATTGTGAATTTGTTCATCCTGTATTTAGTACATGCTGAAATTGAATAAAATAAGCTGAATAATGATTTTCCAAAAGAACTGTTATAAACTTTGGAAATAATTATCAGAAAAACGTAATTTTTTTCTTGATTTTGGTTATTTTATTTTGAGTTGAAAAACTTGATGGGAAATACTTATTAAATTTTTTATAAATGTCATATTCTTTTCAAAATTTAATCTATATATTGTTATCGAAAAAAAAATATATTAAGTTTTGGTAACTTTTTTCATTGGCATTACATAAATATATTCAAATAAGCAACGGAAATATTAAAAAAAGTATGGATTATTGGTTGAATATATATATAGTTATTATAGGCTGAAAATATCCGAAATCTCGGTTCTCCTATGATCCTTCTACGGAAACCTAAGTTTCTGCGGGGGCTCGAATCATAGCGATGTCTAGTCGATACGAATCCGCATCTGGCCTGCACCGGTCACTGTGCTGACGTGAAATATCCTCAGTGGTAGACGGATCATGGGGTAGACTCCCCTTGCCGTCAAGCTATCCGAAGGAGGTTCTCGTGGTCTTCCTCTTCGTGTAACGTAAATGTGTGTTACTTTCTTCAAAAAAATCCTCGACGAAGGCAAATTTCTCCCAATACTTGATCCAGGATTCTCTTGTCTTCTGGATTGGGCTCAAAATTACAAGACTACGGAGTTGAACATTAGTAGTCGAAAACCCAAAATATTGGGTCGGCTGTTCACGACGGTTATGAAGTAAAATAAAATTATCCGAGATGTAGAAAAAAAAAAGTTGTTATTCATATTTCTTTTTTTTTTCTTTTCTTCTTCTTTCTTTTTTCTGATGGATTTACTTTAAGCACAATAAAACATATTTCCACGAAAAATATAATTTTTTTTAAACCAGCAGATTTTGAGTCTCAGTGTGTTGAGGTCATTCAGGTATTCAAATGTTGACAGAAAAAAAAAAAAAAAATTCGAAAATAGTAATCATGAGAGAAAAAAAACTGTTCTTTACAACTAGTATGCCCACGAACTACAGCTAGGCATGCTGATCATTTACCTGAAGTGTATTTTCTTTTATACCAGATTAGTGGAGATATAATAAACTTTATCCAATCACGAGTACTTATTTTGTGACACACCTTGTCGATTGGTATATCAATTTGCACTCAATAGACACTTTGAAAAAGATCTTTAACGTTATATAAAAATCTTTCTGAAGATATGATGCATGCCTTATCACAATCTAACATGCCGTGCAGATTGATGAGTTAATTCGCATCATTTGGACTCTCTAATCTAAGATAGATGAAGTTATACAAAACAGTTGAGTACGTACATGACACTTACTTTATTCCGATCTGCACGTCTTACCGATTGATACATCAATTTGCACCCATTAGACACTTTGAAAAAAAAAAAGACTTTTGACTTTATACCAAATTATTTCTGAAAATATCATGCTTTGTCGCATTTCAGCAAACTTTGCAGACTGGCGTGTTCACTTGTACTAATTGGACTCTTTGAAAAAATTCCTCTGACGTTAAAACCAAATTCTTTCTAAGCATATTGGAGGGATAAACTGATTTTCTGCAATGGAGTATTTGTTTATAAGGGAACAGAAAGTTTTCCACCAGAAGATTTAATTTCTCCGGGACTTGACGCCATACTAAAACTTATTTTCGAAAGAGACGACAATGATTTCAACTGTGGTAGACAAAAGAACTCACATTGATTTATACTCAGGCAGTGATTACACGGTCTAATCCATTCACCGATCGACTTAACATTTTTAATAAAAAAAAATGCAAGTCAACTCTTGGAAGACCAAACACTGTGTTTGTTATCACGCTGGAACTACAGTTACATTGCTTCGATGTAGGGTACTTGTGTGATCCATTTAATCGTCCTTTGAGTAATTCTCATCATATTTTCTTGTTCATCTAATTTAAAGACCATGTTATTTCTTGAAACAATTCCGAAAACATAATCTTTGCATCAAATACAGCTAAAAGGAAAAAAGTAGAAATGCGTTGACAACTTAACAATATGTATCAGACTACACACTTTCTGAATTATTCTGTTAAGAATCTTCCATAATTAGGACAAGTAACATGTTATTGTTGGAACAAATTCAAGAATTCCGACAAATAGATCGTTAATGAGATTTTTATACAAGGAACAGATCATAATGCGCGATTAAGAAAATGGACGCAGCTTATAACGCAGGTTTACGAAAATGGATGTAGCTTATAATGCGCATTTAAGGAAATGGAAGCAGCAAATGCACCTTTTCAATTTTCTACCCAAATTTAACTACTAAATGACTAATATTGTGCTTACTTTTCCTTACTTATTTAATCACTAAATTTAATCATATTCAGGTAAAGTCCCGGACATCGGGATGGCTGGATATATTACAGGTGTAACTTTTCAGATGATGTATTCAGATTTCTTAACGCTAAAATAAGTTTCAGAAATTTAAATTACTACAGCGTAAATTTACTACCAGAATTATAAATTTAGCAAGAAAAAATGTCTGTTGATTTTGAAAGTTGTTTTTTTTTTTTTTTTTTTTTTCAGAAAAAAAAAAAAAAAAAAAAAATTCTAATTTGATAAAATATACCGAGTGATTTATGCAAATGGAGAATATCACATTACGGATTTATTTAGATTTGTTAGTTTATTCTTTAAAAACAGAACAATACTAATGAAGGAAGTTTCAAGAACTGAATCAAGTGCTGTGTCCATTTTCTTAAAAACACATTTCGAGCTGCGTCTATTTTAAGCAGGTGTTTAGGGCTGCACCTCTCCCCCCCCCCCGGAAAAAAAACCCTCACCGACGAGAGGTTAGCACATATAGGAAGTTTTACACGGGACGTACAGTCCCTAGTCAAATTATTAGACACATTATAAGATTCTATGTAAAATATTCATTATCAGGTAATACTATACAGTTTTATTGTTTTCACGCTGCTGAAACTGGTTTGCACTTGTTTACTTTCATCTATCAATGGGTTAACATTGTAATACAATACGTTAAAAATAAATACAGGAAGTATATATAAAATGTCCTGAATAAAAACCCATTACATGTATATTTAAATCTAAAAGTATCGTATATAAACTCGTGCAAAACATGTAAATATTACAACACTACAGTGCGTCTAATAGTTTGGTCTCATTATTATAATGTACTAATATAAAACCTGATGTAATAAATTTTTATTTATTTATATAATACATCGTCTAATATATCCAATCGTCGATTTTATATTATATATCGTCTAATTTAACAAATTGATTCTCATAACTTAATCCGGTTTCAATCCGGTACAACCCGGTTTCAGTTCTGGTTTTCCGGCTCGTAGAAACAATAAAGCTGTATAGTATCACCAGATAATTAAGATTATACATAGAATCTTATAGTGCGTCTAATAAATTGGCCAGGGGCTGTAAGTGATACGAACTTTTTAAGAACATGTTAGTTCTGGAACATATTCACAAAGATTCCATTAAATTTCTGTCAAACACATGGGATGATCGGAAAAATAATTTTTAAAAAAATGAATAATACAACATCTAATATATTTGCTGCATTATTTTGTAAAGTTGTTTTATACTTACATAACACATTATTCGTGTAATACTTTCAAGAAACCGTAACATTGTGAAATAATTTATCTAATTCCAGAAAAGAAGAAAAGGAAAGGGGGGTGGGAGGTCCGAGTGAAGGTGCGGCGGTGGTGACCACCGATATATCAACATAAACCAATTTCACGGATCGGTGTTCACGGAGTGGCATTCCTGACAACATCTCTTAATAACTCAGTTCTTCATCATTAAATCATGATTTGCCGGACTATTTAAATGTATTAAAGGAGATCGTAAAGTAGGAGAATACCTCACCCTCCTCCTTTCTCCATACAAAAGAACAAGTCTTCATGGGTGGCCGGACGACTTTTTGCCTCTTCCTTTTTTTCTTCTTCTTTTTTTTTGGGGATGATTCGTCAATGGGTTGAGCAATACTTTTTCTTTTACGATTAAGAGGACGCCATACCCCAGAAGAAAATTTTCCTGGCAAATACTCTTTCTCTTTCATTATTAATTTAAAGCTGAAGAAGAAGTGAATTCAGACAAACCTAAAGCAAGTAATGAAGTTTCAATCGCTTAAAACTTTTGATCTAAATTTTAAGCGATCTTTCTCTCCATGTATGCGGGTCAGTTTCATGAAAAGTCCTCGACAGAATATACGTACGAGAACATGCGAAATGCAACACAAAATCTATCAATTCAACTAGTATCCCGCACGTATGTTCTACGCAAGCTTTGTAGAGAATGGAGTTTGTTGTGTAGGAAACTGTTCTCTACAGAATATAAATACGTGAATATGCGAGATGCAACACAAAATCTATCAATTCAACTAGTATTCCGCACGCGGATTTTACTCAAGCTTAGTAGAGAACGGAGTTTGTTCTTTAGAAGACTGTGCTCTACAGAATACACGTTCGTGAATATGCGAGATACAGCACAAAGTCTCTAAATTAAACTAGTATGCCGCACGTAGGGTTTAGGCAAGCTTTGTAGAAAACTGTGCTCTAAAGAATACACGTACGTGTACATAAGAGATGCAGCACAAAATCTCTCAATTCAACTAGTATATTTTACTCAAAAGTTAATTTCAAATACAGCAATCAAAGTGATTTCATTCAGAGGAACATAGAATTGTGCCGGGAAGAGAATACTTCATTTAAGAGTGACATAAATATTAGGATCAGCAGAGTAGTAAATCCGGTAGTAATTCAAATGGGGAAGACAAAGGTAGGATCGTTCACAGGTGCGAAGAAAAATCACTTAAAAATGGGCGGTGTGGGGCACATCGCGTGGTAGCTTTACTTTAATGACCTACCTCAGTGGAGTATCATTCCAGAAATTACGACTTACGGACGTCAGAAGCAGCTAGGAACGTAATTCCCGTCAGGAATTATGTATTGGCTGTTGGAAAAATCGTTACGAAATAGCTTATAGTAACAACTTGTAACATTAATCGTTGATTTGTAGTTTGGGCATTTGAAAGAATCGAAAAGAAAAGAAAAGATGAAAGAGGCCACACACTTCCTTTATCGATGGAATTTAACGGGAAAGTAAAAGTATCGTTCAATTTATTTAGATAAAACATTCTATGGGGTAGGATCACATGAAATTTGAACAATGAGAGCCCAGGAAAAAAAAAAAAAAAAAAAAAAAAATCCCGTAAAAGAAGGTACGGAAAACAAGGTTCCTGGAAGAAAGGCTCAAGAAAAAAAAAGGTCCTCGGAAATAAAGAGACCGTTGTAGGGAAAATTGTGTTGAGAAAAATATTTGAAGTGAAAAGATGAGATTGAAGCGCCTCTTTGCTGTTTTACTCATGGCCGAGTTTTTGATGTCTCGTTGTTTCAATGTGCATTTTTTTAACTTAATGTTTCTTATTAATAAAGTCCTCATCCCTTCGCCTAAAATAAAGAATAATTGAGCCATGGTGGCTCAGGGAATAGAGCGTTCGCCTACCAATGAGGAGAACCGGGTTCGAATCCAAGCGATGGCTGGTCTATACGAATTCGATATCCGGCTCGCACCGACTACAGTGCTGACGTAAAATAACCTCAGTAGTATAAACTCATGGGTTAGAGTCGAGTCCTCTTGCGTCAGGCTAACCGTGGGAGATTTTTGTGGTTTTTCTCTCCATTCAACGCAAATGCGGGTTAGTCCTCCACGAGGCAAGTTTCTCCCGATATTTGATCCAGGAGTTTCCTTGTCTTCTGGATTGGGTCCAAAATTACGAGGCTACGTAGTTCAACATTAGTAGTCGTAAATCCTAAATTTTGTCGCCTGTTCAATGACGGTTATAAAATAGAAATAAACTTAAAGAATAAGTATAACTGTTAAAATGGAGCGAAAAACTTTCATGGTGCGTTGACTTGTTTCAGACTCACCTATTAAAAATTAGATAGAAAATAAAAAATACGTATCTCTCATAACAAATAATAATAAAAAAAAAGAAATAAATAAACATAAAAATTATTCCTAATATTCTCCCTTTTGTAAAAACAAAGAAAAAAATATTCCCGACTTAAAATTCCCCTTTCTTTTTTCAATAGGTTAATGTAAATATCAATAACTTCTACACAAAATATTATTTAAAATAATTAAAAAATAATATACCTCCCGTTGAAAAATATTAAAATAATTTCTTCTCCCTAAAAAAAAAAAAAAAAAAAAAAAAGGTTAAAAAAAAAAAAAAAGAAGAAGAAAAAGAAAGATAAGAAATACACCGAACGTAAAAGTTCTCTCTTGACCTAAATTAGCGAATTTGAATTATAACTGTTAACCATTAAAACGAATATTAGTTGAAACAGCGAGGGAAGCATTTAGATCGCAGGGAATAAATACATGAGGTGAAATTTCTCTATTGTGGTACCTTTTTTACCAGGACTCGTTTAACTGGTACCTTTTTCTCCAGGGTACTTTATTTTCGGACCACTTTTTCCGTCAGTCGAACTGAGAGCATTCCGTTTAAAATATGTAAAATTTTCTTTTGTATAGTATTTACATTTAACAATATTCATATTGACTTATGCTCCTTTGAGAGTATTCTATAGGAAATATGTAAAATTGTCTTCAGTACAGTATTTTTATTTAATAATGTTCGTAATGAATAATATGCTTTGGTGAGAATTCCGTGTGAATTAAGCAACATTTTCCTTTCAACAATTTTCCTTTTAAAATAATTATAATAGGCATATGCGAACAATTCGTTTGAAATATGTAAAATTTTCTTTTTTCCTGCAATAATCATTTCAATTAATGTGCTTTTGCAAGTATTCAGTAGGAAATATGCAAAACTTTCTTTCGCATTGAATTTTTATTTAACAATATTCATATTAATTAATGTGCTTTTGCAAGCATTCTATAGGAAATTCGTAAAATTGTCTCCAGTACAGTATTTTTATTTAAGAATATTCATAATTATTAATGTGCTTTTGCAAGTATTCAGTGGGAAATATGCAAAACTTTCTTTCGCATTGAATTTTTATTTAACAATACTCATATTAATTAATGTGCTTTTGCGAGCATTCTATGAGAAATATGCAAAATTGTCTTCAGTACAGTATTTTTATTTAACAATATTCATAATGATTAATCTGCTTTTGCAAGCATTGCGTAGAAAATATGTAAATTTGCTTTTGCGCAGTATTTTTTATTTTTACAATAATTAAGGTTGCTTTGCGCGCGTAAAATGGGTAATATGCAAAATTTTCTTTATTACAGTACATGTTCAAATTTATACCATATTAAGAAATGTACTTTTATGAGCATTTTATGGGAGGTATGCAAAATATTATTTTGTACCACAATTATTTGAATCAATACCATATAAGTTAATGCTCATCCTATGGGTTAACCCAGACCTGCAAAATCTAGTGCAAGTTCAATAAACATAAAGAATTAGTGCTTTTAGTGCTTATTCAAACCATAGCCGCAAAAGACCATATCTTACAGCATCTACCAAATAGACATAGCCCCGGGTTGACACGGATTAACCTATGAACTAAAGTGCATTGATGGGGAAGGGGGGAGGGGAATGAGTCCGTTTTGATGGAGAAAAGGGGGTGGAGTAGAGGTGAACCAAATACCTGGGTATGCCATTCTATAATTGTAGGTCTCTACCATAAGAGGGGTTGGAACTTTGCGATAGATTTCTTTTGGTGCGAGAGATATCAAGGAACGGAATTTTGGTAGTTCATATTTTTATTTTATTTTTTTCCATACTGCTGTGGGGTACAAGCGGGAGTAAAGCACCCACGACCCCCATCCCCCTTTTCTGGAAAACGTCCCTTCCGCGTTTTATACTGTTTGAAGTTGGCGCCAGAGTGTGTTTTATCTTTTAGGTAACTCACGAACTCCCTCCCCTTACTTTATCGCCACCCCTCTGAACATCTCAGAGGAGGTAGAGATAAATAAAGTGCTAAATAGAAGATCAGTGGAATATAAAAAGAGTCTAATAAATATATATTTTGTTCTTTTATTGAGAAGGTAGTTTTAAATGGTTCTAAATTCCATCTGGAAGCAAATTGCTGCCTTTAATTCATTTTAAAGATCGTTCCGTGGGGTAGGTCCGTATCTGCAGGTTGTTGTGTGGGTATAAACCCGCGTTTAATTGACGATTACTTTGACTAAACGACTGGATTTTTATAGTCTAGGTGGCGGAACACGCTGAAAGAAAAGCGGTCGTAAAACAGGCATTTTTTTAAAAAAAAATATTTTACTTAAGTCAATGTTGCCGTAAGAACAAATTCATTGCCAATAAACGAAAGCCAATATTTTGAAGGATTTAGAATTCTATAGCTACTTGAACCGATTCGAATACCCGCAATCGAAGCATTTGAGAAAGTTCTCGAATTTTGTACTAATTTTTTTTTCCCCATTGCCCAACCTATTGACATTTGTCATTCAGGTATCAGAAAGGCAGATTTGTTGGCCATTCTTTCAGGGGCACCATATTAGGTGGGACAACGTTGCTCCCACAATGGTACGAAGAATGAAAGAACGTCCATGCTTTGTCCGGGATTCGAACCCAGGACCTTTCTGATGTGAGGTCAGGTCGTTGACCCCTATACAGTCCGGTTGGCATTTTACACTAAAATAATAAGTTGGAAAAATTCAATTCTGTTTTAAATACCAACAGTTCGGAAATAATTTAATTTTTCTCCCTGAGAAACAACAGCAAAACCAAAATTTCTGAAAGCAAAGTTATCATCGTAAATTTAAAATGTGATGTTACCTGACATAAAAATATTCTCATTGTATATTATTTAAAACTAATGCATATCAATAAAAATCTGGGATTCCTATTTCGTAAGAAAATGATTATTCTGTATATGTAAACAAATTTTATAAAGATATAAGCAGTGCTTGATTTACCATAAGGCCCGTTACGCCTGGGCCATGGGCCCCCAATTTCCTAGGGACCCCTCAAACTTTTATTTTCAAACGAAAGATTAAACTCAAAAGTTTAAAGAAATTTGTTGTGTCTTTTTGGACCGCACGTTATATTATATTTGGTAGCTTCCTAACTGATTGAAAAATGTACTTAGTATACTGTAACCTAGTTCACTGAATATACTTACATAACATTTAAGTAATTCAAATGTAATTTTAATAATTTTAATTTTTGTATTTTCACAAAAACAATTCCATATGTACTATATTTAGGAAAAGAAAAATAATTCAGAAAAATCATTTAATACACACAGTGTTTCCAGTTAGAGATAACCAGCAATGGCGTCTCTCAGAATTTTCTGCCTAGGGCCCCTGAATTTCTAGATTGGGTCCTGGCTATAAGTAACCAGATTTTTCAAGTCTTAATCATTCATATATATGAATTTACTTAGACTCTTCACACCGTTTAGCCCATAAGTCATTTAGTCTACTTCTCCACGTATTCCTGGTCTATGGCTTGGGATCTGGTTTCCTCTCAAATTTCTCTCTTTTTAATACAAGCTTATTTGCCGTTCCGATTCTTCATCTTCCTCTTCTTCTCTTGCCATTAGGGACCAAAGAAAGAGAGTTAATTTTTTCTTGGCATTTTCAATATCTGTTTTGTCCATCTCCACCTTATCTTAATGATTTTATTTTCTATTGTAGTTAGGCTTATTGTATCTTTTCTCATTTTAGTAGGCCTCAAAATTTTGAAAATTTTTTCCGAGACAGTGATGTTGAAAAACCTCAAATGTTTGGTTGTCTGACTTTCCATTTCACCATGTTTCAGAAACATATTATCAAACTGCTCTGGCTATTGTTTTAATGTACTTATTTTTGTTCTGCATTGAATGCTCATTGACCTAAAAGTTCTTGTACGGATGACTCTGTTTTTAATATCTGTCTCTATGAAATATAAGTAAACATGCACTTTTTACGCATGAAATTTTTTCAACTTTGATTTTTTACAGCAGTATCGATGCATTTCATCAACTGCTGCAGTTTAACTGTTACTTACTAACTGCGAAAGATTATTGACTTTAAGAGAATGGAAATTGTTTTTATTTTTTTAACCAATATATTGTCTTAAAAATTAGGTTATATATTAGGCAAAGGAACTCAAAGGTCTGATGCTGCTAATAGTTTAGTTTTTAAATGGTTTTTGGTGATAAAAAAAAGCAAAAGTTTAAAATGAACAAAATAAGCAGAGGTTTCCGAAAAAGAACTGTTGTAACTGTTAATAATGGATATAGTTCCATCCTTTCACAATTTATTCCATGTCTTGTTTAATTTTTTTTAAGATTTCGTAATCTTTTTTAGTGTCATTTTAATTCAATAAAAAATGACCAAAATACTCAACAAATTACGGATTATATATGCAATATAAATAGATTAGATCTAATTTTAAGTTTTGAAAGCTGAAATTAAAAGTCTTAACTCATTCCTGCAGCCTGTAGATCCAGCCGTATGGTGTTTTTTCTTACTAGTTCAAAAGTTTATTCCATTGTACTCCACTAAGTTTTTCTATATTCCTTTGCAGTTTCAAGTTTCTAAGTCTTATGGGTTTTGAACAGTAAAAAAAAAAAAAATGTGACGTTAATTTGAAGGCCTAAAACTGCGATGACGTCGGCGATGGTTACTTTTGTTTTGGCATTAAATGCCAAAACTGGAGTATTCTAACTTGCCTAGTTTATGTTCAAATGCACCTTACACTTCGCCAATTATTTAAATTGATATTGGGTTGACAAGAAAGTAATTTAATTTTTTTAAATGTGAAACAAGCAAAAAGAAATCAGATATCTGAACTTTTTTCATATTTTTGTAACTTCATAATCACGCACTCAATTTTATTTTTTGTTATCAGACGTTGAACAGTCGAACCACTTTTGGGTTTACGACTACTAATGTTCAACTACGTAGTCTTGTAATTTTGAACCCAATCCAGAAGACAAGGGAACTCCTGGATCAAATATTGGGAGATATTTAACTTCGTGGAGGATTTTCTGATGGAACTAACCTGCATTTGTGTTAAGTGGAGAGGAAGACCACGAGAACCTCCCACGGTTATGCTGATAGCAAAGGGACTCTAGCCCATGATCCGTCTACCACTGAGGATATTTTTACGTCAGAACTGTAGTCTGTGCAAGCCGGATGCAGAATTCATATCGACCAGCCATCTCTGGGATTCGAACTCGTTTCACCTCATTGGAAGGCGAACGCTCTATGCCCTGAGCCGTTACAGCTCCACGTATTCAATTGAATTATTGGTCCTTATCCGCAATAAAATCAACCAAGTCATCGTTACTCCTGAAATTTTTACCGTTTAAAAAGCTTTGGTAACTTCGAAATAAATGAAAATCCTATGGTGCAAGGTCGGGCCTGTAGGAGGGAGTGCATCATCACTTCTCACCCAAACTACAGTAATATGTTGCTAAAGATATGTTAGGCCTTGCATTGCCTTGGTGAAACACGAATTTTTTATTTATTTATTTATTTTTTACGGTCTGTAAACCCTCATAATGGTAACGACATTACGACGTTGGATTATTTATTTCAAAATTTACAAAGTTTTCTAAATAGTAAAAAAATTAATATTTGTGGCGCCGGGTCTTTAGTAGTTTAATATCTTAGCAATTCGATTTTTATCACATGCATCAGTTTCTAATGGTCAACCAGCGAAAATCTACTAGGACGACTTGCTTTGGTAAATTTCTTAGAGATGGTCAAATCTAATTAAATATATGCTTTAAAATTTTTTTAATGTATAATTGCCACTATTTTTAGTGTTTGTTGAGTTTTTTAATTTTGGTGTTAAATACATTTTAGTTATCAGAACTGCAGTTATCATGCAGAAAATTATACAAAACTGACAACATAGTTATTCTCTGAAAGAAATAGTGCGAATATATTAGTAAAATGTGTTTTGTTTTTACACGAAAAATTTTCGCAATGATGTCATAAATTAATTATAACGTGTATAAAAATACTTGTTTTTTATTTTATAACCGTCGATGAACAGCCAACGGAACTTAGGGTTTACGGCTAGTAATGTTCAACTCCGTAGCTTTGTAATTTTTAACACAATCCAGAAGACAAGGGAACTTCTGGATCAAGTATTGGAAGAAATTTGCCTTCGTGGAGGAATTTTAATGCAACTAACCCACATTTGCTTTACATGGAGAGTAAAACTACGAAAACCTTCCACTGTTAACCCATGATCCATCTACCACTCATGATATTTTACGTCAGCTCTGTGGTCGGTGCGAGCCGGGTGCGGAATTCGAATCGACCAGCTATTGCTTGGATCGAACCCGGTTCACCTCACTGGGAAATAAGTGTTGTCTGTAAATTAACAAACAAAAAATAACTCAATAAAAAAATTAAGCTGTAACAAGGAAAAAGTAAATAAAAAATGTGACTACCTGGACTGCAATTTTTTTTTATTTCAACACTAAAAATGATGGCAACCACATAAAAATAAAGAAATTTATCCTTTTACAACAAATTTTATGCAATATTTCAAAACTTCTTTTATACATATGCCAGAAACTAAATTATTTTGCTCTAGAGATAAACAGCATACTCTCAATTTCAGTGTTATTTTCAGTATTTCAGTGTTTCAACAACGTCTTATCAGGAGGTTATTCAACTCACAAATCGTTCGGTGACAAGTCAGAAAAACAAATTTCGCTGCTGGAAAAAACATTTTTTTTTTTTTTTCGAACCTAAATCAGCAAACAGTAGCTTTTCCATCATGTCTAATGTCATTCGTCCTAATGAGACGATAAGAATCTACCCAACCCTAAATTTATTTTATTTTTTTCAGAAATGGGTCATATTCTATACGAGAAGCAGCGGGGACAGTTCTTCAGGTAGCCAGAAAACAGGTGGGTGCCCCTCAGCACAAAATGTTGGACAGCCAGTGATTTGGGCATGAGTTATGAGGGTGGGGTGGTTGGGCGTGATCTTTGAATCCATCTATATCGAACGTTCCTGTCATTCCTGATTTTGACCATCCCCCTCTCTTCATCCTCTTCTTCAAAACATTCTAAACATGCAGCCCCTGGAAATAAACACTCGAATAATTATTTCTTAAAAAAGATTAATCGTATAAAAATTCTAATAGCAGGGTAAATAAATATTTTATACATTCTCAGAAAAACTGTTTGCACGTTGGTCCACAATATTGGTGCTTTGAACCATATTCGAATGCAAATTCACTGCAAAATTAATAAAAGGTATTGAATGGAACCATAGTATCCTGTAACCAATTCGCACGATAATAAGGATCTACCGAATTAAATTTGTAGCGAATTCGAACGATTTGCAGTTGTCACCGTCCAAAATTTCCTATCATGTATTATTAGAGAAATCTACAAATGTAAATACAATATACTTACATTTGAATTACTAAAACTCCTGAACTCAAATTTTGTTATTTCAATATGTTTTCAACAAATTCATAATTGCTAAATTGCTATGAAGCTAAGTCATTATTTATTTATTTATTATTTTTTTTTTTCTTTGCATGCGACTGGTTTTTAAGAAATAGCTCATGGACAAAGCTTAAAAACAAATATTTTTATCTATTACGATAGTTTAAAAGTTATTAAAAATAATAACTAAAATCTAAATCTATCTTAATCTATCTAATTAAAAGTTATTAAAGATAATAGCTAATCCAAAAGCGCAGAAAAATAAATAAATAATAATAATGCGACAATGTAGTCTGTAACAATAATTTATTATGATGCTTATACGCACTCAAGAATGGTGCAAATCACATTTTACTAATTTTTCAATTCAGAAGAATGGCCACGTTAGTCCCCAGACTCGAATCCAATGAATTTTTCATTAGGTCCCTCTAGGAGAGAATGGTTTGTGCTAAAACAGTGATTTTCGATCTGTAAGGATAATATCGAGAACATTCGTCGAGTACATCGAGACAACGATAATATCGAGTTCATATTGTGAAAATTATAGACAGCTGAGCTATCATAAGTGTTAAGTCTAACTCCTTCGGCAAATATATTGATTTATTTTATAACTACCATTCATTGTTTTGTTTTGTTTTTGATAATGTTTAATAAAAATGTTTTTTCTTCATTATGGTATAGCTTGTTTATAGAAAGAACTCCCTTCGCCATGAAGTCTAAAGTCGTATGCTGCCATGGAAACAAGAAATAGCTCATTTCAAAAAGGGGAGCTTCCCTGATAAACTTTCTCTCGTCGACCCGAGCCAAAACCTGTCTTAAATAATAACCCAACACCCCTATTTTAAATAAATAAACCTCGTAACCATAGTCACCACCACTATTCGAGATGAATAGCTAGGGGAGTTCTTTACATAGACACATTATAGTGAAAATATCGTCCAAAGTAACAAATTACGTAAACGAGCTAAACAGAGAAAAGATAGATAGATAGATAAATATTTTTGGTGATATATCACGGTATTAAAATTTTGATATCACCCATCATAATTTATTTCCAATAAAACTTTCTAACCTGCTATTTTAGAGAAATAATTCTGTATTAGTTTTTAATATATATTAATTTTTTATATCCGTCGTTGAACAGCCGACGCAGTTTTTGGGTTTACGACTACTAATGCTTAACTCCGTAGCCTTGTAATTTTGAACCAATCCGACAAGGAAACTCCTGGATCAGTACCCCCAGAGGTATGATTTGTTATAAGAACATGGAGGACTTTGTAAATCAACAGATTTAACGTGCATCAGTCACCATTTACACCATTACTTGTCTTCGACTGGCGGGGATCGAACCCACGACCTCTTGGACATGGGCCCAGTGGCCTACCAACCAGGCTATCCCGGCCCCAGTATTAATTGTTTTCAAAACTGTCTTTGTTTAGTGCATTTTAAGTTATTGGAACATTTTATTTTTTATGACTCATTTTACAGCATGATGTAAGTTCACTTTTGTCAGTTGAAATAAGATTAAATTTTAAAACTGGAAAATTGCACATTATAAAATCACTCATCCAAAAAGGTAGTCTTACTGCACAGTTTAACTGCTTTAATTTTTTTTTTTTGGGGGGGGGGGAATCCGTAAATGTTTTAGAAGTTATCGAAGTTCTTTATCATCTAATTAAACTTTTCACTTTTAAGTTTTCACTTTTCATCATTCTTTGAAAACATTGTACCATCAAAAGTTATTCTATCAACCAAAGTTAGTTTTTTTAAAAAAAAGGAATGTTTTTAAGAATATTTTTAAGAAATTAATTATTGAAATATAATTCGTCTAGATACTAGTTTGATTTTTATTTTTCTTCAAAGGATTTCGTTAAAAGAAAATTTTACATGATAAAGGTGTCAAGCCTATGACCAGCTCCCAACCTGAGGGGCCTGTACTAAATGCATAATACCTATGTTAAATATTTAATACAGCCTGTATTAAATACATAAAAATAAATAGAATGAATTGGATGTCCAACTTGCTTCTAATGAATGATGATAATAAAATAAAAAAGTTTTTGCTTTTTTAGACCCACTGGTACAAGAAAGCGAAGAAGGCCGAGGTTGAGATGGGCTGATTCGGTGAGGTCTGATTTTCTTGTAATTAATTTTATTTTATAATTTATAACCGTCGTTGAACAGCAGACCCAATTTTGAGTTTGCGACTACTAATGTTCAACTCTGTAGCCTTGTAATTTCGAACCAATCCAGAAGTCAAGGTATCTCCTGGATCAGTAACCCCAGAGGTATCATTTGTTATGGGAACATGGAGGACTTTGCGACTCGACAGATTTAACATGCATCCGTCACCATTTACCGCACGGGAAGTCTTCGGCCGGCGAGGATCGAACCCACGAACTCTTGGACATGGGTCCAGTGCCCTACCAACCAGGCTATCCCGGTCTTTTCTTGCAATTAATGAAAAGAATTGGAGATCAAAGATAAATCGTAAGTTGTTATGGAGGAAGGCCGGGATAGCCTGGTTGATAGGGCACTGGGTTCATGACCAAGAGTTCGTGGGTTCGATCCCTGGCCGACCGAAGGCTCCCCGTGTAGTAAATGGTGACTGATGCACGTTAAATCTGTCGAGTCGCTAAGTCCTCCATGTTCCCATAACAAATCAATACATATGGGGGTATTGATCCAGGAGTTTCCTTGTCTTATGGACTGGTTCAAAGTTACAAGGCTACGGAGTTGAACATATGTTATCGTAAACTTAAAATTGAGTCGGCTGTTCAACGACGGATATAAAATCCTCAAAGAAAGGCATTGGCCCACATTGGGCTATCAGGCCAACTATGATCACGATGACCTAGTGGGAATAAAATATTTATTGAGCATGAAATTACCTAATTTTAAGGTTACATTTGTAATTTTGGAAATACATTATTAAACAGTCATATTTTTTGATAATACAGTACATAAGTAAAACACTGCTTTTCTGTGCCGAAACTAACGCGTAAATAATCAAAACTGTATGAACATTCTGAACGGACTCCCCTTTAGGAAGAATAAACATAAGTTTCTTTGAATGACCAGCGGAGTCTTCCGTCGCCATGCCAAACAATGGACAGACATCCCTACAAATTACATGTTCTTTGAGGATTGCCAAACGGAGGTCAGAAATCACCTTCACTCTGTCGCCGATACATTAGTGGGTCCTTTCAACCTCAACCGAAATCCGGTAGCATATCACAAAAGCTCAGTTTGTGGTAAATTGAAGGCACCCCTCCGATTCCCTGATGCACTGACCCGCGGAGAGAGGAGGAAAAAAATATTCCAAGAGGAAAGAAAAAATGTCTTGGAAGCCCTCCCCATGCTATGTAGGGATGCACACTTTGCCGCATTGGGATGTTTATACTCTTCACCAAAATATGGCATCCTGTATTTTTTTATGTTTTTTTTTTCTTTGGATCATCCTTACTTCGATCCATGCCGCAAGCGTGAATATAAAGTATTTGTTGGGTACTTGTGAGATGCGACGATGGATTTTCTCGAAAACAACCTTGACATTTCCCTCGTTGATAAATGACCTAAAAATAGTTTCGATTTTAAGTTTTCTTAGAAACTCCAAAAGTGCAAAAAATGCCTCTTTTGATTTACCATTATTAACATTGCAGCATGATGATTAAATAACATTGTAGCAAGTATTAACATTGCTAACTTATTAGTTTGCAATGTTAATACTTGCTGCAATGTTATTTATTCTAAAGCACTTTTTAAGAACTTGTTCTTGAAACATTCAAACTCTATGCTTTTCTCGACAGTGATTTAAGAAATGCTAGAAATGATCAAATATTTGTGATTTTAAGTGACCAATGCTTTTTTTATATCCTCCAAGAAATAAAGTAGAGAATGAAAAACAAAAAAAACGGACCACCCTTAATAACTTTCGATTTAATGATCGGAGTTTCACGTTTCTGGAATCAATCTTAATGGATTGAGGTGCTAAGCTGAACTATATATTGTACTTGCTCATCAGTGGTTGGAAAAACTATATTTTCTTTATAGTTAACTACAACTACTTTATTGCATTTGTAGTTAACTACAACTACTTTATTGCTTTTGTAGTTGACTACAACTATTTTTTTAAATGTAGCAACTACAAACTGTTTTCGAAATGTAGTCACTACTTCGCTTCTTTTAGAAGACAAACTTAACTGGCGAACTTAATTTTCTCCAATATTCAAAACGGTTTTGAATAAAAAATTTGCTTTATAGTTAATTGAATAAAAAATTGGTTAAATTTGAGGAGATATTAAGAATTTAAATTCATGTTTACATAAAATAGTTTTTACTCTAAAGCACTTTTTCATAAATTTGTTCTTTTAACCTTAAAACCCTGTTTTTCTTGACAATAATTTAAGAAAAGCTAGAAAATTATCAAATATTTGAGATTTAAGTGATCAATGTTTTTTTTTTTATATATATCCCCCAGCAAATAAGGTACAGTGCGAAAAACAAAAAACTGTCCACCCTGAATAACCTTTGATCTAATAGATATGATTTTTCACGTTCTATGACAAAATATTACTGGCTTGAGGTGTGTGATAGCAAATATTCTAATTAATTAATGCAGACGATATTTTAAGTAACGAAATCAGGCACAAAAACGTACATTATGGTTAATGTGAAATCGAATTTTAAAAAAGTCAGATATTTAAAATTCGATTTCTCAGGGACAACTCGACCGATTTTGCACCGATTTTTCTAATCATCAGGCGTAGATCTTATTAACACTTGGCCACAGAGGCTTTCTCATTGCGCACGTTTCCGGGCTAACAAAGGATTTGAGCTAATTATATTCGAAAATTCTTTCGCGTTTGAACTTTGTTTCTTTATTTAATTAACATTTTTGCCACTTATTTACGGTCGTCTGGGCTACTTGAAAATTTTCCTAGTTTTTTTTACTATATTGAAAAATCGAATTAGTCGATGCATTTATATAATAGTTAATGAAGTGACTTTTCCCCCCTCATCTACTTTAGAATCCAACCCCAGTAATTTTTTCATGACTTCCACAGAGGTGACTTATTTTTAATCCAGTACAAATGACAGGTCTACTCAGCCCACATTCGTTATTTAAAATACTCTTTTATTATTTCATTTAAGAATTATATATGCCATGAAAAAAATATTTACTTGGCATTTATTGATGTTTTTGTAACGTTGGACCATTATTTGTATTTATCAGATCTCATTTTCCTTTAATTCATTTTTCTTTAGTATTATTGAGGCAACCGTGATGGCTCAGGGGATAGAGCGTTCGCCTTCCAATGAGGTGAACCAGGCTCGAATCCTAGCGATGACAGGTCGATACGAATTCCGCATCCAACTTGCACTGACCACAATGCTGGCGTGAAATATCCTCAGTGGTTGACGGATCATGGGTTAAGGTCCTCTTGTCGTCAGGCTAACCGTGGGAGCTTCTCGTGATCTTTCTCTCCATGTAACGCAAATGTGTGTTAGTTTCATCAAAAAAAAGTCTTCCACGAAGGCAAATTTCTTCCAATACTCGATCCAGAAGTTCCCTTGTCTTCTGAATTGGGTTCAAAATTACAATTCTACGGAGTTGAACATTGGTAGTCGTAAAAAAAAATTGGGTCGGCTGTTCAACGACAGTTGTAAATTAAAAAGTATTATTAAGGCTAAAAAAGAAGAGAAACATTTAGTTTTCGGCAGGAAATGAAAGTAATCACTATATCTATAGCCTCCGATGGGTCATTTATCCTATAGACAAACCCAGATTCGGAATGGTCACTCCCTCCATAAGGTATCCTTACCTTATAGAAAAAGAAATATGAATTGTTTAGTTTCTTTTACAAAAGTAAACCTGCCGACGCTACCGGTCTTTAGAAGAAATGGTCATTTCACCCCCCCCCCTCCGGGTTCATTCTCTTTGAACAAAAAAAAAAAAATAAAATAAAGGGGTGGATTTTGCAAAAGAAAATTTATGGTTTCTTCTGAAATACAGGAAGAACCCGAAATCATTTCTCTAAGAATGTACCTATAGCCACATTTGGCTGAAAATTATCTTTAGGTCTTTTTCCCTTTTTTTAGATTTTTTCGCGCCTATTTTTAGAAATTAAAATTTTTTTCCATAAATGTTCAAAACTATTATACATCTTTATTTCGCTTATACCATTGTTTTAATCAATATGTTTGATAAAAGGTCCTCCATGTTCCCATAACAAATCAATACCTCTGGGGGTACTAATCCAGGAGCTTCCTTGTCTTCTGGATTGGTTCAAAATTACAAGGCTACGGAGTTGAACATTAGTAGTCGTAAACCCATGAAATTGGGTCGGCTGTTCAATGACGGTTATAAAATAAAATGAAATATGTTTGATACAATATTTTCATAATGTTTTTTTTTTTTTTTTTTTTTTTTTCCTGATTTTTTTACAAAGTATCAAATGTGTTCATTGTTAAGTCATTGATGAAATCACAAAATACCAGAAGTCTCGTCGTATAGGTCAAAATTAACGGTCGCCTTTTATCGTTTTGAGCTTTCTTTTAAAAAGAACGAAAACTACTTAAAAAACTCCTTAAATTTTTAAGGTATTTGAATGGGATATTTTTTATTAGTTGCCAAATACAATTCACTGCAAAATTTTTTTAATAAAATTAAATAAAATAAAAAAAAATTTCCTCACATGCGCAGCTTTAAAGAACAAATTTAATTACTCCTATTTTGCGCAGTTTTGGACGAATATTTCTGATACTTTAAAAATGTGTTTTAATTCAGTAATAAGTTAAAAACTTTTAGTACCCAATACCTTATGAATTTAAAAAATTTCTTTTGTTTCAGTAATATAAGAGTAATTTTTATAAATAATGCTTATTTGAAATGTGCTTTATATAATTAATGTACGAATAATTTTAATTGATAATGAACATTGTGTTAGCCATTATTATTAAAAATTTCAATCGCTTTAAAAACGTACAAATTGGAAACAGTTTGTATATTTTTGAAGCGAATGAAATTTTTAATCAAGTAATATATTACCGCTTCAGTTTTTTTGGAATTATTTATTTAAGATAGTAAATTTATTTGCAATATCTTCATTACTATCGAGTTTTTGTACCGAAAAAGTAAGATATAAGTTTTTGGAATTTTTTTTCCCTTGAATTTTTTTATTTTTTTATTTATTTTTTTGCTAATTTATCTTTTGCAACTTTTTAAATAGTTAGAATAACATTATTTTATAGTTTCAAACAAAAAGATATGTTTATTAAAATGTAATTTGCTCGAGCTAGAACATTGACAAACTAAATCCAAATAGAACATAATTTCAACTTTGTGATTTTTAAAAAATAGCAAAAATAATCAAAATAAACATTATTCGAATTTTTTAAAGAAACAAACCTTATTATAACAATTATAAACTTTTCCTAGATTGTTTAAATATTTTTTTTCAAAGCAATTAGCGCATTAATTTCAAAATATCACATAGTACTATGTAGCCATTGCTGGTTATTGAAATGTCAAAGGAAATTTCAAGGGGAAAAAAATAGCCATATTAACTGTAATAGGTTTTTTCTGCAGAATATTATCATTTGAGAATATTTGATTTGAGACGTGATGAATAATATTAACCCGCTACAAAATAGTAGCAAAAGAGTTTTTTTTTTTTTTTTTTTTTTTTTCTCTTGGCGAAAATGTTAACACCAAACTTGGAGACTAACCACAACCTTATAACCCTATAGGCTCCAAATAAAAGCATAAGCAAACCCGGTTATTAGTAGAACAATGAAGGCACCCCCTAGAGCTATTAGTCAACCCCCCAGGATTCGGGGGTGCCTCTCCGTCTCTATTGCAGTTTCTGGAAGGAGGGGAGTAACTGAGATCGAACTGATTAACAGGTATCGATTAATAACCAGGTAAAATACAACCCAGTTTTTAGTGGTTCACCGATTCATTAAGCACTCCACTATAATTATTGGCTACTTTCTCCTGATTGGATTTAAAGTCGGGTATTGTTTCTTCAAACACAAGAAGTTTTGTTTTTTAAAAGAAAGAAAGAGAGCTGGGCGTAAATAATGAATTATTTTTGTTAATTGCTTAAAAGGCGGCGCCCTTTTTCTTTGGCTTCTTGCATTTTTTTCTGTTAACTGAAACAGGCGAAGAAAAATGGCTTTAAACTTTTGAAAGGAAAAGAGAGGAAGAAGCCGAAAACCATCGTTTACTTGTCTTACATTTTTCTTAAGAAAAAGGGAAAAAAAGAGGACCGATAAGTAAGAAAAAATAAATAAATAAATAAAAATGACACAGTTCGAATACCTTAAGCTTGAGGCAACATTTTAATATATATATATATATATATATATATATATATATATATATAGAATTGGGTTAAAAACTACAAGGCTACGAAGTTGAAAAGTGGTAGTCTTAAACCCAGAAATTGGATCGGCTGTTCAATGACGGTTATATATATTCGGGCCAATCCATGGTAACTAACAAATCAAACGCGTATCAGTACTGCTGTAAGAATGCGTCATAAAAGATCCCGCTATTTACGCTTCTAAGCTCTATTTGCGTTTTTGTTTTCAAATTTTGTAATTTGGCAATCTTATTACGAAAACATTTTAAATCATTCTTGAAGCATTCCGGTACGTGTAAGTTTATTTGAATTCGCTACTCACTGTAAATATTATTTTTTGTTCTGTATTTATTTTCTCTTTTTAGCTTAATATGTTTTATTTCGTATATTTTCTAATTAATGAGTTCTGTTTTCGTTTCAATTTTTTGAGGGCTTTTCACACTATTGTATTGGTATATTTTGCTTTGGATATATTAATACAATATTAGAAAACACTCCTTTTGGCAGATATAATCGTGTGAGCTGAACAACTAGGAAATGTGCCATTGAAAATAAAAGTGCCTAACACTTGAGGAAAAGTTGTAATTTTAAATTTAATTTACCATGTAGTCGTGAAGAATTTACTCGAATTTAAAATCGATAATTAACTAAAATGTTTTGAAAGTTATTAAATCTGTTTTAAAAAAAGCACAACTTGGCGAGTTTTTTCCACTAAGATGAAAATCGTCAAAATCTATGAATTATTCTCAATTTGATCCTAAATAATGCAGAGCTGGAATCACTTTTTTAAAATTAAAAAATTGGCCCGCAATAGCTTCTTATTTTTACAAAACTTTGGTTTCTGTCTCATATTTTCAGTAAAAACATATAGGGAGATCGCTGAAGATAAACTAAACTTGGCTTAACAGTTCATCTCTAACTGTTGAAAAAGTTGCGAAAAAGTGATTCGTAAAAAAGCTTTACATCATGTGAGAAAAAAAGAATGAGTCACTTCAGTGTTTGCCTAATTTTATGACTCAATGCAACGGTTGGTATAACGTTTCAACCATTAAAAATTGGAACACAAAGCATTTTTCTTTTTCATAAAACCGCATCGTTCCTTACATATTACTTTCCTTCTTTTTTTTTTCCTTTTTTTTTAAAAAAAAATTCACACTCTCCCTACATGTTGTTCAAATTTTCAATCGTTAATAAAATACTTTTTATTCGTCCACTCAAGGTCAAATACATTTTTTTAAGCTTATAGTGGATGACACTTGATGTTAGTACAGTTTTTTCAAATATCAATTCATTCATTAAATAGGGATGAGCGAAAAATGAAATGGAATTTTCTGATGGGTTAAGCGTTAGTCATTGTTTTAAATTTTACTATAAGCGATTCAGTCTTTCACATATTTTAAACATAACATCAGTGATAATTTATAACTTATAAGTGATCATTTATAAAAAATAGTTTATTGTGCACATTTAATTATTTAATTATTTTATATTCGCTGTGTCAGATAAATTCAATGAAGAACATTACGTGCTAGCACGTGTGTTCCACGTCACGAAATTTTATACTTTTATAGTTGTCTAATACCACGAGCCTTTTTTTTTTTTTTCTTTCCAATTCCTACTATTAGTTCCTCTATATTTTGTTCAAATTTTCAATCGCTTATAGAACATATTTTTATTCATCCACTAAAGTTCAAATACTTTTATTTGAATTCGTAGTGGATGACACTTGAACTTAGTACAGTTTTTTCAAATATTAATTCATTCATTAAATTTAACTCAAATTTCATTAATTAATTTTAGCTTTATATGGGAGTAAAATTTTTTAATGATTTAATAAAAAGTAACTAAAATAAAAAATTTCTTTGTAGACCTAAGTAGGAATTGACTTTAATTTTTTTATATTGTTCATAATTAGCATAAACAGCACTGGTTAGAGATTGACAAAACGCAAGCTAACAGTGAAATGTTACAAATTCTCAGCAATAATAAAAACAGCATGTATGGCAAGCTACCCGCTAAAAAAATATTAATATTTTTTTTTTTACATAAAATTTATCTATTTAGTGATGACACCTTATGTAATGCATTAAGTGATTCATTTAAGTGATAAGTGAGGATATTTATTTGCATTGGTAAAGACGTTGAATTATTAGTGTAGCAAATGGACTACCGACAGCTGGCAAAAGTTACTAATCTATTAAGAAAAATGTTTAGTTATCTAGCAATTAAAAGATTTAGTGTGCATGCTCAAATAAAAAATAAAAAAATTCTTCAACCACATTTCATCTACCAGTTTGTCGAAATGAATAAAAAAAAATTGACACATGTATGCCATTTAAAAGACATTAAGCTTATCTTTAACGTCTCTAATGTCTAGACATCAGAGCGTAAACAATAGAAATCAGTTTTGACAACATTAAATCATTTGGTTGTGTTTCTTCATAAAGAAATGAATAAGGATAACCAAACATGTGATTAGTCTAGACCCGATTCCATTCCAACGACTGAAAAAAAAAGAATATTTATCCTTTCTTCAGCAAGGAAATCAGAGCACAATTTACACGCTGTTTATTCACTAAAATCACTGAAGCCTTCACTTTAAGTCAGTATGGGAGAAGAAAAAATATGAAATCAAAGTTAAAGTTACAGACAAACCATTGTGTCTACCCATTGTTCCTTAGTTACTTCCACAAAAGGGAACATATCAGCCCAACCCTCTTACATCATATAATTTATAAAAACGATAAATGCACGGGTAAGAAGCAACCACTCCCGAAAATCCGGGAATGTCTCCCCCTGGAAGAACTAACCACCTGTTACATTCAATAAAAAAAATTCCAAAATCAATGACAGGTGGTGTTCATGTCCACCCCCAACTATCTCAGATAACTGTTCGAAATCTCCAGGAAGGTAAACAGGATGCACAAAAAAATCGTCTGCAGGACAAATTGTTCCATTTGGAATAAAAATTACACACATTTTAACCACTGGGCTCTGAGGATAAAAAGTATTGTGTTGGCGGACAATTCCCGCTACACCTGTAATTCATACTGAGGGGGGTCTATACACCCTCAAAAGGGAAAGAATAAGGGGGTCTTACTGCCACCGTTCTGTGCTCATGCCGACAGGTAATCAGGAAAACCGACTTTCAGTCGCCAAATGTCATAACTTGCATTACTTTCGGAACCTGCCATTTTTCGGGTTGACCTTTTGCGGTTCCATTCAGTGGGCATAGAAGGAAACACGATCTTCTACAATAAAAACAAACTGCGGTTTCAAAAATTTGTAGTTTCGTAGGTAGTTTTCTAGTTTGTTTCGTCTTTCATCGTGTTTTGAAACTATTCCATTTTTACAAATGTCTTTAAACTGGCTGATTGTTGAGCAATTTGCTTTACATTTCTTGTGCTGTTAAAAACGTTCAACTAACTCTGTTGCATGTTTTGCACAATCCCATCTAACCGCCCCCCCCTTATATTAGTCTGATGGCTTTTCGGATCAATTAACACCCCCCCCCCATGCGAAGTATGGGTAGTTCTCACGTCTTCTACAACACTTTCTCTGCCCCTTTCACCTTTTTTAATAACAAAAAAGACAAATAAATAGAAAATTATTTTAGAAAATTCATCTTTACATGAAATAATACTCTGTTCTTTGTTGATTTTGCCGGAATTGGAGACAGTCGCTTAGTTGGAACTTTGTTTTCAAAAAGAAAGACATTAAATTTAATTATGGTACAGTTGAACATCAATCTTTCTTTTTTCCGTCTGTAACATCTTGTTTTAAGAGGATGACATACAGCGGAAGAAAATTTTCATCGAAAATTCTCTTTCTCCTTCATAACTAATTTAAAAATTTAAAAGAAAGAAAAAGTAAGTTCAAGCAAACCTTGACTAAGTTATGATGTTTCAACTGCTGAAAAAAATACTTTAAAATATTAAAATGCAAATAAATTATCAGAAGAGAACTTCTACGTTGCGCAATCCTAAGTTATTTATTTTCATTTGAATATTTTAAAATTTTCTGTTTCAGTATTTGAAACTTCATGGCTTTCTCTAAGTTTGTCTAACATCACTTTTTCTGTGCTACAAATTTCAAATTAGTAATGAAGGAGAAACAGAATTTGCGAGGAAAATTTTCTTCCGTCCTTTTGGCGTCCTCTTAACGAGTAATCTACATGAATTCATTAATTGCTTCTGGTGTTTAATTTCAAGCAAATAAGCATTCTATTTTAACTTATCTGACCATTCATGATATTCCAATTTAATTTGTCCAAAAAATAAAGGCATAGTCATTTTGTCTACTTAACCATTCAAAGATATTCCAACTTAATTTCTATAAATAATTCACGATATTCTAATTTTATTTATCTAATCATTGAGTACAATCCAATTTAATTTTTTTAATAATTCAAGACATTCTGATTTCATTAAATTACGTATCCAAAATCAAAGTAGTCTTTCTTAATTTAGTCCCGAACTGGACTGATCGTAAAGACACGGTTCCCAGTAGAACACAAGTCAAGTGTCACCGCTGTCAGTTAGTGGGTGGGTGACCATTTTGATGAGCCTGCGTAGGAACCGAGGATGTGTGGTATAGGTTCTCGTTCAACTGCTCTACCTTAAAGTGCTCAATTTCGAGCGTAGATCGTCGGGCTATCAAAGCAGGGGAGCCATCCCCTATACAGAGGATTAAAATTGCAATGGCGTGTCTTCGAGTCATCCTCAGGCATGTTTCCCAGACCGTCGAAAATAGCCCAATGTGCAGCTCTAGTGCGACGTAAATAAAGTACAGTTTGTCTAAAGTAAGAACACCCCTAGCCATTCGTCTGGACCCGTGACTGTGACTAAAGTAACGAGGTATAACTATTTCAAATAGAGGTGTGGGGTCACTGATTAAGACAAGTTTTGGCTCTTGTTCTATTGTGTTAGAGTGAAGAGAAGCTACCCTCCCTGAAATGCGCTATTCTTCTTTACATAGCCTCAGACTTTTTATTGGGGGAATTCTTACCGTAGACAAACTATATCTACCTTTTTTACCTTAATTATTCTATTTATATTCGTGCTGTTTTATTAAAATTTCCACTCCAAAGTCATGTTTATTTGTCATAAAACGACAGTCCTCGAAAAGAACTACAAATAAAAATAGGATTGTTTATCTAACTATTCGCTGATATGCCAAAGATTTCTTCGCAGTCGTTCCAGATAAAAGCACCCCCAAAATAAAAAGACCAAATCGAATGTTCTTTTCTACAAGCAAAGCAATTTATTCTCTCAATAATGCTTTCCGCGACAGAATGACTTTTCCACGCCTAATTACTAATTCAAGAAGTATGGATTTTCCATTTGAGTCCCCGAGCCAAAAGTTTTCTCTAGATAGCCACCACCGCGACATTAAATTCCTACAGTTTCGAACAAATTGCAGGGGAGGGGTGCTCGGAAACTCCATTTTCTGAACGGAAGAGGTTCTCAATACCGAAAATCAATGGTAGTCATCATCCACTCCTGGAGGGAGTCGTTTGTAACAAATCGATATTCCAGCTTCCTGCACCATTTTGTTTTTTACAAAAAGAAGGCCATTATGCATATGAGGGGTGGTAATAGTGGCGTGCCATGCGGATATTAAGATCACTGGTTGATCAAGACGATAATTAAGGAAGAGCTTTAATAACTGCAGGTGCTCGGCGGGCTACCTTATGGGCTTCTGAACGCGGCTATCTTGGACGAGGAACTCCGCTTTAATTGACGAAATTGGACGGAGACTCGAAAGATGCTGACGATAATTTGGAGCTTTTGATAAAATTTTCTTTATCTTTCGTTTTCAACTTGGAATGGAATTTGTTTGATGAGCTTCCATGTTGTAGGTTACCTATCTTTTCCATTTTAATCAACTGTTTTAAGCGGATTTATTATCTGGTCTTGACAGGAGAGTAGCGAGAAAATTTTTATAAGAGGGATTAATTATGGTAAAGGTAATATATTCTTCTTTATATGGCAAAGGTTATATTAAATATGGTAAAAGTTATTTATTGTCTTTCCAGATTTTCAGTTTTGCTCTCATTTTGAAAAACATCATCTTAAAAAATCGAAAGTTTAAAAAAACTACGTTTAAACGACCGAAAAATCGATAAACAATTCCTCAAAAATTAATAAATAATGAAGTAGATTTATGACAGAATCATCGCGATTTGAGTCCTTCAAAAAATTATTATATTTACCAATTTGAAATTCGTATGTCTCAATAACATCGTATTAAAAATATCGGAGTTTGAAAAATCACGTAAAAAAAGACAGAAAAACGATCAAAAATCCAGACCATCTCATGCAAATAAGAAGAAAAAAAAGAGTTAAAATCAAAACATGAGATAAAAATTGTTTCTTCGAAACAGTTATGCGAAATTGATTGATGTGTTCGTGATATATCATTTAAACAAAATTGATCTAGATTTGCAAGTTTATGAAAACAGTTAAATAAACCTGTTTTGAAAACATTTCATGAAATGATAAATCATTATTTTCTAGACATATTTATTAAATAGAAAAGGTATATTTAGCTTATCATTTTAAATAGAGCTCTTACTACTAAAAAGATTAATCTCTCTCTCTTTCTCTTAATGTTGACTTTAAGTTTATATTGACTGTAAATTATATGTAAATAAATGTTTGTAATTGTCATTTTTTTTTAACACGAGACTCTATTATCAGCCGCATACAAAATTTCTCTATCTTTGCTAAATAAGAAATAATGATATTTTATTTAAAAAAAAACAACTTTTATTCAGATTTACTGCAAGGCCATGACAAATGCAAGTGATTTTGTTGATGTAAGAGGAAAATATATTGCTTTTCATTTTACCCATTGGCAAAATGGGTGCTGTTTTGAGTTTGATGGCGCGCTTACCTTATTCGGACGTCAACACACTTTTCAACTGTGTTCAAGAGTAATAGTAAACAGTGCGCATACGTCGTCATTGCATGAGTTGCTATGGTGACCGCTGCTGTTTGATAATTTTATTCTTTTTTTTCACTTTTAATTTTGTAATGCATTAAGTTGGTGAGTTTATTTTTGAGATATGGGACCAGAGAGATCACATAAGTGCTTCTTGAGTTGTGAATAAAAGAGAATTTCATCATTTGAACCATATTTTTCTTATTTTGTTTATTTTCGGCAATCACAATTTTTTCTTTAATTTAGTTTAATTAAATGTAGTTAAAAAATTATACTTGTCTTTTATAAATTTTTTTTTCTTTATTTGATCTTCTTTTTTTCTTCTTTGATGTAGACCTGAGTGACAGATCAAAGTGACAAATATCGAACTTTCATGGTAACATATACATCATTATCGGAAGCTAATGGTATGATTCATTTAACATTTTAATAATTTTATTCTATAATTCTTGTAAAAATAGTAATGAAATGGCGAGTTATTGTATATTTTTTCGTTGTCTTTATAATTACACATATCCATACACATATGTCTACTCCATATTTTTAAAATACGTATTTAGTCCGCCTTTTAGTTCGTACTCTTCAATAATGAAGCCACTGCTACAAACAATAAAATATAAAGAACACAGAATTCACGTTCGGCAAGTCTTGAAAATGGGCGCCTATTTCTGAGAGCTTGAAACATGTTGACTTTTTTTTCAATCTGCAAGTTTTTGAAGGCAATGAAGTTTTTGAATCGAGTAATATCTTACTAGCTTCAGTTTCTTAGGATTATTTATTTAAAACGGCACTTTCCCAGCAGCAAAATAACTTGGGCCGTCATTGGGCCAATATTCACGAATCTTTGCTTAATAAAGCCGTTATTTTTTCGATATTGGCCCAATATAGAATTTTCCGATTCATCCGATATTTTACAGCTACTTTACAACCCATATCGGTCCTATATCGAATTGTCAGATTCACCCTATATTTTATATCTATTATTTAACCAATACAGGTTCTATATTGACCAATGTAGGCTTTATATAAGCCATTCAAGGACCAATATTAAAAAATCGAGCCATCCCAATATTGGTCTCTCGGTGCATGTTCTTATAGGACTCATATTTATCCAACTGTGGCTAGGGTAAAATTGTTGCTTGGGTTATGGCATATTTGTAGTCATACATAGAAATTTGTAAAAAAGAAGTTTTTATTTTAAAATTTATTTTAAAAGAAGATAATTCTTTTTAGTTTTTTTTTTAATGAACCAACCCATCATACACTGTTCGAAATTTTGGATGATGCTGAACCTGATTAAAGTAATCTGGTTCAAACAGGTTAATTTTCAAAATTCAAACAAATTATGTCAGAGGGATGCATTAATTTGTTCGATACTTCGAAAACATTTTCGCCACATCTGAAACTTCATGGTTTACCGAAATTCCCTTTTTTCAAAATACAAGAGGAGGTAAAACGGAATTTGCCAGGAAATATTTCTCCCGAGATGTAACGTCCTCTTCAACTTAAGAGGACGCCATACCGCGGAAGAAAATTTTCCTCGCAAATTCTCCTTCATTACTGTTTTAAAATTTGTAGCATAGAAAAAGTGAGTTCAGACATATCTAGAGTAAGCCACGAAGTTTCAAATACTGAAAAAGAAAATTTTAAAATATTCAAATGAATATAAATTATGAGATGATAAGTTAGGATTAAGCAACGGAAAAGTTCTCTTTTAATAATTTGAAGTATTTTTTTTTTTTTTCAACAATTGAAACTTTATGACTTACGCTAGGTTTAATTTTTCTTTATTTTAAATTAGTAATGAAGGAGAAAGAGAATTTGCGATGAAAATATTATTCGCGGTATGGCGTCCTCGTACGTAATGAAACGAAATTAAGGTTCAACCTGAGGTGTAGCAAATTTGCTCCGTATTACCGTTCCAGGTTAAACAGATTCTTTCTGAGATTTGTACGTTCTTCCGTCACAGCGAATAGAACTTTTCCATATATTTCTATCCACCCTCCTACTGAAGGTGCGGAAAAATAGAAGGAATGTGAAAATGACAGAACATCACGAGAAAATAGAAAGAAATCGTAATTGCGTGACCTTTAGTACCAAAATTCTTCTTATTCCCATACTGACAAGAATCATTCCATTGGAATAAAGAGAATGCCCGAGCACCCTTCATTCACAACCGAATGACCAGAAGGAACCTCAAAGAAGGAATGCACTAATGGATCATTGAGATACGGGGGCGGATGGTAGTCTATGATATTTGGATACCGAAAAATATTTCTTTAAAATGAAGGGGGGGGGGAAGGAAGGACATGGGGGAAATCAGGTAAAATTATCTTCTATATTTCTTCTTTTCACCTGCGATAGGTTCGCCAGGGTAAAGTCTTGACCCTTGCCGGATCAAGGGTCATCGTGTAGTGGCGCAATTTCGGCCTCGTGGTAGAGTCGTGACTCCCCACCTACGAATGCTGAGGGGCACACCAGGTAAATGGGGGATGCGCGCGTGCGCCTGCCTTGCGCACTGCCGCCTATCTACATTTCTTTTGAGGGGATCAACTATATACTAAATATAATTCGTTGGTTTCATCTAGAAATTGTGGAATTTAGATTAGAAAAATAATTAGTTAGATATGTAATTTATACGTATTATTACGTATTATACGTAAGTTATTGCGTATTTATTACGTATATATATATATATATGTAATTATTATATATAAGTAAATCATAATAATATATAATAATATTACGTATTATTATATATACGTAAATTATTACGGATTATTACGTAATATATACGTATGAAATAGTAATATATACGGAATATATACGTATAATATTAATATATACGTATTGAGTAATATGTAATTTCTTTTTAATTTCCAAAATTCCCGATTTGTAGAAAGGAAAAATGGGCGTTATATGGAAATTAAGTAAAACTTTAGGTTCCTTAATTTTTTTAAATTGGAACATATACAGTTATTTAAAAAAAGAAAACTAAATATGTTCGTGATTTGGGTAATAATAAGCTGCTGAAAAATATTTAGTGCATAAAATTTTAAACTATCAATAATATTTACCTAAAAAAATAAAATACATTAGCGGTGCTTGATTTTTAGTGGAAATAATATTAGTAACTCAAGCTAGCAAAAGTAATAACGCAGACGAAGCATCTCTTTTTTTTTTTTTTTTCCTTTAAAAGAAAAAAATGTGAATATCTGAATTGTGTTAAAATATTGATTATAATTTTATTTCTTTCATAATTTATTACGGTTGAATTGTATTTAATTGTATTTTTTTTTATTTATTAATACTAATTAATTTTCGAAATTAAAATATTATTCATTTACTTCGTTTAGTTACTTCGATTTTCAAAACTGTTCTTATAATTGTTTAATACTTTCCTATTTTAATAAGGATTTACCGTCTAAGATAGGAAAATAAAGTTTATTTTTCTAATATAAAATGTCATTCATTCAGTTATTTCGGTTTGTAAGACATTTATTATAAATATTTATTATCTAATCAAAAGTATTAATCATTTATTTCGTTCTCTTAAATTAATTTGCAACGACAGCCTTGTCTCGAAGATAATTTGCATAGACTTTCAAAATGGCATCATAAAACCATTTTTACCAATATTATGTATATCCTTACATTTTGTATAGTTGAAAGAACATTCACAAAAAATAAATCTTTAGAATAAAAGTAGGGTGCCATCGACATTCCTTAGGTATAAAAGATTTTTTTTCTCCCGAAATTTTTAAGATGTTGGGCTTTTTCTTCCATCGTATTACACAGAAGTTATTAACAGACTTTATTGACAGTATTAAATTATTCTCAATTTGTGGCCGATCCCTGTTTGATTATAAGATTTGCCATCTTGTGAAGATGCGCTCGCATTTACCTAAGCGGCGCTCCTCAAATCGAAAGAAGAGCCGCATCTTTTTTTTTCCTTGATACGATAACCACCATCACGTTTGGCTCGAAATTATGAGCCCAAAAACTCCCTGATAAAAACTAAAATACGAGAAGTACCTTCTACTTTTTGCACTTAAATGTCTTCACAATAAGTTCGGAGTAATTCAAAAATTCTATATGAAGCGAGGGAAATGGACTGATGTAGATAGCAAATAAACCCTAGAGCAATACTGTAATCAGACGTGCAACGCCATTCATGTTAATAGCTATATTTACATAATTTGTTGGAATGAACAAAACAAATACTGTTGTTTTACTGGTTCGAATTTAGAACATAATATCGTTCAAGTTTGCTGCAACTTTATTAGGGTGCTCAGTTGAACGATATTTTATTTTATTTTATAACCGTCGATGAACAGCAGTCCCAATTTTTAGGTTTACGACTACTAATGTTCAACTCCGTAGCCTTGTAAATTTGAACCTAATCCAGAAGACAGGGGAACTCCTGGATCAAGTATTGGAAGAAATTTTGCCTTCGTGGAGGACTTTTTGATGGAACTAACCCACATTTGCGTTACATGGAGAGGAAGACCACGAAAACCCCCCACAGTTCGACTGATGGCGAAGGGACTCTAACCCAGGATCCGTCTACCACTGAGGATATTGGCACTGTGGTCGGTGCTAGCCAGATGACGAATTCGTATCGAACTCGGTTCACCTCATTGGAAAGCGAACGCTCTGTCTCCTGAGCCATCGCGGGTCCTCTGTACGTTATTATTGAACTTCTTAAACTGGATGTCACGATATTATGATTCAACTTGAACGCAAACATTAAATACTGTGATGATCTAAGTATGGTAAGCACAAAAAAGTTCATTTCTTAAGGGGGGGGGGGGAAATCTGATTTACTACAAAATGAAGAAAATGAAGAGTTGCCCATTGGCAAAATGGTTGTTGTCTAATTTTTTTTGGAAAAGAAACTTGATTGTGGACATCTTCGACTTTTTATCCTGAACTGCTCTGTACAAAATTTCGCAGACATATTTAAATGCAGCTCAGACTCATTCTGTGTAAAAATTCTTTTGATCATTGAATAGACATTGAACAGCAAATCGAGATCAATATTAACAATTTCGGATTGGTACAATGGTGTTTGATGGAGATTGTAAGCTGCATTATACACCCGTTTCGGATTGACAAGTTTATAGATGAAATATGATTTGAAAGCTAGGTTTTTTTTCGATTTTACATGAATAGTGAATGAATCATTTACATTGCGTGAAAGACAGTCTACGGTCTTGTGCAAGTTATTGGGTACGTTGACAATGGATCCTTTTATCCCTAACTGGTGATCAACACCCAGTTCTCGTATTCGCATGAAAGGGGTTCGAAGAGTCACCATTCGCTCTTCGGTAGGATTCAATTCTTTGAGGGACAGGCTTCATCCTTTCGTTTTTCCGTTTGTGTGTAACGCTTAAGGTATTCTCGTCTACACTCTTTGGCTTTTCCAGCCTCGGTAAGTTTAGGCATCGTTTTTTTCTTGCTTTCACTCTAACTTTTGGGACCGTGTCAATCAGTTTGGATCCTCTTTATTTGTGATATTTACCTGTATCAGTATTGAAAACGATCCAGTTTGAACTGTAGGTTAGAATTTCAGATTCTTAATTAAAACAATAAAAACAAAAATATCGTTCACATGATCAAATTCTCTTTTATTCACAACTCAAGAAGCACTTATGTGATCTCTCTGGTCCCATATCTCAAAAATAAACTCACCAACTTAATGCATAACAAAATTAAAAGTGAAAAAAAAAATTCTAAATAAATTATCGAACAGCTGCGGTCGCTATAGCAACGCATGTGCACTGTTTATTATTACTCTTGATTATTGTAGTTGAGAAGTGAGGACGCTATGAAATCCAAACCAGGACCCATTTTGCCAATAGGTAAAAAATAAGAAGAAGAAGAATAATTCTAAAAAAAAAAAATAAAAATATATATTACTAATAATTTCGTACATATTATTAATAAAAATAATAATAAAAAATTGAAAATGAGCAGCATTTGTGAATAAAATGTCATGTGACAAAATGTCAAAATGTGTTATATTTAGTCATCCTGTGGCCGGCAGATTAGTCATCCCGGGATAGAACGTTCGCCTTCCAATGAGGTGAACAGAGTTCGAATTCCAGCGATCGATACGAATTCTGCACCCAGCTTGCACCGTCCACAATGCTGACGTGAAATATCCTCAGTGCTAGACGAATCATGGGGTTGAGTCCCCTTGCCATCAGGCTAACCGTGTGAGGTTCTCGTGGTCTTCCTCTCCATGTAACGCAAATGTTGGTTACTTCCATCAAAAAGTCCTACACGAAGGCAAATTTCTCCCAATACTTGATCCAGGAGTTCCAGTGTTCTCTGAAATAGGTTCCAAATGATAACGATACGTAGTTGAACAATAGTAGTCGTAAACCCAAAAATTGGGTCGTCTGTTCAAAGACTGTTATAAAGAAAAAAATTTTAAATCTAAAATACCGCCCTCATCATATCTCAAATTATGATTGGCTGACGGCTTTGTATTTTACTTATATCGAAGCCGAATAGAGAAAATATCCACCATGTAAGAAAGTTAAATAAAGAAAATGTTTAGAATATATATTTTATATTTAGAATAGATATTTTATATTTAGAATATATATTTTATTTTTAGAATATATATTTTATTTTTAGAATATATATTTTATGTTAAGAATATATATTATTGCTATATATTATTATTATATATCTCATATTTAGAATTTTCTCTCTACGTCGCCGCCTTTTTAGGAATCGTATCGACCCCGATTCAAATTGTCATCTTAGAAAAAAATTGGATTTTAATTTCCCAGAGAACACTTTTTCAGTCATTTCATTAAATGTATGGCCTTGAAACTAAAAAAAAATATTGAAGTGAACAGATTTGGGGGGGGGGGAGGGCATGCGGAATAATTTTTTTTTTTCCTCCTCTTTTAAAAGCTGCCCATTTATAGTGGCGGAATATGGATGAATATTTGATGATCCATTAAAAGATCCACAAAAGAGAATAAAGTGGATGAATTTTTTAACATCTTCGTGTTCTCTCTTCTATTCGTCCATAGGGTTGCCCTTATTAAGAACAAACATTACTTTTGGTCGCCAAATATTTTGAACTCTCTCAGTTTAGGGATTTACAGTCCCTGGCTAAATTACTAGAAGCACTGTAAGATTCTGTGTAAAATTTTAATTATCAGGTGATACTATGCAGCTTTATTGTTTTCACTCGGCGGAAACCAGTTTGCACTTGTTTACGTTCGTCTATCAATTGGTTAACATTGTAATGCTTAAAAATAAATACAAATAGGAAGCATATAAAAAATCTCCTAAATAAAAACCCATTACATGTATGTTTAAATATAAAAGTATTGCGTATAAAGTCGCGCAAAATAAGTCATTATTAAAACACTACAGTGCTTTAATATATTTGGTCTTATTATTATAATATACTAATATAATACCTGATATAATAAATATTCTATATTTCTATAATATATCGTCGAATTTATATTATATATCGTCTAATTGAACCAATTGATATACAAACGCAAACTAGTGCAAACCGGTTTGAGTCGTGTAAAAACAATAAAGCTGAGTAATATTACCTGCTAATTAAGAATTTACGTAGAATCTAATAGTGCATCTTATAATTTGGCCAGGCACTTTATAAGGTTTCATAAAATAAAAAGGTTATTTTAACAATACCAAATGTTTAAAAGTTTCGCAAAATCAATCTTTTTGGAAAAATATATAATAACACTATTTATAAGATCCCAAATTTTAGGGGAAAAATTAGACAATTTTGCCACTGGCCCGCGGTCTGTTGTAGCATTTTTAGCTCAGGCCTTTTTTTTTTTTATTACATTTGGTCACCTTTTCAAATTTGAAACGATTTTAAATACCCATTTGGTATTAATAATGTCCTTTCTATTAAAGGATGATAAATAGTAAACATTACAATGCTTATTTCAAAAACGAAAAAAGTTTAAAGAAACGAGCGAAAAATTAAGTAATTTTCAGATTATTATAAGTATTCATGGTAACTCCATATTAATTAAAAAATAATTATTATAAAATGCACATTAAGTGCATTGTTGTCGAAAAATAAGGTAATCAGGTGGCGGTTGGTAGACAATTTCTTTATCACCATTTGTATCGTGTATTTGTATTCCTAATGGCCAAGGAAATTTAGTAGACAAATTCCTGATCTAAAAAATTAATAAATGATGGAAGTGAATTTAATATTTTAATTCACTTCCATGCATTAAAACATGGATTTTTTAAAATAATAATGATGAAATAACTAAAAAAAACTAGTGTGTTACATTTCGATAACAAAAAGCACTTTGTTTATAAAATATATTACTATTATAATTCTGCGTTCGAACATTTCCTTTCCTTAATTGCAAAAAAAAAAAAAAAAAATATGAAAAAAAACGATTATTTAGATTTAAATGATAAGGAAAACTAGGATGTTACATTTCACTAGAGAAAAAAAAAAAAAAAAAAAAAAAAAAAAAAAACATTTCGTTTATAAAGTATATTCTTATTATAATTCTACATTAGAACAATTTATTTTCTTAATTGTAACAAAATAAACAATTATTTAGATTTTAAAAATAATGAACACTAGGATGTTACATTTTACTAACAAAAAACAATTCGCTTATAGAATATATTCTTATTATAATTCTACATTCAAGCATTTTCTTCTCTTAAGTGTCACAAAATAAACTATTATTTAGATTTTAAAAAAAATGAACTGGACTTGAGAAAATCTATTTAATGTTATTAATGAAGAATGTGTGAAACAATAAGAAATAATATATTTGAAAAGTTTTGTTTACAATCCTTGTACTGTATAACAATTCAAATTGGAAGCAACTTTTATATCTCTTGAAACTTAAATATTTAAAAAAAAATGAACTGGACTTGAGAAAATCTATTTAATGTTATTAATGAAGAATGTGTGAAACAATAAGAAATAATATATTGGAAAAGTTTTGTTTACAATCCTTGTACTGTATAACAATTCAAATTGGAAGCGACTTTTATATCTCTTGAAACTTAAATATTTAAAAAAAAATGAACTGGACTTGAGAAAATCTATTTAATGTTATTAATGAAGAATGTGTGAAACAATAAGAAATAATATATTTGAAAAGTTTTGTTTACAATCCTTGTACTGTATAACAATTCAAATTGGAAGCGACTGTTATATCTCTTGAAACTTAAATATTTAAAAAAAAATGAACTGGACTTGAGAAAATCTATTTAATGTTATTAATGAAGAATGTGTGAAACAATAAGAAATAATATATTTGAAAAGTTTTGTTTACAATCCTTGTACTGTATAACAATTCAAATTGGAAGCGACTTTTATATCTCTTGAAACTTAAATATTTAAAAAAAAATTACGATACCAATGTTAAGATTTATTTCTGGCACCTGTTTCTCTTAATTCTTTTTTATTTCATTTTATTTATTTTGGTTGCTTTTAATATCAAATTAAGCGCGATATTATGAAATAAAAATTTCGAGATAGATAAAGTTTTCGATAATGGATAAATAAACATTATTTATAAAAAAAAAAAAAAAAAAAAGAAAAAAAAAAAACAGCATGTCACAAAAAAATTTTCGGAACTGCAATATCAGTTGTCAAACTTCAACTGAGTAGTTGTTCTTCAACAAACCAGCAATTTTTCTTTTCTTCTTAAGAGACAACTACGAGTTTGACAAGTGATAATTAGCGAGCTAATAACTGCAACTTAATTTTTTTTTATTACGTCGAACACTTTCTGCGTATCACCATCGTAATTTCAAAATCCTATAGATTTTGCGCAGCAAAACAAAATGTAACTTAAAACAAAAAAAGTAAAAATAAATAAAAAAATTCGTTAAAGCAAAATCAAGCTGCATTAATATTTGAACAAATAGTTTTAGTAGAGTAGAAAAGCAAAATCAAGCTGCATTAATATTTGAACAAATAGTTTAAGTAAAGTAGAAAAGCAAAATCAAGCTGCATTAATATTTGAACAAATAGTTTAAGTAAAGTAGAAAAGCAAAATCAAGCTGCATTAATATTTGAACAAATAGTTTAAGTAAAGTAGAAAAGCAAAATCAAGCTGCATTAATATTTGAACAAATAGTTTAAGGAAAGTAGAAAAGCAAAATCAAGCTGCATTAATATTTGAACAAATAGTTTAAGTAAAGTAGAAAAGCAAAATCAAGCTGCATTAATATTTGAACAAATAGTTTAAGTAAAGTAGAAAAGCAAAATCAAGCTGCATTAATATTTGAACAAATAGTTTAAGGAAAGTAGAAAAGCAAAATCAAGCTGCATTAATATTTGAACAAATAGTTTAAGTAAAGTAGAAAAGCAAAATCAAGCTGCATTAATATTTGAACAAATAGTTTAAGTAAAGTAGAAAAGCAAAATCAAGCTGCATTAATATTTGAACAAATAGTTTAAGTGAAGTAGAAAAGCAAAATTCAGGTTTCTTATTCGCTGCAAAATGGCGTTAAGAAGTTTGGCTTCGAACAATAAACAATCATCGTGATACAAGTTAGACAAACACTTCCAAAATCTAATTTTTTAGAGAAAATTTTCGTTGCGAAACATTAGTATTCTTATCTCTTTAAGATTAGAAAATATTACCACCCTGCCATTACCATAAAGTTAATTCCAATTTATTGAAACCCATAGTGCATCCGCATTCATTTTACATCCATATACGCTTTAACCGCATCCGTAAATCTACAATCATTTCTGCATACAATTTGCGCGAGCGATTGCGTAAGATCAAAATATTCAACAATGCATAGAGCAAGACACGTCAGCATCAATATGCTTCAAACTGTGTAATAAACAAAATGATCGAAGTGGGCATGAAGCAAGTTTTAATCGTAATGAAATATTTGATGTATTCACTACAGATTTAAAAAAAAATATAAATGTTTTTTCACCCTTAGTATTTTTACGTACGGAATAAATACTGATCCCTACCTGCTTTTAAAATAACTGTCTTTCATGACCAGTTTGGTCACTGTCTTCAAAATTAACTAGTACAGTACGCCAAGAAGAAAAAAAACGGACCAATAAGTTTTGACCTAATGATCGGATATTCACGTTCTAGGACTCATTCGAAGGGGTAATCTCAAATAATGCTAATTAATTAGTGCAGGCGATATTTTAAAATACGAAATCAGACACAAAATGTACTTTTTTTGAATAAACATATATTTTCCCCCCGGTAGTTTCGGATTTCTTTCTCTCGAAATGTAGAGGACAGCCGCAACCAGGGAAATAGGGTACTCGAAGTTTGGTCAGGAGAGCGATCCACAGTTTGGACCTCTTAATGTTAATTTTACTTTTTGCATATTTCGCCATATCTCGAAAACCTATTGAGCAAATAGAAAAATTTTTACTTGCAATTAATAACACTACTTTATTTACTTACATAGGCAACTATATTCACTTACAAATAATTACGCTTATTCAAAAATAATTCCATGCAAAAAATTAATTTTAGCATATATTTATTATTTTTTATAATTTTATTAAATAATAGTCAAAAATAATTTCGAGTTGTAAGGTATAAAAATTTTTTGCGTCATTTCAAAATATGGGATTTTGCATGGCAAAATATAAAAAAATTGAGCGAAATCAGTTGAATAAGGTCATGAGAAGTCGAATTTTAAATATACGATTTCTTTAAAATCAAATTTTAAATAAACGACTTATTTAAAATTCGATTTCTCAAAAACACTGTACGACCTAATTTTTCCAAAAAAAAAAATAAATAAATAAATAAATAAAAATCCATGGAATTATCTTTGGATAAACGAATTTTATAATTATGAGCAAAAAATGTTTCAATCGCTTAAAAGCTTCGCAAGATATGGCGAAATGCACAAACAGTAAAATTAACATAAGGGATACAAACTTTGTATCATTCATTCATTTATTACAATATTAAGAAAGTTTCTAAAATTTTTCCTGATTGATGATTTGATTCTAAAATAAAAATATGCATCTAAAAAAAAAAAAAAAAAAATGAAAATGAAGAAAGACAGATATTGAAAAGCCTTACAGTGTAAAATTGTGAATATGCTGTTTACTTTTTCCTCTGCTATTTAAGATTAAAAGATCAAACTTAGAACCATAACATTGTTTATCTAAATAAACATTCAATTTTCGATTATTTCAAATTGAACATCTCAGAAACTTTAGGGGAAATGAAAATTGAAGAATATGCCACGGAAGACAGGCTGAAGGTTTATCTCTTCGAAAGCAACCAAACATCTTAGGCTGTATTTCTATAATTCTCTCGAAGGTAATTTCTACGTAGAAAATAATTTGTTTTAATTATTTAGTTTAATGAAGTAATAATAATTCCGAAGTTTGCAAACACTTTGACCATTCTCTTTTTTAAAATTATTTGAGCCATATTTTCAAGGATGCGGCTATCTTCCTTCATTTGAGGGTCAAGCAAAAATATCTATTTAGATATTTGAGGCAAAAACATCGCTTTTTTGCCCGATTTCGTTAACTTAAAATCTGCAATTATTAATTAGAATATTTAAGGTTTTTCTTTTTTCTCGAATACACTCGACTGTCAAAGGGGTAGAGACGGGAAGGGAAAATTCTAAATTTGCTTTTAATCCTCTTTATTTAATTTTCATACATGGGGTATATTTACTCCATTTGGCAGTTTATTTCGATGCATGTAAACTACAAGGCCGTTACTCTTTGAGCTTTCAGACGAAATTTTACCAGTTTTAGATTTGCCCTCAGCAGCCAATTCAATAGTCCCAGTGTCTAGATTTTTCAAACATATCTTTGTTTTTGTATAGTTTACGTTATCATAATTTTTAGCATCATTGAAATTGGTTTTCTTCAGTTAAAACTATAATTAAATGAAATTTCAAAAAAATCTGTGTCGTTTTAACTTACTGATTCCAAAACCACTCCGTATATTTTCACAGCGAAAACTTTTATCTCTGAGTTAACGGCATTTTTATGCAGCCACTATATAACGATCTCACATTATAACGTCTGTTTTCGCTCGGTTTATGAAGGTCGCTGTATCGAACGTCTACTGTATAAAATATGGAGTTTTAAATTTTCCCATAGGATCAGCAGTTTTTTTTTTTCCTTCCATAATATGAGGATTGATTTCCAATATATAACGCCAAATGAAGTTGAATAATCGCCAATTCATAGAGTACCGTTCTCGCTGACTTACGGAACACTAGTTGAGGGTGGCAGATAATAACATTCCATCTTTTTCTCTCTTGTCTTTTAAAACCCTCCGGGTACCATTAAGGGTACTGATTACCCGAATGGCCACTCCCACCTATGGATTTCCACCTCCGCATTCCACCTTCCGCGGTTGTGTTCTGAAGACCGCAAAATGATAGGGTGCGCGGGTGGAGGGGATAATCAATAAGTACCCCCCTCCACTTCTTTGCGAAACAATAGGGCTGTCGTGTAATTGTGTTTACGTGCGCGGATGACACCCATTTACTGGCAGTAGTGAGTCGGTGGTTACTGTTCAGAACGTGACTTTCGAAATTCGTGACATAGCTGTAATGCTCATATATACCATAGAGCACCCGAAATATATGTATACCATAGAATAAAAATTTTCGAAATGGAGTGTAATGATAATGCTAAAAATATGATATTATCTGTTGTAGTTTCTAATGTTCGAAATCATTAAGGAGTAGTAGTTTATCTGAAAAAAAAAAAAAAAAAAAATGAGATTGGGTGATTATTTTGGTAAATTATTTGATATCAAAGTTTCGAAAATTCCCACAAAATAACTTCGCTTTATGTCAATCTTCCAAATAATTCCGGGGAAAAAAAATTAAAACGTGACATTTGTATTATTTTGAATCTTTCTTCATTTCTTTCTTCTTTTTTTTATTTAAGGGAGTTTTATACTTTTTTGAACATAATTATACCTAGTAGTTGAAACATTATTTACCATTTGGCATCCTAATTGTAGAAAAATAAAGCTCAACTTCATTTTGAAAATTGATTAATATCATTAAACATTATTGAATAATATTTTTCAAAAACAGCGTATCAAAGATCAAAACAATAAGTAGACAACATACTGATTCAAAATCAAAATAAAGACAACATGATTATTCAAAAAGAACATGAAAAAACCGTTATGTTTAAAAAAACAACATGAGGATTCAGAAACAACAGGAAAGCAACATGATGATTTAAAAATAACACGAAGACATCTTGAGGATTTAAAATCAACATATTAATTCCACGTCACGTGAGGTGGTATATTTAGATCTATAATTTATTTGACAGCTTAGGATTTTATAGAAAGATTTATAAAACTAATTAATTATTCACGTTTTGTATAAAAAATATTTCAGAAGCCGATATACATCAATACAATTATTCTTTAGATGAAAATATTATCTAAATTTACCTTTTTTATTAACATACACACTTGAAAATGTATTTGTTTAAAAAAAGATGAAATTAATATATAATGTAAAAGGGAAAAAACTTTCTTCAATTTTATTTAATGTTTAATTCATTAAATGTAAATTTACTGTACTAGAAAGTATAACTTTTTATTTTACAACTGATAATGAATTATACAATTTTAAGCTCTTTGTATAACATTTCGATAGTTTTTTAGCATAATTGGAAATTTTTTTTTTTAATTAATTAATAATTGTTAAAACATGGTTAAATTTCGTAAATACGCTGCAGTAAGTTAATAAAAGCAACGTGATTCTCAATTCAATGTTTCGTTTAACCAGAATTTATTGATTTATTAACCAGGATTTATTGGATTTATTAACCAGGATTAGCAACAATGTATTAAAAATATTAGTTTTCCAAAAATAAAAATAAAGAGAAAAGAAAAGAAAGGTTTTAATAAGGTGAGTTGGTAAAATAGGACGCAGAAATTATTTAGAAATTATTAGGTATTATTTTAATAGTTCATATGAATTATTTAAATTAAATTTTAAAAAAAAAAATTATTATTGCCTGCTCCCTCCAAGACAGGGGTGTTATCAAAAGGGATCAAAATTCTCTTATAGAGTTTCAATATTTCGGAAATTTTAGCAAGTCATTTTTAATAATTAACAACTAGCAAGTGTTTATTATCAGATATGTTTATATAATATATTAAAAATACCAGAAAATATACCAGAAAATATAAAATACCAGAAAAAATACCAGAAAATATTTCTGGTATTTTTAACAAAATACCAGAAATATTTTCTCGTATAATGAATGTGTAAGTTAATTTTTTCCTTAAGTTTGTGTGTTTCTTCAAATGAGAAATAATATGTATATTTTTTTTGTTAATTTTTTTTTTTTTTTTTAACGGCAGGCCCTGAACTTTTCGTTCTTCGCCATTTTTTTTTTTTGTTTTTTTTTTTTTTTTTTTTGTTAAGTAGTGTTACAAATAAAATTACGAGTATAATCCTTAAGTTCATCCCAAATAAGTGGTATCTAGAGGTAAGTAATGCATCATAAATATCAACAGCATTCAAAATCAGCTGCTGTTAGCGATGTGCCTCCCAAAGCTTCAAATATTCATAAATTCATATTCATTTATTTTATTTATTTACTTATTTATTTATTCGTTTGTTTGTTTTTTATTTAAAAAATTTTTTTTTCATGCATTTCACGGCAGATGAATGGATAGTATTTTCAGTACAAAGGAAAGCAAATTATCACCAGATAAAATATTATATACTCAAATACAATAAACTATTATGCACTCAAATCGACGTATAGTTATAGTCAAAAATTCGTAGCTTTAGTTTTTTGCGTCTATCGAAAGTGATGTGTCTACATTTTTCGCTATTGGTATGGCAAAATTAAAATTATTTCCACCTTTTTAGTCTTTTTGAAAAATGTAATTTTTAAATTATTTATTCAATCTCTTTCATCCACCCTTCATATATATCGAATGTTTTTTTAAAACACTGTCCTTTTAAACCTTTTTAAAGATGGGAGGAGATCATATTGCCCTCATCGTCTCAAATATTCCTCTTATTTATTTATTTACTTATTCATTTACTTATTTATTTATTTTTTTTAAATTTTTTTTATTTAAAACAAACTTTTTCTTCATTCAATAAAATATTATGTACTCAAATTGCTATATAGTTACAGTCAAAAGTTCAAAGCTTTAGTTTTTCGTGTCTATCAAAAGTGATGTGTCTACGTTTTTCGTTTTTGGTATAGCAAAATTAAAATTATTTTCATCTTCTTAGTCTTTTTGAAGAATGTAATTTTTAAACTTTTTATTCTATTTTTTATATTTTTTCAATCTCTTTCATCCATCATTATAAATATTGAATGTTTTTTAAAGCACGGTCCCTCAACTGACCTTTCTAAAGATGGGAAGAGGAGCAGACCTTATTGCCCTATCGTCTCAAATATTCATCTTATTTATTTCTTTACTTATTAATTTACTTATTTATTTATTTGTCTGTTTGTTTTTTTATATTTAAAACAAACTTTTTCTTCATTCAATAAAATATTATGTACTCAAATCGTTGTATAGTTATAGTCAAAAATTCGCAACTTTAGTTTTTCGCGTCAATCGAAAGTTATGTGTCTACGTTTTTCGTCCTTGGTATGACATAATTTAAATTATTGTCATCTTCTTAGTCTTTTTGAAAAATGTAATTTTTTAATTATTTATATTTATTCAATCTCTTTCATCCACCCTTCATAAATATATGAATGTTTTTTAAAGCACGATGCCTCACTAAACTTTTTAAAGTTAGGAAGAGTAGAATACCATATTGCTCCCATCGTCTCAAATATTCATCTTATTTATTTATTTACTTATATATTTACTTATTTGCTTGCTTTTTATTTAAAAAAAAAAAAAAAACTTTTTCTATATCCGATAAAATATTATGTACTCAAATTACTGTATAGTTATGGTCAAAAATTCGCAGCTTTAGTTCTTCACGTCTATAAAAAGTGATGTGCCTACATTTTTCGTTTTTCATGTGACAAAATTAAAATTATTTTAATCTTTTTAGTCTTTTTGAAAAATGTAATTTTTAAATTATTTATTCTATCCCTTTCATAAATATCGAATGTTTTATAAAGCACGGTCCCTCACTAACCTTTTTAAAGATGGGAAAGAGGGGGAGAGTTCCATATTGTTCACTCTTATATCACCTCTCCAGTAATCATTGGCGAGGATATATATTCTTTATATGTATGCATACACCGCCAGTTGCAGCAGGATGACAGGTCTTACAGCGGGCAAATCGTGTTCTGCTCCGCCCCGTACTCCGGGCAGATGCTACGGGGGTGCGGCAGCGTTTTAGGCCTTACATCCTGCTGCATGTGCTTGTGAATTATTTGTTTATGGGTAAAGTGAAGGAAGTCATTGCCTTTCCATAAAATGTCACAATTCATTCTTGTTTTGATAAATGCGGCATTCTTCTCTCATTTAGAATCGTTGATTAGAATTTGGCGATATACGGAAGAACAGTTTTCGAAGTTATAAAAGAAGTTTATCATTTAGAGTTATCAGCTTAGCGAAGTTAGAGATAAAATGTCTCGGTAATAATGCAAACATGGTTAGAGGTTCCCAAGAAATGTTCCGAGAAAGGGTTACAGGAAATCTGACAGTTCAGACTTTTTTTTTTTTTTATGGAAACAATTAATAATTTTTATTTCTAATTAATATTTAGACTTTTGTTAATGAAATTAAAGTAAAATGTTTTCAGGAAAAAGAAACAGCAAAATTAAAAAAAAAAAAAAAAAAAAAAATTATAAAAAAATAGTCTGCTAGCAATAAATTATGAAAATAATGGGCGTTCATAATATCGCCATTGCATGAGATATAATATAACAACTAAAAATCTAATGGATATTTCAAGATTTTTCTATAAAATAACGTTAATAATACTAAGCAGTGTTGTTATTTTGTGATTGGCTTAATACCTTTAAATTTCAGTTGTTATGTAAACTTTAAGTTGATATTAGAAAACGAAAAACAGCGTTTTGTTGAAAACACGTTATTCAGTATATGACAAGCAAAGACGTGTCATATAATGCATAATTCGAAGATATATCCATAAAATAAGTGTTCTCTTTTTTGCACTTAGTGTCTAACTAATTGGAATATCAATTGGGATATATAGTATGGGGTGTACAAATAAGTGTCCGCCGTTTTCCATCAAAAATTAGCAGCTTATTGTGAAAAAATGGTGTATTATCTTGTATTCAAAGTATTCTGCGTTACCAAACACTACTTTTCCCCATCTTTCTGGGAGCATTCGGATACCATGTCGGAGGAACTCTTCGTCTTTTGAGGATATCCACGAATCGACTCATTCCTTGGTTTATTCAAAGATGTAAATTTCTGCTCAGACAGACTATCTGCCATTAGCCGGAATAGGTAATAATCTGCAGGGGAAAATATCCTGCGAATACGGTGGGTGGGGTAGGACTTCCCATTGAAGTATTTCCATATAGCAAAATCGATTTTCACGCAAAATCGACGTTCAATGTCTCTTGGCTTCAGTTCGTATGGAACCCAACTTTCTTGTTTTTGGATCATTCCCAACGATTTTAAACGATTTGAAATTGCTTGCTGAGTCACTTTTTGAGTAAGAACAAGTTCTTTTAACGTTTGGGACGAATTTTTTTTCTAATTCCTTGTCTTTGTACAATTTCGGCCTTCCAATGCGTTCTTCGTCTTCCACGTCAAACTCGCCGTTTTCAAATTTCTGAATCCACTCACGACAACTTCTCTCACTTAAAGCAACCTCACCCTATACTGCTCCAAAAAAATCGATGCACCTCAGCTGCAGATTTCTTCAAATTAAAGAAGTAAATTAAAAGTTCCAGCAAATGACGTTAATATGGCACAAAACTTGACGTTTTTGCCCAAAAACAAGTAACTAACGCTAATACGGAATCACTAATACTTTAAGAGTATGTTGTCACCTGGTGAACAAACTTACAACAAGACGTTTAATACCAGTCAATTTCTACCTAACCTTCTGGTAGTACTATCTTGTGAAAAACGGCGGGAACTTATTTGTTCACCCAATGATATTTTGCACGATCAGTGCCTGTCCACCGAATTGTATAATCACTGGTTAATGTAATCAATCACTCATTGCCATGAAATTTTCAAGAACAAAATAGTTTATGAATGAAAACTTTAAGTATTTCTTTAGTTAGCAAACGCACCGATCCGTTTTCAGACATCGAATAGGTTCTTTTGCTGATTCACTTTATGAAACGTCGTTTCTCTTTTAGAAAGATGCGGTGAAAAGGATTTTGGAGAATCGACTTTATTTACATTTAAATATAATTTAAAAGACTAACAATTCTCTTAAATGAAGAAGTATAATTAGCAGTTAAGAGTTACATCAATTTAATAAATACTACTATATTTTTATATTCGCAATGCCGAGAAAACTGACGTCATGCGAAGTAGGTAAATTGGTTTTTGGTATCAGCCGTTTATTGAATCAAAACCTTTACTTTCCGATGCGATTACATTAAACTGCTATGATACCAAAACTTATGAACATTCATAATAAATTCAAACAATTGTGATTAAGATCTGAGTTCCAAATGAAATTAATCTGAAATATTCTCTTCTTCTTACTGCCATTGTTGCTTTGTGTTCACAATAGATACAATAACTAAATTGATGCCAAGACCTAGTCATAAACTATATTTTATAATTTTATAGTTGTCGTTAATTAGCCGACCCAGTTTTTGGATCAAATATTGGGAGATACTACTAATAACTCCTGGATTAAATATTGGGAGAAATTTGCTTTCGTGGAGGATTTTTTGATTTAACTAACCCGCATTTGCGTTACATGGAGAGGAAAAGCACTAAAACCTCCATCGGTTAGCTTGGCAGCAAGGGAACTCTAGCCCATTATCCGTCTACTACTGAGGATATTTCACGTCCTCACTGTGGTCGGTGCACGCCGGATGCGAAATTTCTATCGACCAGCCATCGCTGGGATTCGAACCCGGTTCACCTCATTGGAAGGCGAACGCTCTATTCCCTGAGCCACCACGGCTCTATAGTTATAAACTATAAGCATTTTTACTATTTTTGTTGTCGTTGATCGGTTGTTCTTGCTTTTAAGTGGCGCCATCTATGAACAAGAATTCAAATTCCGCTACACCATGCGTCACACCCGTTCATAGGGCGGACCCATTCATTCATCCACAGATCGTAATTTTGATCAGAACCAGAGAACGTTCAACCTGCAATTCAGTATGTCCAGAGGTATAATTTGTTCAGGGAACATGGAGGACTTTGTGACCCTACAGATTTAACGCGCACTAGTCACCATTTACTACACGCGAAGTCTTCGGACAGCTGGATTCGAACTCTCGTTCTCACAAACATGAGTCCAGTGCCCAGCCAACCAGGCTGTTCCGGCCCCAGCATTTTTACTATTCACCGAATTTAACATTTAGGGATTCTATTAAATCGAGTCGCATTATAAATTAGAACCATTTTAATTCTGAAATATTCTTTTTTTTCAAGTGGTATTTTGTACGAAGATGGCTCTCTCAAGTTATTAACTCCTTTGAAGTCATGCCTCATGAATACAAAAGCGTTCTTTAATTATTGTTTCATTCTGTATTAATGTTCGAGATGGCGTGTAAAAGTGTGTGGGAAGACTTATCAAAATCTTTTTCAATTAACCTCTCATCATACATCCTCTACCTTTTCCTTTTCGCATATCACGTGATACTGTTCCATTAATCACCGCAGCTTCAAGTCCATTAGTTCGAAACAAACAGAAGGAAAAAATCAGTATTCAAATTAAAAGGAAGACAACGCACACATTAGCATCTGAATTCTCGAACCAATTCTGGAATAACTCGCGAGATTCTTAAAGATTCTTCTCTATGTAAAGAATTAATGAGATGAGATCGAAAAGATTTTGGTCATTTGGAGGTGGGGTCTGTAGTTCATTGTGTGAGATTACCTTCTGATGATCTTTGACTTTCGGCTAAAATCGGAATGATTGTATTTATAAGTTGAAGGATTGAGGTAAAGGTGAATGGACATTGAGTAGGAATTATAATGATAATGAAATAAAAGAAATAATTAAATTTTTCCGTTTAAAAAGACCGTTATTTATTTTTTTGAAGAAGTAATTTTGTATTAGACATAAAGAAATCCTCGAGAAATTTCCACAGAAACTAATTACAGTTAGATCTCAATTAAACGAAGTTGTTTATTTCCAGATAATAAGTTCGTTATAAGGAAAATCACCTTTTGAAATACTTAAACAACACAAAACCGATTTTAAATTCATAAACACAAGACATAATTAAAGTAGCAATGAATACACCTTTATCTTGTAAGCTAGTATCTACTATTTATTTTATAAATCTTAACCATAATGGAAATCTGCATGGAAATCAAGAATAGCGCAAAACATTATCCAGTATATGCTACATAGATTTTCAGCTGAAAAAAAGCTCAATTTTTGTATAAAACTATAGCTGCATTTATTATAATAGTCATTTTAAACATGTGTTCTTAAGTTTAATTGCTACTGATAAAATCCGTTAATTTTGTCTGAGTTTTTGTTTGAAATGCAAACAAGGAGGGAAAAGGATTTTATTGCTTTCTCTAAAATTTAAGTAGCTACGAAAAACAATTCTGAGTCATTCCCCCCATAAAATGCGTTAACAAGTTTAAAATATTCTGAAATATTTTGGGAAATAGAGATCTCAAAGAAAAGTTCGTTAAATTAAAAATTCACTCCGCAATTCGGAAGTTATTTTACGAAGAAAAAGTTCTTGGTTCCTCGAAAAAAAATTTCGCAAAATAGAGAAATTCGCAAAATGGAAGTTTGTTAACGAGAAGTCCGACTGTAATATAAATGTAGAATAGAAGAAAGTTGTCAAAATTTTACCTCTTTTCATATTTAAATTTTTATCTGTCACATATCACTAAAAATTACGTATGAAATATTTTAATAATAACATTCAGTTATTCTGTTACTTATATTATTTTTTGGTATTTATTTTTATTTGTGGAGTAAGTACTGAATATTAACTATTTTTACAATTCTGCATGTGGTATGATTTAGGAAACCGCTGGCCTAATTCTTACCGGCCTAGAAAATCTAAGCAAAAATAACTAAAAAAATAAATCGGCCGTAACAAGTGTTTTGTATTATCATGGAAAATACAGTACTACAATTTCTAAACTGTCACGAATTCAGTAATTGCTATTATAAGTAAAGAAAATTGTCATAAAACATGACATTGTTTTACTAGAAAGCTTAAGTATGACTTATAAAAAAAATTATGACATAAATAATGAAGACAGGTTGATGATTTAAGTATGTATTAAGTATGACTTTATTAATAAAAATTGAAACATAATTAATTATAAAAATAATCATTGCACATTAAATACCTCATTAGATTCAACATTTGTTATGTTTAAAGTTTAGTTATATTTAAGATGCAACGTACAAACTTCTATTTTTTTTTTTTTTTCTTTCCTTTCTTTTTTTTTCAACTTTTAGCCTGCATATTTTTTAGAAACCCAAATATTTCGACTTATCAAACATTACACCGTATCTTCAACTGAATAAGCCTCACTCATAAAGCAAACCATTCATAAGGATTCATCCTGTCAAAATGATAATTAATCAATGATAATCATGTAAAGAAGTAGATCTTAGGTTTAATGTACACCTAACTTGTTTCGATTCCTGTTTACTTTGATTTTAGTTTATCGTTTTTTATATTTTTTTAATTGAATTGTACTAAAAATGAATTAGTTTTCCAAAATTACTAAAAAATATTATTGCTGAAAGATATTAAACTTAAATGTCAGATGTGGACCATAGAAAACGCTATTCTTAGCCATAAACAATAGTTAGTTAACAAAAAAACACGTAGAACATGACATAATAAGTTGTTTAACTTATGCATATCATACTTTTCACACAGCATTAGTTCTACTTTACCAAAAAGGCTCAAAAAATTACACTGAAAACCAATACACTTAAAAAAAATTTAATGCCTGAATCACCACGTGAAAAAAAGCTTCCTAATTTATCCGATGGGGGATTCTGCCCTCAATCCTTTTTAGAAATCAAAGGTGGTACAATTTAGGAGTGGTAAGGTTCACTCAATTTTCGCTAATTAACTTTGTTTAAAAAAAAAAACTAAAAATAAAACATACTGAAAAATGTGTTTAGAACAGGAATAGATGAAAAAATTAAAATAATATGATTCGTAATTCTTTACTATAGTAATTAATTTGAGAATTAATCTGCATAACTTTAATGAGTCCTATTTTATCTTAATACTTTAATATCAAAGTTTGTCAAGTAGTTAAAATATGAAGAAAACGCAAATTAAAAATTTAACTTAAAAACCAAGATAGCAAAGGTCTTAAGTTTGCTTCATAAGTTTGAGCGAAAAGAAAAATGATCATCGTTAATTAAATTTGAAATACTTTGCTTCTAAATAATGTAAAATAAAATTTGATATTGAAAATAAAAATTTGAATCGTTTCGAAATAACTCTTTTTTAAAAGGAAACTAATTTTCGAAGTTGTCTCATCTATCACAGTTAGGTTAAACTTTGTTTAGATTGAAATGCTTTAGTTTAGAAAATTTTAAAAGCGACATTTAAAAATTCTGAAAGATTTGACACATTAAAATTTCCTGAGATCGATTTAATGGTATATAAAATCACAAATTTCAAAGTGAGTATTTCTTTCTTTTTTATTTATTTATTTATTTTTTCAGTTTTTATTACTATTATTGTACTTTGAGTTATTAAAAAGCTTATGCGTGTAAAAACACCCTAATCCGATAATGTTTTATGACAGCTTTTTACAAATATACAAGTAAAGAAAAACCTTTTATAGATAGTAAAATAAAATAAAATAATTTTAAAAAATCTGACTTTGACTAATATAATTTATTGATTTTGACACTCTATAAAGTGACTCGGGGAAAAAGAAAAATCCACTCTCTGCTTATTGATTAGAAGTAAAAGACATGAAATTTTGCAACTGAAAAAAATAAAGATTATTGACAAGAGAAGAAGAAAAATTACTAAAATAAAATTAAAATTAATTTTTAAAAGCATTTTTTTTTTATTTATCTAAAAAAAAACTTAGTGAAAATCCGGAAAACAAAATAAGGAAAAGATATAATCTCTTCATCAGCTCACACGATTGCATCCGCAAAAAAAAAGTGCTTTCTAGTATTGAATCAATAACCAAAGATAAATGTATCAATATAATAGTGAGAGGAGCACTAAAAAAAATTGAAACTAAAATAGAACACATTAAGTAAAAAATATATACTAAATAAAACATATTAAGCAAAAAACAGAAAAAATGTAGAGGAGATACAGAACAGAACACAAAAGGGAATCTATGAAGCAAGGAGCGAATTCAAATGAACTTACGCGTACCGGAATCTTTCAAGAATTATTTAAATTATTTTCGTAATAAGATTGCCAGATTACAAAATATGAAAACAGGAGCTTAAATAAAGTGATCTCTTCTGGCACGTTCTTACTGCAATACTGAAGCCCGTTTAATTTATTAGTTTCCTTGGATTGGCCCGAAAATGGATGTGAGCATGGTAATAATATTATATTGGATAATTTAAAGTTTATAATTAATAAGGTTGATATTTAATTATACAATTTTAATGATATCAGAAAATTAAAAATTTTTAAAGAAAGAAACATGATTTGCTCATTTTGCACTGATTTTTAACAGGCGTTAAATTATTGTTATTGTAGAAATTCGTATACAATCCTCTTTGAGCATACTTTTATGGAATTCATTAGTAATAATAATATTTTTTTTTATATAAATATCTGAGTCAATATATTTTTATCAATATATTATTTGAATTAATATATTTTTTTTTATGTAAATATCTGAGTCAATATATTTTTATCAATATATTATTTGAATCAATATATTTTTTTACATAGTTATCTGAATCAGTATATTTCTTATGTAGTTATTTGAATCATTATTTTTTTTTTTTTGGTATAGTAATCCGAATCAATATATTTATGTAGTTATTTAAATCAATATATTTTTTATATAGTTATCTGAATCAATATATTTTCATATATTGATTTGAATCAATGTGTTTTTTATATACTTATCTGAATTAATATATTTTTTATATATTTATTTGAACTAATATATTTTTTTGATATAAATGTCTGAATCAATATATTTTTATGTAGTTGTTTGAATCAATATATATATTTTGTATTGTTATCCGAATCAATATATTTATATATAGTTATTTGAATCAATATGTTTTTTTTATATAGCTATATGAATGAACATAATTTTTATATATTTATTTGAAACATTATATTTTTTTATGTAAATATCTGAGTAAATATATTTTTATGTAGTTATTTGAATCTATATATTTTTTTGCATAGTTATCTGAATCAGTATATTTTTTATGCAGTTATTTGAATCAAATTTTTTTTTTTTTTTTTTTGTGTAGTTATCCGAGTCAATATATTTATGTAGTTATTTAAAATAAATTTATTTTTATATAATCTGAATTAATATAATTTTTCTATATTTATTTGAACTAATATATTTTTTATATAAATGTTTGAATCAATATATTTTTATGTAGTTGTTGGAATCAATATATATTTTGTATAGTTATCCGGATCAATATATTTTAATATAGTAACTGAATCAATATATTTTTTATAGATTGATGATTTGAGTCACTATGTTTTTTTTATATATATATAGTTATCTGAAATAATCAATTTTTTACGTAGTTATTGAATTAATATATTTCTATATAGTTATTCGAATCAGAATAATTTTAATATAAATATTAGAATCAATGTATTTTTTACGTAGTTATCTGAATTAATATATTTCTTATACATCATTATTTTACAATGGCTTTTGTTATACTTTTCTTTATTCTGTATCATCTGCGTTTGCGACCCCTAACTGAAACTTTATTCTTTAAAACGGATTGAAAGGAAATGAATATATTTATGTAAACTTATTATTATTTTTTTCTTCTTTATTTTAACATTATATATATATATATATATATATATATATATATATATATATATATATATATATATATATATATATATATATATTATATATATATATATTATATATATTATATATATATATATATATATATATATATATATATATATATTATATATATATATATATTATATATATTATATATATTATATATATTATATATATATATATATATATATATATATATATATATATATATATATATATATATATATATATATATATATATATATATATATATATATAGATGCAGATATAAATTCAATGCTGATTAATTTTAATTTTAAAAATAATGGAAAAGTAACAATAAGTTTTTTTAAAATTTTGAAATGAAAAGTAAAACAAATAAATGAAACAAAGAACAGACTACTCCAACGAAAGAGCGGACGGAGCTCTTATGAAAAATGATCCGCATCAACCCTCTCAAAACAACAATAAAAGCATCTCTCCCGGATTTCACACCGCCTCTCCCTCCCGATCCAACCAGGTAACCAATCACTCACTACCTCCTCTTAGGCCCCGCCCCTCTTTTTCCAATCTATGACGTCATCCTCATCCATCCATAACACCTTCATCAGAACTTAAGAGCAATCAATGTTTGAACCCCCCTCTCCCTCCCCCTTCAATATATATTTTCTTTTGATGTTCCAAAATTCATTCGGCGAGTTAGTAATAAGTGGCACATGCTTTACAGTTTTGTTCGAAACGAAGGGGTCGTCTAAAAATTAAACTTCAATAGGAGAAAAAGGAAGGAATAAAATTGAAAATTCCTAGAGCAATGAGAGATATTAAGTAATGGTTTAACTAGAGTATAGTTCACAAAAAACTTTTATGTAGAAAACTGTTTTTATAAATTTACTCAGTATTTTTTAATCAGCTAGACACTTCTTAAGCTTATTGCAAAAAGTACAGATACTTTTACGTTAATATCAAAATATATCCTTTTTTGCTCAATAAGCCTGATTTATTTAAGGTCGTTTTCAGTGAATCCAGATACTTTTAGACTAATGGAAAAATAGATCTTCCATTGCGCAATGAGCCATATTTATTTCAAACTAATTAGTTCAGATAAATTCCGGCCAAAGAGAAGATACATCATTCACTGCTCTATGAGCCTGATTTATTCCAGACAATTTTAGTGAGCCCATGTAAATATTTGTCAATTAAAAAAAAAAAAACTTTCATTGTTTAACATGCCTCATTTTCCAGTTTCTCTATTCAAATTGGCCGAATATTACGAGATATTTATATTGAAATTATAATACGAGAGAATATAGCCCAATATGTTCGTTCTAGCATAAATTGTAATATTTTTTTGTTAGCATAAATGCACACGTGCTAACTATAGCAAGCCTGAAAATTATCAGGCTTAAAACTTTCCAAACAAGCCAAGTTGAGCCGTGATGGCTCAGGGGATAGAGCGTTAGCCTTCCGATGAGGTGAACAGGGTTCTAATCCCAACGATGGCCCAACGGATACTGACCCCGTCTCACACTAACCACAGTGCTGACGTAAAACATCCTCAGTAGTAGACGGATCATGGGTTGGAAACCCCTTCCCATTACGCTAATCGTGGGAGGTTTTCGTGGTTTTCCGCTCCATTTAACGCAAATGCAGGTAAGTTCCATCAAAAAGTTCTCAATGAAGGCAAATTTCTCCCGATACTTGATCCAGAATCTCCCTTGTCTTCTAAATTGTATTCAAAATTTCAAGGCTGCGAAGTTGAACATTAGTAGTCGTTAACCCAAAAATTGGGTCGGCTGTTCAACGACGGTTATAAAATATAAAAAAAATTAAGGAATTCATTCATATTATATTTAAACACCAGTAAAATTTAACCAAAAATAATCAAAATTTAATTCTTAATTATTGCTTAAATAAAGCATAAACTTCATTTATAACTAAAAATTTATTTAATTAAATTTGCTCATTTCATGATCTGATCAGTCGCGCTACATTTAAAATAAATAAAATTGGAAAAACCTCGTTTCAGCCGTTTTGGAAAACCACCGTTAAAAACATTACCATTCTCTCTCTAAACTTTAACATTCTCTCTATCTCAAAACAAATGATTGAATTAAAAATAAAAGAAAGAAAGATATATATAAATAAATGAAAATATATATAAATATACAAGACTCAATTGAAAGCCTAATAAATAAAGTAGCTCTGAATGAACACTTCCGCTTCTGCGCTATAACTTATTTGTCGCCTGAGTTCATGGGTGATTTATAATTAATCTATCTAACGATAAACAACTTAATAGTCGATGATATAAACAACTTCAGTCTGTGCTGATCTTAATTAATCAAGTAACACCTCTAAAAAGATTCAATGTTGCCTTCATTAACTGTGATATAAACACATCCATAAATAATTAAATTGCTATTAAAACGTGTTTTTTTAGCGTAATGTTCAAAATACAACTTATACTTGTTTAAAATGTTCACAATTGAAGAAAAAATTTTAAAAAATGCATCGGTACAAAATATTTAAATTGTGCAACACGTTTATAATGTATAATGAAAATTGCATAATTTTGTTTACAAAATGAATGTTTATGGAAAATATTGAGCTTTTTTTAAAATAAATAAATAAAATAAAATTTAAAAAAAAGTGCAATGGTGACCACGATCCAATTATTGGGGTTGTTGAGCTAAGCAAGTAGTGTGTGAAGCTTTCTAGTTTATGAAGAAATTCTTGAAAAGAAATTAATACTGATTAAAAAATTTTTTTATATATATTCAGAGGTAAAAGTAATAATATGTTTTCAATATATCCAAGACTTAAATATTGAACTCAAATTTTCAAGAATGTACAATTTTTCGAATGCATTTTTAAACATCTCCATTTTAAGAACTAGGACGCAGGGAGAATTCTCATTACTGAAATTTTTCTTTAACGTGATTCAAAAATTAAATATTTTTTGAAATTTAAATTTCCAAGATTATTTTCTTTCCTTTCTTTTTTTTTTTTCTTTCTTTCTTTTTTTTTTTTTTTTAATATTAATTCCATTTTAAGAACTAGTACGTGCCCGTGCCAGCTGCACTCCATCACTTAAGATACTTGTATCAACGAATTTCCCTTAAAATTTTCCTCAAAACACTGGATAATAATCGGCAGACGGAAAAGAAAAACGCACCATGTAGGTAATCGAATAAATTCACGGACGTTGAGTCAGAGTTTAACGGGATATATATATATATATATATATATATATATATACCCAAGTTAAAATTCTTGATGGTCCCATCAAATCCTTTTGATGGTTTATGTTGGTTTCAGTGCGATTCATGATTTTCCAACATCATTTGATAGTAACCATCATCCAACATTTTCCATCATTCATTCATGGTTTTTGACATGCCAGCAAACTTCCATCATTCCATGATGGAAAATTTTACCTTAATACTATGATGGTTAACCATCAAGAGATGTTTTATTCTCATGGACCAACAATCCATGATGATCCGTAATGGTCCCAACTATATATTTCCATGATGGTTTAATGGGAATTATAGTTGGTTCTCAGAAATAAACCATCAAAACAATTTTTTTTTTAAAATCTTGGTCCGTCATAAATCAGTCCGAATTGTTACATTGGGATGATAGTTTTTTACATCATTTTATTTATAAGAAATTATGATGGAATTTTCTGATTATTTAACATGAACAAACAATCAAAACAAGTTGCTATTCTTATGTCGGACCATCATAAATCAGTCCGAATTCCTACGTTGGGGTAATGGTTACTTATGTTGGTTACCATCAAAAATATAATGATTCATGATGGAATTATTGATGGTTACCATCAAGATTAGGTTGGTCCATCAGTGGAAAACCATCACAAATTTAGACTTCGCAAAATATATATACATCCTTTCAGTACTTCAAAATTAAATTCCGTGCTCTAATTAATTTTTTTAAAGAACTATCTAATTAAGTTCAATATGAATTTAATTACATTGAATTTGGGTTCCACGGAATGAAAAAAAAACTAAATAATAGTAAATAAAGAACTTTTTCTGGTGCTCTTTCTTCTTTTGATTCATAATAATCATATTCCATGATTTCGAGTTTTCTTAAATTTTATTCCATAGTGAAATCTGACCAATAATAATAAAATATCAATTTGTGCACATCTCCCTTGAACATCCTACATTGCTGCAAGAGTCTAATTACTGGTATTCCGGATATGCAAGAGAACGCAGATGCCATATTGAATAGGATAAGCCACGTGCGCGCACGACTCTCTACTCCCCACCCACCCACACATCACCACACCCTCCCCCATTCTCAATTTGTAAAGATTTTTTTTTTTCTTTTTACATAGCACCAACTTAAATGATAGGTAACTCATATTTGGTGTTTTTAGTTTTTTTTCTTCTTTTTTATTTAATATTTGTTTCTTTATTTGAAGTAAGGGAGGGATAACAAAATAGTGCTCCCCTAACCCCTCTCTTTCTAAGAAAGTAGAAGAAGTGGGAGAGGGGGAATTTAGTTTTTTCTTTAATTCCCTACGTAAACGGTGGCATCGTGTCTTTTATTGAGTATAAATTAAGATATAGCTCAGATATAGAGAATAAATTAATAATAGTTTAAATTCAGATTAATTAATAGAATAGAGGATAACCCAAAAATGATTCTACCATTTCATCCTTTTTCTTATTATTTACTTTTGGCGTATCTACGGTAAGATTGCATGCATCGTACCTTTCCTAAAATTAAAAAAAAAAAAAGTATTGAGGGCAGAATTTATTGGTTTTTTTCAATGTAACTATCAATGTCTGGTTTTCAATGTAACTATTTAAAGATATAGCAGTTGTGTGAAAAGTTACGCAGCTTGTTAAGCAAAGCAACCTGTAAAGTGCTAGTTCTACTTCTTTTGGATGGTTATTTGACTTACTCAAAAACACTAGACGCTTACGAGTTGGTCAGTAAAGCTGAATTAATTATATTACAACCATTAGAATACGCGGCACATCTATAGTTTGTCTGTGGTAAGAACTCCCCCCGCCACAAAGTCTGAAATCGCCCGCTGCTATGTAAAAAAGAATAGCGCATTTCAGGGAGTGTAGCTTCTCTTCCCTCTAAGGCTGACACAATAGACCGGAGAAAAAGATTCCCATTCTCTCGCCGACCAGAGCCAATACCTGTTTTAAGCAATGACCCCACACCCCTACTTGAAATAGTAATACCTCGTTACCATAGTTGCCGTAACGGGTCCAGACGAATGGCTAGGGGAGTTCTTACTTTAGGCAAACTGTACTCCAGCTACTGTTGCTGTTGTCGTATGCCATTAAAGCAAAGGGGGTGCGCTTCTTCTTACTTTCCAGTGGCGCCATCTATGGCCGAGAATTCAACTTCTGCCACACGCATACGTCGCGACCCGTTTACAGGAAAGACAACTTGTTTACGGGTTTGAATCCCAGCGATGACTGTTCGATTCGAATTCCACATCCGGCTTGCACCGACCACAGTGCTGACGTAAAATATCCTCAGTGGTGGACTGGTCATGGGTTAGAAACCTCTTGCCATCGGACTAACTGTGGTAGGTTGTCGTGACTTTCCACTCCATATAACGCAAATGTGGGTTAGTTCCTCCACGAAGGCAAACTTCTCCCAATACTTGATCCAGGAGCTCTCTTGTCTTCTGGATTGGGTTTAAAATTACATGGCTACGGAGTTGAATAGTAGTAGTCGTAAGCCCAGAAATTGGATCGGCTGTTCTACGACGTATATATATATATATTAGTCCATGAAATCGGGTGTTTGAACTCACTACTAATTTCGCACCCAGCATGCCAACATTACTAAACTGCATTAATTACATTTATCATTTCTCTTCCAAAATAAAAAATAAAAAAAATTGTTTTTACAGATTGATAATTGAACGATAATAAAAAATAAAAAAAAGTCTATGACGACTGACCTAAAATGTTTACTAACCGCAACATGTCCGAAAAAAAAGGGACACCATCTTATCAAAGTGATTGAAATGACTGCAGCCACCGCCACTTGGTCGTGGGAAAAAGTCCGAAAGAACATGCGGATTCGAAGATATAAACATTCTTAATTCCATTTCAATCATCGCCAAGACGGAAGAAAAGAATTTATGCGGAGCATCCGTCGGGATTAAAACGCGCTTTTTTTATTTATTTATTAATGAATCGTTCGATTGGCTCACTTCCTCGTCGTTCTTTTTCTCTTCCAACAGATTAGGTTATGGACTCATAAAATAATGAAAACGTCAAATGGAATATTTTTATTCAAGCAGAAAATAATAGATTCAATTTTCTTTCTTTTTATTTTGAAGTTTATTTTATTTGTATTTAATAATATTAATTCATTAAAACCAAGTCTGAATAGATTGGCATATCTTGTCTGTCTGCCATTCTTAAGAATCCACCATTGCGCCGCTGCCATGACGACGTTCAGGGTGGAACAGTGGCATAACTGAATCACCATGAAATGCCAGAAAATCATTAGTTTCAGGTAGCATTGAAGAGGATGTAAAAAAGAAAAGGATGCTTAATGTGGGGGTGGAGGATGCAAACGATAATCCGGTTTCTTTGTTTTTTAAGAAATGTAGTCACCAGACAAGTTACCATTAGCCGATTACTGAAGTTGTTTTTGAGTCGCAAAGTTTAAACATCTTTAGGTATGTGTTATGGAAATAAGAGAAGAATTTATAAGCTCATTTTATAACTGTTGTGATCCGCAACAGTCCTTTATAATCGTTGGATTGTGTCACTAATTTCATGGGTTATTCAATTTCTACTATTAGTTCACATTCTCCCTATATCTTGTTCAAATTTTCAATCTTTAATAAAATACTTTTTATTCATCCATTCAAGTTCAAATACATAATTTTTAAACCTGTAGAGGATGACACTTGATGTGTATACAATTTTTTCAAATATTAATCCATTCATTAAATAGGGATGAGCGAAAAACGAAATGGAATTTTCTCATCGGTTAAGCGTTAGTCATTGTTTTAAATTTTACTATAAGGGATTCAGTTTTTCACATATTTTAAAGATAACATTAGTGATAATTTCTAACTTATAGCTCTAGTTGAAATAATAAAAAAAAAGCTTATCGCTCACAATTAAATAATTAATTATTTTATATTCGCTGTGTCAGATAAATTCAATAAAGAACATTACGTGGTAACACGCATGGTCCACGTCACTAAATTAATACTTTTACAGTTGTCTGATACCACACGTCTTTTTTTTCAATTCCCACTAGTATTAGTTCACACTCTCCCTATATATATTTATATATCTTGTTCAAATTTTTAATCGTTAATAAAATACATTTGTTCATCCACTCAAGTTCAAATACATATTTTTTAAACTTGTAGTGGATGACACTTCATGTTAATTCAGTTTTTTTCAAATATTAATTCATTCATTAAATAATTTTAGCTTCATATGAGAGGGAATTTTTGTAAATAATTAATAAAAAGTGACGAAATTTTTTTTTCTTTGTTTACCTAAGTAGTAATTAACTTTAATTTTTTTTTTTTTTTTTTTTACATTACTTGTTATATTTTGTAACCAGTGTTGAACAGCCGACCTAATTTTGAGTTTATAACGATCAATGTTCATCTCTGTAGCCTTGTAATTTTGAACACAACCCAGAAAGCACTCCTCGATCAAGCGTTGGGACAAACAAGCCAGCTTGAAGGAATTTTTGATGGAACCGTTATGCGTTGCATTCATTTATTTTTAACGATTTTCATTTAAGTGAAAAAATTCCACCAAATCGATGAATTTTTTTTTTCTCCTTAAAATTGGAAAAGATTATCGCTTGATAGTTATAATAAAACATATATTATTTTTAAGGTTTTGTATTTGAATTATTGTTAATTATGCTAATTCCCTTAATTATCATAATAATTATTAAATATCGGAACGAAACATGTATATATACGCGCGCAAAGTATGTATAAGCTAACTTTCGTCGCTGTTTTAGTATAATTCTGATTATACTTCCTTCTTATTCAATTGACATACCCAGTTGCGATTTTCGGTTCCCATCGGGGAATGTCGGGTCCGGCAACCAAGTTGTCTGAAAAATTAAGGAGGCTGCTGCGCAATGCTGACTACATGTTATTTTATATTTTAGAACCGTCGTTGAACAGCCACCCAATTTTTGGGTTTACGACTACTAATGTTCAACTCCATAGCTTGTAATTTGGAACCTATCCAGAAGACAAGGAAACTCCTGGATCAATACCCCCAGAGATATTGATTTGCTATATGGGAACATGGAGGACTTTGTGACTCGACAGATTTAACGTGCAGCAGTCACCATTTACTACACAGAGAGTTTTCGGCCGGCTGGCTACATTGCAAACATCATGTCCCAAAAAAGACGGGTCTTCTGTCTATAGTTGCAAACATAACTTAAATACAACTCTTTCGTCAAGCACTTCAGTAGTTTTTTTCAACTGCATGCCAGACTTAACCCCAATGACGTCTTTTCGTCAACAACTGGCGGAAGTGCTTTCCCTATGTATGCATTATAAATATGATAAAAATATTAATAACAATTTACACATAATGAACTACTAAATTATACATATATATCCTTCCCTCGTATACAATACCACTGTCCATGAACTAAATTTTTCGCCCCTTGTTTGACCATCAAACTGTTGCACCACTAATGGTCAACTTCTCAAAATCTTTCTTTTGATGTTTGTCGGCGCATGAGTCAGCGTAAGCAGTGATTGGAAATTAGCCGTTAAACAACGAAAGTACCTGCTTTTAAAAGTGAGCGCTATTTATTCAGGTGGCGCACATCCCCAACCCTCTCTTTGCTGAACACCAATAAAATGCTTCATTTAAGTTGACCTCAAAAACAGACAAATAAAGGCACTCCTTACGCACCTGCTACTCTTGCTCCAGCTCGGGGCATTGTTTGTCCACTCTTTCTCTTATCGCTGCATTTAAATTCTTGATTAATGACGGAAAAACACTGAATTAATATTCGTTGAGTCTGAAGAATTAAAATTAAGAATAAAGTTTCTACCATATCAAGAAGAAAAAAAAAATTAATTGGTTTTTTATCAGTAGGAGTTCAAATTGTATATCGGCATAAATTAGCCCTTTTAAACTAAACAAGTTCAATAATGGTATTTATGAAGTTTTCGTTTAAGTAATACAAAATAAGTTGCGATACGGTAATTAAATTTCGTTTTTAATTTTTCAAGTTTGTTTAAATGAACAATTAATTTATAATACTCATTTAAGTTGACTCATTAAAACATAGTGAATGATTTGAATATTTATGATTAGTTAAAAGATTTCTAAAAGTTTTTCGTCAGTAGGTGTATTAACTTATTTTTCATTTGATGAACTTATTCATCTAGCAAAGGTTATGAAAGTATAAATTAAAAAAAACAGCTTGCCCTAAATATATCCTTGGTTGTTGAAAGAAAGCTTTAAGCCTTATGAGCAAAATAAAAATATATATCTAATGAAAGTAATTAAAATCGTTATTAAAATAATAATGGTGTTTTAGCATTTTCAAGTAACATCTTGTACCTTGAGGTAAATCATTCTGTGCAGGTCATGTAGAAGACAGAGATTGTTCTGCAGCAAGTGTGCTGCCTACATAGAAGACTACATGCAGCATTTTCACTTATTACGCTCGTTCACTAACATATATCCTTGTGTAAGTTGCTAGAGAAACGACGTGCTCTGTCTCAACTACGCTACGCAAAACATAAGTACGTAAGCGTATACACTTGCGCATACGCGTCATGTACGTTCGCTTACATGTATCATGTGCAAGTTGCTAGAGAAACGACATGTTTTCTAGTCGCTACGTTACGCAAAACATGTGTACGTAACCGTGTAAAAAGCTATCTGCATAATTTTCACGTAGCGTCCTGCACGTTTACGTACTTATATTCTTCGCAGGCTGTATATAAAAACGAGATTGTTCTGTAGTATAAGCATTACTTACGTACGTGAACATGTAGGTAGCTGCGTGTAGCACTAACGTGTACCAATGAGATATATAAGTATTTAGTATATTAATTTGATTATTTTCATGAAAAAAAATATTTGATGAATTATATTGGATTTTTAGCAGCAGATTTGCCCGAATTGGATTTGCAAATAGCAAAATTATCCATCGAGATAATTTAAAAAAGTTTTATGCAAGTAATCGATTTATTATTTTAAATACACAAATAACTCAATGATTTTGTACGGAATTTAATTACATTTGTTGGATGAAAAGAAACTATAATCTGTTTTAATATTAATCAATAAATATTATTTATTTCCATAAAAAATTATCGAATTAAAAAGTTGTATTTAAAATTCGACCTTTAATTGAAACCTTTAATTATAAACCTTGAATAATCCAGTATAATGTATTATTACCTTGCGCAAATTCAGTTTTCCGGCCAGCTCAAGGTAACAGTAAATTAAAATTTATTAGAATGAATAGAATAAAATAAAATTCAAACTTATGTGATGAACACATATATTTGCGATAGATATAGCGATAGGCAAATATTTTTCTTCTTTTTTTTTTTTTTTTTTTGTTTTGCTATGTTTATTTAACACCAACAAAACTTGCGATTTCATTTTATATGAACAATTTTGCTTATAAAGTTAGCAACTAAACATTTTTGCTTGTTTCAGACTTATGTAAACAACACTGGTGTTTACAACGTACATCGGAAGCCAAACAGTTTATAAAGTTCACAGCTTTAAAATTTTGAAAGTCATTTGTTCCATTTTATGAAGTTCACAGTTCCAAATAGTTCCACAGTTTTTCGAATCAAGTCAAGACTAACACAAGCAACGACCAAACGACTTAGCTTCGCGATTTTACTTTAGCTACAAACATTTTTTTTGTTGCTTTGCCATGCTATTTTTTTACTTACAAAGTTAACAGCTCCAATAGCAGCAATTTATAAAGTGAACAGCTCTAAAATTTATAAAGTTAACAACTCCGTTTTATAAGGTGAACAGCTCCAAACACTTTTTCTTATTAAGTTCAAACTTGTTTTATGAACATGTAACCGTGAATGACCAAAATCAAGAGAATGTCGAATTTCACCAGTGAAGGCCAATAATCACATACTCACTTTGGTGAATGTCCGAAATATTTGATATTAATTTATTTATTCGTTGATATCATTACATTTATTTGATATTTTAACATCTGATAGGATAGATTAGGTAAAACATCAATGTTCGGAGTACCGGTGAAATGCATATTGGGCAGTGGCACTTGATCTTAAAGAAAACATTGATGTAGGGCATACCGGGCAGTGGCGCTGAACCTTAAAAAAAACATCGACGTAGGGCATACCGTTCAAATGTGTACCGGGCCGTGGCACTTAACTAGACCTAGTATATATTTCGGACATTTGCCAACGCAACTATGTGATGATCAACATTCACCGGTGGAAGTCAACAACCACCCATTTTGGCCATTCTCAGTGACAAACATATGTGTTTTCAACTTCCAGCGACGGTAAAAATTATTTGCTTTGCTGTGTTATTTTACCTCCAAATAAATTGTAAAAGACAATGATTTCCAAAAATGAAAATCTTTTGAATTTTATTTGAGGAAATTTAAAATTAATCTTTTTCTAAGTGCCATGGGTAGTTGTACTCCTGGTTAGCGCATATGAAGAATTCTTTTTTATTTAACAAAATAAAATCAAATACATCCCCCCCCCCCCAATTCTCTTTAGTAGTTTTTTGTTACCGTAAAAACCTAATCGGAGATCCGTCTTGAAAACCTTTAGAAAAGCCACACTATGACGTAAGGTAAGGCGTGTAAGAATCGTGACTTCCGGTTGAAGAAAAGGCCGCACAATACACCACCACTTTCTCCCCCTCCCCCCTTTTTTTCCTTCTTCTCATTCCTTATAAATACACTTTCCCTCTCAGCGATATTTGTTCCAGTCTTTTTTTAATTTTACTTTTATATTCGCCGAAAAGTTCTTTTGTTCGATTTTCATTGAGAAGTAAAGGGTGGTTTCTTAACGACTGCTGCTACTGACTCTGACTCTACCCTGAAAAGTACAGTTTTAGGTGGAGTTCATTTACAATAGCTATATTATTATTATTATTTTTTCTTTCTTCTTCTTCTTTGTCTTACTTTTAATAATTTTAACTCGACACGATTTGAGATTTCTCAGAATCTATTCTCCGCCTCTCATTATTTATCTACCTTGAATGTTAAAGTAACGAAAATACTTTTAATAAGTATGTTACCGTCAATGACCGAAATCAAGAGAATGTCGACTTTCACCGGTAAATGTCAACAATCACTTTGGTGAATGTCCAAAATATTTGTTATATCCGATTTGATATTAATTTATTTATTCGTTGATATTATTATATTTATTCGATATTTCAATATCTGCTGAGGATAGATTAGGAGAAACATCAGTGTTCGGAGTACCGGGCAAATTTATACCGGGCTGTGGCACTGAACCTTAAAAAAACACCAGTGTAGGGTATATCGGGCAAATGTATACCAGGCAGTGCCACTGAACCTTAAGAAAACACCAGTGTAGGGTATATCGGGCAAATGTATACCGGGTAGTGGCAATACCTATTGTATATTTCGGACATTTATCAAAGCGACTAAGTGGTTGTCAACATTCACCGGTGGCAATCAAACACCACCCATTTCGGTCATTCACTATACACAGTCAAACCCCGGTATAATGAACCTCTGATATAGAGAACACACGGTTGTAGAGAACTTGCTTAGTAAATTCCCATATACCTAAATACGCTTAGCGTGGATAGCTGAAAAATTGGTAGTTCGTTTATAGTGGACTTTAATTTCAATTACTCAGCTTTCTTTTCTTTCTCCCCCCTCCCTTTTTTTTTTTTTTTTTTTTTTTTTTTTTTTTGCTTCTTAGTCCACTTGTCAAAATTGAAATAGGAATTCATCTGTCACGTGGTTTGACCCGCGGTCTGTCCGCGTAAAACGTAGACCTCCTACTTCCTACCAAATGTAATCGTAATAACGCTCAGGGAAAAAAATCAACACGTGAATGAGCTTAAAAAGTGGATGGAAGCCGTGAAGACCACACAATTAAAAGAAATAAAAAGAAAAGGCGAATAACTCGGAACACACTGAATTGGCTGTTCTGTATCAATCATAACTGTAACTGACTGTGCAATTATAAGCAATGTTTAGGCAAATGCATCTGGGTTTTTTTTTTTTAAACGTCCGCGTTCCATTCCTCCAATGAACACAAGAAGAAATTCCTCCATTTCTCAAGACTCGTTTTCTAAGCCAATCCCAACGGTCGCTTACATAAAACAGGTGAAAACAAAACAGAAGAAAAAAAAGTCGAAGAAGAAGGTGAGCAGGTGTGCGTTTAGAAGGTTTTATGCGGGGGTGGTGGGCAGCAGGTTGAGATTTTTCCACCTTCATTCATCAATGTCAAAAGAAATATAACATCTGAATCCGGGTGAAGGTACATTGCGCAATAGAATAAAGAGTGCTACAAAACGCACTTCTTTCCAAGACGTGCATTATCGTTTTATAATTTCTTTTGTATTTTGTCGCGGATGCCCTTCGAAGTCGAGAGAACATATTTGTTTTTCGGAGTTCAGTTGTATTATTACTGACAGTGTCCACCAGTTACACAACTATAATTTATTTTCAAAACGTGCCAAAGTGAGCTTTGCTATTCGTGTCGCTAGGCAGCCATCTGTGAAAGCAATGATGCGTTCCGTCGGACTAACAGTGACAGGATTTTTATGTTTGTTTGATTCGATTTCTCGTGGGACTATCCTGCATCAATTAAGATGACTTGTAGTGACAAAGTCGCGTGCGGGGAATCGGTGGAAGTAGATGATGTTTCCTGTTTTAATTGCTCTTCTTTCATTCTCTGCGTGAGCCCCCCCCCCACCCCACCCCAAAAAAAAGCGTGATGTATTGTTTAAACATCACTCATAATAATATCCCGAACATACTGCATAACACTGGATAATGTTTTGCCCTATTCTTGCTTTCCGGGCAGATTTCTTTTATAGCTAAGATTTATAAAATAAATAGTAGATACTAGTTCACAAGATAAAGGTGTATGAATTGCTACTTTAATTTTGTCTTAGTATTTATGAATTTTAAATCTGTTTTGTGTTGTTTAAGTATTTCAAAATGTGATTTTCTATTCAACGAATTTTCCATATAACGAGCTTATTATCGGATATAGCGACTTTAAATTAAAATCTGCACGGCGGCCATTCAATCACATAAATATGAGTTCGGGACACTTCAACATAGTAGGCAGCAAAAATATTTTAATTATTTTTTGATCTCTGTCATGAGATAAGATGTCATCCCAATGCTACGTACTTTTATTACAATCTATTACGTTCTGTATTACAATCTATTATTACAATCTATTACGTACTGTATTACAATCTATTACGTTCTGCATTACAATCTATTACGTTCTGTATTACAATCTATTACGTACTGTACTACAATCTATTACGTTCTGTATTACAATCTATTACGTACTGTACTACAATCTATTACGTTCTGTATTACAATCTATTACGTACTGTACTACAATCTATTACGTTCTGTATTACAATCTATTACGTACTGTACTACAATCTATTACGTACTGTATTACAATCTATTACGTTCTGTATTACAATCTATTACGTACTGTACTACAATCTATTACGTACTGTATTACAATCTATTACGTACTGTATTACAATTTATTACGTACTGTACTATTTCTTCTCGAGCCATAACTTGAACATCGTGTATGCTACTACTCGAAAAAGGCAAGCTTAGTCGGTACGACTGCGTGCGGCACTGTGGCATAGTTTATGTTAAAAATTAATTATTAATCGATTAATTGTGCGCATTTTTTTTTTCCATTCTCTTAAAAAGTTCTCGAAATATGAGGAAATACGCAAATTGTAAAATTTACATTTACTGGTCCAAACTATTGGAACCATATTTCCCTTCTTTCATCTGCAATTCGTGGGTCAGAAATCCGAATCCGTCGAAAAGAAGTTATGTTTTTTCAGAGAAAGTACGTTTTTATCTCTAATTTCGTAACTTAAAATATCATCTGCATTAAATAATTCGCATATTTAAGGTCGCCATCTTAAAACCTCAAGATTGAGCCCGAGAACGTGAAAATCTGATCATTAGATCAAAAGTTATTCGGGGTGGTCCGTTTTTTATTTTCCGCACTATACATACTTGAAAATGCAATGATATACTTGTATCAAAATTATTTTTTCTACCAAATCAACCCCTCCATTCAGAATATTTTCATTTTATATTATTGTTATCGTTTTTTATGTAGAATTTTCGTTTCGGAGCGTAAAATTCTATATTAATATAAATTGTTCGCTTTAGGATTTGATCACTTTTGTAATTTCTACCACATTGATACTTCTTTTGATTTTTCCCTACACGCAGTCTATACACTTAATTGCATATCGGATAATCGAATAACCCGCTAATACGAATAAAAATTAATCGAACCAAATCATTTTATATGAACTTCCCCGTTTAAACGATTATTTGCTGTTTTTTGTCCCCGCCTAATTCCATAAAAAAGAGCTACTGAAATGAGAAAAACAATTTGTTTTTAAGAAATGTTTCACCAGCTAAAATGGAATTTTTGTTTTTCAGTTGGATACAATAGGTGATCACTTCAATAGGGACTTCCTGTTCATTAGTTGATCTAAACAGGTGTTAGGGATAAAGTTAAAAAATTAATCAAATCTTGCTCCCAGTTGTACATTGAAGTAAACGAAGGAGATTTTACCTACTCCTCTTATTTCACTCAAACATCATTTAGAATGTAAAAAAGGTGATTTCTTTTGTGGTCAAGACTCATGATCCCCTCCTGGTGAGCTATCAGCTTTGCTAAGAAAAAGTTTAATAAACCTAACGCACTAGTGTACAGTGTGTCTTTCTCTTAAGTAGAATAATCATTGCTTAATCCAGTGAATAACTCTGAGTTGATTGCAAGCCGAGCGTGAAAAGAAATGATTTGAATTAATTGGGGGCAAAAAAAGAATGAATCTTGGAAACGATAAATTTCAAAAAAAAAAATCCCAAACAAAAACAGCGTATTAATTTGGAATTTCTCAAGTTTCGAGGATTAGAGAAAAATAAATAAATAAAAATAAACAAAAATTCTGAATGTATTTGAAAGGAATACGCAAGTCGTGAAAGTTTTAATAGAAGCTGAAAGAGAAAATCTAATTTTGATAAATTGACGATTTAAATGGGTATAAAAACAGTCTATTATTATAACCGATATTATTAAATACATAAAAATAAATTTAATGAATTTGAAGGATCTCGGGATTCGAATGCTTGATGACAATACAATAAAAAATATACTGTTTTTTAGACAAACTGGAAGAAGAAAGCTGAGAAGGCCGCGGTTGAGATGGGCTGACTCGGTGGTGTCTGATTTTCTTTGCAATTAATGAAAAGAATTGGAGATCAAAGATAAATCGGAAGTCGTTATGGAGAAATCTTCGGAGGAAGGCATTGGCCCACATTGGGCTATCTGGCCAACTATGATGAGGATGATGAAAATAGTCTTCAGTTATAGTGAATATACTTGACGTGAAATAACTGTTCATATTATTATAAGCGTAACAATGTATAAACATATTGTTTTAAATATAATATCTCAGTAGTGAAAGTGTTTAGAGTGGAAATGCTGTTCTCGTGGAAATAAAATTTTGAATAACAAAATTTCCGCCGTGAAAGTGTTTGGAGTGAAAATACTGTTCTCATTTAAGAGTAATGCAATTTTGAAATATATTTCAACTTTTGAAGTATTTAAAGTGAAATGACACTAGTTCTAGAAGCTCTCGTTGGAATACAATGTAATTTTGAAATATGATTTTTCAGTTGTGAAAGTGTTTAGAGTGAAATTACTGTTCTCGTGTGAATTAAATACCAATTCGAAATAAAAAATATCAGCTGTGAAAGTGTTTAGAATAAAAATATTGTTCTCTTGGAAATGCAATGCAATTTTGAAATATGATATTTCTGTTTCGAATGTGTTTGGAAGTACTAACAGTATTGACGAAAAATGCTTTCTACAACTTACGCGATAAAAGTAGACTCAGAACTGAGTGCTTAAAATGAAATTATTGTCAAAGTTCAAAAATGACTACTATTCCTTGATTTTCGGTGTGAATGGTCCTGACCCGAACCCGGATAGGAATTTAAAATACTATGCAGAGTGTTAGTTAATTTAAAAATGGAATAATACTATTCATGGAACACACACATCTTTAAATGATATCGGATCTCACGACTACTAAAATTCACGAATCATTCTTAAAAGGAACGAAATATATTTCTTTCTTCCTTCTTAAAAGCAGGAAATCACAAGAAATACTCATCGAGAAGTGAACTGAGATTGAAACGAAAATAATACTCTTTATTTTATATAACCTTTTTACTCTCTTTTATTTCTTTCTCTCTTTTACTTATTACGATTTGCGTGATTTTCGCAACACAAGAGAATAATAGTTAGTTATTATAAATCCTTTTACAATTCAAACCTTGAATTTAATTTAATTTTTTTAATGAATGTATTGTGTATTTTCTTTTTAACGTTTTTATTTTTTTCATTGATAAGCTTTGAAAAGATATTATATTTTACAGTCTAAGTAATTCCATCCGATATCAGTCATGTAGCAAGCAGTGAATCACTAAAGTTTAGAGACCTGTGTTGTTATTCCTATGAGAACAGCTATAATGTCACGGGATAAATCACTTGATTCAAAAAATTTCAAACTGGCATTTAATTTTAAGAAATCTATTAAAGTACTATAGTACTACTAAAGTACAGAAAGTACTATTAAATCCTGTTGTTAATGGGCTCGTATTTTTTGCACTACACCACTTTTTTCCTTTTGTCTTTCTTAGCAAGATAAATAATTTACTCGGTGTTACGCAATGGCCGCCCGTAATATAGATATTTATCAAGTACAATATGTATCAAGTATTAAAGTTTTATTAAATGTATTACATTAAGTATATTAAGTATTAAGAATGGAGATTGCTATTGAATAGCTAGGTGAAGAAATAACGAAAACGTTGTCTAAATCTAACTGACGAGGAAGACGAAAATTCAAACATTAAATCGTGTTTAATTGATGGTAAAAACACAAAAGAATTGGAAGGCAATTACTGGAAACTGAAAGCTTTATCGGTCAACTAAACTGGTTATGACATTTTTCATTCTTCCTTCTCCAGTAGTGATTCGATAACTTTCGAAATAATTTTTTTATTTGCTTTAATATTTTTTTAGATTCTTGAATTATATACTATTTTGACATTTTTGACAAGAATTCTAAAAAATTTGAGCTGAGAGAATTCTTTTTTGAGAACGTTTTTATTCGAACGAATTCTTATTAGAGAACTTTTTTTTTTATTCGAACGAATTCTTAATCGAAAATTTTATTTATTAGAGCGAATTCTTATTCGAGCCATAAAAGATGTTTTTTTTCTTCTTTTGAAATGATGATAATACCACGTTTGCAATATTAAACTCTTTTTCAAGCATTATTTCTTCGATCTTGGCAAACCAAGAGACACCTCCTTCCCGTCAAAAACGAGTTTGGAGTCTTAATTGAAGTCGTCATTTTGGATGTCAACATTTTGGGAGACTTTCTAACGACTCGATTAAAATTTTCCCTCCCCTCTCCAGCTCTTCACACTCTGGGAGATTAAAGAAGTTTCCCTCGCCCTGTCTTTTTTATGCATCCTTTCTTCCTGTCATCGTGTTCTTAAATCATCTCGCTATTCGAAATACAAGTCATATATTTTTCCTAACAAGTTTGAGCAAAATGCTGTAGCACTTCCTCCATTTCCCCAGACCATTTCTTTTTTTCTTTCTTTTCTTCTTTTAGCTACGTTTTCGGATTTAAGAAAAAATAACCTAAAAATGAAGATGGGCCGATTCCCGCGTCACAAAAAAAAAAAGGCTTAATACTTAAATATTAAGTGAAAAGCAGGGTATTAATTCATAAGTTGTGGTTGGGCTGATAACGCGAAGGTCGTGAGTTCGATCCCATGCGTTACTATATATATATACTTTTTGGCCGGGATAGTCTGGTTTTTTGGGCACTGGGTCCATATCCAAGAGGTCGTGGGTTCGATCCCCGCCGGCCGAAGACTTCCCGTGTAGTAAATGATGTTAAATCTGTCGAGTCACAAAGTCCTCCATGTTCCCCTAACAAATCATACCTCTGGGGGTACTGATCCAGGAGTTTCTTTGTCTTCTGGATTGGTTCGAAATTACAAGGCTACGGAGTTGAATATTAGTTGTCGTAAACCCAAAATTGGGTCGGCTGTTCAACGACGGTTATAAAATAAAATAAAATATGGATAGTTAAAGATTGCCCTACCCCTTAAGTCTTATTTATCCACCTGCTTGAATTGACCATGGGGGAAAGGGGTTAAAGAAGGTGGAAAATTAAATTTCCCTGCATAAACAACGAGATATTTCTCAGCTATGATATTAGGCAATGCTATGACAAATGCTATTTAGGCAATGTATAAAAAGAACGTCCTGATGAGATTATTATGTAAATGATAAGCATGTTACTGTGAATGACTGAAATCGGTGATTGTTGACTTTCACCGGTGAATGTTGACAATCACATAGTCGCTTTGGTGATTGTTCGAAATATTTATTACATCCGATTTGATATTAATTTATTCATGGATATAGGTACATTTATTTGATATTTTAATACTTACTGACGATAGATTAGAAGAAACATCAGTGTTTGGAGTAGTATATACTGGACGATGGCACTTGACCTTAAAAAAATATCAGTGTATGGTATACCGGGCAGTGGCACTGAACCTTAGAAAAACATCCGTGTAGGATATACCGGGCAAATGTATACCGGGTAGTGGCACTGAACCTTAGAAAAACATCCGTGTAGGATATACCGGGCAAATGTATACCGGGTAGTGGCCCTGAACTAGACCTAGTATGACTAGACCTTTGGTAAATGTCCGAAATATATACTAGGCCTAGTTAAGTGCCACTGCCCGGTATACATTTGCCCGGTATATCCTACACTGATGTTTTTCTAAGGTTCAGTGCCATTGCCCGGTATACCCTACACTGATGTTTTTTTAGGTCAAGTGCCATTGCCCGGTATACATTTATTCAAAATGTGTAAAGAAAAATAAAAAGTTGTACATAATTTATGCCTTTCTTATTAAGGGAAGCAAAATTTTCAAATGACGTTTTGAATTTGTCATTTTTGAATGACATTTTGACGAATTGGAGATGTATTTTATACTTTGGCATTCTCATTTGGCATTCTATAGAATGCCTAGGAAATGTATGAAATATAAATCGTTTCATACATTGTCGGCTAATTTTAGGCATTATATACAATGCCTAGGCATTCTATAGAATGCCGGATTTCAAACTTTGGCGGTAACATATATATAACATAAAATCATAATGGTCTGATACCGTTTTCCATTGTTGTCGGCGCATTTTTATTGGCCGGAATATCACGTGGTAGGATCCAGTTTTATCTCATTCATTTCTAATTGTTTTGGTTGTCATCAGCATAAAATTAACAAAAGTCGTAAAGGTATTGTTTTTCTTTAAATATTTTTGTATCCCTAATTTAAAGTTATTTTCCAATACTGCTATTATTAGCGAAAATTTTAAATTATGGTTGTGAACTCATCAAATTTGGTTGAACAATATAATGTTATAAGAATATAAATGTTATTTTAAAAAATGATAATTAAAAAAATCACTTCTGTTCACCAAGAGATCTAAATGTTTATAATACTAATAGATAGTAATATTTGGACGTGGGAAGTAGAGGCTCCAAGAAAAAACAATTATTGCGAAGCAATCATCGGGGTTGGTGAGCGGCAGCGAACAGGGGGCTTAGCCCCTTAGTATATATATATATATATATATATGCAATCGAATCGAAAGACATTAAATCCAAGTCGATATAAGACTTATATTTTAGAAATTATTAGATTTATAAAGGCTAAAATGTGCATTTTAGATTAACTTAGATACTTTTATACGTTCGACATAGATATTTAGACAAGCGAGACGTTGTTTCATGTGTTTTTCTTTACGTTAAGTTCAATAAAATCAAAAGTAAGTCGACAGAATTGATCAGGGGGGCTATGCATATAAATGTATAAGTGAAACGTTACATTTTTAGCACTTTCATCTCGGCAATGACGCGCCTTTGTCCCACCCTCAGTGCTTAGAATTACCCCACAGCACTAAAATTGAAATAAAACGCAAACTCCTTTATAACTTAATTATTTACACTTTAAAAAATAGTATTCAATTGAAATCAATAATCATATTCACTAATATAACAATTGAGCACAGCGAGTATTCTTGGGAGACGAGTTATCTCATCCGCGATGAAAGAGTTAATAGTTAAAACTCTCCTTAATTCTAAACTAATAATTCGAGTATTGATTTTAATCTCATTTATAAAAAAAAAAAAACAAATACATAGAAAATAGTATCTTAAATTTTAAAAAATGATTTTACACTAGTATAATCCAAAAGTTAACTTTTTTTTTTAACTTCATACTAACTAAATCCCATACAACGACTGAATCATAAGCCGTAGTTGATTTTGGAATCATTAAATTAAGCGTAGGGGGAAAAAAATGGGAATTAATATTTTAATTTTTTTTTTTTTTTTACTTTACTACAATTTCATACTTGTACACAGGTATATTCCAAAAGTGAACATTTTTATACCTTCTATTTCCTTTACTAACTCAAGGCCATAAGTTCCACTCCCTTGATTTTGAAGTCATTTAATTCAGAGTAAAAAAAAATTATTTTTTATATTTTTAGATAATAATTTTATACGTTTACACAAGTATATAACCCAAAAGCGTACTTAAAAATAAAATTTACTTATTAATATAAATAATAATTAGTAAGTAAATAAAATTAATTTGCTAATAAAATTTACTTTTGAATTCAGTAATTTTTGATGTAAAATAGCTTTAACTATTTTCGAACTTCTGTAACATTAAAATTTCTAATGACAGTAAGATGTGAAACACATATGAGTCAATAAAATTATTTTTACGATATAATTTAAAGTAAGAAAATTTTTTTTTTAAATTTTGAACCTTTTTTTAACTTGAAATAAAAAAAAGTAAAATTCAAAATAAAATTAGTTTACAAATCATCTCGGTAGAAAAATGTCGTCAAATTGACGAATTTAAAAAAAAGTTTAATAACTTTTGAAATAGTTAAGTCCGTTCAAATGTCCAGATAATTTTTCACTATATATAGTTTAGAACAATCTTTTTGCTTCAGTTGTAGGGCATTTAAACTATGGCTTTTTTATTTATCTTGGCGACAGAGCATCGAAAAATCTTCTACTGGCGATATCCAAAGAGCTAAAAAATTAGTGTTTTCAGAAGCGAAAACATATTATGTAGCTTTTTCCATTAGAGAATGTTTAGATAAATTCAACGACAGCTTTTTACTCTTGTATGAAAGCTCAATTTAGTGTTAATTCGAAATAAACTGTTCCATCACGCAATTATTTTTGGGTTGTTCCAAATGAAATTCGAAGAGATATTGCACCATAGTTTTTAAAGTCTAGGAAGCAATACCTCACGGGAATATTTGTAATAAACTTGTAGAGGAAATATGGGATGGTCACCAGATTGTAGCACGTGATCAATAGAATCACCTGTTGTTTCTGACCATCAGTCATTCGCCGCTGGGTAATCACATATTGTAGCTTAATTTACCTATTCATAGAGTATTATTTTTTTTAAATAAAAATATTTTTTCCCCTCTCTTCTGTGTAATCTGTAATTATATTGAAAAAATTAAATAATGACTATAGTAAATCCTAATCTACTAAAAGTCTGTATGCTTAGTGTCTGCTTTTGCTTTGAATTTTTTTCTTTCTTTTTTTTTTTTTTTTTTTTTGACAAAATGCAGAAATTTTTAATGTAAAGGGAGGTTTAATCCACTATATCTAATCAGTTATATTTACTGGTACTCCAGTTAAAGAAGAGATAGAAATACAGTGGAACCTGTTAATAATATTTCTCAATGTTAATAATAATAATTTCTAAAATCCAGCAGATGACGCTCTGCGCATTAATGTGTGTGTGTCTAATGCCACTTGCCACACGGGCAAGCCTGCTTGGTGAAACCGAGCAGATTTTTAAGGCAGACTGTGCGTTTCTTGTTATTTCAACGGCACCATCCTATGGCCAAGAATCTGACTTCTGGCACACATACATCGCACCCGTTTATAGGGTGGACCCATTCATTCATCCATTCATTCATCCACAGATCGTAATTTTGACCTAAATCAGAGAACGATCGATCCATTATTGAAATCAGATGCACTCACTTTTATCAATTTCTTAGTCCCAAGTTGGTGCGCCAATGTTAAATACGATGATCTCGGAATTTTAAAGCTTAGCAAATGCCTTGAACAAAGTATATTTAATAATAAAAAATAAAAAAAACAAGGAATGATGTTTATGATACAGTACCATAGAGGAAAGTACCATACCATACCATACAGTACCATACCATAGAGGAAAACTGAAAGCAATTAATCTTTTTACATTACTGCGCAGAGCGAAATCTATTGAATTTCAGAAATTATTATTATTAACATTGAGAACCATGTTAATAATAACAGAACGCTAGATCCATCATTCCCGTATGCATCGTCTTGTTACAAACGCTTCTAAATACATTTCTTGTGATGTTAATAATAGTTGTTTAGATCGTTTTGGAATTCCCGCGTAGTTCAGAAATTCTACCGACATTTTAAAATATCGAAGTTATTTCTTTTTGCGAAGAAAAATAGTTACGTTAATTACGTAAGTTATGTTAATAGTGAAAAAAAAAAAAAAAGGATTTGTGTGAAACGCATCAAAATTGCGCGTCTGATGTCTATGCATCAGTCTGCAATATTTCTATATGCAATATTTTGTTAATGATCGTGACAAAATTAATGATTACCTGGAAATAAAAAATAATTATAATTTAGGAATGCGTGACACAGTTATTAGACAGCAATGAGAAGTAATTTTACTTGTGAAAGATTTATTACAATGAACTTGTATCAATGTATTAATTTAATTTTTAAAAGATTTCTGGCTCCCTTGAATTAAGTTTTTTTTTTCTCCTTATTTTTTGTATTTTTAAAAATTTTTAAAAATTTTTTTAGATGTTTATATCTGACAACATCTAATCTCTCTTTATCCCTCTGTCCTTTATTAATTTATTATTATTTATTTATTTAAATATTGTTACTTGCGACATCAACTAAAGCGTGAGATTATAAAATGATAATCCCCCCCACCCCCCAATTTTTTTTTTTTAACTACAGCAATGGATTAAAAAAAAAACATTATTTATCGAAAAAAAAGAATGAAAAGAAACTGATCTTTGGAACAAATTATGAAGAAACTGATCTTTGGAACAGTTCTATGAAGAGGACCCTGCTTGCCTTAAAAATATGCAGCAACTTATTTCTACAGCCAAATAACTTATTTCTACAGCCCAGATATCACAGAAGCAAAACAATACAAGCATAAGACTTTTAGATTAAGTACCTTAACACGTAGAATTTACCCATTAATTTAAATATAGGTTTTCATAAAAATAAAAAAATAATTGTACACAATAAGGCCATCATTCAACAGGCCTTCACATATATACTATAAAAGTTATAATGGCGGCTGATATATATATATATATATATATATATATATATATATATATATATATATATATATATATATATCATTTTTATATACTCATTTATAAATCATTTTTTATCTTTCGAATATTCGAATAAACGAACTGACGAAATGATTTTTTGATCAGTTGAAAAAGATATATGCCCCATTCATTTAAAAGACCATCCTAAATATCGAAGCCTGTTCTTCGATTAGAATTTCTCGTGCATTCTTTCCTTCTTATTTTTTTTTCTTTTCGTATTTTTATTTTATTTTTAAAGTGTCTCGTATTTAAGAAGCTATAATTTTTCTTCTTTCCTTTTTCCTCTCTTGTAGTTAATAAAAGTCGCAATTCGCTGAAGTCTTTCGAAGTTCAATTTATTTCAGACGAGGATATGAAGAAGAAGAAAAAGTTGACCCTAGGAACACTTTTGTGAGAGGAGTGTCCCTTATACGAATGTCAAAGGTCACATAATTTCTGGAATCACTTCCATACCACCACAAAGCGAAAGATCCATATGGCACGATTCTTGTTTCGTTTTTCTAGTGGCAGCACACACATGCCTTTCTTTGTTCCGCAGGTGCGCGTGTATACAAATTGGAGTAAACAGTCTTTTCGACACCCACTTTAAACTCGAGTGGTTGTGGGGGCTGTTCGGGAGTCCTTCTTGGAACTCCGATAACGTTGATTTCATTTATTGAGAAGAATTTTAAGTGAGTTTACGAACATGTGGCTTTGTTCTGCTTTCACTAGCTTTGTTCACTAGCTTTGAAACTGAAAACTGAAACAGTCGGACCTCTATTCAACGAAGTCGCTAAATCCCGATAAAAATTTCGCTGTATGGAAAATTCGTTAAATAGAAAAAATCACCATTCGAAATACTTAAGCAATGCAAAAGAGGTTTTTAATTCATAAACACTAGACATAATTAAAATAGCAATTTTAAATTGTTATCTGGTATTTATTTCATAAACCTTAAACCATAAAAGAACTCTGCATGGAAATTAAGAATAGAACAAAACATTATCCAGTGTTACTAATCATGCTACATACATTTTCAACTAATGAAAGCTTAATTTCTTGTATGAAATGCTAACGAAAAGGGAAAGGGATTTTACTGGTTTCTCTAAAAGTTCAGTGGCTGTGAAAATCAATTCAAGGTTATTTCCCCCATAGAATGTGTTAACAAGTTTGAAAAATATTTTGGGAAGTAGAGAAAGTGGTTCTCAAAAAGTTCGCTAAATAGAAAAGTCACTTCGCTATTTGGAAGTTATTTTATAAGGAAATTTCCAAAATTTTCTTGGTTCCTCGAAAACAATCGCTAAGTAGAGAAATTCGCAAAATGGAAGTTCGTTAAATTAAAGTCTGACTGAACATCAGAATAAAGATTCAAACAAAGAATCAAGGAAATAAAAGAAGAAAAGGCACAAAAAAGAAAAAAAGAGGAAAATAGTACCTTATTATATAAGAGGTAGAACAGATTTTATCCGGGATGTTGAATTCGAATTTAATGTCATTATATCATTATTATACACTTTTTAAAGATGAAAAATTTAATTTGAAATTACCCAAACGATACTTTGAATACTTATTTTATCTTTAACTGTAAATGCAATTGTTTGACTTCTATTTAACGAACTTCCATTATGCGAATTTCTCTATTTTGCGATTTTTTTCGAAGAACCAAGAACATTTCTGCAAATTTCTTCGTAAAATAACTTCCAAAGAGCTAAGTGAATTTTCTATTTAACGAACTTTTCTTTGAGATCCACTTTCACTATTTCCCAAAATATTTCAGATCATTTCAAACTTGTTAAAGCATTTTATGGGGGGAATTGATGTTCGAAGCCACTTAAATTTTAGAGAAAACAGTAAAATCCCATTCCCTCTTTGTTTGTATTTCAAACTAAAAATTCAAACAAAATTAACGGATTTTATCAGTGGTAATAAAACTCAAGAATGTGGTAATGTATGTTTAAAATTACTTTTATAATAAATGCAGCTATAATTTTATACATAAATTTACCTTTTTTTAGTTGAAAATGAATGAAGCATGTACTGGATAATGTTTTGTTCTATTCTTGATTTCCATGCAGATTTCTTTTATGGCTAAGATTTATAAAATAAATAGTAGATACTTGTTTACAAGATAAAGGTGTATCAATTGCTATTTTAATTATGTCTAGTGTTTAGGAATTTAAAACCTGTTTTGTGTTGTTTAAGTATTTCAAAAGGTGATTTTCTATTTGACGAATTTTCCATATAACGATCTTATTATCGGGATTTAGCCACTTCGTTAAATAGAGGTCTGACAGTATATGCTTTTTAAAGATGCAAAATATAATTTGAAATTAACCGAGCGATACTTTGAATACTTTTCTCTTCTTTTTTTTTTTAACAGTAAATACAATTACATAATTATGTTGTCATAAATTGTTCATCAACTAACAATCTCTCAGGAGCAGTCTCGTTTCAGATGAGTTAAAAATGGTAATGAAAATGATAAAGTATTTTAATTTAATAAAATTTTCTTAAGAATAACTAGTTGTGAAAGCGTTAATTAAATATTGTTATTAAATCACTGCATAATAAGTGTCCTTAAGAAAGTTAAGAACAATTTTAGATCTACTGAAGAATTTGTTTCAATTTGTAAAATAGATTGAAGTAAAAAAGAATACTTTTCATAAACTATAAATGAATCCTTATATATTGGTTAATATTTTTAAAAAAATATCTAATTATAATCAAATAATTATTTAATTACATTAAATTTGGGTTAAACGGGCCGAATCGAAAAGGTCATAACATTTATATAATAATTAATGGATGCTATTTTTATTGTGTTTTTTTTTTTTTTTTTTTTCCTTCTTCTTTTTTTTTTTTCCTGGCTCTTTCCAGTTCTTCTCCCTTCTCCCTCAGTTTACAACTATCTATAACTTCAATTGATAAATAGAAACAGATTAAAGAATTTGACCCACTTTTTTACAAACACCTTTTCTATTTCTTTGTTACAATAATAGAATTTTGAAGTTTTAATTTTTAATAACTATTTTTCATATCGTTTTACGTTATTAATTTTTACTTACATTTTAACCAATCCATTTTACAAATGAATGTTTTAAGAGTGCATTTACTAGGTTAAACCTTCTTGCCTAGGTATGGTTTGACCCATTACGAGGGAGGTTTGAACCACGGGTGTTAAATGTGTTATTAAAACCTATACAGCAATAAATAAATGTTGTAGGTAATAATTGTTTTCAAAGAAATATCACACCTAGAATTATCGTTCCTCAAGGGTACGTCAATAATTAAGAGTTATTGCAAACAATAGATATAGGAAAATGATTAATGCGAGTAGTATTGACTTGAATATTAAATAAAGGCATGAAAAGTAATGAAAAGGTAAAGTACTAGGCTATTTTACGTTACTGTGGTCGGTGCAAGCCGGATGCGGAATTCGTATTGACCAGCTATCCCTGGGTATCGAACTCGGTTCACATCATTGGAAATCAAAACTCTATCCACTGAGCCATCACGGCTCCATCAGTTCATTTTATAACCGTCGTTGAACAGCCGACCCAGTTACGGGTTTGCGACTACTCATGTTCAACTCCGTAGCCTTGTTATTTTGAACCCAATCCAGAAAACAAGGGAACTCCTGGATGCAGCATTGGGAGAAATTTTGCCTCCGTGGAGGACTTTTTGATGGAACTAACTGGCACGGTTAGCCAGACGGCGAAGGGACTCTAACCCATGATACGTCTGAGGATATATCACGTCAGTACTATGGTCGGTGCAAGCCGGATGCAGAATTCGTATCGTCCCACCATCGCTGGGATTCGAACCAGGTTCACCTCATTGGAGGGCTAACTCCCTATCCCCCGAGCCATAACTGATCCCATCAGTTCATTTGTAAACATTAAATGAAGGGAATTTTTTCTCTTTTTGTCAGTTGAATTCGATCGAGATGCGATCGGAAATCGATCGAGTATTCGAGTTCGATAGGTATTCCATCGAGAAGCATCCTAGCCAGCAATTTATATTGCTCATCGACTGATAAAGGGTAAACTTTTACCCCAGTAAAAAAATTGCGTCAATCCTGAAATAGACATTATAGGCATTAATTCTGGTTAGTGATCAAATACTTAAAATAGTACCTTAAATGAGGGAGCAACTTCTTTTCAAGAGGCAAAAGAACGTCGATTGTTCTTTTTAAAGACAGGGCATTTATCTATTTCAGCATGGGGTCTTCTTCTTTGTTGTGCCTTCAAAACCAACAGACGCACAAAATCCTAAGAAGAATTATAAGATGGGGTAAAAAACAAGATGAAACAGAATAAATCTCGGAAGAAAGGGGTTAATGGAGGTCCCGTTAATGGGGCCCTTTATAATGTGGGATCAAGGAAAAAAAATCTATAGAACAAAAACGTGCCCCATACTTCCTGAAACGCAGTAGGAAAGATAATCTTACGAACAAAAAGGTAAATGATTTTTTTTTCGAAATTCTTTCAGAAGAAAATATATTGTTTAAAATTAAAACTATTTACTTATATGTTTAAAAAAATGTAATATCTGTGGTACTGATTGAAATTTCAATAAATTAAAAAATATAATAAAATTTGAAGAACTATGTCGTACGTCATCATTGTAAAAAATTGTGGCATGATATATTTATGAGTTGGATGTTAAAAAACCCAAAGATTTGTGTGAATTTACGCTTTATATCAAGTTGAGAGGACGCCAATCAGCGGAAGAAAATTTTCGTCCCAAATTCTCCTTCATTACTAATTTAAAAGAAAGAAAAATTAAGTTTAGGCATACCTACAGTAAGTCATGAAGTTGAAAATAATACTTCAAAATATTAAAATACAAACAAATTATTAGAAGAGAACTTCACCCGTTGCGTAATCCTAACTTATCATCTCATAATTTATTTTCATTTGAATATTTTAAAATTTTCTTTTTCAGTATTTGAAACTTCGTGGCTTAGTCTAGGATTGTCTGAACTCACTTTTTCTACACTTCAAATTTTAAAACAGTAATGAAGGAGAATTTGCGAGGAAAATTTTCTCCCGTGGGGTATGGCGTCTTTTTAAGAGCCCCTCCTCTTCCTGACCGAACACAATTGTGAAAGAGGTGGAGACGGAGAGAAAATATTCCAAATTTACTTTTAATTCTTTTTATTTAATTTTTACAAATAAACTGATGAGGGATAGTTTATCTATTTGGCATTCTTTTCTGATACATGTAAAATGCAAGGCCGCCATACGATTATAATTAGAGATAAAAAGCGTGGGATATTTTAAATTCTCTCTTAATTTTTTGCGGAAAAAATTACGCCAATTCAATTCTGCAATTAATAGTTTTTGATAGATGGTTAAATAGTTTACAGTTGCCTGTCTTTTAAAATTTTAATAAATATCTTTGTTTTTATGCAATTAATGTTTAAAAAAAAAATTATAGTCATTCAATTCGGTTTTTCTTCGGTTTAAGCCGAAATAAAATTAGATATAAAAAAAATCTAAAACGTGTAGTTCTAAATAACTTACTCAAAACGAATGATCTTATTGCTTTAAAGTTTTGAATGATCTTATTGCTTTAAAATTCACACAAGTTCTAAAAATTACCAAGGGCTATTTTTCCTGATCTAATAAAGCGATCCCTTTGTTTTCTACCTATTTTGAAAGGTATTATGCTCTCGAATAACATTCATCGTCATCATCAATGGCTCGACAGCCCTGGGTGGGCCTTGGCCTTCTCAAGAAATTTTTTTCCAGGCTAACCTTTTTCCAGCTAATATTTTCAAGTTTTTAGTTTTTAAGACCAAAAAGTCTTTTTCTAGGCCATCTATCCATCTCAAATTCGACCTTTTTTTTCGTGTACCAACTGCACTGAAAATTCTTTTTGTGGTGCGGTGTTCGTCCATTCTGATAACGTGGCCTGCCCATTTTATTCTTTGTCGTTAATAAAGTTAATAATGTCAGGCTCGTTATGTGAGATATAAAGCTCTAGATTTCTCTAATAACTATATTAGTAATCAAAAGTTTGTTGAGTACAAAAAAAATGTGAAGAAATCACTCATTTAAAATTTGACCTAAAATCCAAGATTGCTATGGTAGAGGTCTATTAAATCTCAAAGCCAAGTAGGCTTGTCCTGTTATGGACCCAATGAAGGGATGAAAGGATGATATATATCATGATAACAGTCAAGCGAGCTGAGCAGACAGGTACAGAATTTAAAAAGAGCAAATTAAACTTTATTTAACCATTCTCATATCGTCCAAGTATATAAATATGGGATTTTATAGAAAAACGATGACTATTTGGAAGAATGTTTAAAGATTTACAATGATTAACATTTATTGTATATAGATACCAAATAAGCTTTTTATAAATTTAGTTTGAAATACATAAAATTTTTAATATTTGTGAAATAGTCATTTTCTCCAAATCATTAGACCATTTTTTTCTTCTTCTTTTTACTTTTTTTTTTTTTTTTTTTCAAATAAGCCAATTAGCGAAAAGGAGTTCGTATAAAGCGAATATTATTGTATTATAATTTATAACTTAATATTATTCTATCTGTTTCTAATTACTTATCTTTCTTTTTTTTAAGAAAAAATAAAAAATCATTTGTATATTCAGAGCATTTTAATTCAGATGATTATTTTGAGTAAGGAAGAAGCAAAAGGTGAAGCGGGCCGGATGATGATACAATTATAAAGTATGCACAACACACAAAAGAAAAATGGCGTTAGGTTTATAGCCAATGGGGCAATCTTCTTTGAGAACCCCACCCTCGCAAAATTACAGCGAAAACCCGTCTTGCAACTCAACTCGATGAAGGCACGAGGCACACTCACAAAAATATAATGGAAGAAAGAAAAAATTCTTGCCCAACACTGTAGGATGCCCGAGATTAATTCTGGGGCCATCGGGTGTGGAAGCTGCTATGGTGTCACGTGAAGGGGGGAGGGAGTATAGTACATCAGGCCGATTAATAGTTGACAACCATGTGCTGCCACTTGAAGGGATGTAATGAGTTGGCAGCCACTTTTAGTTGGGCGTATATTGATCTCCATTCCTTCTTCAGCAGCCGATTTCTTTTCTGGAACGCCCAGTTGCTGCAATATAAGTTGGATTGCTTCTGAAAATTTCTTTCTCATCTAAATATCTTATTTGGATTTAAATTCAGGAGATTTTTCACTCTAAGCTAAGTTGCTTCTGAAAATTTCTTTCTGATCTTAATATCTTATTTAGATTTAAATTCAGGAGATTTTTCACTGTAAGCAAAGTTGCTTCTGAAAATTTCTTTTTGATCTTAATATCTTATTTGGATTCAGGAGACTTCGACGGAAAATTAAAATGAAGATAACAGAACTGTCAACCAACGCATTTAACGTTCGATTTGAGTAAGATTATTGTTTGCTGGCAGAGTTCAATACAAGCATTTGAATACTAATCTCGTTATAATATTTTCTTGATAGTTGGACAATTTTCTTCTCTGTTATTAATTGCCAGAAAGCTATGACAATTAATCAAGGAAGCATGAATACACTCTCCAAAGAGTTTTTAATGAAACGCAGAAATAAAAAGTTCCTTAAGCGCTGAAAATGGCAATAAGTTTGATTAGCACTAAGGGTTAATTTGCAATTCGTAAAAAAAATAATAACAGTACTTTTTCTTCCATTTTGTACTTGAATTACATGAACCGTAATGGCAAGATTCTGAAACGCACTGAGCTGTCAGAGAAAAAGACTGGGTTCGATCCCAGCGGTGGTTTGAAACACATCCAGCTTTAGATGGATGGGTACCAGCTAGTATGAAAAGTAAAAGTGGCTGAGTGTGTAATTTTCTTCTCATTATGCGTCGGTCACGAAATTGTTGGGTCTTAACCCTTTATGTCCATAACGGGCATTGACCGAAATAATTTACGTACTAGAATAGTATATTGAGTGTAATAATCATCTTTAATGCAACTTTTACGAATCCTTATATAAATTAAGTCTAAAAATATGCATTTAGGGGGTCTCCAATTAATATTTAAGCGAGGAAAAAATTTCGAGAATTTTTCTGACTAGCTATATCGTTTAAATCTTTAGTAATCTAGTGTTTAACTGCATTTCAAACAAAACAAATGGAACATCGCAAGAAATGGAATTTATTGTCATGTAAACAAGAAAAGAAATTTATATTAAACTAAAATTTTGTCCACTTTCCGATTAGTTAGAAACTTTAAATTTTCTCTGGAGCTCTGTGCCTGATGTCACAATGCAACTTTCAATAGTTTTCTAGCTACTACAAATAAAATTTTTCGCCTTGTAATAAAAAAAAGGAATTTCTTGTTCATTTACACATTCTATTTTTTTATTTTATGACCGTCGTTGGACAGCCGACCTAATTTTTTTTCCAATTCCGTAGCCTTGTAATTTTGAACGCAATCAAGAGGACAAGGTAACTCCTGGATCAAGTATTGGGCGAAATTTGCCTTCGTGGAGACTTTTTTGACTAACCAACACTTGCTTCACATAGGGAGGAAAACCACGAAAACCTCTCACTGATAGCCTGGCGGCAAGGGACTTTAACCCATGATACCACTGAGGATATTTTGCGTCAGTACTGTGGTCTGTGCAAGCCGGATGCGTAATTCGTATCGACCAGCCATTGCTGGGATTCGAACCCGGTTCACAACATTGGAAGGCGAACACTCTATCCCCTGAGCCATCACGGCTCAAACCACTTTCCGATTATTTAGAAACTTTAAATATTCCTCTGGAGCTCATTGTCTGCACAAATTCCTTGAAACGAAACATTAAAAATTGCCATATTTTTATTGATGCCAATGATGCTTTATAAATTTGGGTAATAGGCACTACTATTGGTAATTAATGTAATTTTTATGGGTATCAAATGTACAAATATAGGTACAATGTATTATATTAGTATCTTTGATACCTGTTAAAACTGCATCAATACTGGGAAGCTTTAATAGAGATAATGGGAAACTAGGTTTTTTACGATCCCTCTAAAGGTTATCGGTACTGTAAAAATTGCGCGGAGCAAACATCTTTCGAAGGCATAGGCGTTTGTTTAATGCCTGACAAATATAAATTTAAATTTTACTTGAAAAACATAAATTTTAAAATTTATTTTTCCATTGCAAAAATACATTTAAAAATATATATATTTAAAATTTTAAAAAAATGTACCTTTCATTGAATGCAACTTATCATTTTTAGGAGAATTCGTTTTTATCTTTGATACATCAATCCTCTTTCAGAAGCATTTATCATCCCTCCGTAATGGCGGTCAAAAGAGGCAGTTTCCATAGCAACTGCAATTAGAATTGCGCGTGGCAAGAGAGCGCGGGTGGGAGTTGCAGGTGTGCTAGATCCGGACTTATAGCAGCCCCACCCCTAATGGCTATCACAATGTCACTAACCCAATCTTGCGCCAACTTTGGCGCCCACTCGCCTTCAGTCGAAATTTTAAAATGGGCACTTCTTATAAAAGGTTTGAAAACAATAACAGCCTCTAATTCTGAATTCTATTGATATTTATGGGCACTATGGATGCAATATATTTTACTATTCTAAAAAAAATCAAAAATCTACTATAGAGAAAACTATTTTATTGAATTTTAGGACATCAGATTATGTATAACAATCAATTCATGGAGGGGAAAATATCTGCGTTACGTACGTAGCATGATTTGTTCAATCTTGTTCAGTCCCTGATCAAATTATTAGACGCACTATAAGATTCTATGTAAAATCTTAATTATCAGGTGATACTATGCAGTTTTATTGCTTTTTACGCGGCTGAAACCGGTTTGCACTTGTTTACCTTCGTGTATCAATTGATTAACATTGTAATGCAATACGTTAAAAATAAATACAAGTAGAAAAGTATATAAAAAATTCCCTGAATAGTAACCCATTACATGTATGTTTAAATATAAAAGTATCGCATATAAACTCGTGTAACACATGTCATTATTAAAAAACTACAGGGAGTCTAATTATTATTACATAATACCTGATATAATAAATTATTATATAATACCTGATATAATAATATTTTATTTTATTTTATAACCGTCGTTGAACAGCCTACCCAATTTCATGGGTTTACGACTACTAATGTTCAACTCCGTAGCCTTGTAATTTTGAACCAATCCAGAAGACAAGGAAACTCCTGGATCAGTACCCCCAGAGGTATTGATTTGTTATGGGAACATGGAGGACTTTGAGACTCGACAGATTTAACGTGCATCAGTCACCATTCACTACACGGTGATTCTTCGGCCGGCGAGGATCGAACCCAGGACCTCTTGGACATGGTCCCAGCGCCCTACCGACCAGGCTATCCCGGCCCTGATATAATAATATATTATATTATATTATATTTTATAACCGTCATTGAACAGCCGACCCAATTTCATGGGTTTACGACTACTAATGTTCAACTCCGTAGCCTTGTAATTTTGAACCAATCCAGAAGACAAGGAAACTCCTGGATCAGTACCCCCAGAGGTATTGATTTGTTATGGGAACATGGAGGACTTTGAGACTCGAGAGATTTAACGTGCATCAGTCACCATTTACTACACGGGGAGTCTTCGGCCGGCGAGGATCGAACCCACGACCTCTTGGATATGGGCCCAGCGCCCTACCGACCAGGCTATCCCGGCCTACGATATAATAATATAATATATATCCTGATGTAATAAATATATATATGTTTATATAATATATCGTCTAATTTATACAATCGTGGAATTTATATTATATGTCGCATAATTTCACCAATTGATACACGAACGTAAACAAGTACAAACCGTAGAAACCACGTAAAAACAATAAAGTTGCATAGTATCAACTGATAATTAAGATTTTACATAGAATCTTATAGTGCATCTAATAATTTGGCCGGGGACTGTATTTCACGAGTAAGAAAATGGTATTTTGTTGCAAAAATATTTTTTTAAAAACGTAACAAAATGCTTAAATAACTGAAGAAAATGTTTTTAAGGGTGGACTAATAAGTTTAAAAAACTTATTTTTCTAGCCTTATCCTAAATAAGAGTATAAAGTTTGATTAGAACGGTAACTTGATAATACCCTTAATAAAATAACAACAGCAGATTAATATCTTACTGATCGTACGATCGTTTTTTTTTTTTTTTTTCCGTCAAAAAGCAGTTTATTGTTTTGAAAAAGTTAAAAACGAATCGGAGCTAATATTTTCGTATTATAACCGTCGTTAAACGGTCCACCCAATTTTTGGGTTTAATACTACCAATGTTCACAGCCTTATAAATACAGGGTGTTTATAAAGTCCCGGACCCATTTTGATGTTTAATGACTCATAAAATAATGAAGATATAAACAAACTTATGGCATTTATTGATGGAATAACTCATATATTTTCCTTTTCAGGTTTGAATATCTTTACTTTTGTAAATATCGTCTGCGCGAGTGGTTAATTTCAGATAATTTCATTTTCCAGTCTAAATATCTGTACTTTACTAAATATCGTCTGCTTATTAATAGCATTTTTTTCTCTTTTGTTTTTGGCAACTATTGCAATGTTATGTTTACTTTTGATGTGTTTGTTCAATGTAGTACTTTTCTATGTGATGTTTTATTCAAGCGGATATTAAGGAGAATGCGTACACCACAAGAGAAAGCACAGATTTTATGGTGGTTCATAGATACGAAATTGATAGTGAATTTACCAAAAAGATCATCCATCCAAAAGCAGCATCTTGCTGTGAAGTTCATTGACAAGGGTCATGAAACTTTTTGAGTCTATCTAACCATTTATGTTATTAATTTTAATCTATCTTTATTATTTTATGAGTTATTAATCATCAAAATGGGTCCGAGACTTTATAAACACCCTGTATTATTAATTTTAAAAATTTGATTTGATTGAAGAATTATGTCCAGGCAAGAAAGAGACAGAAAGAAATTTAGATCTTTGGTACGCCATGACGTGCGAAAATTGACTGGAGAAAGTTGAGAACGCAAAGATAACTATTTTTTTTATTTTATAATTTCATATTTTATAACCGTCGTTGAACAGCCTACCCAATTTTCGGGTTTACGACTACGAACGTTCAACTCCGTAGCCTTGTAATTTTGAACCCAATCCAGAAGACAAGGAAATTCCTGGATCAAACATTGGAAGCAAATTCGCCTTCGTGGAGAAATTTTTAATGGAACTAACTCGAAATTTGCGTTACATACAGAGGAAGACCTCGAGAACCATCTTATGAATTTACTATAGAATTCCGCAGATGTCACGCCGTTTAAGTAGATGAATACTTGTAAATTATTAATTGAATTCTTCAAATGCGTTTCAATCTTTAAGATCCAGCAATACACATCTGTACACGCGACTACCATGGTCAAGCATCTAGCGCAACTTTTTTCCAGTTTTTTTTCCCTACATACCCTACCGAAACTAATTTAAAACTCTGATGACCTTTCATACAAAATTTAGCAATGAACAAAAATTGAATCATTCCCAAAATAAATGAGTTGTTCAGTAGACGAAGCAAACTACCAATCACAAAAGTTGAAAAAAAAATCGATTCCGCAATGTATTATATAAACTGTTTGAATTCAATCAAGTGTTTAACTATTTGTTCATTTTTTGCTTAAGTCGTTCGCAAAGAGTGCGATTGTTTGAAAAGAGCTGATGGTGATAAAAATAATAACTATAATAAAGTTATGAGACGCATTTTATGTAAAGCTTTGAGTGATTTTTTTTATTTTATTTAATAACCGTCGTTGAGCAGCCGACCCAATATTTTGGGTTTGCGACTAACGAAGTTTAACTCCGTGTCTTTGTAATTTTATACCTAATCCAGAAGACAAGGAACTCCTGGTTCACGTAATGGGAGAAATTTGCCTTCGTGGAGGACTTTTTGATGGAACTAACTGGCATTTGCATTACATGGAGTGAAAAACCACGAAAACCTTCCACGGTTAGCCTGATGACCCGTCTACCACTGAGGATATTTCACGTATGTCGTGTGTAATGTTTTATGCATTTTATTTTTTGATTTCAAGTTTTTGTTCTTTTTTTTTACTTAAAGCATTTTTTGAATGTCTCTAATTTTTCGCTCCTCACTGTATCCTGCAAATTTGTTCAACACTACAGGGTAAAAACTGTGACGTAATACCCATCCGAATTTGTTGCAGAAAAACTCCACAAATTGTGATGACGAATCTTAATTTCAAGTTCATACCGAACAGAGCGTTCATACACGCGTTAAAGCGTGTAGCTAAATTTTAGCACCAATAACTGCTTACATCAAGCTAATGATGCTCCATTCATGGACTATTTAAGTGAATTTCGAAGTACTTGCAGAAATCGCCAGAAAAACCAATAGATTATCTGCAATCAAGTTTTTGACGCTTTGCACGGTGATGAAAATCTTGCAGAAATAGTTACAGAATAGTTAACGCTCATAAAAAGCCCTATCTATATGTCTTTAGTCGTGTAATAAAGGTGATATGTTCTTCTAAGAAAATTTACATAAATCTGGAAATTGAATTCAATAATTTTATAACATTTTATTTGGACTCGCTCATGTTTCGTTAAGCTTAGTTCAAAGTCACCTTATTCTATGTCTATGTTTGATTAACAAGCTAATTTTATCTTTAGAATCAATATATACATGCATTCTTAGTGAATGATTCTTACTTTATCATAAAAATAACTTTAGTGACTTTTACGTGTATCACTTTTTGCTATATATTTATATTACTGAGTACAAAAAAAGAGTATCAGCTTCTTTACACGGAGGAGTGGAAAAGATCTTTCTTGATGTTACACTAAGTATATACACTATCCTTGTACACTCTACACTATCCTTGTTACTTGGTGTAAAGACACAACAAGAACAAAGAGTTAAAAAAAAAAACTTCAATTGATTTTTAAGTTATAATTTAAATAAAATTAATTAATAAAAACTTCTTCAAATGTACTTTTTTAATCTAAGCATGTAATAACATAAATCAAAATAGAATGAGATAATAAAATGCATAAAAACAAACTTTAAACAAGTTTTTTTTTTTTTTTTTTACCCATCCATTAGCAAAATGGGTATTGATTTGAGTTTGATGGCGTGTGCACCTTATTTGGACGTCAACACACTTTTCAACTGTGTTCAGGAGTAAAAGTAAGCAGTGCGCATGCGTCGTCACTGCATTCGTTGCTATGGCGACCGCTGCTGTTTGATAATTTTTTTATAATTCTTTTTTTCACTTTTAATTTTGTTATGCATTAAGTGGGTGAGTTTATTTTTGAGATATGGGACCAGAAAGATCCCATAAATACCTCTTGAGTTGTGAATAAAAGAGAATTTCATCCTATAAACGATATTTTTGTTTTTATTGTGCTAATCCTAACCTACAGTTTAAACTGGATCGTTTTCAATACTAATTCAGGTGAATATCATAAATAAAGAGGGTCCCAAACTGATTGACATGGTCCCAAAAGTTAGAATTAAAGCAAGAAAAAAAAAAAAAAGAAAAAAAAACCGATGCCCTCAACACAAAAACCCAACAACAAAAGTATTAGACAACAACCATTTTGCCGATGGATAACCTGTGATCGTCTTTCGGAGATCAAAATTTTTTTTCAAAATTTGCTAGCAATTGTTTTCTTTTTTCTTCAGCAACTTTGAATAAATCTATTATATAAAATCGAAATTTGAAACGCATCCTTTTAAAAGAAAAAAAGATATTTTTCCGTGAAAAAATAACGCAATTTTATAAGATAAACTTTCACGCATACTTACCTAATTGGTACGCATACCTTTCATAAAACACTTCAAGTATTCTGGAACGTCTTCAACGAACATAAAATACATTCAAATTCTAAGACGGGAAAGAAAAAAAAAAAAAAAAAAAAACGTGAAGAGATTTTCAATCTGCGGGGGATCTTGTAAATCGGTAGAGGCTTTTGCCTTGAATTCAAGATAAAAGATGCGTTTAGATTTTTCTTTTCAAATTTTTTTTTATTCTTGATTTCTTTTAGCAATTCACACCCGATTTCTGAAGAAGCCGAAAATGTTTTAGAATCTTTTATTCCATCCTCCACCAGCAAAGTGGTAGGAGACCCCATAGGGTTTGTAGTCACAATAAAAGTGAATACTATAAAAACTTCAATTTGTTTAAATTCGAAGATCCTTTTTAAAGTCAAGTTGAGGATAAATGCTCATTTTGTCTCGAATATTTTTCTCGTTAAAAAAAAAAAAGTTTAAGTTGAGATTTAATATGAAAGGAACTGAAAATGAATTGTTAAGCGGAATTTTTATTGACGATCATTTTTAAAAGTGCTTTTTTACAATTGTTTCGAAAAGGTCATAAGTTTCTGAGCAAACGATTTGGTTTTAAATATAAAAATGAAATTAAACTAATTTAATTTTTACAATTCATTAGGGACGGATGTATTTTAAAGAGATTGAAAAGAATATATTTAAGAGCCTTCCGTGCTATCTTTTCAATTTATTGATGTAACGCAATGAATTTTTAAAATTTTTTTATTCGAATTCAATAGCAAATATTTAGTAAGTTAAAGGGTCATAACATTTTTTATAAAATTTAAATCCGTCTGATGTGTTTCCTTTTGTAAATACATGTTTATTGCATTTATTAGATTTCATACGTCATCGTAAATAAACTACATTTTTTTCCACAAACAATAAAGAAATTTTGCCTAGCGTTACGATTCACCATAACTTTAACGTTTAGAGAATTATCCTCCGATCCGAATTTAATTGTAAAGGGTGTGGAGATAGGGGAAGGCATTCTAAATATGGTTCTAATCATCTTTGTTTAATTTCTACACATTAACTAATGATGGATTTCTACTCTTTTTGGCAGTAGTTCATGCAGGAAAAATGCAAGGTTGCTACACAATTAGAATTTGATATATAAACCATCCAGTTTTTTTTTTTTTTTTTTTTTTAAATATCTTTGATTTTTTTTCTGTCAAAATTTTACTCGACTCGTGCATTTCTGCAATTAGCAGTTTTTGAAAGAAATTTAAATAGTATATATTTTTTTGTTTTTAGAGGTTTAATATCTGCCTTTGTTTTTGTGCAATTTATCTTATAATAATTTTTAGCATCATCCAAATCGGTTTTCAAAATTTCAAAATAAAATTTAAAAAAAAAAAAATCTAAAAACTGATAAGCGTGTTGTTTTAAATGACTGACTCCAAACCACACATCGCATATTTTTATAACATCAAAGTTTCGGAAAAATCCATAGAAGTTGTATAAATGATCGAGCACTATTTCTGCAAATCTATAAAATGACCCCTTTAATTTCAGTTTTTTTTTTTTTTTTCTTTGAAAAGGCACTGTATTCATCATAAGTTTGTTAAGTATAAAAAGACCTTAAGATGCTCATACAACCATGTAACACAGTTTTGCCGATTAATCAGAATTTACATAGAAATTTTCGGTGATAAATAACAGAAGCATGTCTGCTGTTGTTGCTGCCAGAGAAATACGAAAAATTCTAACAATTTTTATTCATTTAATTATGTATCAGTAGAATGTAAAGTCTTTACGCTGCATTTTTGACAAAACATTTCATAACCAAGTCCATACATCGTAACCCGAGGGATAAGGGGGGGAGGGAGGTAAATGATCCATAACCGGTAATTAAAACCGTACAAGGACCCGATTATATAAAGCTCTTCAATTACCATAATACACTGTGCATCGTCCGATTACAGAAACTAAAAACAATAGAGGAAAAAAAAAAAGAACATTTTTCTTCGATGAAAATTCGAAATGAATGATTTCTTGCGGGGACATCCCCAACCGGTAAAAAAAGAGAGAAAAAAGGTAGCTACATCCGGGTCATAGTTGGGACCCACTTGACGAACGACTTACAGTATATCAGATGAGCCATAACTGATCACAGGTATTTTGTCACCGCTACTTGGGCTTCCGTGCACAAAATGCTCTAGAATAATAGGGGGTGGATGATTCTATATTACATACTTCTAGTTTATAGCTACTGCTGCCTCCTCCTCCTCGTTTTTTCTTTTCTTATTTTTTTTTCTGGAAGATTTGTGGCTAAGTACGTAAAGGAACAATTGCCATAACCTTCTAATGGGATTTTGACTCATATCTCGAAAGTGAGGGGTAGTTAGGTGCTTTTTTTTTCTTCTTGTTATTATTTCTTTCAACTTTTTGGAAGATTTTTATTTGGTGAGACGCTTACTTCAAGGACGAGTATTCATTCGAGTATTTTACTTTAATGGGCACCTGACAGTTAAATTTATTCTGTTGAGAATTGTTACAACACAGAATTCAATGAGAGTAATGATCCCTTCCTTGTTTACTGTTTCTTTCGTTCGAAAAAATGAAAATGAAAATCGTAACTTTTAAAGCTTTATTTTGTTTTTAAGTGACTGAAGGTTTTTCTTTTATATATATATATATATTTTTTAACTTTATTGCGAATATGTATGAAATCTCCAAATTGCTGAGAAGTAAGAATAAATAAATATGAGTTCTTTATTTCCTTTTGTAAACTGATATAAAAAAAATTTCGTTAATGGCCTCCATTTAATAAAAGAGTTTCGTTTAAAGTAAAAAGTACGTTTTGTTACGTAATCATATTCATTAACTTACGTAATGATATTTTATCAATCATATTACTTGTAAGCTTATCCTTCCTTTTTTCAGCAAAAATATAAAAAAATTACAACCCCCCTCTTGCACTATAATAATCTAATTTTAAGAACTTTAGGCTTAAATTCATATTAAAGATTTAATTATATTATAAAAGAAACTTCACATTTTAGTTTATTTTAGTAAACTTTGAAACTCCTTGCAAAATGTCTTTCTGATTTTGACATTTTACCAAATTTAATTTTTATTTCAAATTCAAAATTTTTCTCTACATTTCTCTATTTCTACATGATCATTTTTAAAACTTAAAAACAAAACCATCTACATTTAAATTGCACCATTAGTCTAATGCTTATCCCATAGGAACATTTGGAGGAAAAGAAATCTTGGGAATAATCGGAATTTCAAAGGAAAAATATTTTCGTGTGATTTTATTTGAATTTTCGGGAGTCATAAAAAAAAGAACGACAAGTATTTAAATTTGAGACCAACTAAAGCACAAAGTAACGAAGGATACCTTCTATTTTAATAATAACTATTAAATGGAAAATAAATTTAAAAAAATTTTTTCCTTATCGAAATTTAGAATTATCGGAAATCATAAGAAAAATATTCTTGCAATTACTAAAATAGTTAATTGGATTAGGAAATTCCAAACATGCTTTCAATCAGCTTTATTTAATTTTTTCGAAAAATTTAGCATATTTACTCAACGTGGCTATATATTTCGATATTTGTAAAATGCATGGCCTTCACTCAATCACAATTTGAGATATAAGGTATTTTAGATTCGCTATTCATTTTTAATTCTGATAAAATTAAACCAATACAATTCTGCCACCAGCGCTATTTTTTAATTCCTACTATAAGTTCACGCTCTTCCTATATCTTGCTCAAATTTTCAGTAGTTAATAAAATACTTTTCATTCATCAGATCAAATACAATACATCAAGTTCAGATACATTTTTTTGAACTTTTAGTGAATGACACTTGATGTTAGTACGATTTTTTCAAATATTAAGCCATTATTTAAATAGGGATGAGCGAAAAACGAAATGGAATTTTCTAATTGGTGTAAGCGTTAGTCATTGTTTTAAATTTTAATATACGCGATTCAGTTATTCACATATTTTAAAAATAACATCAGTGATAATTTCTAACTTATAGCTCTATTTGAACAAAAAAAAATAGTTTAATGCACACTTTAAAGTATTTAATTATTTTACATTCGCCGTGTCAGATAAATTCAATATTGAGTTGTAGCGCGTGTGGTCCCCGTCACTAAATTTATACTTCTATAGTTATCTGATATCGCGCGCCTTTTTTTTTTTTTTTTCCAATTCCTACAATTAGTGCATACTCTCCCTATATATATATATATATATCTTGTTCAAATTTTCAATCATTTATAAAATCATCCATTCAAGTTCATATACATTTTTTTAAACTTGTAGTGGATGGTTCTTGATGTTAATACAGTTTTTTCAAATATTAATTCATTGATTAAATCTAATTAATTAATTTTAGCTTCACATGGGAGAAAAAAAATTTATTATTTAATACAACGCAACTAAAATAAAATTTTTCTTTGTTGACTTAAGTAGGGATCGACTTTAATTTTTTTAAAAATATATATTACTTGTTTATTAATCTAATAATGCTAAGCCTTCATATTTTTTAAAGGTATGAAGGTGAAATACATATGATGGAAAATTTGTCAAGGAAAGAAAAAAAATCTAGAAACAAAAACTGAATACAGTTGAAACCGTTTTTAACAAACCAGATTTAACTAGAACTCGGATTTATTACAGAAATTGTAAATATGTGGTTCGTATAGTTTGTCTAAAGTAAGAACTCCCCAAGTCTAGACCCTTGGCGGTGACTATGGTAACGAGGCATAACTATTTCAAGTAGGGGTGTGAAGTCACGATTCAGGGCAGGTTTTGGGTCGGGTCGACGAGAGAAAGGGAATCTTTTTCTTCAGTCTTTTGTGTTAGCCCCAGAAAGAAGAGAAACTACCCTCCCTGAAATGCGCTATTCTTGTTCCCATAGCAGCAGACGACCTCAGACTTTGTGGCGGAGGGAGTTCTTACCGTGGACGAACTATGCAATGTTAAGTCTATTGTATCATAGTTCGCTTTTAACAAATTCACCCCGGTTTTGACGAATAATATTATAGAGAATTTTTAAGCTTCTATGTATTCAGCTCTCCATCTCTGCTAGGCCCTTTTTAGAAAAATTTGTTCTTCGTTAAAAAGACAACTGAAAATTTCGTGAAAAGTCATAAATCCAACGACCACATGAACCTTTATCCAAGGCGGAAATGCAAACGGCCATGTTTTTGTGGAGAGTTTTATCCGAATAAGAATAATACAAAGAGACATTACAAAGAAAATTAACTAACTTCCTGTTTACGGTGCAGAAATAAAAATAAATAAAAACAAGTACAATATCTATAATTCAGTTAGTATGTATGATACATTTATGATTGTTTCACGAAGACTTTTTCTTAACGAACTCTATTTTAACGAGCAAATATTGAGGTCCGTCGCTCTCGTTATGAACGAGTTCGACTGTATCTTACTTAAAATTCAAGATGGCGAGAGAATAAACCTCTAATTTATGTCTAAAAACGACACATTTGACATCAGTGGGTAGGTAATACTTATTATGACGTAAAAATCGTATTTTTCGACATCATACGATTGGGTTGCCGAAAATGAACAAGACTTCCGAAAAACGAATTCAAAATCGTTTAAGAATTTGATGTCCAACTTTACATACAGGATTTTATTCCAATGATTTCGTACAGGATGCTATTCCAATTATTTAAAGATGGATTTTATACAGGATTTTATTCCAATGATTTAAAAATGGAGTTCATTCATGATTTTATTGCAATGATTTCGTGCAGGATTCTATTCAAATGATTTAAACATCGATTTTATGCAGGATTTTATTCCTTTGATTTCGTACAGGATTTTATTCCAATGATTTAAAGATGGATTTTATACAGAATTTTATTCCGATGAATTAAAGATGGATTTTATACAGGATTTTATTCAAATGATTTAAAGATGGATTTTATACAGGATTTTATTCAAATGATTTAAAGATTAATTTTTTTACAGGATTTTATTCCAATGACTTAAAGTAGGTTTCAAATGACACAATCTATTCTGCACAGTATATATATATATATATAAAACTTACTGGTACATCCTAAGCCTCACTATAAAAATCACGATTTGGCCTCCATCATTGGCGAGAGGTTGAAAGGCTTGGCCCAACATAATTGCAGAACTCGGTGCGTATTTTTCATTTGCCGCACTGTAGAAAAGTGTTCGGTGTATACGTAGGCGGCTCTTGCATTACTCAGGTCCGTGCATTTTTCCAGATGCTACTTACACATTTACATATCATTTACCATTCCCCCCTTTTTTAGATAAGAAGAAAAAAAAGGTTATGATTAATCCAAACGGCGCATGCGTGCCGTAGGAAAATCGGTCTCCTTAACATTTCAACTCTAAAAGCGTGGTCACTCATACATACATAAATATTCAACTCCTTTTGATTTCTTTTCTTTCCTTTTTTAAAATTTCGGTTCATTTCATTACCCGCACCCTAAAACAAAATTATTCAAATAACTCACCTAATAACGCTGCAATTGAAAAACTCTTATGCTTTCATTTCTTAAGATGATTTATATGTATATCTTATGAAATGTTGTATATATGCATATTTATGTTTTTTAAGATAAGAAACCTCTACTCTTTCCATTTTGAATTTTAGGTGAGTTTTTGATTTTTATTTTTCTGATTCATATATATGCATAACCATCGCTGAACAGCCGACCCAAGCCCTATTTAAGAATTACGACTACCAATGTTCAACTCCGTAGTCTTGTAATTTTGAACCCAATCCAGAAGACAAGGGAACTCCTGGAACAAGTATTGAGAGAAATTTGACTTCGTGGAGGACATTTTGGTGGAACAAACCCGTATTTGCATTACATGGAGAGGAGAACCACGAAAATATTCCACGGTTAGCCTGACGGCAAGAGGACTTTAACCCATGACCTTGAAGGCACAGACTGTTCTTCTTCATCTGGTAAGTCGTCCCACAGTGGATCGTTAAGACACGGTTCGCTGTTGAACACCGAAGTCAAGCATCACTGGCTGCGGTCAGTGTTTGGGTGGGTGACCACTTTGATCCGTCTACGAAAGGACCGAGGGAGTGCGGTATTGGTCCTCGTTAAACTGTTCTACCGTAAAGTGCTCGATTTCGCTCGTTGGTCGTCGGACTACCGAAGCGGGAATGTCATATCTTCTGCAGAGGATCATAATTGTGATGGTATGTCTTCGGATCATCCTCAGGGATGCTTCCCAGACCATCGCCTATAGCCCATAGTGTATCTCTAGTGCGACGTAAATAAACAACTACAACAATTATTTGGTAAGCCCTACTCTCAACTTGGAGGCTCAGAGTGTTCCTTTTCATCCGGTGTAAGCTCTATGCTCAACCCTAAAGTTGGAGACCAGGATGTCTTTATGTGGTGTATGCTCACGCTTAGCCCCCAACTTAGAGGCATTTTCCTCCTTATCTAGTGAAGACTCGATCCCCAATGAGGACGGAGAGGGTGTTCCTTTTTATATGTTGTCATTTCTCTGACCTGTCCGGCTTGTGTGACCCTACTAGTAGCAAAGCTACTGCCAGCATAGTTCTCTGGATCGACAGCACACACAAATCACATCACCATGCTAAAATATTTCTTAAATCACATAATTCTTACAATATACAGCATGGAGCCGTGGTGCCTCAGGGGTAAAGCATTCGCCTTCCAATGAGGTAAACCGAGTACGAATGCCAGCCATGGCTCTTCGATACGAATCCGCATCCGACTTGCACCAACCAAAGTACTGACGTGAAATATCCTCAGTGGCAGACAGATCATGAGTTAGAGTCCCTTTGCCGTTAGGCTAATCGTGGGAGGTTCTCGTGTTCTTCCTCTCCATGTAGCGCTAATGCGGGATAGTTTCATCAAAAAGTTCACCACAATGCTAAATTTCTCTCAATGCTTGATCCAGGAGTTCCCTTGTCTTCTGAATTGGTTCAAAATTGCAACGTAGCTGAACATTAGTAGTCATATACCAAAAAATTGGATCGGCTGTTCAACGACGGTTATTAAATATTTAGAAAAAATAAAAATATACAGCATGGAGCCGTGATGGCTCAGGGAATAGAGCGCTCGCCTTCCAATGAGATGAAGTGGAGGTGGTTTTCTTCTCCATGTAAGGCAAATGCGGGTTAGTACTATCAAAAAAATCCTCCATGAAGGTAAATTCCTCCTAATACTTGATCCAGAAGTTCTCTTAACTTCTGGATTGGGTTCAAAATTACAAGGCTACGGAGTTGGACATTAGTAGTCGTAAACCCAAACAATTGGGTCGGCTGTTCAATGTGGGTATTTAAATTAAAAAAACAGCATGCTATTCATGATATTCGTGTTTCTTTTACATCACTAATCAAAATAAATAAAATGTAACTGATTATAAACGACACATTATTCACTTAAAAGTGGTATTTCAAATTTGTATTATTAGAAGAATGAGCCTACGTCTGCACATATTTGAATATTTGTAATAAATTTTAACCATTGGCTGCATTTTTGAAATGCTCTACAACGGTGTGCCACATAAATTGTTTTTCTTAAATAGCATGTTTTCTATTTCCAATTAACAATTCATTAAAAAAAAAAAAGATTTTTATCCTCACATTCTTTTTACAATGTTATGCTAATGTAACCATTTTTTTTCTCCAGTCAACAAGCCAGCGTTTCCCACCGAGTAGTATCCAATCTTTTAATGAGAGTCATTAAGCTTAACAGTCATGCGCATTTTTGTGAGAGAAATTAATACTGGCTCTAGGCAAACATTCTCTTTCTAAGGCGCATGCGCTGAGATTCTCAATCCACACCCAAGCCATTGCTACCTTCATTGTCATTCACCACCAGGCTGTCTGCCAAAGCATCAAAGAGTGTTGCCACTGGAAAGGAAGAAAAATCATTCCGAAAATATCTGATAATAGTAGCCGTTTATTTGTATCTGATTTACTTGAGGTGTGAACCGAGATTTGCATGCTCGATGGTTAACTATTGGGGATATAAAATGACAAATGATTCTGTTTTCTATAATACTTTCGCTCCACATGTTTTAAGCATACGGAAAGGCGTTGTTTGAAATCATTGGAGAGGATGAGTTATAAGATTAATTTAAATAAAGCAACGAAAAACCAAGTCCAGATTAGTTTAAATGTCATAAATTTTGTTCACACTTTGTAATTCAAGTGTTAATGGACTTAACCAAATTCGATTTGACTGATGAAGGTGTTTAGGTCTTACTAACGCCTTTAGATTCCATTTGCAGTATTGTTATGTTGGGCCAACATAAACAAAACCTGCATAGTTTGGTGATATTTTTCAATGATCGAAGAAAAAAAAAAATTCCTCCTGAACCAACATATTTTGTTGGTTTGTTTGCACTGCTATAAGACTCATTTACACAAACCTCCCATTACACGAAATTTTGGATCTAACGAAGAACTGTTGTGTACACTTTTATAAAAGTATTATAAAAATTACTAAAGGGAATCCCTAAAAGGAATTACTAAAGGAAGTAATAATAATAAAGGATTTAGAAATGCATAAGGGAAAATGGATTTATAAAGGATTTAATAACGGAAATAATTTTGGTATTCCCAAAGGAAATAATAATTATAAAGGATAAGAAATATAGGACTTAATAAAGTATATAATTTTGGAATTACTAAAGGAAATAATAATAATAATGATAATAAAGGATAAGAGATAAAGAATTTAATAATTTAATAAAGGAAATAATTTTGGAATTACTTAAGAAAATAATAATAATACCGGATTTAGAAAAGGATAAGAGATGAAGAATTTATAAAGGATATAATAAATGAAATAATTTTTGAATTACTAAAGGAAACAATAATAATAAAGGATAAGAGATAAAGGATTTATAAAGGATTTAATAAAGAAAATAATTTTGGAATTGAATTACTGAAGGAAGAAATAATAATAAAGGATAAGAGATAAAGGAGTTATAAAGTATTTAATAAAGGAAATAATTTTTGAATTGCGAAATAACATTAAAAAAAAAAGTGAATGTAGTGACTCTGGGGTATAATTTTTACATAAAACACTGATATGTATTAAGTGCTGTTAAATCATGAAAAATACATATTGAAAATTTGAAAAATACAAACTATGAACAATGGTGTTCACAAATGTATTAAATAATTAGGTCGTGTCTCATTTTCGTCACCACTTTTTAAAATCCAATTAGAACATTTTTTTCCCTACGAAATGTTTTTTTTACCGTGTATTTATTTAGTTACTGTGCGAAATTGAGTACATTTCAGCTTTCTTCTCTGAATGTTAGTCATTTGTCCACATAGCCGCTTTGATGAATGTTCGAAGTTCAGTCAATAGTATCTTTATTTCTCTAGCGTAAAGGAAAGTGTTGACATTCAATATTGATAGCTGAATAAAATAACATTATTGTTTACATTATTTTTTCCTTACAATACAATCAATATGTACTGAATATCTACGTTTAATGGTATAAGTTAGAAAAAATGATATTTTAAAAAAAAATATTGCATTCAACATTTACCACCAGCACTTGCTGAATGACGTCATTTCGTGTAAGGGAGAAATAATGAAATTTAAAAAAAAAAACATGTTTTTTCATTTTTCCGGACATTTGCCAAAGCGACATTGTGAATATTGACATTTAGAGGAAAATGTTAACAGTAACATTTTTCGATCTTTCACAATAACATATTCAACAGAACATCTATCCTGACACGTTTTAATAACAAACTTACAAAACCTTCTCTAAAGCGATTGAGTGAATATCGACATTCACAGGAGGATGTTAACATGCGCACATTTCGGCCTATCGCAGTAGCGTAATCATCAAGCCATTCATCCTGACACGGTTTAATGACTAACTAACAAAACCTTCACCAAGAGACTGAGTGAATATCGACATTCGACTGAGGATATTGACATTCGCACATTTCGGTCTAAAACAGCCACGTAATCATCAAATCATCCATTCTGATAATATTTAATAACAAAGCTACAAAACCTTCACTATAGCGACTGAGTGAATATCGACATCCACACATTTCGGTCTATCACAGTAGCGTAATCATCAAGCCATTCATCCTGACATGATTTAATGACTAACTAACAAAACATTCACCAATAGACTGAGTGAATATCGACATTCGACTGAGGATATTGACATTCGCACATTTCGGTTTATCACAGTAACGTAATCATCAAACCATCCATTCTGACACGTTTAAATAACAAACTTACGAAACCTTTACACATTCATCAAACCGAAAATGTGAATATCAACATTCACGGGAGAATACTGACATTCAATCTATCGCAGTAACATAATCATCAAACCATCTGCATATTTTAATAAGGAATTTTCGAAACCTTCTCATATTTAACGAAACTCACATTCACTATAGTCACTATGGGAACATCGACATTCCCATAGAAACATTCACCACCGACATTCACTTATTTCTATCGATCACCATGACATAATGATCAGATCCTCTATCCTAAAGCCTTTTGATAAGAACCCTACTCATATTTAACAAAACTGCTATGCGAATAACAGGTGAATTTCTATCGAAATAACTATAGTGTGTATCTTAAATACATTCTGAAAGGAAAAAAAGAAAAATCTACTGAAAAAGTTTATTTTTATCAGTGGTTGAAGGAAGCCAAAAATATTGAATTAATCCCTTTTACCTTTTGGACAACCGGAACTGTTGCGCAACCACACTATCTCTATCATTTATTTATTTATTCATTCAGTCATTCATACTTTTAAGGGATGGGCACACGCCGCACCTTTCACCGGCTATCCGGTTAGAGCCCGGACACGGCGCACTGCCCTTCGGGGCGCAATTAAAATAAAGAAAAAAAAATTATATATATTTATAAGACGTTGTGGCTAATGCCACGGACAAGGACTACTGGGCTGCTGCCAAAAGAAGACAAAAAAACATAACAAAGAATTTATAAATGCCTTTATTTGTATAGTTTGGAAGGTGATGTCTTGAATTCTTAAAGAGCCCCGTTTGTCGACTGGGGTCTTATCAGTAAGTCCGGCTTGTGTATTTGCTTCCCCAACTTATGATGTTCATTAAAGATTTCGTATAGGATCTGACAATGATTATATCGAGGGGTAAAGCGTTCAATTATACAGCTAGCTGGCAATGGCTCATGTTTGAAGAGAAGTTTCGAGAATGCCTCATATCGAAAATTTAGAGTTTTCATCGTTATCGCTTCCCGTATCGATCATTAATTTATTCCGATTCCTAACTTGATGTGTAAAGTTTATAACTTTGCATCGATATCTTGTTTTTGAGCAGATTTTCTTGTTATTATTTGTGATCGACACTGTTGCATATATTCATTCAAATAAAAAGAATCGACTAATTATTGAATTTTTAATCCTAACAGTTGAAGTTTGATGAATGAACTTTAGTATGACGACCGTGTCAACTGTCATATATATATTACAGTGAATGACCGAAATTGGTGATTGGTGGCTGTTGACAATCACATAATCGCTTTGGTAAATGTCCGAAACATATACTAGGTCTAGTTAAGTGCAACTGACCGGTATATATTGGACCAGTATACCCTACAGTGAAGTTTTTTTAAGGTTCAGTGCTCCTGTTTGGTATACATTTGTCCGGTACGTCCTACATCAATGTTTTTTTAAGGTCAAGTGCCACTGCCCAGTATGCATTTAACTGGTAATCCGTCTACTGATGTTTCTCCTAATCTATCCTCAGCAGATATTAAACTATTGAATATATATAATAATATCAACGAATAAATTAATATCAAATCGGATACAACAAATATTTTTGACACTCACCAAAAGTGATTGTTGGCATTCACTGGTGAAAGTCGACATTCTCTTGGTTTCTGGCGGCTTTTTAAATTTCTCAAGACATACTTAGAGAACTATTTTGTAACTTTAGAGGTAATTAGTTCACGCGATTTCTAACTTTTAAGATTTAAAGCTTTCAGAGGTTTAAATGTCCGATAGTAAATTACGAAAGGAAGCAATTATTTTTTAACGCCTTATGCAGAAAATGAAGCAACAAGTTTGTAACTTATACCGATTAATTTGGTTTTTATTTGAAATAACTGCAAAAATTTTTGTAAAACTGACTTAAGTATTTATGTAGATATACAGACATTTTTATAATAAAAATAAATAAATAAATAAATAAATTATTTTTTTGTCTTAAATTGTCTTGCGATAACTTTAAAAACATTCATTAAAATTAAACAGAATGTATAGAGCAATTAAAAAATAATTACAAAATTGATGTTTTAATATTAAATTTTAAAAAAAAATTGTTAGATGTGATTTAAAGAAGTTCAATCAAACCGAAAAAAGTACCTTGATCACCTATTTCGATCTTAAAAACACAAGTCTTCGAAGCTATTAACCTTCAACAAATCAGGAGGTATTAGAAAACTGGGAAAGACTTCCATCCCCATGATTGCAAAAGTTTGATGAGATTGCAAAAGATTTTCAAATTCGAATCATCAGTAATAAAAAAGAGCATATAACAGACTGCAATAATGAAAAAAAAAAAAAAAATCTCGTTGGAACGACCGTGGCCAGCTCTCGGCTGCAGTGCCAAGAAGAAGAAAAAGTAAGCTTAACATCAGCTGTGAGACTCTTATCCTTTGGCCAACATAGGTACTATAAGTAACTGTGATATGAGAACTGAGATATCATATCTTAAAGCTACGTAGATATGATAAGTACTTACTTAACTCGAAAACTTTCGATACCAATCAGGGCTTCGTTGCATTAAATTAAACACTGACTTTCTTTAACAAAATAAAGATCCACGAATTTAATTTTTAAACAGCTTATATTATAAGTACCTCAATAATTCCAGTTACTTTAAAATTCATATTTTTTTTCAATTTTAATATTATACAGCGTTTAAATTACAAAGCAATAAAATATGTATGCGTGATTGAACACTATTAAATAAGACATGTTTATCAAATAAGACATGAAAATAACGCTAATACAAATCAGGTACGAAGGCTTTAATAGTGGATTGTGTAAAGAAGGACTTTTTTTAAAAAAAAAAAAAAGTTAACACCAAATTAAGCGTTTATGTACACCTTTTATTTTTTTATTTTACAACCTCTGTTGAACAGCAGATCAAATTTTTGAGTTTACGACTACTAATACTCAACTCTATATCCTTGTAATTTTAAACTTAATCTAGAAGACAAGTGAACTCCTGGATAACGTAATGGGACAAATTTGCCTTCGTGGAAGACTTTTTGGTGCAACTAAACAGCATTTGCATTAGATCAAGTGGGAAACCACGAAAACCTCCCACAGTTAGCCTGATGGCAAGGGGACTCTATCCCATAATCCGTCTACCACCGAGGATATTTCACGTCAGCACTGAGGTCGGTTCGAGCTAGGTGCAGAATTCGTATCGACAAGCTATAGCTGAGATTCGAACCCGGTTCACCTCATTAGAAGGCGAAATCTCTATCCCCTAGCCATCACAGCTCTGCGTGAATTATTGTAATTATTCTTCCTTTAAAAATTCGCTTAAGAATTTTTTTACTTTGCCTTATAAATAAATCTTTTAAAATGCCTCCATTCTGGGTATTAGGTGAAATTTTTAATTTTCGTTTCAAGAGTTTTTTCTTTCTTTATTTTTTGTATTTAAAGAAATTTTGGTGATATAGAATTATTCGACAGCACAATATTTTTCCAAAAAAAAAAAAAAAAAAGAAGAAGAAGAAGATGGTTTTATAAGATTAGGAGAAATAGAGTTTGATCATTTTTACAGCTTCTGTGGTACTTTTCTCAAAAACTTTAAAACAAGAAAAGTATGCAATGTGTGATTTTGAATCAGTCAAGTAAAACTACACGTTTGTCAGTTTTTAGATTATTTATTTTTCTTTTTTAAATTTAATTTCATTACAGTTTAAACGGATGACGACCGATTTGGATGATGCTAAAATTTATTTTAACCTAAACTGAAAAGAAAAAAAAGTAAGAATTATGTGATTTAAGAATTTATCAAAAATATGGAGACAGACAGCTGTTTATCTTTAAAGAACAGCTGAATGCAGAACTGTATTGGTTTAGTTTTGTCAGAAAAAATTTAAAGATAATGTAAAACACTACACGTTTCACATCTCAAATCGTTGTTGGGTGACAGTCTTGTATCGGACGATACTGTCAAAAAAAATAAATAAATAAAATATAAAAAAAATTAAAAAAAAAAAAAAATTAAAATGAACATTCACCCTCAAAATTAAATAAAGCGAATTAAAAATAAATTAAGAATTTTTCTTCTCCATTTCCATCCCTTCAGCAGTTGAGTTTGATCAAGAGTAGAGAGAAGCCTTTAGGATAAATTAAAATAAGGCTACGGAATTGAATATTGGTAGTCGTAAACTCAAAATTGGATAGGCTGTTCATCGCGACGGTTATAAAATTATTAAAAAAAATTTATTATTTATTTTTTATCGCCTTATTATCACTGGTTACCCATTGTTCAAATGTTTTTTTTTTTTTTTTGTTTTTTTTTTTTTTTTTTCTTTTCTGGTTTGACTCCGATAAAGCCACAGCATTTCAAATCATGGGTTGCAAAAACTGTCTCCATTGATGTTTGTCGTCGGATTGGTTTTCAAATCCTACCTATGTACGCGTTTCAAGACGTCACAAAATACTTTTCCATCTTCAGCATTCATATTTATTTTAAAATCACCGTCAAGCCAGTCATTATACGTTAATAATAAAAAGAATATAAAAATACTTTAAATTATTATTACGTAAATACATTAAAAATGCCTGCTGGTGAAAATAAAAAGAAAAACAGCGGTAGTCGCCATAGCAACGCATGCCATTACGACGCATGCGCACTGTTTATTATTACTCTTGAACACAGTTGAAAAATGTGTGGACGCCATCAAATCCAAAAAAATACTCATTTTGCCAAGGGGTAAAAATTTATATATGTATATATAAAAAAAAATAAAAAAAAGATGGGGGTTACAAGACATGAGTGAACTTTATAACGAAATATCGAATAATTTAACTTAAGAGAAGCATATTAAGCAGCTTGTGGAATAAAAATCAAATCATTTGTAACGAGTTCTCTTCGCGGTGATGGTGGGGGTGGGATAGGGGGGGGGTATAATCCGAATTGGAACCATTAGAATAACGAGATCGTAAAAGTGACTCCTATAGCTTTCGTATGAGACATCATTTTTCACCTACGAGGGCGATCCGTATGTTCAGAAATGGCAAATAAATTGCTCATAAAAATCCAGAAATCATGACTCACTCGTCCATGCCTCAATTAGAAGAGCCCTGAAGATTGAATGAGGCGAGGGTGGGGCAGAAGACATCTCGATTCCTTAATTAATTTCCGCATATATATTCCTCGATTCGATTGCGGAAAAAGATTCGATTCCCGGAACTCTGCAGCTTCATGTATACTGATTTGAGAAAGGATTGTCTTCGCAAAATAAATAATCGCTCCTCTAATCCGACATCCCTCTTTTACCTGTAACCGCAAGACAAAAGCGATGTTAAGTAAAAGTTTATTATCGACAGCGAATACGTGAAATACATACTACATTTCCTGGCCAAATTATTAGACGCACTAAAAGATTCTATGTAAAATCTTTATTATCAGGTGATACTATATAGCTTTATTGATTTTACGCGGCTAAAACCGGTTTGCACATGTTTACGTTCATGTATCAATTGGGTAACACTGTAATGGAATACTTTAAAAATAAATATAACTAGGAAGTATGTAAAAAATTTCCCGAATAAAAACCCATTACATATGTTTACATATGTAATGGGTATAAACTTATAAAACTGCATATAAACTGGTGCAAAACATCTAATTACTAAAAACCTACAGTGCATCAAATAATTTAAACTAATTATTACATTATAATAATATAATACCTGATGTAATAAATATTCTATATTTGTATTATGTATCGTCCAATTTATTCTATCGTCATATTTATATTATATATCTCCTAATTTCTCCAATTGGTACCCGAACGTAAACAAGTGCAAACCGGTTTTAGCCATTGAACCGGTAAAAACCATTGCCAATTAATATTTTAAGTATAATCTTATAGTGCGTCTAATAATTTACCGAGGAACTGTACACTGTTTGAATTTTCCTTCTAAAATTATGATAAAATAACCGGCAGCAGTCTGTCCATCCAATTAGCCGTAAAGTTTAAGGTAAAGAACATTTTTTACCTTTACGGTTTTTAAAACGTTCACAACTAGTATGATTATGAAACCATGAATACAAAACTATAACGCTTTTTAACAATTTACAACTATCATAATTTCAAAACCATAAAAAGAAATTTAAGTGGACTTTGGATCTAGGCTTTTCGCTAGGTAATGGAGAGTACGGGACACTGGAAACTCTTCATGTGTTGAAGGGAATGGAGGAATTATTGTGCTGTAAACGCTGGGACTCGAACCCCCGTTCTGTGGCTTCCAGATTGACCCTCTTAGCTATAATATGTACCCAACTGCTACGGGATTGTACTGGGGTTAGTGTATTTGCTTCTTTAACGATATTCCACGGAGTTCAAATCGCAGAGGCGACCGGTTAGTTCGTCAGTCATATTTTCTATTTTTTTCTTTTTCCATACAATTTCACGTTTAATATAGAATTTAGTATTGATAACCTGAGAGCATATGCTTTTTACCGTAAACTTTCAGATTTCTTATTACCGCAGAGGAAAGTTTGAAACACGAGCGAAAATGGAAAACAATGACGAGACGACAAATCATTATGCGAAGGAAACAGCAAATCACATCGCGTTCTTTTTATATCTGATCATATTTAAATAAAACACGCTTTTTTAACAACACAGTTTACTTATTTAAATGTGAAAGAATATTATAATAATAAAAGAAAGAGTTACTTTCAAAAATTTATGAGTCATTTATACTATTTTTCTGAAATTTTATGCAAGGTCATCTGGTGCGAAGGGGCTACGATTTTTTTTCATCATTCATTTCACAATCATTTTAATATGTCCGTTCAGTAAGATTATCAGTCCGTTCGGTCATTTTATTCAAAGGATTACAATGCAATACCTGCAAGTGACGTAGTTTGGGTATCTCGATCCTGATTGGTTGTTAAAACTTGGCATTTGTTTACGTTAGCAACTGGTCTTTTCATTCTATTTCGAGTAAGCCAAGCCCGTCAAGTATCAATTCTCTTAAGTGACCCATTCTAAATTCCCTCACATAGATTCTTTCTCAATTTTTTCACTATATAATTACGCAGAGACTTAGCACAAAGACAGGCACGAAGTCCCATGGGACTTAAACAAACTAATTATGTGTCGAAGTTGCCAGGTACACGAAACAAAAATATATCACGCATTGCAATAAAATGCATAAACAAATAATAAATTTAAGAACGAATTATATTTCAACAAATTCAATGTGCGATACGGCGTTGTATTTAATAAACTTCACGTTAATTGACATTCTAACTCATGTGGAAAATCTCAGCTCAACTTTGACTCGCCATTTTGTTTATTGACGATCAGCTGGTACTGACGTCATGGGTCACATGTGTGTGTATGATTGATTTTTCTTCTTCTCGAAGTGCAAGTATAAACAAACTAATTATGCATCGAAGTTTCCAGGTACACAAAACAAAAAAGTATCACGGTTACAATAAAACACATAAACAAATAATAAATCTAAGTTAAATAAAAGAAGTAGACGAGAACGAATTAAATTTCAACTAATTAGATGTGTGATACAGCTCTGTATTTAATTAACTTATCAACTTATGTAGAGAAACTTAGCTCAACTTTAATACCCCATTTTGTTGATGAAGATAAACTTGTGCTAACTTCAGGACACATGTGTGAATATGAGAGGTCTTCGTCTTCTTAAAAGTAATTTCAGTATACTATCTCAAAGTTGAAGGGATGAAAAAAAAATATCGAGATAGCGAGTTTTCGAGATAACAAGTACAAAACTAAACATATTCTAAAAAGTAAAGAAACATATTCTAAAATAGTACTCTAAAAAATGGAGTTATGAAACATTAACAATAACAACTATTAAAAATCTAAGTAATGATAGTTGACTAAAAGTCTATCTAAATACAACAATGATAATTTTATTTTTGAAAGTAAGAAGAGAACAATTATGCATTAAATAGAAAAAAATTGGTTTACAATGAACTTAGATTGTGATTTTTCCAAACAAATTCGACGTAGCAAGTGTGATGCCACATAGGTATTACATATTTCCTAGCTTTAAAAATTTCTTTAATTACTGAAACTTATCTTTTTAATCGTTATTAATCGAATTATAATTAAATTAAATCAATCAGTTAATTTTCACAAAAAGCGAACATAAAATATTTTATTCTTTACTTATCGATCAATGTAACTTTTTATTACAATACTAATGTAGACTCACTAATACCCTGTCGTGCCTAATCGGAAACAAAAATCTATTTATAACTCTTTATTCTTATCACAAATATGTTTCAGTTACATGATTATACTAATTCTCACAGTCTTGTTAGCAGGGCCCGACTTAGCCTAATTGGGGCAAAAACCTTTTTAGGGGCCCCCTGTGCTTTACTTTTGCAGTAATGAAGAACCTAACTTCATGGAAGTATTTAAATTTTTCACCTCATTAAAAATAACAAGAAAAATGACTAGAATCTAAAATAGCTATAAAGTCCCCCCCCCCTCCAATGGTCAGGCGAAATATCATTCTGTCCTTGTTATTGATTTTCTTACAATTTCATGTCCATCATGCCAAATGCATTTTTCTGATTGTTAACTTTCTCATCTAACTGTGAAAAATTCATATCCTTGCTGACATTAGGGCAGAATTCGGCAAAAATTTCACAATTACGGTGGCTCAATTAAGCCTATCAGAAACCTGTATTTTTGTAAGAATATCGCATTTTACGAAATGTAAAAATACAGGCTTTTGATGGGCCAAATTTGTCCATCATAGTTGTGAAATTTAAGCTGAATTTCGCCCTAGAAAGCTATGGATTTACGAAATATAGTTTGTGTTCATACAATAGATTAATGAAGAAGCTAACATAAAACTGCCGGGTTTTACTTTGTACTGATATTTTGTTTAAAAAAAAAAAACTCATTAAAGAAGGAAATGTAATATGAACTCTTCGATTTGGGGGCGCCCTTCGATGTGGGGACCCGGGGCAGCTGCCCCGTATGCCCCCTGCCTTAGTCAGGCTCTGCTTGTTAGCGCAATCTCCAAAGTATTTTCAAACCTAATATGGATTATGGGGCCTTACTTTTTGTTATCTTTCGATAATTCATCAACCTTGGATGTCTTCCCCATGCTCCTAACTGTCCGTTTTGAACAAATTCATTGACTTTCCAATTTTTCGGGCCTCCCAGTTCCAACCGTTGAATATAAAATTCTCGATGTAAGAGAATGTTTTATCCCTTTAAGGGATTAATTTTCTTTATTATTTTTGAATTATATCCATTTTCAACAATTAATAAATCAATTTTTCATAAACGATTTTATTTATTTCTCTGAGACAATTATCATTTTATTACATCTTAATTAAGATGCATCTGTAACGTCCAAAAAGTCAAATAATACTTAAATCCACTAATTAATTTAAAATTTTCAACGTCATTATAGCAAGATTTTGAGAAGAAACCCTTTGACATAGGGATTCATATTAACATTAGGAGAACATATAATGCCAAGGGGAAAAATATTTTTTTGACATAACAAGGTTTTCGATATATCGAAGTTCAAGATATCGAGAGTATACTGCACTTAAGGAAATATCACAAATAATTTAGCGACCCTCTCAACAGACAGCGAAAGCAACGTCTAATGATAAGAGAAGTGTCATAGCTATCCTCGTTTCATAAATGAAATGCAATAAAATTTTTAAAAACAAAAGAGATGAATGACGCGAAAAAGGTTATACTGTCGGCCGATCCCTTAAAAAGAGGAACACTGACCCCGAAAGATTTAAAATTTTAATGGCATAATTGAATGTCAAATAAATCATGAAGGAGTCATTAATACGCGTAGTCTCTATAATAATGATTTATGAAGTCATTACTACAAATGATGGAAGCAACGTGCGTGCTGACACAACGCTATTGTAACTCCATTTAATTTATTGTCTTCTCTCTATTTAAAAATCTGTCGACTATATATATATATATATATATATATAAGTTTAATGTCATGCAAAGAGATAATCTTTAAGATAATATTCATATGTATACATTACTGTGAATGACTGAAATCAAGAGAATGTTGACTTTCACCTGTGAATGTCAACAATGACATACTCGCTTTGGTGAATGTCCGAAATGTATGTTATATCCGATTTGATATTGATTTATTATATCCGATTTGATATTAATTATTTTTATATTTATTCGATATTTTAATATCTGCTGAGGATATATTAAGAGAAACATCAGTGTATGCCAGGCAGTGGCACTGGAACTTTTAAAAAAACGTCAGTGTAAGGTATACCGGGCAAATGTATTGCGATACATGAATGAGGGAAAAGTAATCATTCTCAAATGTGTATTTAGAAAAGTTCTAAAAAGCAAATTTCCTTCAATCGTCGATGAATCATGGAAAAATTTTGTTGATGACTCACGATATATTAACGATGAAAAGTAAAAATGCTCGTGTATTTTGAAAACTACTAAAAATGCAATTGCGATCCATCGTTGATGAGTCATAAAAAAGTTTCAATCAAGAATCATAATATATTGACTTAATTAAAGTAAGCATTCACACTCGTAATTTGCAGGAAAACTACCAGAAATAGAAATGTTGAAATTCTCAAAAATCATTGAAGAATCATGAAAAAGTTTCCATGAACTGCTATATAAGGACAGTGGAAAAGTAATCAATCGCAAACACAATTTGAAAGCTACTAAAAATGAAATTACGATCCATCATTGATGAATTGCGAAAAAGTTTTGATGAGGAATCACGACAGATTAACGATGGAAAAGTAATCAAGCTCAAGTGTAACTTGAAAGATACTTAAAATGGACACCATAGTGTCGTCAAACCGAAATGAATATCGTTAATTAAAATTTTGACACACTGAGAGTAGTAAATTATATTGCTCAAGATCCAACTGAAGCTTTGCAAATGCCAAAGTAAGTAAAAATTTCGTAATGGCGAAAGCAACAATAGACACCATTTGAGCCGCAATGGCTCAGGGGATAGAGCGTTCGCCTTTCAATGAGGTGAATCGGGTTCGAATCGCAGTGATGGCTGTTCAATTCGGCTTGCACCGACCACAGTGATGGCGTGAAAATATCTCAGTAGTAAACGGATCATGGGTTAGAGTCCCTTTGCATTCAGGCTAACCGTGGGAGGTTCTCGTGGTCTTCCTCTCCATGTAACGCAAATACGGGTTAGTTCCATCAAAAAGTTCTCCGCGAAGGCAAATTTCTCCCAATACTTGATCCCTAAGTTCTCTTGTGTTCTGGATTTGGTTTCAAAATTACAAGGATACGGAGTTGAACATTAGTAGTCGTAAACTGCAAATTCGGTCGGCTGTTCAACGACGGTAATAAAATAAAACAAAATTTTTTAAAGAAGTATATTTTTCAAGTTGATTCAGTAAAATTAAACTTTCTCTTCAAATAATAATTTTAAAATAAATAAATTTAAAATGAATATAAAAAGTTGAAATTGAAAATGAATGTTGTACTAGCTGTAATAGAAAGAGAAGCAAACCCTTTTAATTATTCAAAATATTTGGAATTTGTTGTTTGAAAACGCTATTTTTTTCTCAGGGCAAGCAATAAATTTTCGCCATTTGTATCAATATAGTTTATTTCCTGTAAAATCGAAAGAACGAAGAAAGTTCTTAATGTTTCAAAGGCTTCGATGGTCAAAATTCTTAATGGTTTATGTTGGTTTCAATACCATTCATGATGGTCCTACATCATTTGATGGTCTTATCATCCTACATTTCCATGATGATCTGTGATGGTCCATGATAGTTCCAACAATACATTTCCAGGATGGTTCAATGGGAATTATTATTGGTTTTCGGGAATATACCATCAAAACAATTTGATGGTATATTCCTGATGGGATGATGGGTCGTTCATGATCGTTTGATTTCTAAGAAACTGTAATGGAAATTTCTGATGATTAACATGAACAAACCATCAAAACAAGTTGCTATTCTTATGTTGGACCATCATAAATCAGTCCGAATTCCTACATTGGGGTGATGTTACTTATGTTGGTTACCATCAAAAATATAATGGTTCATGATGGAATTATTGATGGTTACCAAATAGATTATGTTTATCCATCAATGGAAAACCATCAAATATTTTAACTTGGGTTTCTGCAAATTTCGCAGTTCGCTTCGTCGTGGTATTATCGTCGAATTTATCAGTATCTCTTTGCACTTCTTTAGCTTCTGACACCATTGCTTGAACCGACAACATCACAAATTTAAACGTTTTCATCAATTGGTGTTTGATAATTGATGATGTTTGTGACGTTTTCCCCAAAAGGTAACAATAACTTATTTTCTTTTTCATCATCGGTTTCACAAGCTACTATTTGTCTTTCAAAAAGTTAAAAAAAAAAATAATAAATAAATAAATAAACCAAATTATTTAAAAAAAAAGAAAAAAAAAGTTTTTTTTTCCTAATTAGTAAAATTTCTGAATGATAAACGCGATAATCTGTTTAGTTTTCAAAAAAGATCTAAACGAATATTAGGGTAACACATTATAAAAAGAGCATTTGAGATAAGACTGTTAAGACGCCATACCGCGGAAGAAATCGAAAATTCTCTTTCTCCTTTCATTACTAATTTAAAAGAAAGAAAAAGTAAATTCAAAAAAACCTTGACTAAGTAATGAAGTTTCAATTGCTGACAATAAAATACTTCAAAATATTAAAATTCAAACAAATCATTAAAAGAGAACTTCCCCGTTGCATATTCCTAAGTTATCATCTCATAATTTATTTTCATTTGTATATTTTAAAATTTTCAGTTTCAGTATTTGAAGCTTCATGGTTTACTCTAGATTTGTCAGAACTCACTTTTTCTAGGCTACAAATTTTAAATTAGCTATGAAGGAGAAACAGAATTCGCGAGGAAAATTTTCTTCTGGGGTATGGCGTCCTCTTATAACAAGATGATACATACGGGAAAAAAGAAAGATCAACGTTCCACTGTACCATAATGAAATGCAACGGTTTACTTTTTGAAACAAAGTTCCAACTAAGCGACTGTCTCCAATGCAGACAAAATCTACAAAGAACAGAGTATTATTCAATAAAAATGGATTTTTTTTAGATATTTTCTTTTTGTCTTTTTTGTTAGTAGAAAGGGGAAGAGAGGCAGAGAAAGTGTTTTAGAAGGCGTGAGAACTTCCCATACTTCTGATGGAGGGTGTTAATTGATCCGAAAAGCTTTCCTCTCATCACACTAATGTAAGGGGGCGGTGAGATAGGGTAGTAAAACACCTACAGAAACTTTTATTGGGAAAAATATTTTTCCCGGAAATCTGGAAGAAAAAATTACAACCAACTATATAGTTCCCTCGAATTCTCTCTCTTTTTGTATTGTGATAAAAATGCATTAAGATATCTATTCGATAAAAGTTTGTGATGAGTTTTTATTAATTATTATAATAAGTAAAACTAAATTCAGTGGCGCGACAGCCCAAAGAGGGCCAAAGCCTACTGTGCCCATCTCAGTTTTCTTGACCTTTGGGCTCTGGGGTGCAGAAGCAGATGTTTCGATTAGGTGGTCAGCCGAACGCAAAACCCCCAGTGTTTAGTTCCCAAGCATGCTTGGTACTCATTTATCGACCCACTGAAGGGATGAAAGGCTGAGTCAACCTTGCCCGGCCCGAGGATCGAACCCAGGACCTGTGGCACGGGAGCGCGAAGCGCTACCGCTCAGCCACCGGGCGTCATTATAATAAGTAGTTTAATAATAAATTTATAATGCTAATTATTTTTATTAATACTATTTTCATGCGGCAATGAAATTTAGAGATGAAATTAAAGCAGTTTTTACTTTTCTATAAAAAGCTCACTTAATCTTTTTTGTAAGTACTACTACCTTCATATAGTAAAGTCCTTTAGATGAAACTAACCAGCATTTGCATTACATCGATAAGAAAAGTGAGAATGTCTCACACGGTTAGCCCGACGACAATAGGATTCTAACCCATGATTCGTCTACCACATTTCATGTCAGCACTGTGGTCTGTGCAAGGCGGATGCGGATTCTTACCAACCAGCCATCTCTTGGATTCGAACCCATCATCCATCTACCACTAAGAATATTTTGTGTCTTGATTGACGATTGCAATTTCCGTTTTACATGACGAGTATGCACGTCATACGCAGATAATAATCTACATAAGTCCACGGGTTAAAGGAGTGGCTCTTACATAAACTTTAAATGCGATTCATTGACAAAGACGATTCTAACAATTGGGGAAACTAAAAGAATAGACAGATGATGCGGAAACCAATTTAAAACGTTTCCTAAGCAAAATATTCTATTAAGAATGAAGAAGAAATTTCTAGAAAATACGTGCATTACTCATCAGAATACTTGAACGACATTCCCTCTCTCTCTCTCCAAGGTAAGCACCCAAACAGCACCTGCTTGTTTTTCTTTGTAGATAAATCTGCTGCATCAGAAGCCGGCGTGTTCATTTTTATTCCAAGCACCCCATGCTGGGCACCTATAAACTGTTCTTTTTTCGGTAATTATTCGGCACTTCTGTTTCGCTTTCTCAGTCATTCGAATACATGAATAATAATGACATTTATTCTAATAATATTTCTTACTTTTTGGAGAGGAAGAAAGTTGCCCATACATAGCAGTTTAAAAATTGGGAGAGTGTAAGGCACATGGTATAGCTTGATATAGTCAAAGGATATAGGTTTTGACATAGTAATTGTTTTTATACATCCATTAATGCAAGAGTTTATATATTTTTCGATACACGTAAAATATTCAAGGTTAATGAAAATTTGAGATATAAAGCGGCGGCATTTTAGACTCTATAATCTTTTTTATTTTCTGGCAAAATTAAAAAAATGCAGTTCTGAAATCAGATATTTTTGAAATATAATTAAATCGTGCTATACTTATCTGTTCTGGGATTTTTTATCATTTTTGTGCAATTTACGTCAAAATAATTTTTTCGAATCGGTTTTCATCAATTTATACTGTAATAAAATCAAATTTTTAAAAAAATCTAAAAGCTGGCAAATGTATCGATTTAAACGACTGACACAAATGCGTTCATTGCATATTTCTATTGTTTTGAAATTCCGAGAAAAAATCCACAGAAATGCTAAAAATTATCAAAAGCACTTTTCACCAAAAGCACTTTGTCCGATGCTACTAAATCATCCAGTGCTGACGTGAAATATCCTCAGTAGTAGACGGACCATGGGTTAGAGTCACCTTGCCATCAGACTAACAGTGGGAGGTTCCGTGGCTTTCCTCTCCATATAATGTGGTGAGTTCCATCGAAAAGTCCTCCACGAAAGTAAATTTTTCCCAATGCTTGATCCAGGTTCCCTTGTCTTCTGGATTGGGTTCAAAATTACAAACCTGCGGAGATGAACATTTGTAGTCGCAAACCCAAAATGTTTTTCAGCTGTTCAACTACGGTTATTAAAATAAAATAAAATAAAATGTTTGCTGAGCACAAAGATCTAATATGAAAATCAGAAATTTAACCTATAATACAAGATGGCAAGCGCAGAAGTCTTTTTAACTCTTCCTCCGCGGTGGACGAGATAGCTCGTCTTCCAGGAATACTCACTATGCTCTATAGTTGTATTAGTGAATATGGCTATTGATTGCAATTGATAATTATTGTTTAGAGTAAGATAATTAAGTTTTAAAGGATTTTGCGTTTTATTTAAATTTTAGTATTGGGGGGGGGGGGGAATCTAAGCGCAGAGTAAATTAAATAAAACTAATTTTAAAAAAAAAATTTATTTAAGGCAAGCGAGAAATTCACACCAATTGAGTTCGGTGGGAAGAATAAAATCTCATAAACACACGCAACATTGAATTTTTATAAAAAAAAAAAAAAAAAAAAAAAGAAAATGATAAATAAAAAGAGTTTAGCTTCATCCGTCAAATAATTTAGGGAAAAGCGACAATCGAATTTCTTCTTTTGTTTTATTTTAATTCCTCTGTAGTCACGAAATAATAATAATTCACGAGATTACACAGGGAGTGTGATTGAATGAAAAGGAAATCATAAAAGCAGTGATCTCGTTCGTAAAACTGCAACTTTGTAACTGTAACAAGTTTCTGCTTTTGTTTGAAGGGCAAACTCGCAATTTATTGTCACGTTGTCGTAACTAGGAGAAGTGAGAGAATTTACGTCCGCCCTACTCCTTGACTAACGTTCATTTCGAACAATTCAGCAAATAGCGTTACTGTTTTGAGAAGAAAAAAAATAATAAGAATAGAAAAACTTAAAGAAGTATCTTCATAACTTTCAATGAACGACGGCAAAGAAAAAATCAAAAATGAGATAGAAATTTTATAATAATAATCTTACCACTAGAAAGAGTGACACTTGGTATACCTATATTGCCTAAAAGCAGTCAAAATGACTGGATTGTGAAAGAATAACTAATGAGTAAAGAAATTTGTTTACAATTGATTCTTAATATTTATTATATTATTTACAGTTATATAACAAGTTATTAGTAAATATTAAGAATAAAAAAATTATACGTTGTACAAAAAGTCACGAAATTCTAAGAAATTGGGTCATTATAAATATCATTGTTTTTCTAATTGAAATTAAAAAGCAGTCAAAATGACTTCTTTGGACAATCTAGTGTTAAAATATAGTATGAGATTTGTATTTTAAGTTATAAATTTATCGCATGATGCCCCTCAAGATCAGGGCTAAAGAGAATAGGGCTCTTTAACCCTGCCTTGTACCGAGAGATCAAATTGAAGATCCAGTTATGATAAAAAATGACATTTATTTAAATAACAGAAAGCTCTACTTAAAACAAGATTTCATTTAGTTTCGCAATTTCATCTCTTCAGATCAATCGTCTGATTCATTAATGAGCAGGAACGGAGCCGCGATAGCTCAGGGAATTGAGCATTCGCCTCCCAATGCGGTGAACCGGGTTCGAATCCCAGCGATGGCTGGTTGGTATGAATCCGATAAGATACAAAGTGTGTGATATTTTAAATTCTCTTTTAATTTCATCTAAGAAATTATCCTAATTCTGTCCTGCCATTAGCAGTTGTTGAAAGACAGACAGTTAAATAGCATACATTTGGGTCGGGATATCCTGGTTGGTAGGGCACTGGGTCCATGTCCAAGAGGTCCCCGTAAGCCGAAGACTCTCCGTGTAGTAAATGGTGACAGAGGCACGCTAAATCTGTCGAGTCACTAAGTCCTCCATGTTCCAATAACAAACCATATCTTTGGGGGTACTGATCCAGGAATTTACTTGTCTTCTGTATTGGGTTCAAAATTGCAAGACTTTGGAATTGAACATTAGTAGTCGTAAGCCCAAAATTGGGTCTGCTGTATAACGACGGTTATAAAATAAAAAATATTATAAATTTGTCTATTTTTCGATGATTCATAGATGTCTTTGTTTTTGCGCGATTTGAGTAATAATAACGTTTCAGCATCTTTCAAATCAATTTTCATTGGCTTAAGGGCAATCGGTAGAGCATATACTAATAAAGCTAAAACCGAATTTTTTTCGATTTCTCAACATTTAAACAAGATGTTGTTTTAATTTTTTTTCACAGAATATTTACACATACACGTTTACATTGTGATAACTGTTAATACATATCTTGGGCAGAATTTTTTTTTTTCCCAAAAAACTATGAACTGAGAGCTTTTAATTTTTTTAAGTGTTTAAGTCCTTTTTGAGCAAAAATCTTTCATAGCTCCAAAATTATTCCTGTTAACGCTAAAACATTATCACACTATACCACTGATGTAATCTCAAATATCCCTAAAAAAATCAAAAACATATCATAAGAAGTTTTTTAAAAATGGTACATCTAAAAAGGTCATTTTTATTATTATTGATATATGCCTTACGCTTCAACAAATGCCTTACGCAAAAAAAATCTAAAAACCGACAAAAATTTCGTTTTAACTGAGCCACGCATAGCATAACCACGCATCATACATTTTTATTGCACTATAGGTTTGAGGAAAAATTGACAGTTGAAGATCAAGTGCTATTTTTCCTATAAAAATAAGGCTGGCCTTTTATTTTTCACTTTTTTTTAAAGATATTGTGCTATCAAATAATATTACAGTACCTGGCCAAATTATTAGACGCACTATAAGATTCTGTGTAAAATCTTAATTCTCAGGTGATACTATACAGTTATATTGTTTTTACGAGACTGAAACCGGTTTGCACTTGTCTACGTTCGTGTATCAATTGTTTAAATTAGACGTTATTTAATATAAATTCAACGATTGGATAAATTAGACGATATATTATATAAATATAAAATAGTTATTATATCATGTATTATATTAGTATCTTGTAATAATTAGAGTAAACTATAAGACGCACTGTAGTGTTTTAATAATTACATCTTTTGCACGAGTTTATAGGCAATACTCTTATATTTAAACATACATGTAATGGGTTTTTATTCAGGAGATTTTTTTTACCTACTTCTTATTTGTATTTATTTTTAACGTATTGCATTACAATGCTAACCAATTGATACACGAAAGGAAGCAAGTGTCTAATAATAGTGCGTCTAATAATTTGGACCGGGACTGTATATCATATAAATTCTTCAATAGAATTCAATATTTCGACTTCAATTTTGATCAGGATTCTAAATATAAAAAATAAAAAAATCATTTAATAACATCAATTTGTGAATAGTGTCTTTTAATTTCAGTTCAAATCTTCATTAGCAAAACAAATTTAATATACAGTCCCTGGCCAAATTATTAGACGCATTATAAGATTCTGTGTAAAATATTAATTATCAGGTGATGCTATACAGCTTTATTGATTGACTATAACCTTGTTTACGTGTGTATCAATTGGTTATAAATTAGACGATTGAATAAATCAGACGATATATTGTATGAATATTGAAAATTTATTATATCAGGTATTATATTAATATATTAAAATAATTAAATCAAATTATTAGACGCACTGTGGTTTTTTAATAATTACATCTTTTGCACGAGTTTATATGCGATACTCTTATATTTAAACATACATGTAATGGGTTTTTATTCGGGAGATTTTTTTATTAGTTACTTTTAACGTATTGCATTACACTGTTAACCAATTAATAAACAAGCATAAACAAGTGTAAACCGATATCGGCCGCGCAAAAACACTCAAGTTGTAGAGTATCACCTGATAATTAAGATTTTACACAGAATCTTACACTGCACTAATTGGCGTATTAATAATTTGGCCGGGGACTGTAACTATTAATATGTTATAATTTTTTTTAAATAATGGACGGAAAATGAAATGGAGAAAAAAAATACAAAAACCTTTTACAGTCAATTCATTCTTTATTTATATAACATGACAATATATTTGAACAAAAAAATATGTCTAAACAAATACTATATTTACAATAACACTGTAACACCGAGCATGACTGTGGAATAACCATTACAGTGTCAAAACACTATATACAAAAAAGAGGTAGTATAGAAATCATTCCATTTCTTTATAATTCACTTGAAATAAGTGTAAACACATTTTAATAAAATCGTACAAATAAATCTATACTGTTTTACTAATTATCAACTAATTGAAAAATCCAGCTTTTCGTAAATGTCACTCTCATTTTGCCAGGAATAACAACCAGTACTTTTTGTTGGCTGATTACAAACAGCCTGAAATAAATCAAGCTTATTGTGTATTTTCTCATTAGCCTAAAATTATTTGAACTAGTTGTAAAAAGCATACAAAGTGCTAGGTTGATTAAAAATACTAGATACATTTTTAATTAGGCTGAAACGCATTTTTCAATTTTCAATTAGCCATTTCCTTAAATAAAAAACTTTATATACCAATATCAATTTTTTTGTAAATATAAAAAATAAAATAAACTTAAATTTGTGTCATAATAAAAAAAAAATTAGGCGCAACAAGCTGCTTAAAAAATTATTCTCTTTGAATAAAATGTGTTACAATTTCAATTAAGTGCCGAGTTTGAACCCTATTTACGTAACAGCATCATGTCATATTCTCTGATAAGGAGATAAAAATTTTCATTGAAAAATTGTGTCAGAATGAGACACACAAATTTGGTCAAAGAATTTATATACAGAAAATTTTGTCAAAAAACTTATAAGTCTGTTACTTCGTTCTCCAACAGAGCCTAAATTTTCTTATCACTTGGACATAGAATAAGCCCTATTTGTTTCGTGTTGTTATGTTTTGTCACTTAAATAATATAAAATAAACAAATATATTCCGTTTCGGTAAATTTTGTCACATAATGAAACTTAATTAAATTTACATACAGAACAGAATGGAAAAACACGGAGAAAAAAAAACAATGAGGTAATGGTCAACTCTCTGTAAACAGAAAAAGCTTCTCAAAATAAAGCGATTTCGCCAGTCTCCACACTTTTACGCTCTCCGTTACCATGGTAATCTCAAATCTTGCATTTTTTCCTCCGCCAGTATATTCCGAATTCTTTCTGTAATGTATTGCAGTGGGGGAAAAAGCAAGATTTTCCGTAGCCATGGTAACGGAGGGAAGAAAATGTGACAAGTGGAAAAAATCTAGCAACTTTAAGACACCTGTTTTGCTTACAAACAAAGAATATAGTATTCTGTCGATCAACGACAATTGCAGAGAAAATTCAGAAACAGTTATAAAGACTTTATATTCACTATTTTGGACTTTATATTTACTTAAGTATCGAGAAAATTATCATTGAAAGTTTGTGGCTCATGCAATGTCTCTGAAACACTTATTATTATGTACACAATCTTCTTAAGTCTTTGTGGGCGCAGCTCAATGGTATTGAGTTTTTTAACAGAATTTCAAAACCCAGGTTCTAATCTCAGCTTGGCCTCACCAAATTCAATGGCATATTGTTACAACTGGTTTCAGGATCTGATGAACTACCGGTAGCTATTAAACCCTCATTCATGAGTGTGTGGGTCAGCGTGTGCCTCCTGAGGTCGCAGTTCCTCCTGAAGACTTTTCCACAGGAGTCACAGTTGTAGGGTTTGATGTCTGTGTGTGTGAGGAGGTGCGTCTTGAGGTTGCTCCTTTGGTTGAATGTTCGTCCACATGTGGGACACTTGTGGGGGGAGTCCTCCATGTGCAGGATCCTGTGCACTGCTAGCGTCCTCGACTGACAGAAACCTTTGCCACACTCCGTGCACTTGAAGGGTTTCTCCTTTGAGTGAATATACCTGCAAATCAACAAGGATTTACAATTAATCGATGAATAGAAAATGCATTATTTTAATTTTCCAAAATCCCCACCATATATTTATTTCAATGCAATCTATACAAAATATTACATATAACCTTTAACGCTAAATCTTAAGCTCATCTACATTACTTAAACAAGCAATTTATGCAGCTGTAAGGCAAAATCTGATAAGTGTATGCATCCTAAAATATCCATAACTAGAGCACGCAATTTATGCAGCCGGAAGACAAAATATGATAAGTTAATGCATGTCCGGCTGCATAATTGCAAAGATATCTATATGAAGAGCACGCAATTGATGCAGCCGAAAGACAAAATTAGATAAGAGTATGCATCCTAAAATATCCATAACTAGAGCACGCAATTTATGCAGCCGGAAGACTAAATCTGATAAGTTAATGCATGCAAACATATCTATATGAAGAGCACGCAATTGATGCAGCCGAAAGACAAAATTAGATAAGAGTATGCATCCTAAAATATCGATAACTAGAGCACGCAATTTATGCAGCCGGAAGACAAAATCTGATAAGTTAATGCATGCAAAGATATCTATATGAAGAGCACGCAATTGATGCAGCCGAAAGACAAAATTAGATAAGAGTATGCATCCTAAAATATCCATAACTAGAGCACGCAATTTATGCAGCCGGAAGACAAAATCTGATAAGTTAATGCATGCAAAGATATCTATATGAAGAGCACGCAATTTATGCAGCCGAAAGACAAAATCTGATAAGTGTATGCACGCAAAGATAAATTAACTAGAGCATGCAATTTATGCAGTCGAAAGACAAAATCTGATAAGAGTATACATGCAAAGATATCTATACCTAGTGCATGCATGCAAAAGATATCGATAACTAGAGCACACAATTTATGCAGCCGTAAGACAAAAGCTGATAAGTGTATGCATGCAAATATATACATAACTAGAGCACGCAATTTATGCAGCCGTAAGACAAAATCTGATAAGTGTATGCATGCAAATATATACATAACTAGAGCACGCAATTTATGCAGCCGTAAGACAAAATCTGATAAGTGTATGCATGCAAATATATACATAACTAGAGCACACAATTTATGCAGCCGTAAGACAAAATCTGATAAGTGTATGCATGCAAATATATACATAACTAGAGCACGCAATTTATGCAGCCGTAAGACAAAATCTGATAAGTGTATGCATGCAAATATATACATAACTAGAGCACGCAATTTATGCATATTTATAATAATTGCATAATCGCAAATTATATATATATATACATATATATATATATATGCATGCTGATACGGAAATCTGTCTTGAGCATCATAATTAGATAGAGCACGTCTTCCACTTTATAACACACTCAAAAATAAGCGTGTCTGTATCATAATAGAGAAGTAGTAAATCTCAATTCAGAAGCTGCGTTCGTTCATCTATCTTTGGACTTCAAATGAGAAAGGAAAGAAGAAAAAAAAATATCTCGAAAACCATTTAAGCTTAAATATCATTTTCCCCCTCATTCACTTAAAAAAAGAGCACATCAGCAAGATACAATCCAAAACAATTGGCGAGCTCCTTCATTTTCTTAAGCTTTATCTTTTTTTTTCTTCTCTCTCAACCCCCCTCTTCACGTGTTTTATAACTATTATTTATTCCTCTTTTTGTTCACTCTCGCACTCTAAACTTAAATTTTTTATTTTTTTTTTTTTTACCTCTCAAATCAAGTGCGAAGTTCCGGTAGCAAATTCTTTTCGCAACTCATACAATACTTCGAATGAGCAAACGGCCCTCGTCAAGAAAAAACAAAGAAAAAGAAGCAGATCGGGCTAGAGTCGTGCGCCCAGACTACCGGATCGTGGCGATCGTGGGGTCCGAGTGATTGAAGTACCCGGATCCGTCGTGACGTCAAGCTCGTGCCTGACCTTTAGGAATTCAGAGAATGACTTGCTTTTGTTCTATGCACGATGCCGGTATCGAACTTTTTGTTTTTTTAAAATAGCTGGGGATTACTCTTTGCATGCCCACCCCCTTCTAAAAGCATGATAAAGAGGCACGCGGTCTCGTGCGTAATATGGTGGTCCTCCCCGGGCCCTTATTGCAAGACCCCGAACATACTTGGAATATCTGCTTTCGAAAAACTAGAAGTTCCTTGATCATGATCTAGAATGTTTCTTCGAAGTCCCTTTTTTGAATCCCATATCTTAACTTCAATCACGACTACATTGATTTCTTGTTACGTTCTTAAGACAGAACACCATGGGGGTGACAGAGGAAAGAAAGAAGATTTTTTTTTTTTTTTTTCTGAATAAAAATTTATTAAATTGAAAAAGAAACAATGAATAAACTTGACTATGCAAACTAAAAATCAAATTTTAAAAAAATCTTACGTCACTAATTCATCTCAAATTTTATTTCTTGACATTGAAAAGAAGAAAGTTTGAAAAAAGTTTGCCTCATCAATTACAAGACACTTTTCATTTATTAACAATGCAAGAAAAAAAAAATTTTTTTTTTAAGTTTGCATCATTAACGAAATGGCATTTCAGTTATTGACATTGCAGAAAGCTAAATCGAAAAAAGTTTGCACCATCAACTAAATGGAACTTCTTTTATTGACATTACAAAAAGCTTTTTTTTTTAAAAAAAAGTTTGCATCATCAACTAAATGGCATTTCATCTGTTGACAAGGCGAAAAATTAAAGCAAAACAGTTTGCATCATCCACCAAAACAGCACTTCATTCTTCAACATTGTAAAAAAGCAATTTTCAAAAAAAGCTTTATTTCCAATCAAACAGTTGTGTAGCCATTGATAACTCCCCCCTCCCTCCCCCCCCATATTGAAAAAGAGAAAAAATAATATATTTTGGCAATTTTATCTCGGAAATAAAATTGGATTAAAGACTTTAAAATTTTCTTTTTTCATCTTAAAAAAAAATGGGAACTAAAAAATAAGGGGATTATTTTTCACTAATTGTTCATGTGAAAATTTTTAAACTCTACTTAGATATTAACTAAACTCTTAACTAATAGAATCAATGTAAAAATAGTTTTTCTTTTTAACATTTCACTTATTAAATATTTTATCAGATAATAGTTTATACTCAAACTGTCGTAATCACTATTTCGAACAATAGTATTACCATATGCTTAAAAAAAATAATTTTAAAAATAGTGATCAGTAATTTATAGTGGACTCATTGCTGGGTCCACAAGAATTCGCTATAATCGGGCTCGACTGCAGTTTCATACTTAATCGCTTGATTTTGGACATTCTATACAATGCCTATGCATCCTATACAATGGCTTGGCATCCTATACAATGTCTAGGCATCCTATACCATGTCTAGGCATCCTATACAATGTCTAGGCATCCTATAGAATGCCACATTTCATGCACTGGCGATAACATAATTAAGAAGAAAAGAATACGCATTATAACGACTGACATTTTGAATCATGTAAATCTAGTAAACTAGAACACAAAAGACGAGTCTTACCTGTGATCTCTGAGGTGGTCTTGTCTCCTGAAGGCCTTCTGACATATGTCACACGTGTAGGGTCTCTCGTCCGTGTGGGTCCTCTCGTGGATCAACAGGTTGTAGGATTTGGTGAATCTTCTTTGGCAGAATTTGCAGATGAATTCTTTCTTTGGTCTGCTGGACACTCGGGACCTGAAGAACCTTCTCTCCAATAGACTAGCACTTCTGGACGCTGGATGATTCGATTGCTGTTCCTCCAGGGGATGACTGAAGAGGTGAAAGAAGGAAGGATGCTGTGGTGCTTTTTGGTGTGGAATTTGGTGATGGGATGGTGGATAGTGAACGGGTAGAACCAATTGTCGGTGAATCATGCCGCCCTCCAAGGGCAGGACAAGGGGTGGCGGCTCGTTGTCACTTTCATCATCACTAGCTTGATTGGCGGATTCAGCCAGTCTCGTGAAATCGAACTTTTTCCTGGGTCTTCTTCTCTGGGCCAGGATATTTTTAGGATAGGCGGTGAAGGCAGATCCCAGGTGAGGTTGAATAGGAACTATGGGTGCTGGTTTGAGTGGTTGCAGGATGGGGGGTGAAATGGAATATTCATCTCTGGAGGAGGATGAGGAGGGAGGTGAAGGAGATCTGCCGTATTGGCTGCTGGATGGACTGGTGGGTGTGAGAGGAGGGGTTGGTAGAAATCCCTGATGAGAATGCATTTCTTGTGGATCATCTACAAAAGAAAAATACAAATTTTATTCACAAATCAGAGCTAACACATATACATACAACCACAAATAGGTGCATGACAATTTCGAAATAAATTAAATTATTTAAATTAATTAAATTATTTAAATTAACTAAGTCATTTTTAATTGAAATTTTATTTTTGTTAGTGCAAATTTTATAATTAAATTTATTTAATAGCTATTAAGAATCACTTTGCACAATGAAAAAACATTTTTTTGTACGAGTGAGAGAAAAAAGTGGAAGGTAGAATCACTTGTGTTATTCGTATGCAGAATAAAATATCGTCAAAATCAGTAAAGCATTTCAAGTGCAATGTTCTACATTGCAGCATCACATATAATAAATAATAAGTATTATAAATTAATTACCAATAATCAATAAGAAAGCACATAATCAATAAGTAGTGAACACCTGAACCCGAAATATAGAAGAACAACCGCTTTCGACACTAGTTCAAATTCCACCAATAACTTGTTAATTTTTATACGATACCGTTCACGGACTTCACTAATTGCATAGCTAACGCCACATATCTACTGCGGTATGCCATCAGCCCCTTTGCCGTTGGTGGAAGGCATATGCGACACATTAATGCTGGTTTTTTCCCCAAAAATCGTCGACAAGTTTTCTTAGATATTTCAATCAGTTCATTTGTTTTCTGAGTCGTGTTCAAAATTAAAGATTACGTTGTCTAACATTATAACATCACATCCACGTTTCATAGGCTGATCAGCGGTGATAAAATAACATACAATATTAAAGTACATTACAAATATATATTTAGGCCACAATACAAAAACATCAGAAATCAAACGACTAAGAAATTCAAACTTTTAAATCATTTACAAAATTAAAAAAAAAAAATAATAATAATAATAAGGAATAAATCTTTTCAACAGTAACTGTTATTCATTGCGATAATATGGGTTTAATTTATGACCATGTTGGGAGAAAATTTTCTCGTTATTTGGGTACCACTCGCTTCGAATTTTTGCAGTGCAGTAAAATTGAATTCTCCGTTAAAGCGAAATTGATATAGCACCGCAATGAATAATGAGTAAAGAAATGCGTTTTATGTTTCAAGATTACGGGCTTAAATGTATAGGAATTTGTTCCATTTTTGTAGCATTGTATTAAAATTAAAATTCAATTTAAACAACACTAAGTTTTTATGCGTAATTTTTAAAGATCTTATATTTCCAAACGAATGAATTGATATAATATTCCAAATTTATACAACAATGATCTCTGTCAGTTGAGGCCAGTGACAAATTTGGAATTACGGAGATAGTGCCGTAGATTGGAGTTCTGTAAAATCATCTACCGAGTCTAAGACCAGAAAAATTAATGGCGAAAAGCAAAAGAATGTTATTTGTAAGTTCGCTACGAAAGAATATTTTATTACAGTAGTACCTCTATTTAACGAAGTCGCTAAATCCCGATAATAAGTTCGTTGTATGGAAAATTCATTAAATAGAAAATCAACTTTTGAAATACTTAAACAACACAAAACAGATTTTAAATTCATAAACCCTAGACTTAATTAAAATAGCAATAGATACACCGTTATCTTGTAAACTAGTATCTACTATTTATTTTACAAATCTTAAATATAAAAGAAATCTGCATGAAAAGCAAGAATAGAACAAAACATTATCCAGTGTTACACTATCATGCTACATACATTTTCAACTAAAAAAAAGCTACATTTATGTATAAAATTATATCTGCATTTATTATAAAAGTAACTTTAAACATACATTACCACGTGCGTTGCTAAATTTAATTGCTACTGATAAAATCAGTTAATTTTGCCTGTGTTTTTCATTTGAAATGAGAAAAAAAAAAAAAAAAAAAAAAAAAAAAAAAAAGAAATTAAAAAAAAGGAGGAAAGGGATTTTACTGCTTTCTCTAAAAGTTAGTGTCTTCGAATTATCAATATCCCCCATAAAATGCGTTAACAAAAATGTTCGAAAATATTTTGGGAAATAAGGAAAGTGGATCTCAAAGAAAAGTTCGTTGCAAATAGGAAATTCACTTCGCTATTTGGAAGTTATTTTACGAAGAAATTTCCAAAACGTTCTTGGTTCCTCGGGGGAAAAAATCTTCAAAATAGAGAAATTCGCAAAATGGAAGTTCGTTCAATAGAAGTCCGAGTGTATTTTTGAAAGTGAATATTAACGAGTTGTATATAAAAATTGGAAACAAATTTACAGAAGGACAAAAGAAAAGAATCAAAAGCCGCAACGTTACCTGCACAATGTTGAGGTAGTGCTTACAGATCAAAATCCAGACCTCTATTAAGAGTTTCAACAACAAGTGGAAGTGAGTTAGCAATAAGAGTCTCATGCATATGCGTAAGAGCTCCAGCGGCGCGGACGTGTTTTTATTGCGGTTGCCCGTTAAATAGCTAGCTGTTCTAAAGGTACCGAAACAGCCACCCCCGGAAAAGTATCACACAGGTGGAAAGATATAAAATTCTAAAGAGAAACGTTTAACCTGGTGGACGTCTTACAGTAAAACCTCAAAGAAAAGGTTAATTGTCAGAAAGATTACGAACAGTTGGTTTACACAAGGTGCTCCTTCCTGCCCTCCCGGTTTCAGTTTTCGGCACGATAAAAAGGTACTTAATACGGTACCCTAGAGTGTCTTTTAGTTTACAAAATTAAGACGGAATATGAATATGAACGTATAATGTTTTAAATAAAAAATTTAATTTAAACTATTAAGACTAGAAATTTAAATAATAACAGAAGATGAGATTTTTAATTTAAAATTTATCACTTAGAAAACAGTCTCATAAATGCAATAAGATATATATATATATGATACAGTGAATGACCGAAATCAAGAGAATGTTGACTTTCACCGGTGAATGTCAAATTCGCTTTGGTGAATTTCCGAAATATTTCTTACATATGATTCGATATTAATTTATTCGTTGATATTATTATATTTATTCGATAGTTTAATATCTGCTGAGGATAGATTAGGAGAAACATCCGTGTTCAGAGTAACGGTTAAATGCACACTGGGCTGTGGCATCTGAGTTTAAAAAAAACTTTGATGTAGGGCATACCGGGTAAATACATGCCAGGCAGTGGCACTTAACTTAACCTTGTATACATTTCGGACATTTACCAATTACAGTTAATTTGGATTAACTAAGTGATTGTCAATATTCACCGGTGGAAGTCAAGCATCAATCTTAGTCATTAAGAACAGATTCAAGTAATGAAACATAATTAACTAAGAAAACTTACTTAACTTTTTTATTAGTTATTTCTAATTATTTTCCGCGAAAGATAATTAATTATTTTAATAATATGCTAATTATTTTCCGCGATTTTTTTTGTATATTATTGATAAATTTTTATAGTGCGTTTCCGTATAGTTTAGTCGTGATACAGAATCCACTGGGCTTCAAAAATGCATTTTTTATGCTACAAACTTATCCAAAAGGTCATTGAATAGAATTTCTTAACTTTCTAAGATTTTTTTTTTTTTTTTCATTAAAATTAAAAACTCTGATCCGCGAATCCAATTATATTTTCACACAGACAATCGCTTTGAAAAGGCATAGAAATAATAATTTTGAATTATTATTTCTCAAAACTTATGCACATTGGATGCACTGTATCAAGAGCTTATAACATTCGTTTTAACACTTAACGAACGTCAATCAATATTTTCAAATTTTTAGTGCTCTTCATTGAATTTTGATTTTCTATGTCAAAAAAATTAAACAGCGAAATGAAAAGAAAAATAAATAAAAACAGTTCAATAACACAAAGTTGCATTGATATCATAAATAATAAACTCTCTGAAAAACGATTCAAATTTTGGCCGTAATGCTTTTTTTTCTAATTGAACCATAGTATGCTGTCATTAAATTTAAGAAGAGGGATAATATGGTTTAATTGTACTCTATTAAGGTTATAGCAATTTTGAAGAAGCTCAGCATTTTCAACGGTTCAAAAATTCAAAATAAGAAGAAAATTATGGAATTTACTTTTAAAGCAAATATTATAAATTATTTAAATTGGAAATTAAAAAAAAAAAATTTTTTTCTCTATCTTAATTAGTTAAATTATATACTGTATTCGTAATACGGAGAAAACATTTACGAAATGAAAAACGTGTCCCTAGTTGTGGTAATAAAATAATTTGCATTCTGATTATCTGGAATGAATTAAAAATGAGAATGTTTATTGGGTTTAAATAAATTAATTTTTTTTAATAATTTCTGTCTTAAGATTTTTAATTTAATGCTCCTTTTGGTGCATGTCATCAAATGCATGTCATTATATTAAATTGTTCTTTTTTTTAAAAATATTTTATTTATTTTTTTCATTTATTTCTTGGAGTAAGTTGATATGTAACAAAAAATTATCAAAATTCTTTTACTAAAAATTAGTTCTTGTGAATCGTTTATCTATATTAGACTTTACATTAACATATGAGAGTGACTATATATATATATATATATATATATATATATATATATATATATATATATATATATATATATATATATATATATATATATATATATATATATATATATATATATATATTATTATTATTATTATTATTATTATTATAATTTTCAAAAAAGAAGAAAGAAAAGGAAAAAAAAATTGATGAACACATTTAAAATATCGATATAGTTCCGTACAAAAGTTTGTATACTATACTAATACACGTTATTGCTACTTACACGTTCATCATTATGAGAAAAGTATTTTACATGAACATTGTTAATACTGTTGAATACTTGCGCAAATTCTGCCGATTTTTTTTTCTCGGGTATTAAATGTGTAAAATATTTATATATTTTTTTTATTAGTATTATTAGTATTATTTTAAAAAAAAAAAAAATAAAAAAAAAAAAGGTTAGAATAATGCATTTAAACTATGGATATAGTTCCGTACAAAAAGTTAGATACATATTATACTAATACTTTTATTGCTACTCATACATTCATCAATATCAAGAAATACCTAACATGAAAATTGTTAATACTGTTGTATATTATGCTTGCACAAATTTTATCGGACTTTTTTTTCCTTTGGTATTAAGTGTATAAAATATGCTCTGGTCATAAATAATCCTTGTGGTCAATAATAGCGAATGTTTGCATTCCTATTTCATCACCTGAGTGTAACAGCTTCATTGCAAACTATAAAACCTGTCACGTGTTGTTGCATGCCTTCACATGGGAAACAAATAAATGGAATGCTCCTTCCTACTTTCGAAAGGTAAACACAATGTATCAATTTCCAGAGAAAACATTCTCAGGAAGGCCATATTTCATGGCCTGGAAATCAGCATCAGAAACATTCCAAGAATTGGAATTCTACAAACATTGTCACCATTCGACACGGTTTCAAGAATTGCCACTGACAAATTGGGCCACCGCCTTGCAAGTTCCCACGCCTCGCACCACATTTTATTACCTTCTCCAGAGTGCGGGGGGTCTCCCTTTTCCTCTTCCAATTCAGCACTCTTTTCTACGCTGATTAGCGTTTAACCAGAAAATCACCTTCTTATCTGCAGTTGTTAACCACATGCAGAGTAGGGTTCTTGTGGCCGCGAGTCTTTTTCCCACGTTCGGGTTTCGATCCGGAACAAAATGCACACCTAATTGGCAGCCCTCCTCCTCATTGCAACAAATTGGATGGTTTGCTAATTAAATGGCTCACTTAGTTCCCCTCGAAGAAAATCGTTCGATGATACCTCAGAGGGTAACGACTTATTTTCTCGAATTAATCACCAGGAGACAGTTTTCTTCCAAAGAACTTCTATTCCAACACTTTTTACACCACTAAAAATTCCGAGCCACGTTGCACCGAAAATTAGTAATTATTTGCTACAGTAAAATGAAGATCAATTTTACCATATTTAAGCATTTTCACTAGCTCCAATTATCATAAGGTTGCACCAAAAGTTGATGTTTTAAATAGATAAAACATATTTATTTTCATTTTTTTAAGGAGGGAAAGGTTGCACCATTATTAAGTATTTCTAAAGTGCACAATTGCAGGGCAAGGTTGTTAAACTATTTACCGGTTACAAGTTTTTTCGTTGAAAACTTCACACTTTCTGCGCTGCTAAAAATTCCGAGCCATATTGCACCAAAAATTGGTATTCATTTGCTCAATAAAATAAAATTGGGCCCAATATTACCGTAGTTTAGTATTTTCAGAAGAAGTTTGCACCAAAAGTAGGTATTTTAAAGAGACAAAACACCAACTTTTTTTTTAAAATAAAAGCAGAGAAAGGTTGCACCATTATTAAGTATTTCTAAAGGGCATAAATGCAGGGCAAGGTTGCACTATAAATTAATATTCAACTATCACCAAAATATTAGGAAAACTATTTACCGTAAGTGAGTTATTTCATGACTATGGTTTGCTGTAAGCTAACAAGCTAACCATATTATACCACCAACGAAATTTAAAAAGGCAACATAAAAGAAATGAACTTTAATTAATGTAAATTAGCCACTCACCTACTTAAATAAGTTGATACTTGAAACAACATGCAATAATACATCGAGACCACGTCGTAAAGAAATATCGTTCAGATTACAACCACCGTCAAAGTTTTGTCTTTTACGAAATTTTGGTGTTGTCAATTGCATTCTGAAAGTATTTCTCGATCATTCTAACCAATTTATTGTATAACTAAATTAAAATAATCTTTTAAATAACCAAACTTTGGGCAAAGAGAAACTTTGCACCAAATTCTGGTTAAAGATTTACAAAGTTGTTGTTTTTTTTTTTTTTTTTTTTTTTTTTTTTTTTTTTTTACAGTGTAGATGCAAGTTGAAAATCGGAAAAAAATTGCACGTTTTCTTTTCTTTTTTTTTTTACAGTGTAGATGCAAGTTGAAAATCGGATAAAAATTGTACGCATAGAATTTCCGACGACAGGCAAATCATTGCTGCACAAGAAATTATAACTAAATTTTGTTTAAAAATAATAATAAAAAATAAGTAGGTTTCTGGTCTAGTTTTAACGGCTGAAACAGAATTTTACTTATTATAAAATTATTATTAATTTTTTTTTTCATCTCGATTGGCAAACTGTACTACAAAATTATGACTGAACGGGATTCGTAAAGAAAATCGTTAAATTTAGAACAGAATTCACTTTTTGTAGAATTATTTGCTTAAATTTTTACTCCATAAAAGACTAATTACTGCTACAACGAGAACGAATTATAATTTAATTTAGTTCGTAAAGAAAACTTTAAAAATTAAAACCATATTCTGCATTTTATGGAATTGTTCGCCTCAATTTTTACACAATTTTCAAACTGTAATGCTAAAAAGGGAAATTTATTCGTAAAAAAAAATCGTGAAATTTAGAACACGATTCTACTTTAATGGAATTGCTTGTTGTCTCTGTTTTTGCAAGACTAAAAAGCTATTGCCTTGTTACAAATAAAAAAATAATTTTGTTCGACTAGAAAACCATGAAAATTAAAATAAGATTCTACAAAATTCTATAGAAATTTTTGTCTTCGATTCCTATACGACTCAATTATCGCTTTATGTACTACAAATAACGGAATTTTATTCATGAAAAAATTAATAGAAGATTTCGTTTTCGGTTAAATTTTTATATATTATTCTCTAAGTTGAATAATTTTTGTAATTGCAAGTTTTAATAATAGTTAGTAAGGTGTTAATACTAAAAAATAATAATTTAATGATAAAATTCAAATAAGTAATAAATATTGATGGGCAAACTTGAAATAAAAATGTTTTTAGCAAAGACTACTCATTAATTATCATTTTTTAATTAACTAAGACTGAAATTATAAAAGAAAAAAAAAATCATATTAGCAACTAAAATTAAATTAAACAAAATATATTTTTCTTCTTCTCAAGGTTATGATAAAATTAACGTTTTACTTATTTTAGTCATTACCAGTGTTAACTTTATGTATCCATGAGAAATCGATTTTTTAATCGTTTTAATCAAACAGTTTTTTCAATCGTAAAGTAACAATTTTAGGATGAAAGAGAAAATCTGAATTATAATCCTTCATCAATTGAATAGCACGTTAAGTAACAATTAATATCAGAGAAGAAAAAAAATCTGCCGTCTTTGCTAGTTTAGTTCAATAACACGTTAAGTGACATTTTAAAGAAAGTGATAAAATCATCTTTGTCGTACAAAAAAGATTGGGAAAAATAAATGTTCTAAGGTAAACCCTAACATATTCGTAAATCTCCGATTTTTAAATAAAATACAGTCGGACCCAGGGCCGTCTTAAAAACATGCAGGGCCCCCGGGCACAAAAATATTTTAGACTCCTATAACACGCTATAATGTTTAAAAACGAACTAAAAAAAAAATCTCATATATAAAATAAATCATTTTTAAGATAGAATTTTAACAAATTTAAACACATTTTGATTACCCCAAAAACTCAACAAAAAAAAAGCATTTTTAAACCATGTATCATTTTTTAAAATAAAAATGGAGATGCTACCCAGTCGTAATCCTCAAGTAATAAAATAATTTTCAAAATCATGGAAGTTAATTAAAATAATTAAATTAAATATAACAAATGAATTATTTTGTTATGAATTATTTTGTTAATGAATTATTTTGTTATGAATTATTTTGACAAACTGAACAGTTATTAAAACATGTTTCAATGCCCAAGTACCTAAAATTTTCATTGGAACGTTGAAAAATAAATTTCGGTCCCCTGTTTTAAGTTTTCTTGTTAATAAACTATTCAAATTTTTGGTGATTGCATGATAATCAATCAAAATTTGTAAGAAAAAAATGCACACTTTATATAATGGAATATATTTATTTTAAAAAATATATAAGACAATGTTGTTTATTCTTTTAACACAATTTATAAAAAGTAAGATTCTCAAGGGCCCCTTGAGATCTTGGGTCCCCCGGGCACTGCCCAGGTGTGCCCATGCGTAAAGACGGTACTGGTCGGACCTCTATTTAACGAAGTCACCAAATCCCGATAATAAGTTCGGTGTATGGAAAATTCATTAAATAGAAAATCAACTTTTGAAATACTTAAACAACACAAAACAGGTTTTAAATTCATAAACCCTAGACATAACTAAAATAGCAATTGATACACCGTTATCTTGTAAACTAGTCTCTACTATTTATTTTATAAATCTTAACCACAAAAGAAATCTTCATGGAAAGCAAGAATTGAACAAAACATTACCCAGTACATGCTACATACATTTTCAACTTAAAAAAAAAAAAGCTAAATTTATGTATAAAATTATAGCTGCATTTATCAGAAAGCAATTTTAAACATACATTACCACATGCGTTCTTAAATTTAATTGCTATTGATAAAATCCGTTCATTTTGTCTGAGTTTGAAATGCAAACAAAAATGAAACAAGAAGTTTAGTGTTCAAATAAGTGATATCCCCCATAAAATGCGTTAACAAGTTTAAAATGTTCTGAAATATTTTGGGAAATAGGGAAAGTGGATCTCAAAGAAAAGTTCGTTAAAAATAGAAAATTCACTTTGCTCTTTGGAAGTCATTTCACGAAGAAATTTCCAAAATGTTCTTGATTCCTCGAAGACAAAAAAAAATCGCAAAATAAAGAAATTCGCAAAATGGAAGTTCGTTAAATAGAAGTCCGACTATATAACTTGATGCTCTTGAATTTTACCTCTTTTCCTGCAATAAATAAATAAAACATTGTAAAAACTCCTGTAGGTATTTCCTTAAAACTCAATCCTTGTTAGTTTTTTAGCTAAGACAACATTTTTCCCTTTTTAAGCGTGAAGTGATAAGCATTGTTAAATTCCAATGGGGAATGTAGTCATTTTTCTCCAGAAAACTATTATGTGTTTGTCACCTGACAATGGTCACTTACCACTAACATGTTTGAATACGCCCCACAATCCTTTCTGTGGACACTGTCCACAGCTGACCACCCTAAACATAACCTTTCAACCCTACCACCAATGCTTTCATTATGTCCTGACAAATTATGGTCTTCCTGTTATTTTTAAGAAAGCTCTCCGCAGGGCCACCCCAGTATATTCTTCGCACTTTTGACAATAATTGCTTTTCATAAACTGAATATTTAAGAAAAATACCACAACTGTCAAGAAAAATGGTTATAAAAGCTATTGTACGCCAGCAGCTGCTGTACACTACTTTGATAGGAGTTTGACACAAAACCTGACACTGAATAATTAATCGATAAGGGGGGCTTTTCTTTGACTCATAATTTTATTTTCATAACCGTCGTTGAACAGTCCACCCAATTTCAGGTTTACGATAATTAATGTTTAACTCCATAGCCTTGTAATTTGTAACCCAATCCAGAAGACAATGGAACAACTGGATCAAATATTGGAAGAAATTTGCCTTTCGTTAAGGATGGATTTAAACGCATAATTTCATGGTTAGCCTGACGGTAAGGGAACTCTAGCCCATGATCCCTCTACCACTGAGGATAGTCAATGATCAATGTGAGTCGGGTGCGTAATTCGTATCGAACAGCTAATTAGGATTCGAACCCGGTTCATATCATTGAAAGGCGATTGCTCTATCCTCTGAGCTACCACAGCTCGTTACTCATAATTTACATTGAAGTTATGTAAGTAAAATTTTAATTTATTCTAACTGTTTGTTCGTTCCAAAGGCCACATAACAACATATGGGTGCATTCTATATGGCAAGATGGTATGTATAGTTCAAAATTAATGACATTTTACTCGTGCGTAAGGTATGTAGAGGTTTTTATTTTGTTCGGTAAAACACTGTTTAGTTCAATTTTGGAAGAGTTACTTGGCAGACAATGTTTTCTTAGAATGCTTTAAAGTTACATACATGCTTTTTTTTTTTTTTTTTTTTTTTTTTTTATGTATTTACGTCGAAAGAAAATTTATAAAGTAGCTAAGTGCGTTACATACTTTAAGACGAAGAATTACGAATAAGCACTGACCAATAGTCGAAAAAGAGATTTTCTTTTTTTAAAAAATCAATAAAATATTAATAGATATCTAGAAAAAATCTATATCCCCTTAAATCAGATTTCTGAAATAATTTAGTGAGTTTTCTTTCTTTGGGTACATAGAAAGGTGAATATTACTGTTATAAATTTTTCGAGTTTCTGGAAAAATCTTATGGGAAATCACGGGATTTCCGGATCAAAACAGGAACATTTCTCAGAAAGCACATCTAAATTTGGAACATTTAAAATTAATCCGTTATAATTAGGGCAACTGCTCTAAATATGGAAACTTTTATTTCAGGAAAATCTAACCAAAACTAAAATTAATCATTTTTGTTAAAAGGAATGATACGACTTTTGATTGATGCTGAAAATAAGTTTACACCCAATTTCGTGTTGTTGTTGTTTTCTAGAGAATTAAGCATGCTAAAAAAGAAGGTCTTAATCATCAAATAAAACAAAAAAAGTTCTGATTATCATTAAAATTTAGGTGAAAACTGATATTTAGTATACCAAGTCAGAAGAAGAATATTTTGTTACTCCTAAGCAAATACTAATTCCAAAAAGTTTATCTTATTATTAAAAATGTTTGAATATTTATCTTAAGCACATTCTTTAAATCCATGCGCCATTCGCACATAAACACCAGCGTACAAACCACAAACTATATCATTTAACAAAGTCGTATTTTGCACTTATGTTTAACATAATTTACTTTATCACACTTTTTTTTCCATTTTAGTCAAATAAAAAAAATAATAAATAAACAGCCAGCAGACTGGTTAGTAATGAGTCGAGCTTGTTTGATGGGACACAACCCGGTTTTTCTTGTGTTCGTCTGTTATTATCACCGATTTCGAAGAGTGTGGGTGGACTTAATTTAATTACCGTCTTCTATTTTGCACCTGCGTCAGTAATTGTTTGTCAAGGTCAGAAACGAGACAAAAGGACAGGCTGACAGATTTCAATTTATTTTTAAGTTAACAGTCCAGTCAAAAAGAATGATTCATTCTATTTGATCGGGGTAAAGGTTGTATGGAACACTAAGAAAAAGTATTAAATGGTGCCCCAAACGTTCCAATGTCACTTTTAATGAACATAAACTCAGTGTCATACGCATCACATTATTCCATTTATAAGATTTGTGATTGCTTTATAACCAGTATTCAATTCCTACTATTAGTTCACACTCTCCCTATATCTTGTTCAAATTTTCAATCGTTAATAAAATATTTTGTATTCATCCGTTCAAGTTCAAATACATTTTTTTAAAACTTGTAGTGGATGACACTTGATGTTAATACAGTTTTTTCAAACATTATTTCATTTATTAAGTAGGAATGAGCGAAAAACGAAATGGAATTTATTTTCTGATTGGTTGAGCGTTAGTTTTTGTTTTAAATTTTACTATAAGCGATTCAGTTTTTCGCATATTTTAAAAATAACACCAGTGATAATTTTTAACTTATAGCTCTATTTGAACAAAGAAATAGTTCATTGTGCACATTTAAATATTTAATTATTTTATATTCGCTGTGTCAGATAAATTCAATAAAGAACATGACGTAGTAGCACGTGTGGTCCACGTTATTAAATTTATACTTTTATAGTTGTCTGATACCACTCATCTTTTTTTTTTCAATTCCTACTATAAGTTCACCCTCTCCCTATATATATTTATGTATCTTGTTCCAATTTGCAATTGCTTATTAAATAATTTTTATTCATCCCCTTAAGTTCAAATACATTTAAGCACTTTTAGCATTAAGCACAAAATTAAGCTTTTTTTTAAAACACTCAATGAAAAAACCACCTTTAAGGGCTTTTAAAAACGAAAATCGAAAATAAATACCTTTAAGCACTTTTTAAAAACACCACGCCCCATGAATGAAAATGTCATCATTACAAGATAATTTTTAATCTCAAACTTAAAGAAAGGAATGAGAAAAAAAAAAGTCATGTAAGTCAACAAACAAATCGCTAAATACGTACTGAGCGTTATTAATATTAATAGAAAAAGGTTGTTCCCTATAAGTATTGTTTTTTAATAATAAAAAGACTATTGTAAGTCCACGAAAACAATGTCAGTCAATTTAATGAATCGAAACTGACGATAAATAATTCTCTTAACAAATCTTGACACCCTCATCAACAATAAAAACCATCTTTTTATAAGTCTGCCCTATTAGCGAACCTTTTTCTATGCAAATGAGTTGTTGTGTAGAGGAGGAGAAAAAAAAAAAAAAAAAAAAAAAGAACACTCATTCGTCAAGACCTGCCGACAACACTTCTTCATTGCCACAGTTTCCGCCACATTGAATAACACATATTAATAATGATTCTAATGACTGCAAAGAAGAGAAGAAACAGACAAGAAGTTGTTGAACAGGGAGGCCCTTTAAAGACCCGGATTAGAAGACACTGCGGGGTGTCAACCGCCCTGTTAGGAAGGTCATTTGCAAATGTCCCATTACGTTCTTTTGCTACGAGGTGCTGGGATTTATTTTTATGCATGAATGCTCAGAGCGGCGCGTTTGGCTTCTCTTCTTTTGTTTGAAGTGCTTTTCATAGTTCTTTCGAGAAGGAAAGTAATGAAAGTTACAATTATAAGTGACTTTAGGTAAATTTAAAACTAAATGTACCATCTTGCGCTAAAGAACGGACAAATAACTAAAATATTACAAAAAGATATTAAACTTTTTGAAAATCACCCATTTGGCGACGTTTTTCCACTTTGAGGAAATTATCAAAACCACTGCCTTATTCTCAGTTTTTGCAAATTTTCAATGAATCCAGATAATGCAACATTAGAGTTAGTTCTTAAATATTAAAAATTCGCTAATTATTTTATTTTAATTTATTTTTCGCTAATTATTTAATATATAACTATTTTTTTTTTTTTTTTTTAAAAGAATGAAGTAAGGAGGGTTATTTTCCGTAAACCTAAAACTAATCCTTATATTTATTTATTCTTTTTTTTTTTTTTTTTAAATATCTAGCTACCTTTATATAATTATTTAATTAATTACTATATAATAATTTTATTTTATAACCGTCGTTGAACAGCCGATCCAATTTTTTCGGTTAAAGACTACTGATGTTCAACTCCGTAGCCTTGTAATTTTGAACCCAATCCTGAAGAAAAGGGAACTTCTGGATCAAGTATTTGGGAGAAATTTTCCTTAGTGGAGGACTTTCCAATGGAACAAACCCGCATTTGCGTTACATGAAGAGGAATACAACGAAAACTTAACACGGTTAGCCTGACGGCAAGGGGGCTCTTACCCGTTATCCGTCTACCACTGAGGATATTTTTACGTCAGCACTGTGGTTTTATGAACGGGATTCGGAATTCGAATCCACCACCCATGGCTAAGATTTGAATCCGGTTCATCTCATTCGAAGGCGAACGCTCTTTCCCTGAGCCATCATGACTCTTATATAATAACATGCCCTTACATTTATATAATAATCAATTACGTGTTTTTTTTCCTTTGTTGCTTTTTACGCCCACAACATTAATTTATTACGAACTACATCACACTGTTTGAATCAGAGCGTTTGCATTTCCTCTAAAGTAACGTTAATTTGAATAAATGATAATTATGTCAACAGATGCGATACACAAGTTTTGAAGTGCTTTAATAGTTTCTCAATACAGCTGGATATCGAAGTCAAATTAAAATAATCATTGATTATTCTTTAAGACGTGAAATATATAATGCTCTTGTAAAAACTCTCCAGGCGCGATACGGGCAAGCCCGTAACATCCCATACCGTGACAGGAAGTGAAATTGAATATTCCTATTAAGCAGCAATACATCTTCCACGCCTAACTAATAAATTCAAAAAGCGTTTTCCTTGCTTCAACAAGAAAAATGAGTTTTAAGAAGAAATAAACAGTTAAAATGTGCGCACAATGTTTAAACATTGATAATAGACACTAAAAAGTTAAACAAATGTGACCATAAATATAGGTATCAATTCTTTTCTTTGGCTTGATGGTATTAACACGTCGTTACCACTATGTCATCATGCTAGTTCGATAAAGTGTTCTTTTATGCACTGTTAATTCCTTGCGGTGTTAATTCTTTTATTCTAGTTCAGTGAAGAAAGTTTCTAGCAGCGAGTCATTTAACTTTCACACCAAATTTGAAAATTTTACACGTTAATTCAATCATTACTTTTCATACTACACATATGTAGACATACGACGCAATTTTGTACACGTTAATTCAATTATTAGTTTCCACACTACACACACGTAGACATACAACGCAATTTTGCACACGTTAATGCAATTATTACTTTTCATACTACACATATGTAGACATACGACGCAATTTTGCACACGTTAATGCAATTATTAGTTTCCACACTACACATATGTAGACATACGACGCAATTTTGTACACGTTAACGCAATTATTAGTTTCCATACTACACATATGTAGACATACGACGCTATTTTGCACACGTTAATGCAATCATTAGTTTTCATACTACACATATGTAGACATACGAAGGGCTATGATAAACTATAATTTTTTTCCTAAGGTTAAATTTTCAGGATTTTTTTCCCTCAGCACTTTACACGTTTCAAGACTTACATTATACATCAACAGAATACACATACGCTCCCGCAGGTGAATAACGGAAATTTGGCTCATTATACCATTATACAAAAATTAGTAAAAAAAAAAAGTGTGTTCAACCAGCTTCGCCGGAATATATTCGGGTTTGCCTTGGACTTTTTAAGGGGGATCTTCCCTCAAATCCCCTTTTTGTTGCGGGTTTTATTGCGGTCAACGTCCCTCAGGTTTGTATCTGACATATATCAGATTAAGAGGATGAGCGACGACAACAAAAATTAGTAATACATAATATAAATGTAAAATTTTTACACACACTTAGATATATTTTAGCAGCAGTCTTAGAATTTGAACAAATTTAGAACACCGATATATGGAGCGAATTACACACGGAAAAGAACATAACAGATAAAAAAAAAAGAAAAAAAAGACATGACTCACATCGAGTCAGGAGAAGGGAGGGGAGGAGGAAAAAACCAGAAACCACTTAACCGTCTAGTATTTTTACACTTCCCAATTAACAGCAATAATTGCGCCATAAAGCTCCCAATTAAGTGGGGGGAAAATAATTCCTCTCGGACGGCGCGGACGGGCTATCATAAACAACTTGAGGGCACACTGCTATACAAACATTATCCTCATAATTCATAGACTTATCGCGGGCCAATTTAATTCCATCCTGTCCATCGTCAGCACATTCTCCAAACATAGCCACCGGTCATTCCATAGGAGCATCGAAGTCAGCGTTCGATAAAACCATCAGAAATCGACCGACACTTCAATTAAATGGGAAAAAACCCACGAAAGATGGGTATATTTCCAAAATATACAAAGCCGATGAGCGACGAGACAGCCAATCGGTGTTTCGTCACCTAACTGATATCAAACGGAGCCGCCGTGATATCTGTTTATTTTAACGTTCTTTAAAAGTCTTCTGAAAAACAAATAAATCAGGAATGTTTCTTATGAATATTTTTTTTTTTTTTTTTAAATTGAGATAAGAATGTTTTTTAACTTGGCATCACTTCGGCGACGCAGTTATTATTCTTTTTTCACAATCTTTGTCTATTTTTTTTTTTTTTTTTTTTTTTTTTAATCGGTTTCGGCGACGTGGTGGCGTTTTTGCTGCGGCTGCGTTGACGTTTCTGATGAATTTTAAGAACATTTTGAGCATGGGGGGATGAAGCTTCCATCGGCTGCTGACGACAAGTGGTATAAACACTGGGATATCTTACCACCGTTTTACTAATTGAAAAATAGTATCAGCATCTTGATTAAACGATGACGCGCCAGAACGTTAAGAACACTTGCTAAAAATAAATTTTGAACATTTGCAAAAAATAAATTTTAACTAACTCTTATCTCAGCTTCAAAGGTTACTTTTTAAAATAAATTGCTAATTCGTGATATAATTTTTTGCTTTGACCGTGAAAGAAATATTTAATGGCAACTTAGGTTGCTAATATTTAGTAATTTGAAGCATGAAAAAAAAATTATATATATATATATATAGTCGTCTCCATTTAATCGCATATCGGATAATCGAAGAATAACTCGCTTAAGCGAATAAAATATTTAATGGAACCAAATAATTTTATATGAAACTAATGTTAAACTTCCCCATTTAAACGGATATTTGTTGTTGTTTTTTTTGTCCCCGCCCAATTGCACAAAATAGAGATACTGAAATAAGAAAAATCTGTCTAATTTTGTGAAATGTTCCACCAGCTAAAATGGAGCTTCCGTATTTCAGTTAAGATATGGATACAATAGAGGTACTTCCTGTTCATTAATTGGTCTAAAGAGTATAGTTTAGTTTAGGAATTAATCAAATCTTGCTGCTTGTTATACATTGAAGTAGTACCCCTCGTTGACTTACTTCACTCACAAATAATTTAGAATGTAAAAAAAGGTACGGAGTGTTTGGTGGTCAAGACTTGTCGTCTCCTCCTGGTGCGCTATGATCTTTGGAAGAAAAAAAAAAAGTTTCAAAAAACCTTACACACCAGTGTACAATCTGTATTAATCCAGTGAATAATGGTTGCAAGTTGTGCGCGAAAAAGAATGATTTGAATAAATCGAAGAAGAAAAAAAACATTGAATCTTGGAAACAATAAATTTCAAAATATAACTCATTAATTTGGAATTTCCCAAGTTTCGAGAATTAGAAAAAATAAATGGTAAAAATAAAAATTCTGAATGTATTTAAAAGGAATGCGCAAGTCCTGAAAGTCTTCTTAGAAACTGAAAGGGAAAATGTAATTTTGATAAATTGACGAATTAAATGGGTATAAAAACAGTCTTCAATTAGAGACTTTTTCAGAAGGGATTAAATAATAATTTAGTACCTACATTTTACTTTTCACTAACATTGATTTATTTTTATGCAACTTTAAATGACAATTATATTTTGATACTAACACAGACAGTTTTAATTATAATTGTTTATTGATCATAAAACTGAGTTTATTTAATCAAAACGCTGCACCATGCATTAAATATCATTAAAAAGTAAAATTTTGCTAAAATTTAGAATTTAAGATCGAATATTGCGACCCCCCTTTTAATCGAATAACCCGCTTAATTGCATAGCTTTGGCTGGAACAGATGGTATTTCTTTTTAGTAATCCATTTTTATTTCATTTTTTTTTTTTTAATTTTCAGTCAATCAAAAAATAAAACAATTGAAATAAAAGGAAGTCGTATAATACAATAAACAAGTGTAAATTAACGTCAAAAGTCAACAAACTTCAGTCGGACTTCACTATACTGAACTTATCGCAGACCACTATTGAGTCGACTATAAACGTTGATTTATTACATCACGTAATTTGTTCAATACATTGATGTGGGGAAAATAAATATATAGTTAAATTTAACTTTTTTTTTTTTTTTTTTTGCATCTTACTTTACACGATTTTATAAAAATAACCGAGATATTAAACCAACCCTATTGGTTGGATTCAAACATAGTTACAATTTTCAAAAATCATATTGATTTAAAAAAATAAATAAATAAAATTGGGAACCGCTGCTTTAGGATATAGCTTAACATATACTCTAACAAAATTATATTTGAAATCGTCAAATAAGACAATTTCATAATTTTTTATTTCTTAACAGGGTGCGTAGCCAGATTTTTCAACAAAAAATAAGCACCTTTAAGTACTTTTTAAGCACTCAAAAAATATTTTTAATCACTTTCCAAAAAAAAAAAAAAAAAAAAAAATCATAATTAGGATCTGTGCAATAATAAAAAAAAAATTTCTATCGTTTAAAGTTCTTAATTTATAAACATAAAATCAATAAAATTCAAAAGCATTATCAAAAACCTAACATAATCATGATAAAATAACTAGTTTCTGATAAATATTGCAGAGAAAATTGTGAAATTCATGCATTTTTTTGTAATTTAGAACGACAATCGATACTGCAAAGAAAAAAAGAAATCTCTTTTTAAAAGATAGAAAATTAAGCCCTTTTTACAAATCCCGAATAAAAAAATAAAAAACATCTTCAAGGGCTTTTAAAAAACGTAAATCACAAATATGCACCTTTAAGTACTTTTTGAAAAAGTTACGCAACCTGATTAATGTAATAATACTTTTTATACTATGCGTATATAGAGATAGGTGTTACAAAAAATTATGAAATGTTGGGTAAATAATAAAGTAATAAAAATGAATGAAACTAGTAGCCTTTATTGAGTTTTATGTGAATAAAGAAGGTAGCTACTTTATATTTCGATTCAGTATCATAAAAATCAGTAAATTGTTTAAAAATATTATCAAAATGTGTGACTTGCTCAGAGGTAAGAGCATAGTGACACCATTCTTAAAAAGCAATCTCTAATGCTACGAGATTTTTGGTGAAAAAACATAGAAGAAATAAATTGGATCATAACTCCTGATATTAAGGGGCAAACTAACGGTCAAAACTGACCACAGAGTGACTAAATGTATAAAAAATTGTCTGCCAGTCGCCACCTTTTCAGTCAAAAATAGACTCTACGACATAAATATGGATTTATTATAAAATTTTATAATATTCTGAAAACTACTTTATTTCTCGCGTGTTACTTAAAAGGCTTCCTCTTTTTAGAAATAAACCTTGCTGTGTTTACCATATTTCAAAAAATGCTTTTAAGGATTGCCTAACATTAAAATTATCAACAGTTTCCTTAATCAGTTTAAACTTTCAATTTTTGAATTGATGCAGGTGATTAACGGGGAAAATGTTACAACGAACGGCGGATGGTCAGTTGCAAAATATTATAATCTTGCCCAATATCCAATTTCATTGAAACAGACACAACAGCATTTTTTGGACGCCAAAAAGCTACATATGCAGGGCTCCAAAATAAATTTCAAAATTTTCACTCTATATGGATAATGTCTCTATGGCTGGATAATCAACCATAGAAACTGAATAACAATTGGTTTGATAAAACGTTCGCCACTGGAATTGACTAATAATTAGCCTACGAAACGTTTCCCAACTTAAACTGACTTACAGTCGGTTTGAAAAACGGACTAATGTTCTTGTAGTACTTGTAATTTTGAACCCAATCCAGAAGACAAGGTAACACCTGGATCAAGTATTGGGAGAAATTTGCTTCCGTGGAAGACTTTTTGATGGAACTAACTCACATTTGCGTTACATAAAACAGCGAAAACCTGACAGCAAAGGGACTCTAATTCATGATCTGTCTGCCACTGAGGATATTTTATGTCAGCAGTGTGGGTGGTTTAAGCCGGATACGTAATTCGTATTGACCAGCCATCGTTGGGATTCGAACCCGGTTCACTTTAGAGGAAGGCGAAAGCTCTATCCCCTGAGCCATCACGGCTTTAATTTAAAATATTAAAAAAAAAAGTTATAAGTAATCTAAAAAAACAAAATCTGAGTGTAAAAACTGCAATAATACATTTCGAAATCCAGACAAACTGTGAATCGGCTAACCTGATTTTTCAATTAATTAATCTTCAATCAATTAATTAATCTTAAGGCAAAACCAATTCTATCTGGAGACCAAAATAGTTGTTAAATGCTCCTTCTTATTTCTTTATTTTTTAAGCTTCAATGTTTAAAAATAATTGGCGATCAATCAATTTAGAACTAAGTTACAACATTTTAAGTGACAGGTTATTAATTAATTATCCAAACAGGTCAAACAATCCATCGCCCCCCAAGAACCATAAACAAAAGAAAATAATCAATAAACAGAGAATAAAATAAGGTTCTGTATTCTACAGTCCCTAACCAAATTATTAGATGCACTACAAGATTCTATGTAAATTCTTCATTATCAGGCGATACTACACAGCTTTATTATTTTTACGAGACTGAAACCGGTTTGCACTTTTTTACGTTCGTGTGTCAATTGGTTAAATTAGACGATACATGATATAAATTCTATGATTGAATAAATTAGACGATATATTATATGAATATAGAATATTTATTATATCAGGTATTATATTAGTATATTGTAATAATTAGGCTAAATTATTAGAAGCACTGTAGAGTTTTAATAATGACATGTTTTGCACGAGTTTATAAGAAATACTTTTATATTTAAACATACATGTAGTGGGTATTTATTCAGGTGATTTTTTTATGTACTTCCTATTTGTATTTATTTCTAACGTATAGCAGTACAATGTTAACCAACTGATGCAACCGGTTCCATCCGAGTAAAAACAATAGAGCTGTATAGTATCACCTGATAATTAAAATTTTACATAGAATCTTAGAGTGCGTCTAATAATTTGGCCAGAGACTGTAGTATTGACCATAATGATGCTTTACAAAATGCGTTAAGGATAATACATGGTTTATTTATTATTTTACTTTATTTTCGTCATATAAATAAACAAAGCGTGCTACTCTCATATGAGATTGGTTTTATGACATTATAGTTGTATAGTTAAAATATGTTATTATAGTTGTAAATTAAATGAAATCAGTGAAAAGTAAACAACACGTTGAAATTAATAAATTCTAATTTCAATGCTAAGAGAAGAGTTTCTAATATATTCTAAGCAGTAATATAATTGTCGCGCTAACTATTTAATAATATCTCAAATATTTGCAGCTCAGGGAATTTCAGAAATTTCTGCAAACAATCAAATACAAAAACTATATAATGCTCACAGCAATGAATTAAAAATTGTCAACATTGATTTTCTCTTTAATACTGTCATTAAATGAATATAAAATATTTTTGTTATGATAATTATATTATTGAAGTAGTTAAAGAATTATTTCAGGTAATATTCTAAGTAAGAAATAAATTTAGTTTTTTTAACAGGGATAATTTTTAAAATCTTTCCAAATTGGTGTAGATTTTAAATACAGTAAGACTGCCAAAATTCATTGAAAAATTTGGTAAAATTGATAGCTATGAAGTTTACAGAGATCGTTGATGAGCTTTTTTATGCTGGGCAAAACTTAAAATGAGTGTTTGAAAAAATGGGAACATTATTTGATTCCGTTTGCCCAACTTCTCTTAAAAAAACTATTCTGTTTTAACAGAATAAACTAATGGCTCCAAATAAATTCGTAATATATTGTCATCCATTTCCCTAAATTACTTAGTACATTTTTTTAAAATTAATTTTTATAATTAACAGTTTCTTTTATAAAGCTGCTCACGGGTCATATAAATATATAATAGTTGTTAATTATTGTAGGATTTAAAATTTTTTAAACCACTTTATCGTCTGAATCCAAAGAGATGAATGAAAAGTTCCATCTGTCAAATACTCAGCCAACTAGAACTGCAAGGCGCGATTTTCCAATCCAGCAGCGTTATACGCCCCGTTCCCCTGTTTAATTTCTTTTTAAACGAATAAAAACTTGATTTTTGACGTTGTTTTAGTTCGGGTAAAATTTTTTAAAAGAAATAAAAACTCGTATTATTATTGGGAGTAACAGCAGCCAAGATTAAAATTTTCAGAAAAGAGAGCTAGTTGTTAAAGACCGCTGGATTATAAATTAGCGTTCGAGACTTTGCACTCGAAATAAGTATGCGTACAGTCCCTGGCCAAATTATTAGACGCACAATAAGAGTCTATGTAAAATCTTAATTATCAGATGATACTATATAGCATTATTGTTTTTACACGGCTGAAACTGGTTTGCACTTATTTATGCTCGTGTATCAATGGGTTAACATTGTAATGCAATACATTAAAAATAAATACAAATAGGAAAGTATATAAAAAATCTCTTGAATAAAAACCCACTACATGTATGTTTAAATATAAAAGTATTGCATATAAATTCCTGCAAAGCATGTAATTATTAAAACACTACAGTACGTGCGTCTAATAATTTGATCTAATTATTACAATATAATACCTGATATAATAAATATTCTATATTTATATAATACATCGTCTAATTTATATTATATATTGCCTACTTAAACCAATTACCTGAACGTAAACAAGTGCAAATCGGTTTCAGTCCCGTAAAAACAATAAAGCTGTATAGTATCACCTGATAATTAAGATTTTACATAGAATCTTATAGTGCGTCTAATAATTTGGCCAGGGACTGTGTGTGCAGAATTAAAAAAAAGCTCACCTGCGAGATGTTGGAACACATTCTAAATACAAATGAAAGAATCAAAAAAAAACTTACCATCCACGAAAACTGTGATGCCGTGTCCCCGCATGATGGAAGCCGGGTAAATGACGACAGCCAAGGGGGTTCACAGAGTCGGTGATTGTTCGACGATCCGACCGCCAGTCGAAGGAGCGGTGTTATCTAGATTAAGAATGGTCGAAAATCGTTTTCACTCGCGGATGCGTCGACCTACAGTTAGCTACTGACTGCGAATGAGCAGACGAACTTTCGACTACTGCTACTGCGCTGTCATCCCCTCCAAGCAAAGAAGGAAGGGGTGGGGGAGATAGGCGGTACCCGGATGCAGGGGTGGCCTAGCGGGCGGTCCAATCACCAGCGAATGGGCACTGTGTCCGGATTCTACCTGGCCATACCTTGGTGAGATATCGAGTTTGGAATTTTATTTTTGAATCTTCGTGCTCCAATGAAGATGAATGAGCTGAAGAAAAAAAAAAAATTTTTTTTCCCTTCCAACCACCCCATTTTTGTTATCGGAATTAAAAATCTTCTTCCGAATTTTTTATGAGATGCTTAATTGCCTTATCTGTTTTAAAAGTCAGTTTTAAAATGGATAGTATGTACTTTTTTTATTGTTTCAAAGAATTGAACCAAAAAGATTGAAACAGACATGAATGATCTTAAATTATAAAATATTTATTTTTAATACCAGTTAATATTCTTAAAGACTTAATATTGCTAATAATGATTGGAAAAATGTAAGAATGCTATTTTCAAGTAAAATTAGCTAAATATTCATATGCATTAAGTTTCTTAATGATTTTTCTGGCATAGTTCTTATTCAAAAGAAATTATTTGCTTCATTTTGTTATAGGTTGTAAACTATTAACTTTATGACAGACATTTTTATGAAAGTCAAATTTTGATGTGTAATTCTTTAAACGATTCTTTAACGATTTTCCTTGCATAGTTTTGTTTCACGTTGCAAACTGATGATCTTATAGCAAACATTAACCTCATATTTCGATGCGTTACTTTAATGCATAGAAAACTCTTTTTCGTTATCTCTTTTTCAAAGAAACGTTAATGCTAACTCTTTTTCCAAAAAAAAAATCAAACATTTTTTTGCTTCAGTTTCTTAATTGTTTGTTTTGTTCATTTGTAAACAAATAACTTTAAGACAGGTATTCTTATAAAAGTTAAATTTTAATGTATGATAATTTCTAAACACATTTCAGAAAAATCATGGAATAATTTGCTTAATTTTGTTATAGATTAGACCGATATTAGACACTTTTCTAAAAGTCAGACTCTGATGTGTTCCTTTATAACACATTTTCAAAAAATTCGAAAAATTATCGGCATAACTTGTAAACTGATTATTTTGCAGCACACGTTTTATTTAATTTAAATCAAAAAATTTGTACTCATGTTTATTACTTAAAACAGAAGCTAACATTTGAAACGCTTTCTAAAGAATGATACAGATGGCCTGTAATTTTAGGTAAATTTAAAAATTAAAAATAAAAACGGAATATATATATATATATATATATATATTAAAATGGCTGTAAGAATGATACTGAATGAAAACTTAGAGCCTTTCTGCTTCCGTTCTCCCTATTTTTAAACCATTCTTTTAAAAAAAAAATAACTTCTTTTTTAAATAAAGCTATTTTTATTAAACACTTTGCACTTTGCTGCAAAACATGTACTTTTTCTGCAAAAGCAATTTTACAGAAAAAGTGCATTGCAAATACAATATTCAAAAACAAAATTTCTTTTCCATTTTTTAATGCATAAAAAAAATCGAAAGTTTAACCAAAATCGACCAAATTGTTTTTGAGTTATTTCAAGAAAATTGGAAATTTGCATATCTTGATATCATTTTTCAGAATAAATAACCTATCAATAATAAACACGTTAATTTTAAACTTTTTTTCTTGCATAAAAAATAATTATAAAATTGGATAATAAACTCATAGCCGTAATTTTTTTTTTTTTTTTTTTTTTTTTTTTTTGCAGGCAGTAGTGCAATAAATTTTATAGAAGAAAATCGTAAAATTTTAGCACAACTTTTTTTTTTTTTTTTTTTTTTTTTTTTTGTGATTGCAATAAAACAAGTTGAACCTTAATGCCATGTCTCTTTATCTTGATGACATGATATTATGGTTCAACTTTTATGGAAATATGTTCTTGAGGTTCCAAGACATATTATAGTTCAACATTGAAAACATTGAATTAATTCTGACGAGATTTTAATGAAGAATTCGAATATTTTGTTCGAATTAAACTTATGCGCCTCTGCCCCCGTCTCCCTACTCTACCAAATGTGAACCGCAATGAAAAATTTAACAACTTTTCAAAATCCATTCATCAAATACCATTCAATGGTGAGTTATGATGTAACTAAAAAGTGTGCATCAAAAATTTGAACTTATATTTTATATTTTTGTGAGCGATAATTACTTGCTTTGTAACATTATCACTTTTAATTTAATTGCAACTCAAAATGTAATGTATACATTTTCATCCTTTGGCACTTTCTATAAACATACGCATTTAGAATTTTTCTTGGAATATCACAGCGGCGCTATAAGAGATACTCACGAGAAGCGTTTGAAGCAATCTTATAACACTTTTAAAGGAAGAAAAAAATTATGGAATTTGAAAAACAATTATAATATTATGAATTATTTCTAATTACGTAGATTGATAAAATTTAAAGTTTAGTCAATAAATTTGAATAGCTGTTTTTGTTATGAAATATTCGATTCTAGTTTGAAATAAATAAATAAAGAATTTTTTTGAGGTAAGGTAAAGGGAAAGGTTTCTTTGTAATACGAACGTAAAAAATGCATTATTTTGTAAAAATATTAATTTCCTTTAAATTGCATCCATTAAACCAAATTAAAATTTATTTTATTTTGCTTGAGTTTTTATATTCTCCAGTAACAATCTGTAATCATATTTGGATTTATTTTCTTTGATAATAATTTTCTAATATTGAAATATCTTATTGCAATATCTTATCTTATATATAAGATATAAAATATCTTATTGTCCGTGCTTATTGCTCACATCGCCGTGTTATCTCAAGAAAAATTCCCAATGCAAATGAATCTAGAAAATGTTTTTTCACACTGCAAAAACTGCTCCTAATTTAATGTTAAACAAACCTAAAAATTGTGTAATGGAACACCAAATCGAGGATTCATATACACTTACTTGAAACTGTAACTGTCATAAACGCTCATTCACACCATCCTTTAATTATTTTCGCCTCCAAAAAAGTAATGTTGGCACGCTTAGGTCGAAAAATTGCTTGCAATCGATTGCAAAATGAAAGTTGTACAAAACATAATTTATGTCTTTCCTAATAAGGGAAACAAAATTTTCAGATAAAAATTAAGAAATTAACCTACTTGTTGCAACGTGGCAGCCTTGAATGACATTTTGAATATGACATTTTTTCGAATCGGAGATGTATTTTATACTTTGCCGGTTTTTCAATTGGTATTCTACAGAATGCCTAGGAAATGTGTGAAATATTAATCATTTCATACATTGCAGGCTAGTTGTAGGCATCATATAGAATGCTTAGGCATCATATAGAATGCTTAGGCATTCTATCGAATGCCGGATTTCAAACTTTGCCGTTAGCATAGACATAAGGTACTTCATAATCTTTTTATTCATTTATTTTTTCAATGATAAATATAAATGTTTAAAACTGTAAGAGGTAGCAAGAAATGATGATAAAACATGTTAAATTTAAATTTTTATTAAACTATTTATTTTTATTTACTTGTTTTCTTACGTCCAGCAAATGACCAAACGGTTCCATCGCATTTATATGTTTCTTTTAGAGATCTACGTTGGAGAAATGGTTGTTTTCATTATTCTTCGAAAGGAGGTGATCACGTTAATCGAACGACTTTTAAAATCATCTTTATAATATCATGAATGGTTGTTAGCAATTGAAAACCTAAAGAGTCTCTTACCAAGTCTTTTTACATTTATTATTATCATTATTTATTTATGTTATTTATTTATTTATTTTTTGATAAACCAAGTTTACACCATTTGATTTTATGATTTGAGTACGAATATTATAAAATATCATGATTAAAATGAAGAAAGAAAAAAACATTTTTTAAAAATTCATTTATATGTCTTTATTTTAATGCTTACTAAATCAAACAGAATTGTTAAGAGAGGAAGAAATTGCATAAAACAATGACGAAATGGATATCCTAAAACATGGAGCAAAAATGTATTTTATCAACGGGTTCAGCTAGAGGCGATTACTGTACCATCTTGCGGAAGAAATAATAACTAAATTCTTCGCTTCATGTTTAATTCAACAATTTCTTTAATTTGTTGTACACTAGGAGGCTCCGCTAACTAGCATACGTGATTATTGCCTTCCATTCATTATTGTAATTTTTGTCAATATTCTCATTATTTTATTTTATTTATTTTGATTATTCGTTTTTATTTTGTTTATTATTTATTTTTATTATATTTATTATTCGATATAACTATACGCATATTTTATTTAATTGCTGAGTAGTCCTTCAAATGTTAAAACAGCAGCACCAGCGGGGAGGGGGGGATAAAATAAAAGGAAAAAAAGAGTTCTTTTCATATCGCGATTCAAAGCTGAACACCGAGTTTAACGTAATTCGAACGAGATATTTTGATTCAAATAAAATTTACGCTGCATACTGTTACATAACTCTAAAAATTCGAATGAGGAGAAGCAGGCTCGAATTCCACCGATGTCTCGTCGATTCGAATTCTGCACCCGGTTCGCACCGACCACAGTGCTGACGTAAAATATCATCAGTGGTAGACGGATCATGGATTAAAGTCCCCTTGCCGTCAGGCTAACCGTGGGAGGTTTTCGTGGTTTTCCTCTCTATGTAACGCAAATGCGGGTTAGTTCCTTAAAAAAGTCCTCTACGAAGGTCAATTTCTTCCAAGTAGTCCATGAAGTTAAATTTCTCCCAATACTTGAGTTACCTTGTCTTCTGAATTGGGTTCAAAATTACAAGGGTACGCAGTTGAACATTAGTAGTCGTAAACCCAAAATTGGGTCGGCTGTTGAACGACGGTCATAAAATATAATAAATTGCAATTAAGGCCGGGATAGCCTGGGCCCATGTGCAAGAGGTAGTAGGTTCGATAGTAGGTAGCCGTATACTCAAAGCCGTATGAGTAGGCTGTTCAAAGACGATTATAATATAAATTACAATTACTACACGTTTCGTATAGTGATATAATATATATTTGCAAAAATTACTTTTTCAATTAGGGAGTACATTTTTCAATTGAAGCGAAGTGGAACATTTTTTCATTTTTATTTTAACATTCTTAAGTTATCATAAAATTAAGAAGCTATTGTTAGTTGATAAATTACAGATCATAATGAAAAGAAGAAAAAAACATTAAAATGTCTTTTATGTAAAACTAAAAAGGCGTACTAAATATTAAAATTTTAAAAAGTTAAAAAAAAACAAAAAAACAATCTGATCTATATACTATCTAATCTATATGTATCTAATATACACATTTAACACCTAGTATTATCGATTGTATTATCCAATAATTGCTATAAATAATAAAATCATATATTCGTGTATTTATTTGCTTACATTTAATTATTATTTCTTACATTAAAAAATCTAAATTCAATAAAGCCGATACGTATTAAAATATGGACTTAACTTTCCCCTTGTTTTTATTTCTTATAAATTGTTGTATTTAGTGGATCTATTTGAAGCAAAAAACAATTAATTTGATTTATTTTACGATTTTAATGATCATAACTTAATTACATTTAAAAGTTTAACAAAAAATTTTTAACTTTTTCCCTTATTTTTAAATTCATTAGAATGTTAATCTTACATTATCTCGATACATAAAAAAATGGACATATCTCACTTGCAAAAATCAGGGCTCATTCTAATATTAAACTCTTCCTAAGTGTGAAAATAACTATGGTGCTGCCATCTAGGAAATATATTTCAAACAAATTGTTCAATCGTACTAATAGCTTGAATCAAAAATTAAATCTAATTTAGAAGTATTACTAAAGATATTCTACAAGAATATGTAAATCCCATTGAATTACGGAGATAATTTTAGAATTAAATACTGAAAACGATGCTTCTTTTGCAAGACGCCTACAACACAAAAACTATTTTTTCATTAAACATGAGCAAAAATTATAACTTAAAATGTATTTAATGATTTAAACATTTTTATTTTGTAATTATTTATTATTTTCTATTACTTAATGATCATAGAAAATATGTCAATATAAGAGCCATATAAATTTTGACCGAATAATTTTAAAGGATAAAATTCAATATTTGGACGAAGTCAGTCGAATAAATGCTAATTAAATTTAAAGAAATTTAAATTTAAAAATATGATTGTTCTGAAATTTTCTTATTCAGAAACTAAACGACCAATATCAGGTAAATTTTGTATTTTATTTTTTAAAATTAAATTGTTTAAAATAAGGTAAAAATATGTATACATCTCAATTGAAAAATTTAGATTGTTATTAAAAAAATTTAAATTGTCGTAAATAAAGGAAGTTAGCAATAATATTAATTATTACAATAACGACTTTTATACTTGCGAGCAAAACTGTTTCGATTCACTTAAGCGGTCAAGTAGTCAGTAGTTAGAAGTAGTAGAAGTAGTAGTCAGTAGGTAGTCCACTTAAGTAGTAAAAAAACATACAAAAAAGTACATATTAATTAAGGGGCGAAAGTGTTTACAGTTCTCAGTACTAACTATGCTTTCCAAATTCTAAATACGTCAAAAGAAAAGATGAGGGGGGTTAGTTCAGTACGTTGCTATATCTGTTTTAGTATTTTTATGTAATGCCATCTGTATAAATTAATTAGCAAGTTTAAGGCTACAATCTGAGACAATTAAGATTGCATCTAATAACGAAAAAATCGTTAAATAAAAAGTTATTGAGGTGTATTTTCCTGTTTTTTTTTGTTTTTTTTTCTTATTATAGATTTTTGATATATTAAGCTGAACACAGTCTCCACGAGATCCCCTAACATCGTAATCTACATTGGCATGACCGTCCGAGGTGGGCCTTGCCCTTCTTTAGTAGAACATTTTCTTCTGTCTTTCTCCTTGTTGATTCCTGATTGTTTTAAAATCTGCGGAGTTTAGCTATCAAAGTTTTTGACATCCTCTGCCTCTACTACCAATTATAAAAGCCCCTATACTGTGCCCCTATACTGTATACATAGGTTTAGTGTGTCATAAAATTAATTATTTAAATTAGTGTCACTTATTGTATAACATGCAAGTAAAACCAAAATGAAACTAACTTTAATTTAAACATGCGGAGTCGTGACGTCTCAGAGGATGGAACCGGATTCGAATCCCTGTGATGGGTGGTCGATACGAATTACTCAACCGGCTTGCGCCGACCACAGTGCTGACGTAAAATATCCTTAGCGGCAAACGGATCATGGGTTTGAGTCCTCTTGCCGTCAGACTAACCATGGGTGGTTTTCGTGGTTTTCCTCTTCATGTAAAGCAAATGCGAGTTAGTTCCATCAAGAGTCCTCCACGAAAGCAAAATTCTCCTAATACTTGATCCAGGAGTTCCCTTGTCTTCTGGATTGGGTTCAAAATTACAAGGATGCGGAGTTAAACATAGTGGTTGTAAACCCAAAAATTGGGTCTTCTGTTAAACGACGGTTATAAAATAAAATAAAATCATAACATACAGCCTTCAAGTAAATAGTTTTAACAGTTTTAATTAATGATAAAGCTGAATAAATATTCTAGTACCTAATTTACTGTGCACTAGAGCCTCAATGGACTTTAAAGGACGGTCTGGGAAGCATCGCGAGGATTTCATGGTAGAACAGTTTAATGAGGACCTATAGACAGGGACAGTGATGACGTATTTCATGACGTCAAACCTCGCCTCCTTACAAACTCGTTCCAAACATTTTTTCGAACGAACCATTTAAATGTCATTTCCTATGTGAATTTAAGACGGCAAGATTTTTGGTTTATTATTGAAATAAATAAATTTATATAGCGCTTCTAAGGAACTTATTCCTAATTTAAGTAGTTTTCTTTATACGGGGTATCAGTAGATTTTACGAGTTAAGTGCATTAAATGCTATTAGCGTCAATATTTGCTTTAAGCGTCAATATTTTTAACTCTTGATTCATGTTTATAATAATGTCTTATTTTATTTAGAATTTGTTACATATTCTTGACCTATATCTAATTTTTTTCTTTAGTTTTGGAAAGGCATGCATTGTTTTACAACGTTCTAAAATTAATTTTTAATCTATAATTAGATTGTATTTATCAATACTAATGTCTGTTTATTTAATTATGTCTGATGATTAAATTTGTAGTTATTGTAAACTTTGTTTGCTTAAGATTTTCTGATTATTGTTGTTAATTCTCATAAGCTTTAGTTTTTAACTACTAAATAGGAATAAATTATGTAACTAACTTATTTAATACGCATACATATGGTTAAGTCTGCACAGAATTTTAGTTTAAACCCAGATTTATTTTGACTTGAGAATTTTTCCTGTTTATATTTGTCAACATCATTAATTAGTTTTTAACAGTAGTTTTATGCATTAATTTTTTGAGAAAATTAAGATACCTTATTATTAGATAATTAATATTAGATTATTTCTTAACCTAACTAGTGTAGTGTTATGATAGTGCAGTGTAGTGTTATGTTAAAAAGGTCAATACTATGTTTAGTTTCCAGAATTTTAATATATAGAATATCTAAATTAAAGCAAATTTAAGAATTTATGAGACTTTATTTTATTTAATTAAGATTTTTAATTAAAGAAAAGCATTAAAAAGCTTTAAATTTCCTATATTTTTGTTTTAATTTCAAGTTCTATATTTTGTTTAGACGACAAGATAGGGAGCCATCAATAAGCTCATTTATCATCAATTTATCTTAAGATCTCAGATTCCTATTTTATTCGATAAGAAAGTGCAACATGAATTATTTTAGAATTCTTTAAAACATACTTATCCCATACATAAACTTTTATTTAACATTCATATTTATTAATCTATGTATTCATATAGGTGTTTAAATTTTACATACTTAATAATATTAATTTCACATGCATTTCAAATAAATATAATTAAAATTTTTAAGAAATTATTTTATTTAGAAACTTAACTCTTTTTTAATTAATGTATGTATACATATTTAGTTATACAGCTTTTATATTTGGCAAATGTTACTGTTATCACTTTTTATGGAATAAAATTTGCATTTGACAGTCTAAATCAAAATTTTTTAAATTACCTTCATAGTAATATTTTATTTGTTCTAGTGCTTATGTTGAACGTAACATTCAAGCCACCATTATCCAAATTTATTTTTAATTTCATAATACCTACATTTTAATTGGTTGTAAATATGTTTTAAGACCTGTCAACTCTCAAACTTTTGTTTAAGTTTTATATAATTTTTTTTTTACTTCCTATCATTTTAGTAAATTTACCAATAAATTTGAGCTATTTTAAAAACGTGTATCTTAAATGTTTTATAATTTTCACTAATTTATCTGACTTTAATCATGCTCCTTACATAAATTTTTTATTTGTTTTAAAATTTTCATAATTATTTACAATTAATAAGTTGTCTCAATATTATAAAAAAAAATTATTTAATATAATATACATATTTTAAGAAAAATTAAACATAAATTAGAAATAACATTTTCCAAATAATAAAATTCACAAATTTCCGATTTCCAGATTATAAATAGAATTTATATGGTAACTATTAAATGCAAATTCTCCCAATCATATAAACAAAAAGTTAGCTTCTACAGCATTCTCTCCTCTTTCAATCAATTTAGGTTCATCAGAGAAAAACTTTACGATATGGAAGAGCTTAATTACACTTTTTCTTGCAATTTCAGTGGTTAAATTCGACTCTATATTAATATATTCAAAGATTTAGTTGGCCCACTTTTAACTACATGAGAAACGCCATAGTGTTTGCTCCGTTCAGAACAAAGTTTGGAACGAGGAGAGCTAGTGACGTCGTTGACGTAGGACTAACCCTGTCTCTAACGTAATCCCGAATAAAGGGCAGAATTGGATTCTTCCCTTAAGAAACAACACCATCACAATTGCATTTAAATCAAAAATTTAAACGCTTTGTCAAAACAATAGGCTGTTCATGACAGGGTTTTTATTTATTTTCCTCTAAATCAAGAGTGTGATGCACATGCTCCATAATCGAAACCTGAAATCTATTTGGGCAGAATGAGGTTAAGAGATGTGGAGGTCAATCATATACCAATTGATCAATTGGTTGCCACTAGAACAAGAGTAACTGGGAAAGTGCTTGATTAACCAGAAAGAGCAAACAATTGATAGATTGCTGAGAGTGAACAGATCTAGATCAGCCTTTCAGTTTGAACAAATTTTGTATGCAAACAAATTTTAGTGTTATGTCACATTAAAAAAAAAAGTTCAATTCATATAATAACATTTTCAAAGTATGTTAGATTCATGTCTCTATGATAATGTTATAATCTCTAAGATAACAAACAAATTTTAGTGTTATGTCACTTTTTGAAAATAGTTCAATTCATGTGAAACTATAGTTCAATTTATATAATAACATTTTCAAAGTATGTTAGATTCATGTCTCTAAGATGGTGCTGTTTTATGAAGAGAGTGAAAAATAATAAATAAACAAGAAATATAAGTAAAAAAATTTAAAGTCAATTCCTACTTAGATCAACAAAGAAAAATTTTATTTTAGTTACTTTTTATTAAATAATTAAAAAAAATTTCTCCCATATGAAAATAAAATTAATTAATTAAATTTAATGAATGAATTAATATTTGAATAAACTGTATTAACATCAATTGTCATCCACTACTAGTTCAAAAGAAGGTATTTGAACTTGAATGGGTGAATAAACAGTATTTAATAAACGATTGAAAATTTGAAAAAGATATAGGGAGAGTGTGAACTAATAGTAGGAATTGAATAAATAAATAAATAAATAAATAAATAAATAAATAAAGCAGCTCATTCCGTAGTGGCGGAGGAAAAATACAGGCACACACGTGTTCAGGTCTCTTATTTTCATTTCTCTCCACCCCCATCCCATATTTTGTAACTAGAGATCATCAAACAGGTGCATTTTAGAAGGGGAAGTGATAGAGAAAAGGGAACCACTTCGCTCAACCCATCGTATTTTCGAGTAAACAAAACGTTCTCTTCTTTTTACAAAATCACAAGGGGTAAGACTAAAAATTTCGTACAGGCTAACAGGCGAAGGAGATAATTGATAAATCCCAATTCTAAACTTCATTTTTATGAATTAATAATTATTTTTTTGTAATCATACTTATTTTTATTTTAATTATTATAGTTGGTCCGTGCTGGCTCAGGAAATAGAGAGTTTGCCTTCCAATGAAGTGAGCCGGGTTCGAACCCCAGCGATGGCTGGCAGATACGAAATCCGCATCCGGTTTGCACCGACCACAGTGCTGACGTAAAATATCCCCAGTAGTAGACGGATCGTGAGTTAGAGTCTCCTTGCCGTCAGGCTAAACGAGGAAGGTTTTCCTGTTTTTAATCACCATGTAACGCAAATGTGGGTTAGCTTCATAAGAAGTCCTCCACGAAGGCAAATTTCTTCCAATACTTGATCCAGTATTTCCCTTGTCTTCTGAATCGGGTTCAAAATTACAAAGGCTACGGAGTTGAACATAAGTAGTCGTAAACCCTAAATTGGATTGGCTGTTCAACTACGGCTACAAAATAAAATAAAATGGCAATGATGAGTCCTATTCAGAACCATCATCAGATATACGTGATCACGCGTTTCTCCCTTCACGAAATATGAAACGTTAGTTTCTGACTCCAGCTACCCAAGATCTCAATTCATTACTCTCCTATTAGTAAATATACTTAGTTTTTAATACGCATACTGACGGAGCGAGTGAGCATGGGAAAATGAGCGTGTGAGCTTCCTCTAAACTTAAATGCACGATACTATAGTCCACCTAAATCGGAAACATGACTCAATGTCACTCCTAATTAGGTTGCTGCATAATTCCACCACATTAAGGTTCGAAATAGAACAGTTTTTCTAAAATTATGTTAATAAATTAATTTAGGGAATTTGTAAAAGTTCCCTTTTATTTTCTTCGCGTATTTTTTGTTTGTGGGATAGTTTAGGAGTAAATTACAAATTTAAAAAGAAAAATTGTAACAACAATTTTTCCACCACATGCAACCATATTGCATTATTATTATTTTCGGTCTTATTATTCCTTTCCACTTCGAGATCCCAACCCGGAATACGGCAACAATAACACATCACCATATCTCCCGTCTTCGCTTATGCAAGAAAAAGGTTCTTTTTTTTTCAGACGGGGGGAGGGGAGGGGAAGGGGGCTGCTCTTTTTTTTTTGTAGATTTTCTTCAAAAACTGTTGTTATGTTGATTCTCAATTATTTTCTTCTTTTTTACTCAGAAAGGAAAAGTGTAAGTTGGGTGGTGGGGTGATTAAAGGGGGAAATATTATATTTAGGGAGGGGAAGAGATGGAAAACAAAATGTTCGGGAGAGAGTCTTTTGCAGTTCTACGGCTAACCTATTGAACTCTTAATTTTAAACGTTTAGCTCTTTAAAATTGCGCCAGTCTGTATCCGTATTATTTATATAATACCCTCTGATTTCGATAGTGTTAATCGCTTAAACGCTCAAAGGCAGTGTTTTTTTTTTTTTTTTTTTTTTTTTTTTACATTTAAATGAAATAAATGATACCTACAAATTGTAATTGTAGTAATTTTGGTGCACCGAAATTCACAAAAATAGATTTTGAAATAAATATATAAATAAAACCGCAACTACAGCTTTTTTGCGATTCAAGGGGAAAAAGAACAGACATTTGAAGAGAAAATGTGAAATTTTCTTCAAATGATATTTTACTTATATGAAGTTTCTTTATGAATTTTATGCATTGTTTGGCTTAGTTTCGAAATATGAGATAATTTAACGATATTTCAATTGTTAAATCCTTCAAAACTGAATAAAAATGTACAAAAAATTAGTAACACATCTCTCGTCTGTCAATTGCAACAAAAAAATTTCAGCTTTTATCAGAAATATGAGTAAATAAACACAAAGATCTGGTATTGGTTAACTTTAGCACTGCTTCGATTAGTTTTTTTTTTTTTTTTTTTTTTTTTTTTTTTTTTTTTTGCAAAATAATGTGCTTAATTTTATCCAAAATACAGCAATAAATATTTTTAATAAAACTTTGTAACTTGTGGAGAGTCAACTTAATTTCCAAAATGGCCGTCAGCGCCATCTATAAAAAACATTTTCTACAACCTTACAGAACAAGCGATTTATTACCTAACTTAAACTGCAGGTGGACCATACGCAGCATCTGAAAAAGAATATAATTAGAGAAGTATTATAATAATCGTTAAGTAGAAATAATTTAATTTTAAATTTAATTTACAAGTGGAGTGGACGCTGCATTGAAAAAGAATATAATTAGAAAGGAATTGTAACATGCTTTTAGCAAAAACAATTTAGTGTTAATTTTAAATTGCCGCTTGTATGGATGCAGCAGCTAAAAGAATACAATTAAATAAAAATGCATAATTCTTATTGCGCAAACGATGTAGTGCCAAAGTTAAATTAAGAGTGGTCTAAACCTTGCAGCTAAGAGAATGTAATTATAATAGAATTGCAACAATCTTACAGAACAAACGGTTTAGTAACTAACTTAAATTGCAAGTTGTCCGGACGCAGCAATTGAAAAATATAATTATAGAAGTATTGTAATAATCTTTTCATAGAAATAATTTAGTTCTAAATTTAAGTTACAAAGGGAGTGAACGATGCATCGAAAAAGAATACAATTAGAGAATAATTGTAACCATCTTTTAGCAAAAATAATTTAGTATTAATTTCAAATTCCAGCTTGTCCGGAAGCAGCATTTAAAAGAATACAATTAGAGAAGAATAGTAACAATCTTTTAGCAAAATTCATTTAGTATTAATTTCAAATTTCAGCTTGTCCGGAAGCAGCATTTAAAAGAATACAATTAGAGAAGAATAGTAACAATCTTTTAGCAAAAGTAATTAAGTAATAATTTCAAATTTCAGTTTGTCCGGAAGCAGCATCTAAAAGAATACAGTTGGAGAAAAATTGTAACAATATTTCAGCAAAAATAGTTTTGTATTAATTGCACTTTTCACCTTGTCCGGAAGCAACATCTAAAAGAAAACAATTAGAGAAGAATTGTAACAACCTTTCAGCAAAAATAATTTAGTATTAATTTAAACTTTCAACTTGTCCGGAAGCAGCATCTAAAAGAATACAATTAGAGAAGAATTCTAACAATCTTTTTTAGTAATTGAAACAATCTTTTAGTACAAATGATTATTATATCTCAGTTTTTGATCGATGCATCAATACAACCATTTTTTTTTTTTTAAATGGCGGGAAACTGAGTTCAAGAATTCCATTCAAGGAATCTTTGCGTGCAATATGCTCCTTCATATATCCGTTTAAGGATGTAATTTTTTTTTTTACGCTGGGGGTTGAAATCTTTCAAGAATCTTTTGCTCCACCCTCACCTCACGATAAGTCATCTATCTAATGCAGAGCCTTTTTTAAAGGCCACTCCTGGGCACGATATTGGCCATAAACAGCATTCCATGAAGAACACGCGCAATATTCTTCAATATTCCAGGTATAGTATTTGCATGAACGAGGAACATAATTCTTTTATGCTAACAATAAAATTAACGAATGTTTATTTATTTAGGACCGAAATAGGGGGCTCTGCCTTCTGCTCATTTCGCTCATCAATCTCCTAGCAATCCTTTTCTGTTACTTGCCAATAAATGAAAAAGTATTCAATTGGGTACTTACACTTCGAGAAGAAGATTAAACATGTGAGCTATGACGCAGCGCCAGCTGATCGTCAATAAATAAAATGGCGTGTCAAAGTTGAGCTAGGATTTTTCACATGAGTCAGAATGCCAATTAACGTGAAGTTTATTAAATAAAGCGCCGTATCGCACATTGAATTTCTTGAAATATAATTCTTTCTTAGATTTTTTATTTTTTAATGCATTTTATTGTAACACGTGATATATTTTTGTTTTGTGTACCTGGAAACTTCGATGCATAATTAGTAAGTTTATACTTGCATTTCGAGAAGAAGAAAAATCAAACTTACACACACATGTGACCTATGACGTCAGTACCAACTGATCGTCAATAAACAAAATGGCGTGTCAAAGTTGAGCTAAGATTTTCCACATAAGTTAGAATGTTAATTAATGTGAAATTAATTATATACAGTGCCGTATCACTCATTGAATTTGTTGAAATATAATTCTTTCTTAGATTTATTATTTGTTAATGTATTTTATTGCAACGTGAGATAAATTTTTGTTTTGTGTACCTGGCAACTTCGATTCATAATTAGTTTGTTTATGTTCTACTTGGCTTCGTGCCTGTCTCTGTGTTAAGTAAGAAAAAAATAATAAAAGAATTGAAATCCTTGTGAAAGAATCTTTGCGAAGGATTCTGGAATGTATACTTGACGGGATGAGTAGTTAACTCGTAATAGAATGGAAAGAACAGTTGCTAACGTAAACAAAGCCTCGTTTTAACAACCAATCAGGCTCGAGATACCCACACTACGTCACTTGCAGGTATCCCACTGAAATATCCCAATATTTTTTGTTGCATTGACAGAAACTTCGTTTCACAGACGGAGTTCCCGGCTCAATTGGGATGCAATTTAAATCTTATCATTTTGTTCCCAAATGCAACTTCGACTGCAACTTTATTTATCAAGATTTATTTTCTTTATGATTTTGCTCTCTACAAATAGCTCTGATAATATAAAATTTTATTTTACTTAAAATATCTTTAATTATAATCGTGCATAAAAATAGTTGCAACGCACATTACACACCAAAATCAACATTCATTTAGTAATAATATGAAAACTTTGTTATAATTCAGAGAAGATAGAGAAATAAAAATCTCTGAAACAATTTGACCAATTTTGCTCAAGTTTTGTATTTCGTCGTGTAAAATAACGTAATTTAAAATGGTTTAAAAATGTGCACACCCTACAATTAACTATTAACTTAAATTATAACTATTATATATATTTTTTTACGTGGAATTAACTTCTGATAAACGAATTTTATCTCTGTGAGCAATAAATTTTTCGATTTTTCGAATAACCATACCTTTTCTCAGAGATAATTTGATTTCTGACCCCCAAAATATAAGGGAAAGCGGTACTCTGGGAAATATAGTTTGGTCAAGACAGCGCCATATTTTGAGAATTTTTTAATCAAATTGAATTTTTTTTTCGCAAAATTATAAAATTCATAAAAGCAAAGAAAATTCCAGTCAAAATTAAATTTTACTTATTATTCTTTTTTTATTATTATTATTATTTTATGATCGTTTACATGATCGTTATATTATTATTTAATGATTGTAACAATTAAGGTATGCACATTTTTATATAATTTTAAAGAACGTAATTTTATATGGAAAAATACAACGTTTGAGCGAAAAACGAAATTGATATAATAAATAGTTCATGAGAAATCGTTTTTTTTCTTCTTTTCTTTTTTTTCTTTTTCCCCAGATATTTTAAGTTTGATTTCTCAGAAATCATTTGATTGATTTCTTAGAAGTTTCGTATTTTTTAATATAAAATTACAGTGTTTAAAATGATATAAAAATTTATACACCTTACCATTCAAATTTTTTTTCAACTATTATTTAAAAAAAAGTAACTAAAAATAAAAATAATTACCCGAAATAAACACATTTTACAACTGTGTGCAAAAATTTTATCAATTCGTTTAAAAAATTGTTTAAATTTATTCGCTTAAAATTCTCTACATTTTTCAGAGTGACTTGTTTCCCCGTATTTACAAGCGCGTCCTGGCTTCCTGTCGTATTTTATTATAATGCTGTAGTAATATTTCTGAAGTATTATAGACTGAATTATTATATGTAGTATTATAGATTGAATTATTATGTGTAGTATTATAGCTGAGCATGCTGTTGTATTATATTTATAATTAGCACTGTACAGCATAATTAATTAATTTGGTACATCATTGGATATATCATTCGAAAAATAAGGCACCCAATCAAGGGTTATTTCGGTGGCCGCAAAGGTTAAGGGCGGGCGGCGGAGCCGCAGACAAGACGTGTGTCTTGGATCACGATCGTCACGCGCCTAAGCCCCCACCCACCCACCTATGTGGGTGCACCGCCCCCCTCTCTGCAAAATCCGGGAGACCTCTCACGAAATTTGAGGTGTGCCCCCCCCCTCACATGCCCAATTTAAACCCCTTAAAGCCTCCGGTAACCCTACTCATAAAATTGTTTTCTTTTTTTTTCTTCTTTTTTTTTTAATTGTTCTTGTGAGCAAAATTGTTTTCAAATGATTGATTTGCAGACTCTGAATCAGTTTTGTCTTCTTCCGATAATGAAAACTTGCTTATTTTTACAATTTTTACAATACAAGTTTCATTCCATTCAACGTAAAAGTTACATAAGAAACACTCGCTTATTTAGATGGCAACGTCAGGTGCGTAAAAAGGTAAAAACAAGACAATTTTAACATTCTGCAGATAAAACCGTTATTACTTCAAAACTGCTGGTTCGATCATCTAACTATAAATCGCATTCAATTCTGAATGAAAAAAATATTCACGATATAATATAATGAAAACTACAGTCCCTGGTCCCTGGCCAAATTATTAGACGTATTATAAGATTCTATATAAAATTTTAATTACCAGGTGATACTATAGAGCTTTATTGTTTGTACGCGACTGAAACCGGTTTGCACTTGTTTACGTTCGTGTATCAATTAGTTAACATTGTAATGCAATGTGTTAGAAATAAATACAAATAGGAAGTATATAAAAAATTTCCTGAATAGTAACCCATTACATGTATGTTTAAATATAAAAGTATCGCATATAAACTCGTGCAACGCATGTCATTATTAAAAAACTACAGTGAGTCTAATTATTTCGTCTAATTATTATTATATAATACCTGATATAATAAATATTCTATGTTTATATAATATATCGTCTAATTTATACAATCGTGGAATTTATATTATATATCGCCTAATTTCACCAATTGATACACGAACGTAAACAAGTACAAACCGTACAAACCACGTAAAAACAATAAAGTTGCATAGTATCAACTGATAATTAAGATTTTACATAGAATCTTATAGTGCGTCTAATAATTTGGCCAGGGACTGTATTTCACGAGTGAGAAAATAGTATTTTATTGCAGAAATATTTTATTAAAAACGTAACAAAGTGCTTAAATAACTGAAGAAAATGTTTTTAAGGGTGGATTAATAAATTTATAACTTATTTTTCTAGCCTTATACTAAATAAGAGTATAAAGTTTGATTAGAACGCTAACTTGATAATACCCTTAAGAAATAACAACAGCAGATTAATATCTTACTGATCGTGAGATAGCTTTTTTTCCCGTCAAAAAGCAGTTTATTGTTTGTAAAATTGGTTAACATTGTAATTTAAATAATTTAAACGCCTAATTTAAACAATTGTTATACGAATGTGAACAAGTGCATACCGGTTTCAGTCTCGTAAAAATAATAAAGCTGTATAGTATCACCTGATAATTAAGAGTTTACATAGAATCTTATAGTGCGTCTAATAATTTCGCCAGGGACTGTGCATAAAAAAGGGGGGGAATCATACAGAAGAAATTAGGGGAGTTTTTAGGTATTTAACAAAACTTTTTGCTAAAAAACTATCTTGAGTATTAATCGGTTCAGGTTCGAAATGATAGGGCTAATAGTTTAAAAATTATAACGGTTTTAATCGCTATAAGAACAATGCTTGACTTCTATCTAATGACGCATCTCGCATTGCTATCTAGACAAATGAAGTATTCTTTCGAATATAACCTTTCATGCTAGGTCGAATGAGACGAAAACGAGTCAATAAAACTGTAAAAGTTCATAAGTTTTAAGGTTTTTTTATGATAAGTATTTTATTATGTTTTTTGTAATAGTTTTTTGTTATGATTTTTGTTATGTTAAGTTTTTTTATGCGCTATAAGAACAATGTTTGAATTATATCTAATGACGCATCTCGCATTGCTATCTAGACAAATGAAGTATTCTTTCGAATATAACCTTTCACGCTAGGTCGAATGAGACGAAATACGAGTCAATAAAACTGTAAAAGTTCATAAGTTTTAAGGTTTTTTTATGATAAGTATTTTATTATGTTTTTTGTAATAGTTTTTTGTTATGATTTTTGTTATGTTAAGTTTTTTTATGCGCTATAAGAACAATGCTTGAATTATATCTAATGACGCATCTCGCATTGCTATCTAGACAAATGAAGTATTCTTTCGAATATAACCTTTCACGCTAGGTCGAATGAGACGAAATACGAGTCAATAAAACTGTAAAAGTTCATAAGTTTTAAGGTTTTTTTATGATAAATATTTTATTATGTTTTTTGTAATAGTTTTTTGTTATGATTTTTGTTATGTTAAGTTTTTTTATGCGCTATAAGAACAATGTTTGAATTATATCTAATGACGCATCTCGCATTGCTATCTAGACAAATGAAGTATTCTTTCGAATATAACCTTTCACGCTAGGTCGAATGAGACTAAATACAAGTCAATAAAACTGCAAAAGTTCATAAGTTTTAAGGGGGTTTTTTTTTATGAGAAGAAGCTCTAATTTTGACTTCTGCTCTCTTGCAATTTTCCTTTTAACTATTTTAACTATTTGGCTCAAATTTCATTTAGCGAAAAATAATACAAGTTAGATTTATTATTAATACTAGGAGGCTAAGCCCCCTGCTCGCTACCGCTCACCAACCTGAATGATTGCTACGCAAATAATTGTTGTTTCTTGCACAAAGCAGTTTTTTCTAATAAAGTTGAAATTATTCCCTTAAATTATATGTATTAAAATTTTTGGGTCGCTTTCGCTTGTGCCCCCCCCCCTCTCCCACGTCCAATATTTTTCTTATGCAGATCTATTGGGTAACATAAGTAAATTGTTTTAAGTAATCATTTTTTAAAATATCATTGAAAATTAGAAGTATATTGTTATAACAATTTTGATGTGTTCACAATTGTAATTTATTATTTCCGCTGGCTAAACTGACGGATATATTAAATACAATTTCTGCATGCATCACGATGTACATGATCGTTAACTTTTAAATCATTTAATCAATTCATATTATCAATTCATCAATTCATATTATCATTTAACACAGAGCTCCAATCGAAATTCAGGCTCTTTAGCAATTCGGCAAAAAGCCGAAATTTTGATGGGCGATTAACTATTTCTCTTTCAGCTATTTCGTGATAATTTCCTCTCATAGAAATCAGCACACTGGTGAAACTTTTATTACCATAAAGTACTCAAATCAAGCTGAGATTTGAGCACTTCGGAAAGTAATTGGAAATTCGATTGACGAAAAATTGTATTTGGCTGTAAAATGACGATCATTGTTGCGTTTTAAGTCAGAGAATAATGAATTCCAAAAAACGCGAGACTTTGAGTTCTCTAGCTAGTCGGAAAATGATTCATAATTCCAACCGCACTGACTCGATAGAGAGTTCGGGTAAACGTTAAAATGTTACATTAAAATGTTAATTATTAAAATGTAATTTAATGTAATATGTAAATGTAATTATTAAAATGTAAAAGAAAACGTTAAAATGTGACGTAAATGTAACGGTTAATTTTCACAGGGGGCAAAAAAACTGAATAATTTAAAAAAGTTTTTTATCTTAAGAGAAAATGAATTGGAAACAGAAACCGTTGTATAACTAAAGAGTAGGGTTTATTACGAAAGGAAAGTGGTTTTATTTCGTGGGGATATGTAACAGTCATTTAAAAGCAACTCAATAAAAAAGAATTCGCGGTAATTCCAAGTTTTTTATTTTTTTATTTTCGTCAGTTCCGCTAAAAAAGTTCGATAGCATTCGGCATTACTAGTGAACAGATATCAAATATTAGCATCTTAGTAAAAAAAAAAAAAATTTTTTTTGCATTGACTGAATAAAGTTCCGCAATGGTCACGATTACTTGCTACCGGATTCACGGAAATAATTTCAGTCGCCAGTCTTTTGCCAATTACCGCGGTTTTGGCGGCGTCGGCGTTCGTCCATCCGTGCGCTCGCTCGTGCATCGCGCCGCCTCTCGCATCGCCAACACAACAAAATAGCAAAATCTCACTTATATTTGTACACAAAATTGCCGCAGCAGAAAGTAACGGTGGTATTTTGTTATTTTTTTCTTCACTTAATTTCGCCCTATAAAAACAAAACTCTTAAATGAAGGTGTCGGATTTGATTTCGTGGGCGCCATTGTCCGAATTATACCATTATCTGCGCCCTACCACAATGCACTGGAATGCACTTAATCCTGTGAAGGAAATAAATGTGAAATGTAGCTATTATGTTGGAATGAATCATCCGTTTGTTATTTATAGCTCATTTTTTTGCTCATCTTCACCATTTTAGTGTTTCGCTTCTCTTGTTTCATTTTTTAAATTTATTTTTAGTATAATTTTCAATGTATAATTTACAAATGTATAAATTTTCTTAAATGAATGTATCTCTAAAAAATATTTCTCTATCAGTTTTCCCTAATTGAAAGAATTCCGAAATGACAGTTAATTCAACTTTTCTAAATGAATAATTTTCTAAGAGAAAATTTTATCGATTTTTCTAAACGACAGTTTTTATTAATTTTTCCCAACAAACTAATTTTTAAACAAAAATTTTTATCAGTTTTTCTCTATGAATAAATTCCTAAACCACAAGTTTTCAAAATTTTCTTAAATGAATATATTCCTAAGCAAGAGTTATTATCAATTTTCTAACATAAATGTATTCTGAAATGATAAATTTAATTTTAAAAAAAAAGTATTTTTTCGATGTTTTCTTAAAGTTTATTACTTTTTTTGGGTAGAGAAAAAATTTTAAAAAATAAATAAACAAAAACAGTTTAAAAAAAAATAAATAAATAAAAATAATAAATAAAAAAAACAGGAATTCGTCCCACCCTGGAAACCCTGCAGAGAAAAAAAAGTGGAAGAAAATTTTTTTTTAACTGTAAGACGCATTTATGATTTTTTTTTTTCTAAACGACAATTTTTATTAATTTTTCCAAACAAACTAATTTCTAAACGAAAATTTTATCAGTTTTTCTCATTGAATAAATTCCTAAGCCCCACAAGTTTTCACAATTTTCCTAAATTAATAAATTCCTAAGCAATTCTTTCAATTTTCTTAGATAAATGAATTCCAAAATGATGAATTATTTTTTTTTTTTAAATATTTTTTTGGTGTCTTCTTAAAACTTATTACTTCTTTTTTTTTTTATTACTAAAAAAAAGGAATTTGTTCCACCCACAGAAATTTGTTCCACCCTTAAAACCCTGCAGAGAAAAAAAAAAGTTTAAGAATAAAAGTTTTTAACTGTAAAACATGTTTATCGATTTTTCTAAACTACAGTTTTTACTAATTTTTCCAAACAAACCAATTTTTAAACGAATATTTTATATGTTTTACTCAATGAATAAATTCCTAAACCACTCATTTTTCACACATTATCACATTTTTCTTAAATGAATAAATTCCTAGGCAAGAGTTAGATCAATTTTGTTAGATAAATGAATTCCAATATGATGATGATGAATTGAATGTTTTTTATAAATATATATATTCCCGGTGTGTTCTTAAAATTTATTACTTCTTTTGGGCGGAGAAATTTTTTTTTTCCCGAATTGAATGAATTCCTAAATGACAGTGCCCGCAATTTTTCTAAATGAATAATTTCCTGAGAGAGAATTTTATCAATTTTTCTGAACGACAGGTTTTTTCTTAATTTTGAAAACAAACTAATTTTTAAACGAAAATTTTATTAATTTTTTCTCAATGAGTAAATTCCTTAACCACAAGTTTTCACAATTTTCTTAAATTAAATAAATTCCTAAGCAAGAGGAATTTATTTCATTTAAGAAATAAATTCCTCTTAATAACATTTTATCAAATTATATCAATCAATTATATCAAATTTATATCAATTTTTCTTAGATAAATGAATTCCGAAATGATGAATTTAATTTTTAAAAAAAAGAGGGGAAAAAAAAGTGGAAGAAAAAAAGTTTTTAACTGTAAAACACGTTTATCGATTTTTCTAAACTACAGTTTTTATTATTTTTTCCAAATTAGCTAATTTTTAAACGAAAATTTTTATCAGTTTTTCTCAATGAATAAATTCCTAAGCAAGAGTTACATCAATTTTTAATATATCAATAAATGAATTTAATTTGAAAAAAAAATTTTTTTTTTCGATGCTTTCTTAAAATTTATTACTTCTTTAGGGTGTAGAAAAATTAAAAAAAAAAAAAAAAAAAAAAAAAAAAAAACAGGAATTTGTTCCACCCTCGAACCCCTGCGGAGAAAAAAAAACTGGAAGAAATTTTTTTAAACTATAATACTCGTTTACAGCTGTCTTCTTGGCTAATCCTAAGTGCTGTTTTGCGGACAGCGGGGACACACACAATATATATATATATATATATATATATATATATATATATATATATATATATATATATATATATAGATGAAAAAATGCGAAGAAAGCAAAAAGAAAGGCCAGACACAACATGCTGATTCGGAAATGACCACGATGAATCAATCAAAACATTGCAGCGACGAAATTACCTTCGGTGAACCCCCCACTGCGACAGAACTTTGAAGACAGTAAAAGATTTATGGAAAAATAGAAATTGAGTAGTATTTTTTTTTTTTGTCTTATTTTTTTTCAACTTAGCAACCAACCAAACGTTCTTTTCCTTCGTATTATTTTATTTGGCGACTGTCCCTCTTTACTACTGTAATTCTTTTTTATTGTAATTTCTTCAGTGTATGTTGTTGTTAAGAAAAGAGAAAGGGGGCTGAAAAGATCTTTTTGTGGTAGTTTTTTTTTTTTTTTTTCTCCGTATTTCTGAGTTATGCTTTACCTTCTGGTATTTCGTCTTGTTTACGACAATAAGTTTCATGACACGCTGGGAAGTCTTGACACTCGTTCTTACACAAAGATTTTTAGGGGGGGGGGGGAGAATAATGATGGAAACATTATTCTTCAATTCTTCTTTCCTTTTTGTTCGTTGTTGTAGAGGAGTAAACAGAAGAGGGAAATTCTAAAGAGGTTTCTAATCATCTTTAAAATATTTAAACTGAGATCGGATATTACTCTATTCGCTGTATATTTCGAAACATGCAAAATGTTGCCCAGCAAAGCCGCAATCAAACTTGGGCGAAAGTAAGTTGGGCAAAAGAAGCACAGGTCCAGGGCGTCATACACAAAGGGCACCAAAATGAGTTCGATTTCTTTTAAAAATTCCAAACGCTAAAATGATAAGCCGTGGTGGCTCAGGGGATAGAGCGTTCGCCTTCAAATGTAGTGAACCGGGTTTGAATTCCAGCTGTGGTGGGTCGATACGAATTCCGCACCCGCCTCACACCGACCACAGTGCGAACGTAAATTATCCTCAGTCGTAGACGGATCATAGTCCCCTTGCCGTCAGACTAAAGAAAGTTTTCCTGGTTTTTCTCCCTATGTATAGCAAATGCGGGTTAGTTCCATCAACAAAAAGTCCTCCACGAAGGCAAATTTCTCGCAATATTTGATCCAGAAGTTCCCTTTTCTTCTGGATTGGGTTCAAAATCATAAGACTATGGCATTGAACATTATAGTCGCAAATCATAAATTGGGTCGACTGTTCAACGACGGTTATAAAATATAAAATGAAAAAGACAAACTGTGCTTATTAAGACTATCTTTATTTTCCATATATTATACTATTGAATGTTTTTCAGATTACAATAAGATCTTTTCTCTGGTGGATAGTGTTTTTCCTCACAAAAGACAGAGAAATTGTGCATCTCTTGACGGTCGGCAGTAAATTGTATTAACGGCTAACTAGCATCTGCAGTTTATAATAGAGTATGAACGGAATATGATATATATAAAAGAATATGATCATTTATGTTTACGCGTGTTGAAATCAAGATTGATCATCTCTGAAAAAAAAAGCCCCTCGGGGGTCGATTTTAAACTTGATTTTAAAAAAAAAATTTACATTTAGGTGTTTAGTTGCCTCTATTTTTAATACTATACTAAATACACTTTTTAAGTTATCATGCAAAAAATTGTAGGAAATTGACAAAATGGCAATTGTTTGAAAGATTCATGGCGAATATATTTCTGCAAATATGCTTGTTTTTTAATCGAAATGTTTTGTCGATGAATATGTTGTTTTTTAATCGAAAAACAAACAAAAAAATGAAGCAAAAAATAAATAAAATAAAAAATTTAATAAAGAAAAAAGCAAAAAATAAATATAAATAAATAAAAAATTGCGATCGCAGAAAGGCGATTACAGGTTACCTATTGGCCAAATGGTTGTTGTCTAATTTTTCTTTTACTCACTCTCTTTATTTGTGATATTCTCCTGGATTAGTATTGAAAACGATCCAGTTTGAACTGTAGGTTAGAATTTCTGAAACAAAATAAAAAACAAAAATATCGTTTAAATGATTAAACTCTCTTTTATGAATTACGTATATTTGTGTATACAAGAAATATTTCTGGGATCCCTCTGGTCCCATATTTCAAAAATAAACTCACCCACTTAATGCATTACAAAATTAAAAAAGAAAGAAAGAATTCTAAAAAAATTATCAAACAGCACGTTCGCCATAGCAGCGTATGCAATGGCGACGCAAACGCACTGTTTACTACTATTAATCTTGAAAAGTGTGATGACGTCCAAATAAGCACGCCATCAAACCCAAAACAATGATCATTTTGCCAATGGGTTAAAAAAAAAAAAAGCAATTACAGTAAAAATGAAGGGCAAAAAATGAGAAAAAAATGTGACAACATGAACAGTAAAAATTTTAATTTACCTCAACACCAAAAAGAATTGCAACTATACACCAAAATTTTTATAGTGTAAAAGTTGATAATTTCACAGAGTTGCCACGTTTTGTTAAAAGAAAAAGTTCTTTTATTCTCCATTTTTAAAAGTTCGATACTCCTTTTTCTTATAGTAGAAGTAGACTTATATTTTTTCTTATAGTATTTTCTTATAGTAAAGGAGTATCTACTTCTTATAGTAGAAGTAGATACTCCTTTTTCTTTTTCTTGAAGTAGTAGAATTATAAAAGATTGGGCAATGCCGTGGTTCACCCATTCCTCAAAAAGTATAACCGCATGTAGATAGAAGTATAACCGCACAAAAGCATAACCATATGTACATTCCAGAGAATGTTAAGTTTTAAACCCCCAAAATCGTAGTAAATAGTACTTGATAACAGGGGTGCAACGTAGATCTACCTCCACGTGGTGCACCCTGAACGTGGCGTGGTGCACCCGCAACGCTCTGTCGGCTAAATGATCTACAACTCTGGCATGGGCCCCTCGCTGAATAGTAACTCATTGTTGCGTGTGCTACAGTGGAATGCGGGTGGACTAACCCTCTCCAAGAGGGCTGAGCTCTGCAAAAACCTGATTCAACCATATTTTAACTATCCCAAATCAGCCCAGGTTTAAGGGAGTTGCTCTCTTTAGACTTGTAACGGGCCATGACTGTCTGGCCAAACATCTCTTTAGTATAAACATTGACTGTCCTAAATGCAAGCTCTGTCGCCTTGGGGAGGACATGGACCTGCCCCATATTTCCGTCTGTCCTGCGCTTATCTCCACTACTGTGTGTGGACGCTACTGGGAGGCTAAAGCCCGTATGGGCTAAGCATGTCACTATGCACTCTATTCTATTTATCTCTTTTTGCCTTGTTTTTCTTGTTATTTTATCCTTTTTGTTCTTTTAAATTGGCCTGCCATTGAAAGAAAAAAAGAAGTACTTGATAACTTTAAATTGGACTCTATAACAACATTTTAAAATTATTCAATTATTACTACTTGATTTTTCAGCTTTTTTTTTAACAATATTCATTCAAAATTTCGTACAATTAGATGGAAAAAAAAGTTAACTAGAATAAAATTTTAATCTCACATCTTTAAACTGTTATTATTTTCAAAGGGTATTTTTGTTCTTGTTCTTTTGAGTATAGATCAGCAATCAAGATTAACTCAAAAAATATATATTTACTAAATGTATAAAGACATGTGATTTTATTATATATTAACACAAACACATAGTTTTTTCTGTCTCTGAATTTATATACTGTTAAAATTTTATAACTACTCGGTTATTTTAAAAAGTCTGATTATTAAAGTTGTCTTAGAGAAAAATGTCTTTTTATTTCCTTTGGGCACGAGAACAATGTTCAATATAAAAAATACATGAATTTGTAAGATTGAAAATGTCGAAAAATATCGTTATCATCTGACGATATATCACGATGTTAAAAATTATATTACTGAACAAGCACTGTTAACTAACTATATTGCACTACCGAGCACATTTCAAGGAGAATGGAAGGTTGACTAAATGCAAACAATAACATGCTTACTAAAGCCAGGAGAAATTTCCGGTACAACCCTCTGCTTGTTATGCTTATGAGGCGATGTGTGAACAGGCTTAATATTCAAATAAGTTTTATTATCGTGATTTTTGTTTAAATTTACGTGTAATTTTACCATTCATTAGAGTTACCTGTAATTTATAAATTCTAACAATTCGGGAACCTAAAACAAATTTAACAAATTAATATCACAGCATAAATAAAGTGTAAGGTTATTTTTAATTTTAATTTTATTTTATCCGTCGTTGGACAGCCGACCCAATTTTGGGTTTACGACTGCTAATGTTCAACTCCGTAGCCTTGTAATTTTGTACCAATCCAGAAGTCAAGGAAACTCCAGGATCAGTACCCCCAGAATTTCCTTTTTCAGTGAACTCTCCAATCAGGTTCTCCTTTTCACCCGCAGATGCGTGAATCGGATCTAGTGTGAACGTCTCTGCACATAATGGAGCATTCTCACTGCAAGCCGATTTGCGTATACTCTAAATTTTTAAACCATTATTAATGGACAAACTATCGGAGCTTCCTGAAAAAAATTTATTTGGTCGCTTATTGGCGATTGAAATGGGCTACAGGTGGCGTAGAGCAGAACTCTCTTCCTGTGGCTAGACTTCACATGCTTTCACTATTAGCGTATGGAGAGTCATGGGAGAAGGAGGTACGTTAGTTTCCGTCTTGATTTTTAAATAGATTAGGAATTTTTGAGTTAGGAAACTATAAGGAACTGAAAACTGCATTGAACATAATTCTAAAAGAAAACACCGTGGAAAATATTTTTATCAGGTAAATATGAAATATATCATGAAAAGGGAAAATATCATAGGAGAAGAAAGGGGAAAGCAGGGGCGGATTACCCATTAGGTCAGACTAGGCAATGGCCTTAGGCCCCTAATGATTAGGGGTTCCCTTAAAAAAATTGTGAAAATATATTTAAAATAATTAAGAAAAACAATGATTTTTTTAAAAATAATCCATTTTAAATTTGATTAATAAAATACGATAAGTTTTTTAGTTCTAATTTAACAAAATAAAGTAAAATTTAGTTTATTATTATTTATTTTAATTTTAAATATGCTTTCTTAAAGGAAAAAATATATAAATACTTTTATATTTGAATAAATAAAAAATATACGGGAAAAAAATGTAATCCAAGAGCCCCAAAAATTTGAATGACCTAGGGCTCCACGTCCGCTTAATCCGCCCCTGGGGGAAAGGGTCAAGACACGGAACCGATCTTCTCCCCAAATTCGTTACAATCACCAATATATTCAATAAAATATTATTTCCTATCTGCAACAAAAATATATAAATTTTTTAGGTTGATAACTGATTTCAGGCTTCAGGTACCATCTTCATCAGACTTGATTTCATTACTACGCAGTTTTGATATTCAACATTTGTTTCGCACTTGTAAAATGAATAAGTTCGGATTAACGAATATGCCATATGGGTAGATAACCTTTTTACGTCTAATAACTTTCTCTTTCTTTCAACGCTCAAATGCTAAGGAATGTATTCCGATGTTTCCTTCTTTTTTTGCATTCAGATTATTAAAAATATATTTTACAATTCCCACGATGTCTGCAGTACTATGTTTAATATAGTTTTGAATTCCATATCATTTCCAACCTTAAAACATTTTAATAAGCTTAAAAAATCAAGACAAAAACTAATCTCTCCCGACTATGACTATCCCTACGCTAATTGTGAAAGTATGCCTAGTGTTGCTATAGGAAGAATTCTGCTATATGGACCTTTTGTAGCCCATTTTGATCATTTTCGCATTGGGCTTTTTTGCTTGCACTTGCCGTGTGACAAAACTATGTTAATTAAAAAAAACATCATCATTCTTTTTTTAGACGTTTAAGTGCATATAAAAAAATTATGTGTTTTCAGAGAAATTAGAGAACATGTTGAATTGTGGAAGCATTTTCTGTCTGAAAGTTTTTGAGGACAATCAATGATATTTAAGAACTCTCCTCGAGATTTGAGTACGTCTTATCACCTTATCCTAGCTTCTCAACAATCGCATACCATACGCGTTCACGGCAATCGCATGCGGTGCAAAATCATCCTTCCGCATGTGCGAATTCTGATGGCGTGAGCGGCCCTTTATCTAGGAAAAACATTGGTTTTTAGTTGAAAAGTAATGTCAATAAGAAACACTTTTTATCCTAATAGGATTCTATTATTTCCCTCTTGTTTGTTCCACTGATGTAGCAAGATAGTATAATAACTGTATCACCCGACGATGATGACACATACGGGACTCTCATTAACCCTGCCTATTAGTTTTTTTTATTCCGAATCAAACTGTGAGTAGAAGTTAAAGTTCTTTTACTTTGTATTTCTCATTTGGTCATAGCGTTTCTCTTTAGTCAGGCAGAAATAAGTTATCAAAAGTGAAATTGAGTGAAATTTTTTTCTTGTTAATAATTTGTGCGTTGATAAGGTTGATAATTTGCTTGAGCAAGACAATCTTAATTGTTCGTTTATAACGTTTAAAAAAAATGGACCTAAGAAAAATGAAGAACGATGAAAAGTTAAGCTTATGCAGGTGGTATTATCGAGGTTAGTTTCTTATTTATTTGAGTCAAAGATGCTAAGGAATAAACATGGAATGTTGAACAATGGTGCATTTTCTGCTGTCTTTCCTAATTTTTCATATCTTTTATAATACTTCTTAAATTAAAAATAACCTGAATTTTAAGTACTATCTGCAAATTATTAATTTTATTATTAAAAAATGGCCATGCCACTAATGATTGTTCATCAGTGGCATGTGCCATTTTTTAAATATTCTTTTTTTGTTATGTAAACTAAAACTTAAACTATTTAAGCAATAGTATTCAGGGCCTGCGCTAAGGATTTAAAATTATTAGCCAAATATCAAAAGTATTCATCAATTTTCATAAGTGTTTGCCAAATGCTAATCATAACAAATTTTATGTAATTAATTTTTTTCTTATAGAAAACTATTTTACCGTAGTTTGTTTCAAGCTTATATTAATTGGAACCAATTCTGATTGGTTACGCTGCGCATGTACTGAAAATTAAACTAATCTAATAAAAATTTTTTTTTGATTTGTTAGAAAAATTCATTTTGAGGATCAAGTCAAATATATATTTTCCTTTCTAGTTGAAAAGATCATTCACCAAATTTACGATTTCATCGCATTTCGCGAGGTGGCGTATGCTTTGCGCGTGCTCTCGATATTGCATTATAAATTACTATATGGACCCACCTTTTATTAATTAATCTATAACAAAATTGTTATTAAATTATAATTTAAATGAATTGTGATGTTTATTTGCTAAAGTAGGAGAAATCCTCCTGTCTATGATGCATGCAAAAATTTTTAATATTGTATCCATTTACCTATGTTTGAAATAACTATGACTATGTGAATATGCAATGCCTGATAGCTGTGCTCCGCACTTTTCCGCATCTCTTCAGTAGGTCCATAAAATTAGTACCAAGCTTGGGGACTAAACACTAGGGGTTCCATGTTCCGCTGGCCACCCAGGGTTGCAAAAAAACCACCTACCCAGAAAAACCCGGACGGGTTTTACTGGGCAAAACCCAGTAAAACCCACCCTAGAGTGGGTTTTTCTAAAGTTGATTTTTTTTTTTTATCCTCTGTTATATTAAAGAGCTATTCTATTGAAATATATATGTAGTCTAGCCTATAAAACTGAATCTATGGTGAAAATACTAACAACAATCTGAAAAAAAAAAATTATTGAAGAAAAATGTATAGTTTTCATATAAAAAAACAGAATAATTTGAGTATAAATCATACTACAATAAAAGTTATTTCATTAGGTTTTTAACTCAAAATAAACGCAGACAGAGGAAACACATTATGAATCAATCAGGTTATCAGTGTTAGAATTCTTCAATCTTAAATGTCTTTGTATTTTAACTAATTTTGACGCCTTTTGTACATCCAGTCTATTTCTCAATTTTGACCAAACCAGTCCACAAGTAGCAAACACTCGTTCCAATGATGCAGAGCTAGCTGGACAATTGCTTAGAGCAACCATAAAGTTGCAAAAATCTGTCATATCTCTATCATTAGTACGCATTTCAACCAATTTCCACCACTGTGATACTCTGAATTTTTTGATTACATCAGTGTTAAACATGCTAGGAGGAAATATTTATATATTTACTCATATATATTATTACAGCTATATGAGTAAATATAACATTTAACAGTAAATATAACAGTAATGAGTAAATATAACATTTTGTATCTTGATGTCAGAAGGAACTTTTTTAAGACTTTTGCACCAATTTATTTCTATTAATTACACTTTAATTGCCTATATGTTAAATCAATTCATTGAACTAAACTTAGTTATTAATATAAGCTTTTTTAGAATAAGGTACTTACTCCTGCCCTCTCTTTTGAAAGAAAAAAACAATAAAATATGAAAAACCCAATAAAACCCGCCCGGGTTGGGTTTTTCTGGAAAAATCCGGGTTTTTTGCAACCCTGTGGCCACCCCACCAGAACATATGCTCTGGTGCCCCAGAGCCAAAGGTGACCCTATGTGAATATCCAGAAATTATAATTTCCATTCCCCCCTATTGTGAAATTTCCTTAAGTGTTTCTATGACTGTCTTGTCAAACTAAAAGTAGGTTTTTCTGTTATATGTTATAGCAAATAACGTGTTATAGATATGTTATAGGAATTATTATATTATTTTAATATGAGTTGGCTTATTTGTTACAACATTATTTCGTCCCATTGAAAACCTATATAACTGCGACATCCAAGGATTATAAATAGCCTTATGGTTAAAAGCTCTATTCAACTGAAAGAAACTGGGATAGGTGCACTTATTAAAATTTCCTTGTACCGTTAATTGTGATCACCTATGTGTAAAATATTTATTAAAACTGGAATTTTCTGGGAACATTCATTGTCACACATTGACTTGGTATTCTATGCAATGACTAGTCAAAGATATTAGAGAGAATTTTAATAATGAACTTATGCATTGAATTGGGGCTCAATTTTCAAAATACCTGAATTAATCGAATTTTTAAACATAGTAATGTAATAAATTTGTAACTTGAAAATTTTAATCAATTTGTAACTTTTAATCAAGGCTATATTTACTTTAATCTGAAATAGATATTATACACATTGTATCTAAAATTAAAGTGTTATCTTTTTTTTTTTTTTTTGCACAATGTACATTATTTGAATATCGCTGAATGATAAGCTGGATAAGACAAGGTTCCACTTTGTATCCTTTCTTTCTACATGTTACTAATTTTAAGATAAATGATTGTTACAAAAATACTCATTGTTAATTAATAAACTACTTAAATGTGAAAATTCATGTCTAAGCAAAGTTAAACTATAATATTGGTGACTGGTTTACTAGTCCATTTCTCCTTTTTGTCCTCTATACCTACCTTAACAAATTTTACAAATGATTGGTTCCTTAAATTCTCATTTTTCAATTCCTATTATTAGTTCACACTCCCCCTATATCTTGTTCAAATTTTAAATCGTTAATAATATACTTTTTATTCATCCACTCAAGTTCAAATACATTTTTTTTAAAACTTGTAGTGGATGACACTTGATGTTAATACAATTTTTTTAAACATTAATTCATTAACTAAATATAATAAATTTTATATGGGGGGAAAAAATTTAATTATTTGATAAAAAGTAACTTACATAGAATTTTTCTTTGTTGACCTAAGTAGGAATTTTCTTCAAATTTTTTTTATATATTACTTGTTTATTAGGAAATAAAAAGTGAGAAGTAAACAAATTTAAAGCCTACTATACATTCGTTATATATATTTTTTTTAATATTATTAATTTATTGGACATAAAACTAAATGATTGTTTAAAAAAGATTACTGAATTCACTTGCACTGGCGAACAGAAAAGTATCAAACATGAAAAAATACACTGAAAGAGGAAGAAATGTTTTTCTACAGTAAATATATATTTATGTGGACTGCTTACATTACAGCAATTTTAGATGTGAGTAAAACATAATTTAATTTTTTATAGGTGGATTTTTCTTCTTGCCTTTTCTGTGGTTCGTGAACGCTATATGGTTTTTCAATGAAGCCTTTCGAAAAAGTTTTTATGAGGAACAGCGAATGATTAGAGCATGTGAGTAGCTGGCAATAGTTCTTTTATGTTGATATTTTATTGTTAATATCTAATATTCTTTGTTTTGTCAAAATTGTAATAAGATGTTTCACATTTTATGTTCGTAAAATTATGTTAAATCATTAATTTCTTTTGTAATACTTTACTTATTATGTGATATTTACTAATTTATGAACAGCAAATTAGGGCATAGTAGATGGCAATAATTCTTTTATGTTGATATCTAATTGTTAATATCGAATATTATTCCTTGTTTTGCCTCAATTGTAATAAGATATTTCGCATTTTATGTCGGTGAATTTGTGTTTAATCATTGATATCTTATGTGATATTTTATGATAATGAATTATGTTGTTTGAAAAACAAATAAGTATTTAATGTCTTTTCAGCATCCTAGGCACAATAGCCAAGGTGACCTTTATCGCCAGATCTTACCAGTTCAATACAATTTAGGTTTTAAAATTCCCATTAATATAGTCCATTAATTGGAAGTTTTAAATGTCCTCTTGCTCTACTATCAATTAGTTTTTGTGTAAACAGGGTGAATGGCATTTTAAAAAAGTGCTTATTTATGATTTACATTTTTTAAAAGCACTTATAGGTGCTTTTTTTATTCGGAGTTTGTAAAAAGTGCTTAATATTCTATAATTTAAAATGGGATTTTTTCTTTGCCGTGTCGATTGGCGTTCTAAATTACAAAAAATGCATGATTTGTCAGAACTAATTAGTTTATTTTATCATGATTATGTGAAAATGTTTATGAATTTTATTGATTTTATGTTCATAAATTAAAAGCTTTAAGTAATAGAATTTTTTTTTTATTTATTATTATTGAACAGATCCTAATTATGATTTTGTTTTTGGAAAGTGATTAGAAATATTTTTTGAGTGCTTAAAAAGTACTTAAAAGGTGTTTATTTTTTGTTGAAAAATCTGGCTACGCAATCCGTTGAAAATCTTTTGTGTAGGTTAGTGGTATTAAAATGCCCTGCAAATCTTATTATAGCAATGTCAGTAAGAGTTACCTTCTATTTCTATATTAAAGCTAACTACAGGATACAGATATCAAAAGTTTTGTATGATTTCAAATCTATGTATCTAATTCAAATCATGGTTGTATTGTTTTATTTTTAGTAGCCATCTTACATTTTGTTTTTTCTACACTTATTTCAAAGTTTAATTTCTTGGCTCACTTTTTGAATATGACAAATGCATCTTTTAAATTTCTCTCTCTTTTAGAGCAATTATGTCCACAAATGTGTATGTGAGTACATTAGTTGATTTTTAAAGAAAGTCTGTTCTGTGTTTTTTCCAGAATAAATATTTTAATGTACAGTGTGCAATTAAAGAAAAAGCGAATCACCCTAATTAAATTTTGATCTAATGAATGGATCTTCATGTTTTAGGATTCAAACTTAATAGTTTAAGGGGGTGACCTCAGATATGACAATTATTAATGCTGATGATATTTTAAGTTCCAAAATCAGACACAAAAATGTTCTTTCTCTGAATAAACATGCCTTTTTTCCGACTAATTTAGATTTCTGACACCCAGAATATCTGACACAATCTAGAAAATATGGGCCCAATAGTTTAGTCAGTATAGAGCAATCCAAAGTTCTGACCTTTAAATATTAATTTTACTTGTAGCCATATCTTTAGTACATTATAAACGATTTTAAAAGTTTTTGCTCACAATTATTTAATTTATCTTAAAATAATGCAATGCAAAAAATGACTTTCAAAGATTTTTTTTTATTTCCTTTAATAATTGATGAAGCATTTTTCAATTGTAAAGTTGAATTGTATAATTTTAAAGTCTAATCATTTTAAAGAATGTAATTTATGTGGCAGAATAAAAAGTTGGAACGAAATTGATTAATGAATTAGAAAATTAAGAAATAAAACTTTTTTTGAAAATGTATTCTTAGTGTATAAATTAACATTCTGAATACTACTTCTTTTCTTTTTTTTTTTTTTTTTCCTTTTTCTTTCTTTTTTTTTTTTTTTCCCCCTTCCTTTATCTTGTACAGCAGAAATTCAGCTAAAAAATATTCTAAAAACCTTCAAAATATGCTGCAGATTTTTTTTCTTTCACTTTTAAAGGGTGTGTAGTGTTTTTAAAAAGGGCTTAAAGGTGCTCATTTTTTGATTTAAGTTTTTTAAAAGCCCATAAGGGTGATTTTTTTTATTTAAGATTTGTAAAAGGTGCTTAATTTTCTAGCTTTTCAAAAGAAATTTTTTCTTTGCTGTGTAGATAGATTGTCATTATAAATTACAAAAACATGCACGATTTTAACAATTTTCTCTGCGATTTTATCAGAAACTACTTATTTTATCATGGTTATGTAAAGTTTTTGAAAAAATAATTTTTATTAATGCATAGATTCTAATTATGAATTTTGAAAAGTCATTAACTTAAACTTAACAGGCTTAAATCATTTTGAGTGCTTAAACGATGTTTATTTTTTATTGTAAACTGTGGCTACGCACCCTGCTTTAATTATATTATTTAATGCAATAGTCAGGTTTTACATAGTTGTCAATATATTTTAACCTTCTGTGTAGAATGTTGGTATTTTTAAGCAATTAAAAATTGTACTAAAATGACCGTTTTCAGAGTTAAGTTATAGGTGTGATATAGTCATAACTAGCTCTTACCCTGCACCCGTAAATCAAAAATAACTAATCTTTTTAGATTCTTTGTAGAAGTTAAATTTATTACTTAATTTGGCAATAAGACACATGTACACAGTGGGCATTTAATGCTTTAGTACAGGAAGCTTAAAACGAGATATAATCATGGTGCTTAGCGTTTTTAAACAGTGCTCAAAGGTGCTTATTTTTGTTTTTAAAAAGCCCTTAAAGGTGCTCTTTTCATTTGGTGGTTTTAAAAAGTGCTTAATTTTCTCATTTCGCAGAGATTATTTTCTTAACCATGTAAATTTTTGCCATGTTGTATTATGTAAAAGCATGCTTTTCACATTGTTCTATTCAACGTGCTTCACAATTCATTCAACCGCAATGTATTTGCCGCCTGTCCATACTATATGAAGATGCTAATCCCTTTACAGGTTCAAGATATTCTCACTTTCATCCTTTATTTTCCACCCTCTGAAATAGAACCAAAAAATCTCTGGATTATTTTTTAATGGCTAATATAATCAAGAAAGGACTTCCTTGTCAAAAACTAGTTCTTTTATCATGATCATATAAAGTCTTTGAAAATTATTTTCCATTTTGATAATGTATATAGTGCTTAAAGATACTTTTTATGTGCTTAAAAGGTGCTTATTTTTTGTTGAAAGATATGACTACTCACCCTGATAATTGTAAGAAAATAAGTCAATACGAATTATGCACTTGTCAGCACCCCTGTGGCAGAATTTTTTCTGGCTTTCTGCGACAAACCTAACTAGAACCAATATCTTTCTGCAAGATATTTTTATTGCTATAAATATATGTGTAATGAATTTATAATAATAGATGCACTTCATGTTTATAAAAAAGCCTACAGGCATAGAATAAAACTATGTAGATTTTTTTTCTTCTTCATTTCATAATACAGTGAACCTGGGATATAGTGAACACTCGGATGTAAACTTTTTTAGCGGTCCCGTCCGTACTCCTATTTAAATAATGTTATTTTTAACGCTTATAGTGAACAGCTTCGAACTTGGAAACTCGGCTATAGTGGACTCAAATTTCATTTCTTTAAATATCTTTTTAAGTCCTCCATCTTTAAACTTGTAGGTGTTGGGACTGAAAATGAATGTGTTCCTATAAAATGTGTCATATTTCACTCCTTTATGCTTATCACTTTTAACTATATTGTAATAAATGTCAAACAGATCATTTATCTTATTCTCCCCTCTCCCTGACAAGCCTCCCTTTGTCTCTTTTCCCCAAGCTTGCTCTACAACTAGTTAACTTGGCCACCTGCTGAATTTTTGGAATTTTCTTATCTGTTCAAACCATATTCTTTACAAATCACCTCTTGACAATCAAGAAGGGGAACAATTTAACTCATTCTACAGCTGCTCTCTTAATATTCATACATTATCTATTTGAGACAAGATTTTTATTTCAAAAGCAGTGAAAATGGCAAATTCTCTAAAGAGAAAAACGTTTTCGATAGAGGACAAAGTTAAAATTGTAAAGCGTATTGAAGATGGAACCAATCAATCGACACTGTGTAAGGAATTTTCCTTGTCAAAATCTACAGTTTCAAACATTTGGAAAAATCGAAGTGCAATTCTTCCGGCATACCACAAAAATATGGTTTCATCGAAAAAACTGCGTGGAGCTGAAAGAGAAAACGTAGATAAAGCTTTGTTAAAATGGTTCACCACTCAGCGGGATAGAAATCTTCCTGTGACCGGACCTATGCTTCAAATTAAAGCGAATGAGTTTGCTGAAAAATTAGAGGAAAGGGATTTTGTGTGCTCCAATGGATGGCTGGATAGATTCAAAAGACGGAATAATATTTCTTCAGGAAAGATCATTGGAGAAGAGCCGAGTTTTGATGCAATGAATGTGGAAAAGTGGAAAACTGAAGTGTGGCCGAGTATCATACAGAATTATGAAAAGAAAGACATTTTTAAAGCTGACAAAGCTAGACTATTTTACAAATTGATTCTCAATCAGACGTTAAAATTTAAAGGAGAAAAATGCACTAATGGGAAACTCTCCAAAGTGAGAATAACAGTTCTTGTTTGTGCTAACATGAATGGCTCGGAAAAGCGAAAACTAACTGCCATAGGTAAATCTCAAAAACCAAGGTGCTTTAAAAATGTTAAAAAACTGCCCGTAAACTACAAAGCCAATCAAAAAGCGTGGATGACCTCCCTTTTTTTGAAGAAGAAGAACTTCGACAGTGGGACAGTGATTTATTAAAAGTAAATCGTAAATTTTTTCTTCTTCTAGACAATTGCACAGCTCACCCCCATTTAAGAAGTCTAAAGTGTATTAAGCTAGTATTTTTACCACCAAATACGACTTCTGTGTTGCAACCCATGGACCAGGGTGTTATTCGCAGTCTGAAGTCTCACTATAGGAGATAATTACTTATTCGTATTTTAGATAACTATGATAAAAACAACATGGACTCAGAATGCAACATCTCTCTTCTAGAAGCAACAGTTTTGCTAGAAAAATCATGGAGGCAAGTAACATCAGCTACAATCCGCAACTGTTTCCGACATGCAGGTCTTTCAAAGGATTTAGAAGAAAAAGATTCCAATGTGGAGGAAGAAGATGAGGAAGAAAATTTACCTATCTCTCTATGGTTAAAAAAACATGGAATGGACATTTTCCCTAAGAACGTTACTGAGCAATTTGAATGTTGCGATGATGAAGTATGCACTTCTGGAACTCCTACCGATGATAACATTGTCAGTGAAATAAAACAAACGAAAGAAAGTAGAGAAGACTTATTAGAAGAAAATGTTGAAGACGAAAATGAACTTTCAGCACCATTTATAGTTGAAGTAAAATCAGCCATAAATGTCCTTTAATATGTTTTTTTCTACAGAAAATGTAAATCAAAAAATCTTGCATTCTTTGCACATTGTAGATAAGAAAATTGATGAACTCTTTTTAAAATCAAATTGTGTTCAATCAAAAATCACAAATTTTTTCATAAAAAGTGAAATTAAAACTAATATTTAGCGACGTAAGTAATTTTTTCATCAATTTTTGCTTTATTATCTGCTAATTAGTTAATAATTTTTTAAATAACTAATGTAAAATTGCAAACCCAATTTTCAATCATTCAACTGTTTTATGCAAAAAGTATTCTTCAAAAAATTTGGATATAGTGAACCATCGGTTATAGTGGACACATTACTGAGTCCGCAGACGGTTCACTATAGCGGGGTTCGACTGTATAAGTTTAAATTTCTTAATAAGTTTAAATTTGCATAATCTTTGATAATAAAGAAAAATTATAAATGTATAGTTCTGCAGACAAAAATGCTTACTAGAGCATAAATAAGGATTACCCAGAACCTATAATAAGATGGAACTTATAAAAATAGCTAAGAATGGACAAAAAGATTAAATTTATAAAACAAGATAACTGAATTTGAAGTATCAGTTTAAAACAGCATGATTTAATGTTTCATTATAGTAATTGTATCAGGTACAGGAACAAATCAGGTAATAAAATTAATATTGAAGTTGAGTAATCAAAATAATATTGACTATAACCTAATTCTAAAAGCAAAAAAATTAAAGCAATCTATTTCTATATGAAAACAATTAGATTCGATTAATTTTGTACTGACTTATTGAAAAAAAATGTATAAAAAAAAGTTCAGAAAGAAAAAAATACACAGCGCTTGCGATTTGTAACAGAAGTCTCACTGTATTGTGTAAATATATAGTATATAACATTGATTCCACACGAAGTACGCAGACGCGGTTTCCGACTCAATACGCTCAAGACTATTCAACATCTCGAAACGAAATAGTCTTCATCAATGCTGAAACATCGGTAGTAGAGTCATACTCATTGGATGCGATTTTTTTTGCATGCGTATGCGGAAACCTATTTGAAAGTGTTCCAAAAAATCGTAGATAGTGAGATATCTTGGGCTTTATTTCATTTATCGTTATATTGCGAGTATTTTTTAATATCGGCGACTTAATTAAAAATATATAGGCATTTTATCATCCGTTTCATCCTTACTATCATCATCGCTACTAGTAAGAATATTTGGTTCGAATTTAGAGCGTTTTTTTTTTTTTTCTTTCCAATATTAGTAGTGTGGAAAGCTTCTTTCCTCTTTTCCTGTCGCTTTCCAGAAAAAAAATCTCTGACATTGCTAGATATTGTCAACTTCCATCTTATTTCTTCTTCGGAATGCCGCCTTGAAAAAAGTTTTCAAAATTTTTTTTTTAAATTATTGTTGCTTATCAAGAGCAACTAATAACCTTTTCGCTAGACATTATTTTTTTAAAAAAGAAAAGAAATTCTTCTTACGCATGAAATTTTCCTCATAAGTGCAAAAAATATAAAACGCTCTGTTCTCACAAGAAAACACAAAGCAAATTACTACGCCAGCGATAAAGGCCGAAGTTGGCAAATGTCCCGAAAATAGCTTAATAAAGGGGGGGAATTTCTCCCCTTTTATATCCAGTAACTGTTTGTGTTGGAGACGGACTAGGGAGATTAACGGAAGATCGTGAGTGCTTTCCCCTTCCACGGCACGCTAGAAGAACAATTATTTAAAAACAATTCTGTAAGAAAATAATTTTGCAGAACCGTTATTGCTTCTGCAGAAATTTTCTGTTTCTGCAGAATCTTTGTTGAGAACTTTTGTTTTTGCCAAACCAAAAGAATTTTATTTCCCAAATAAAAAAATCTTTCTGCAAGAACTCAGTCCCTTTCTGCGACAATGTTGCCGTGTTTCTGCCACGGGGGTCAGCACAAAGAAATAATTGTTTGATAATTGTTTTTCGATATTTTTAATTCGCATTTTAACAGATAACTGACCGAGTCAATAAATGTCAGTTAAATTCTAATATGAAGGCTTCTCTTGAATAGCTATCCTTTCGTTTAGTTTTCATTTAAATATGGCCTTTGGAATCTACTTGTCCTACTTTGAGTCATCATCATATGGGTTTCGTTTTGACTTTGAATTTTTTTTTAGTCTATGAAGGGATAAATGTTGGAATAAAAAGGGCCCCTTTTGTTTAATTGGAACATCCTAGAATGGAAAAGATGAGAAATTATGTAAGTTTCATAGTAAAGTAAAAGCGCATTCTTATAATACTCTTTGAAACTCTTCAATTTTAAACCACTAAATCCATAAAAGTTGAAATCGTTTTATTATTAAATTTAATTTTACTCTTGTAGTTAGTTAATTTAATAATATTAAAAAATTAAACATAATGTAAGCAATATTCAGTAATACAAAATTGATTTGCTTGGATTTGAATAAATATCATGATTTTATTTACGCACTGTACTTTAAAAAGAAAAACGTGTGAAATAAAGCAGAACAAGTATCCACTCCATCTTGTACGTATTTTTCCAATTTGTCAGCTATGTCTTGTATAAGTCATGGTGCGTCAAAAATAATTTCAAGTGAAACTATTGGCCACTTGACCGATGGCAATTCTTCTAACCTACTTTTGGGTCTTTTCGAAATTATGATAGTAATGGATAAAATAGTTAAATATAAGATTTTTTTGAAAGTATAAAAATTACTATTTTTTCTCTATTCTGTTATTGAAATGATAATCATAAGTTTAAAAGTCAAAGACCTGGTTTTTTAAAAAAAAAAAAAAAATGAATTTTCATAATTTTTCTTGACTTTTTTCAAGCCATACAAATTTAATTTTTACTTCAAGTACACAGTTTACACAAGTAAGTGCGTCAAAACAATATCAGGATTCAAAAGATATAATTCTAATAAAAAATAGTCTAAGATTTCTGTAGAGAAAATAATCCCTATCTTAAGAAAGGAAGAATCTCTAGTTATAACTCAGGGGTTTCCAACTTACATTAGGCTTACAGTAGCCACAATTAAAAACACCAGTCAACTGGCGGGTCGCAACTTTATCAAAATTTTATACAGGACTCTTATATTTGAAGGAACTTTAAAATACTGTCAGATTTTTATCAAGTTGTACAAAACAAAAGTATTGAATTACAAATTAAAATAAGTAGATTTTTAAAAATATTTAATTGTGTATTAAAAAATTCTGGCTACAATAACTTGAATGTGTACCTGTGTATTAAACAATTTTTGTGCAACAGATATCTAATTGTTAAGGTATAAAACTTTAAAAAGGTTGGTATTAAAACTTACATAGTAGCACACAAAATGTTCAATGACAAAATTGAGGTTTGTCTGTTGCAGCCACCAGGGAATAAATATTTACATTTAAAATTTACAAATGTAAATAATTTCGTCCAAAATTAGTAGTTTCAAAAAGTTAAATCGGAGAGTTTCTTCATAAAAATTTCTGATAAGCACATGCTAAATTATGTTCACAAAATACAAAAAAACGAATGAAAAAAGAGCAGCATACACGATTATTTTCGTATTTGAATAAATATTTTCTTGGATGCAAAACCTGAGAAATAAATTTTTTTGCACCGTTGGTATATTAAATTTCACAGAAACGAAGAAATAAGTTTTTTTTTAAACGAGAAAAGTATTTTAAATTCATATAGATTGTTTATTAGAATTGTCCGCAAAAAACTGACAACTAATAACATATTGATAATTAAATCTACTAGAGGATATTTGTTTTTAAAAGTATAATGTTTTATTAATATTGTTTGACTCTTCAATTTAAACATTAAACTAAGGAAGATTAATCAGTAATCAAGTGCAGGTTTATTTATCTATAGTACTATTCAAGAATACTTTTATTTCATTCATGTTAGATTCTTTTATCATAGTAGGGGATACATTACCAGTGTCAGTAACTGAAACTGATGTTATGCACTTCAAAACAGCTAATACATTTTTCAGTTATTTTGTATTTCCAATTTAAACTAATATATTTACATTTTTTTTTAAACAGATGTCTTTTTTATCATCCTGTGATGCAGAAATTATAAAATTTTTTTAGAAAAATGTTGTGAAAAATAAAAGGTTATTTTTTTAACAAATTTAGTATTTTTGAAAAAAATTTTTTTTTTATTTTTTAATATTGCATTATTTATTCTTATGCAAAAACATAATTTATCAGTATTAAAAGCATATTTATATTTAACGGATTAGGTATTCACTTTTGTTCAATAAATTGTGGAGCTTCAAAAATTATAAACCTTTTCCTATTTTATTATATTATTTTCCTTTAATAAGTTAAAGTAAATTGTATAAAAAATATCAAATATGTATTGATACATGTAATTATTATATGTATAATAGTTACACTTATAGAATTTTTACCTTTTACCAAAGTTCAAGGTTTTGGACACTTTAAGACAGTTTTATCCAGTTTAGGACAGTTTAAGGCAGTAAAACCCACGTGTCCTGTCCAAAACCAGTTTAGGACGTCCAAATCCCAACCCTGGTTATTGCTATTGATTTCTAGTTTTAAAATCCGATATTTTTGATACGTTATTATTTATTACAACAACCTAATCGCGAAACAAAACATGCATTTGAGGAGTCCGATTTGCGTTAATTCGTCGCCGATCTTTTTTTCAAAATGTGAAGAAAAGAATTTGCGTACCCCTCCCTAACAGAATGCGAGAATATCACCCATAATATTAGGATAAAAAATGATTACATGTTCAATTTTAAAAAAAATTAGTTTTTTGTTTGCAAACAGAGCGTTTTGTTATTTTAAGTTAGTAACACATATAGTTTGTTTTTATTAAAAGTATCTTGTAGAAGGATATTAGTGCTAGAGAGTTTTGTCGCAGAAAGCTGAAAAAAAATACTGCAATGGGGACAGTCTTAAAGGAGTAATTTATTTAAAAAGTGCTAGTTCCCCTTTCCTTGTTATAACCAGGAGGAATAAAATATTTTACTAGGAGACTGATTGCAGAGCTATGTTTGGAACTGTAAAATTCAATAAATAAAAAAATGGTTGCATATTGCTGTACTTTTGGATGTGAAGAAAAAAACGTTAAAGGAGGATCTTTTACTTTTCACAATTATGATTTTTGTTCTTTTATATTCATTTTTAAACATATTGCAATTAATATGTTATGTGCCATTGTGGAAGGAATTTATGAGACTTTTAACCTGTAAAATTGCTTTTTATTTTTTATATTTTTTACTTAAATTGATATAATATAATGAAATTAACCTTTATAGGCATTTTTTTAAAAAATAATTAATTACAGAAATTTTAATTTTTCTTAATACTTTTTCAATGAAGCTCATTCATTAGATTTGGCACATTATTTTCATGCCATTATTTTGTAAGCAAAATGGTTTTCTAATTTCACTCTATAATTTATAATTATAAATAAGCAAAGCATTCTATAATTTACTTCTGTGATTTAAAATTAAATATTTTTTGTAATATTATCGAAGTGAATTTGAGTAGAAATTTTATTTTGTACTTGCATATAATGTATAGTGTTTTGGATCAAAAAATAAAATCTTTTAAAAAAAATTTGTCTGTGTACAAAATTTTTAAGTAAAAAGAAATATTTATTTTTTAAGAAATTATCTTAGAAATATCACTTGTAAGTATATACATATTTATTTAGGATATTTTATACATATGAAAGTAATAAAAAATATAAAAATGTCAACTGAAGCTGACGCTGCCCGGGGGTACCAGCTCCTGAAGTCATAAGAACGCCTTTCCGATCGAGAGCGCATGAAAAATGTCTAAAAATTGCTCTCTCTGTCCCCTAAAGGTTTTGTAAAAAGTCCAGGGAGATAATAAATACAAAAACAAAATCCAAAATTAAGTTACATAAACTAATTATAAAAGGAAAACATTGTTTAAAAAAACCTACTTAAAAATATTCCTGTACAACTTGGATTGCTTTGAACGCACAATATTCCTATTTCAAACCAAAGCTGTGTCAGTTCTTTTCACTCTTCCTGGACTTTTTACAAAACTTATGGGGTACAGACAGAGCAATTTTTAACATTACTCGTGCTCTCTCAATAGAAAAGGTTTTGTGTTTGTGTAACTTCTGCAGCTGTTACCCCCTGGCGACGTCAAATTCGGTTGTCATTTTTATATTTTTCATTATTTTCTAGTAGTATATGCCTGGTATGTTTGTTGAAATGGATGTCAAATGTTTTTCGTTCAAAAAGGAGTTTTTGTCGTACGAGTTATATTTTTTAATTCTTTAAATAATTCTTTTAAGCTGATATGCCTATTGAAATTTTAAGTATGTTTGTGATATTTATAAGAAATTTTGTTTCCAGATGTTATTCGTTCAGCAGTAGGAGCAGCTGTATGGGCTGCGGGCCTCATAACTTGGATTGTGATATTTCAGTTACATCGAGCAGATTGGGGAGAATTTGCTGATTCTCTTTCATTTATTATTCCCGTAGGAATTCCATAGTTATCAAATATTCTGTTTTTAATTTATTTATGTATGTTTTTGTTTTTTTAATTCATATATTATGTTTTTGTAAATAAATATTTTTTTTTATTGAATATGTAATAGTTTTCTTTATATATGTGTGTGCACGTTAACTTCGTATTTCACATTTGTTTAATACCTGATCCTTACAGCTAAAAATGTTCAAGTAAAAATCATTTTGCTGCTTACTATAGTGCATTTAGTTAAGGACGTTTTATTAATCTAATTATCAGACAGAACCAGATAGTTATAAATATATTTGTTAAAAATAATGTGCACATGGGGAAAAAATTGAATTTCAAAATTTATTAACTAATCCTGGATTTAATACTTAAAATTGATTTGTAAATTCTTATTCTGTAATCTAAATCATTACAAAAAAAAAAAAAATAATTCATACTTATTAAATTAAAAACAATTTGACCCACATATTCCCTCAGGGGGTCTACTTTTAAGTAAACACGCGTGTCACAATCCCGAGGTACCCCAGTGATCATTATTTTATTTCAAGTTCGCTTACCATGACTTAAAAATGAGTTCGTCGATATTTTATGAAGCAAACTATAGTTGTAATCATGAGCAAAGCAGAGCTATTGTTTCCTTGTGCAGCTATGCTGCTTGCTACCATAAACAATGTCAAAACTGAATAAATGTGAGTAAAAGAATGAAGAAAATGATTTGTAACATTATTCTGTAATCTGAATCGTTGCAAAAGAATTGTTTTTCATAATTATTAAATTTTTTAAAATAAATTACCCACATTTCCTCAGGGGGTTTACTTTTAAGTAAACACGGGTGTCACAATCCCGAGGTACCCCAGTGATCATTAATTTATTTTAAGAAGAGACTAGCTCAGCTTTGCTCATGATTACAAATTACAACTCAAATGTTTCTTTGTGTAACTATGTTGCTTGCTACCAGGAACAAATAATATGAAAACTGATTGAATGATGAGAAACTTAGACATTAATACTCCCACTTTAGTTTACGTATTTAACAATAATATTCCGGATCACAAGTTTGCTGAAAATAAAATATAAATTTAAGTTCCATGGATGTTCCACAAAGTTCGTGTTTCGTTCGTTGATTATGACCTTCCCGAATGCAAAAGAAGTAAATGATTGTTGTAATATCGCGGGAAATTTTAATTTGTTGATTGCAAGCTGATTAATCCCCAAATTACGTTCGATATGCTTCGCAAGACGGATCAAAATATGAGAGAGTATTAAAATCCTCTTGAACACGTCGATTGCCAGTAGATTTAAAAATATCAATAATAGCTGAACACTCAACATCGATAAATTTTTCTCGCCCATTTATAACAATAACGCAACTGTCTATCTAATGTCTCTTGTTTCATTCTCGTTGCAAACAAGATGCATTCTAGAAAATAATCTTTCAACTGAAGCTGTTGATGATGATATAATTACAGACAATGTTAGTATCTTTATTAAATATGGAAAAATTTCCCAGCAACGAGATTCTTTTGCTAATGAATTTTGAAGACATCAAGTGAAGTTTTGTTCTTTTAAATGCATTTCTTAGCTTCTTTCTTACCATGCTTGAGAAGTGATTGAGTTGCACCATTTTTATTTAAGTCAGCCTATTTTGCAAGAGACATTTCCTTTTCAAAACCATCTTTTTCCTTTCCAGCTTCTATAGAATTTATAAAGGGTGGTGACACTTGAAAAGCACCCTGAGATTAATCAATTTGTTTATGTCCATAAAAATGCAGCAAAGTAGAGAGGCAAGTTTTGTCTTGACTATCTGGTACCTTGTAATTAATGTCCAAATTGTTGAACTTCTCAAATGCAATTAAAACTATTATTGACGGCAAATGGCTTCGAAATCTCCATGAAATCGGATAGAATTTTTTTTTTTTAAACAAAATTTTCCATGAAATTTTGGATTCTGTCGGAAACATTTTGATTGTTATCTTTACTTGTTGTTGCTTATCCCTTTCTGGCCTGACGAAGTCAGACCAGATCTATGAACCCGTTGAACTGAAGAAAATCAAAGACCATAAGAGTAAATGTCTTCCCAGAGGCCAGTTACCATGAACCAGTTGATCTTCACTTGTTTTCATACTGAGCTCAGTACTCTCATCAGAAATCTTTAAAAGTTCTTCAGCTTTCCGAAAATTTTCTGCATCTTTCAAATTACGAGAAAGCTCTTCCACTTCTTTACAGGTGACTGACACTTTGGTTTTAACAAAATTTAAGTGTTTTGCAGCCGAAGACTCAATTTGTTAATTTTAGAAAGTCAGATAATAAAAAAAGGGGGGGGGGGAGACAAAACATCCGCATGTAAGAATTGATCTCTAAGCTCCGATTCCGTTTATTTTTAAACATAGTATCCAGAGTTTCAGGTAGTTGTTGATGGTTTATTGTTCTCTCGCATACAAATACGTTTGCAAGCCATCTTGTAACATACACTTTGTGTTTTCAAAATACTGATACGGCATGCATTCGATTGGATATCTTTAAAAGCTTGCTGTTTAATAGGACTAGAGTGTAAAAGTTTCCATAAACTAATTAGCAAGGAATATACATCTTGTATAATTGCATACTTTAACAGATGTGCAAATATTAGAGCCAATCTGCGGTTTCGATCGAAAAGCCCAGGTTTTGATTAATAGACAGCGTTAATAGAACATAATAATCTTTCTTATCTTCATATAGCTGGCTCTTGCTTCAAACTAACTAACTAGCAATTATCTTTATATAGAGATAAGAAATATAATTACTAAACTGAGTTTCTAAAAAGGAAAAAAAATATCTGAATAACTAAAGTTAAATGGAAACTAAAGCAGAATATTGCTATAAGTTCTTCAAAAATGTAAATTAAATTTTGAAATTTCTTTTTAAAAGAAACCCATATAATGCCAATGCAAAAAAAAAAAAAAAAAAAATGTTTTAAAGTTAAGTACTGAAGATTAAGAGATATAATTTAATTTCTTAGCTTTAACTAAGTCTTCTTCATAAAACTGCTGCTTGTAACATTCAAAATTATAGTTGAAATATTTACATTTTTGAATCATTAAAGATTCTAGAGTATCCCAACTGACCCAAATTCATTTGGATTCTTGTACTGAAAATTTTCTCTCGAGCAGCATTGTTGTGTGGCAGGAGTAGAGTAAATAACATGATTTTGTGGAGATCGTTTGAATATGATCTTTTCAATTCTTAATTTTGCACTAAGCAATGTGTCCTCCCTGTCTGAATGATATCATTTAACTGGTCTATTTGAAAGGAGGCACATTTACGTCTATCACCTCCAGTAAAAGAGTTACTGAATATATCATAAGAATATACTAATGAATGAAATTTGACTCGTGTAAGAGCAAGCTATGACATAAAAATCTCTTAAATTCTTTTTTCCCCCCGTAGAGTTTGTCATTTTAGTTTTCATCATATATTGTTTAGTCTTGTAATCAATGACTAAATCTTTGATTCTTTTCAACTTGCGAATTGAAACATCAAGTTCAAAAATATTATCAGAACTCTGAACATAAGGAGGTTTAAAAAACCTAGATAAGCATTCAGAGACAATTTCTTAAATCAGAGGAGCCACTGTTTGCATTAAAATATTCGCTTCTGTGACAAAAGGTAAACACTCTTAAGAAAAACAAGTAACGTTGAGTTAGAGGATTTTCAATATGTCTCCATTTCCGTAACAATCTTACCCATATATTAAAATGCTATTGATCGAAATTTGAAATTTACACTGGGGAAATGAAACTCATAATGAACTACAGAATATTAAACCTACTATAGAACTTATAAAAACCTCAACATCTGCGGAAAGCTTAAAGCACTTGTAAATTGCTTACGTATTGGTCATACGCTAATAACTCTTAGGCACCTCTTGTTTAATGAACCTGGACCTGAATGTTCCTATTGTAAGGAACCACTTTACTATAAACATATTTTGACCCAGTGCAACAAATTGAGAATTCAGAGACGACGCCATTTCGATAGTTTAAATCCATCATTACTTGGTGATAGCCCTCATTATAACATATTTACTTACCTCAAGGACATTGGTGATTATACATCAATCTAGCTTTAACCTCACAACCTAGCTGTTTTGGGAAATTTTCTGACATATGCCAAAACCAGGAGAAACTGGCAAAATCCAGTAGTCTATTGGTAAATCCAGTAGAGTTGGCAGTTATGTAATATATTTACAATTATATTTATTTATGTGCAATGTGAATTAAGCACATATGTTAAATGAAATTCTAAAGAAAGAACCTTTGAGTGAACCAGTTAAGAATTATAATTCATTAGAATAAAATAAAAATGCTCCCTATATTATGCATGAGCATATCAAACAAATTCTATTGATTTATTTAGGCACAAAAAAATTAACATTATTTTTAATAAAATGCTATATTATTTCCTAAATTTGTAAATATAGACTACAGTCAATTTATTGTTGATTTAAACTTCATATGAATACATAGCAATAATGAAACATACATTGTAAAAATTAAGATTATTGGTTTGGGGAACGCGTCCTCTCCCCATGCGAGTCAGTTCGGAAGTGAGTATGAGAGGGTTTTCAAATTTCAACTGGTTTAGCCGGCCTGGTTTTCTCACTTCAGTTCGTTTTTTGAGTGGGCAGGATGGTTGCCGAGGCACACACAAGTTAACAGTTTAAGCCACAGTTAGCTTAAACACATAACAAATATCTATTTAAAATATACCTCCCAGAAAGAAAATCAAAATAATCTAAAAGAAAAAGTAAAAATGTCCTAGATGTTGCAATTTCTACAAAACCAATGCTTTTGTTTTTGGAGGCTGCAGAAGCCCGACACAGGAATAGTGAATTCACAATCTTGCGTGCAGGAATCGCATTCCCATGTCATCATTCTCGATTTTGTAGCAATCTCATTTTGAACCCATAGCCACCCATCAGAAATAAAGAATTGCTTCACTTCATTAATTTCAACACGTGATTTCATACAAGAAGAAACTTTCTCTATACTACATTCTATAGCAGCTTCTTCTATCTGAATGCCTTTATTTAGCTTCTTCATCTACAAAGCACTTCAGAAGCATCTTTTGTCTCTCCAAAATTGTTTTTCTTGTAAAAGGAATAAGACTATTGCTCTTCCTCTTCAAACCAACAACTGTTGTCATTAAACCTAAAAATATAAGCTATTAAAAGAAATAATTGCAAAAAATTAGCAGTGTTTAAGGACCATGGGATTAATTTTGGGGCCAAATGTGTGATTTTTTTTTTTAAATACGTAAAACGAATATATATATATATATATATATATATACTTTTCTAATTTCGGAAAATTCTTTCAATAACTAGTTTTTCAATATTTAAAATTGAAGAGTACAGCAAAAATTTATTTAATTTCTGGCCCAGTTTACAAAATGTCATGACTAAATTTTGAGTTGGATACGTTGATCCATACTTATCATCATCACACACTTATAAATGCAACATTAAAGAGCTTTCAGCCCAATTTTTGTCTGTCATTAGCAGCTGGTGACACTGAAACTTCTTACATGTATTTTTGGCAACAAAACCAGCAAAATATGCAGCTTCATTTCCATTGAGCGACTTACCATCAAAAGGGAAACAGAGAATATCACCCGATTCCCCTTCCTAGTAAATGAATTCTGCAACTTCAAAGTTACCAGCTATCTCTGAAACACTTAAATCTTCTATTTTTGTAAGCAGTTGTGTACTAATAAGAACTGTGTTATGATCTGGTTCACAATTCTTCATTCCACAACTGCTAAAGATATATTGTGCAATCAATATTCGAGCCCTCTGTTGAAAGTCACATGCAGTAGGATGTGACTTTCATCGTTACCTCTTCTGCGTCTGACTACAGAAAAATAGTTCTCAATTGCATCCTGATGGAATCTGCACGTTAGTTTGAATGGAACCTTATCAAGTAAACGAGGGAACCTGTTTTATAGTAGCAGATAAAGTGATTTGCCATAAACAGGGGAAATTAGTTGACTTAATGAAGTCTTAAGAATTCAGCCCATCTATTTAAATGGGATGAAGCTTATCTAACAGCTGATTTCAGATTATTAGTTTAACAACTAATGTGCGACTGAAGTCAGCTGTATGCTTAGCACTAAGAGGTAGATAGCTAAGAATACCCGCCGCAAAAGATTGACTTAAAGCCTGTGCAGCGAGCTTCACATTCATGGCACCAAGTCTCCCACCTCCATGTGCTTTTTTTTGCGTCAATTTGGGAACACTTATATGATCCTGTTTCGAATCAAATTCATACAGAGAAGCCATAAGAGACCAAACTGCATATTTGAAACCATTAAAATGATCAAGATGCTTTTTAAAGTTGTTCCGTAAACTTTTTAACAAGTGATGCACATAAAAAAATATATATACATCAATATTATTTACAGTAAAATAAGGACAGTTAATTGTCACACCCAATTCTTTGGCATACAGTTTAAGATTGTTGGCTCCCTGGTCACATACAACAGCAATTGGGGTCATGCCACACTGAATGAGTTCACGTAACAAATTAGTCAGTAGAATCTTCAACGTAGCAGCCGGGGCTGTTTGTGAAGAGAAAAAGACACCAACAATCTGTTTCCATTTTTTGCAAAGCCAACGCACCATAAAAGATAGAACGTATGTTGCAAGCTTGGAGGAGGAAGATTGAATTTGAAATCCGTAATCTTCAAATCCCACAATTGTATCTTTCTTTTTATTGTAAACCAAGCCACATTTTAATGACATCTCATCAAAAGATATAATACAATATTTGTCGTGTGGCTTTTACTTACTGCCTATAAGTTTCATTGAATTGAGCACAGCAGTTGAAAAACCTGGTTCCATTTTTATGCCTGAAATAATTTTTAAAAGAGTAGGACAAGGCAAATTCAAAAATCGTTTTAGGGTGTTATATGCTTTGGGGATAGGTAGGTATGACTGCAAGCAGAAATTTTTATCTCTTACAGACCATCTATGTCCATGCTTAGATACTAAACTTGAAATTAATTATGAACCAATAAAACTAAAAATAACTGGACTCACCAGAAGTTCAAGCATGTTTATTACCTTCCTCAAATTTTTAACCCGCTAAACTTTCGTTTGAGCATATTTTCTTTTCAAGATATATAACTTTGTCGAGAGTGAATTTATTTTCTGAGACTTAGGCTAGGCGTTAATAGCCTAAGCCTCTTCACTCCTCTTCTTGGCGTTAGTGTGTTACAGCGTTGCAGTCATCTTGGCGTACCAATTCAGTTTCTTCCGCTTTGGCAGAATCCAATTTTTCCTTGAGCGAGGAAGAGGAAGCCTTTGCAGAAATTTGCGGTGAAATCGGAAGAACATTTTTGTTCAATCTAATTACTTCTTGTTTTTTCAGTTTAAAATAGAGGTAATAGAAAGTTTCCACTTACTTTATATGGACCGCCTTTTTTTAAATGGAACAAATATTTATTTACATAACTACAAGGTGATAAAGATGAATATATATAAAAATGGGATGATTTATGGTAATTAAAAAGGTGCTGAATGATTAAGAAAGTTAATAGCGGTAAGCCTCATCTCAAGTTCCAATTACAACATCTACTTTAAAGTTTTAGAAAACAAAAGTAATTTTTTTCTTATGCGCTCGCAGCCCAATCTCTAGATAGTTTTTAATATGAGGGCTTGTGACATTCTCCCACCTTGAGTTTTGGGATTTCGTGACGAAACTCAATTACTTTGTCACTTCAAGTTTATAAAGTTTTCGAGAATTTAAAGAATCGCGTCCTTTAAAATAAAATATACATTTTGTATCCTTTTTGATAGTAGTTAAGGTGGAAGTATGTTCCCTAATTAGCGGATTATTTCTTTTAGCGAATGATTCGTTACCCGCACGATGGTAATATGGAGAATAATCTATTTTTGGTTGTGTTAGTTGTAATGCCGATTCCCTAGATTTTAGTTCGATTTTGATAAGCTGCATTAACATTAACTGACCTTTAGATTCTTTGATTTTATTATATCCCAAACTAATATCAGGAGGTCATAGTTTAAGAATTATGGGACACTAAAGCTGGCCATACGAACCAGGTGCGACCTTCAAGGGACCGAATATTTATCTCAAGTTGATCGTATAAATTTCGAAAAACTTTTAAATTGGAAGAGTTTTCTACGTGTTCTAGATTAAGGAGTTTAATCATGTGACCATTAATTACAAGATCCTCTCGTCCATATCTATCAGATATTAATTTTATGCATTTCTCATAATTTGAACCTGTCAAACAAAGAACTTTAACAGAATTTAATGCCAAACCTCCCAACGAATTTTTTAAGTAATGAAAGTTTTCGACATTTAACAATTCGGTATTTTTATGTAATGCATCTTCAAACTGTGACCAAAATTCAAGCCATAAACAGGGGTCTCAAAACTATTTAGGCTAAGTTAACTTCGGGAAAGAAATCAATTTTTTGTGTTCTATTATAGGAACTCTATTCAATGAACTTCGCAGTCAATTTTCGTTACTAGAACCGACTGACATTCTTCATTACGAAAGGATTTGCACACTTACATTGTGGAATTTGTATTTCAGATGATAGTCAAAATTCCCTTTTAATAAAATAAAAATCTTAGAATTCTGTAACCGCAGGTTTAAAGTTCCTGAAAAAAAAAAGCTAATTTTGCTTATGATTTCAGAGCTACACATCGCGCAGAACGCACAAAATTTGAATCTTTACGGCGATTGAATAATGTGAAAACAATTTTTACTTTTGTCGTTAAAAAAAAAATAATAAAATCATGTGTTGAAACAGCCAAACTGCAAATATATTCACCTGTTTATTTGTAACTTTTTTTAATTCGTTCTGAAGGGCAAAAAAAAAACTTCATTAAATATTGTACATATCAGATTAATATTTAGGTAATTAAACAATAAGATTTTATTATACTGGTATAAATTTATTTTTCTTTTCATTTATGAATAATTTTAATAGTGTGAATGGCATTATTGGAGTTCTTCAATCTAATTTATTCTTGTTTTTCAATATGTGATAAAGGTAATGAAAGGCTTCCACTTACCTATTATTATGGACCGCCTTTTTTAAATTTGAATAAACATTTAATGTTTCTAAACTACAAGATGATGAATATACATAAAATGAAATGATTAATTAATTAAAATGGTGATGAAGTATTATGACAGTTAATTGCGGAATCTCGAGTTCCATCGCAACAACTAACTTGAAAGTTTAATGAAAAAAAAGTTTTTTCCTTCTGCTCTTGCAGCGCCACCTGAAGACAGTTTGAGGGCTTGGGACAGCAATAGTTTAATACTAATCAAGACAAAAATGTTATTAAAAGAATTTTGAGAACTTAGACCAAGGAAACTTATAAGTTAAGATGTATTTACTCTGAAAATAGATGAATTTCGTCTATACTTGTTTCAAAGTCACTGTTCAAAGAAATTATTAAGTTTTGATTTTCCCGAACGTTTTTCCATCCACCATCTATTTGCCACATTTCGTCCTCTATTGAGTTTACTTGATTGACACATTTTAACCAATTTTGAGTAGTTACGTTGTTCATGGCTTGTATAACAAGAGTTTTTACATTATTTAATTTGAATGTCTTATTTTCACGCGCAGCATTTCCTTTTATCTGACTCCATATCAATTCAATCAATTGAGTTCACAGTGATATGGAGGTAGCCTTAAAACAGTGTGTCCGTAATTTTCGGATATATCTTCAACTCGATATCTGTCAAACAGGTGTTTGTATTCTGCGACTGTCGTATGATGTATATATACAAAAAAGAAAAAAAACTAAACTTATTTTAGAAGAGGATATGGTCGGATATAAAAACATAGATATATGGTGGGGCGACAACTGCCGTTATGATAACCCATAACTAATTGCTCTAAAAAAAATTATTCGAAGAAGAAAACCAGGAATGGAATTTTACAATTGTAAGGTTGGTAATAGCACATACCTTTTTGAAGAAAAGATGAGGTGGCTTTCGTAACTAAAAAAAAGTCATCCTTAATACCTAACTGAAAAAAAGGTTCCAAGAAGGCAGTCAAAATAAATACTATTTTCTGGATCGCTAACACTCTTTATTATATTTTTGAACACTTTGTAGGATTGAGGGCACAACATCATGGAACGTTACCACAGCATCAAGAAAACACAAAATTTGAGCGGTTGGTATCACAGGAAAGAGCTGGTGGGATTTTGCAGACTGGAGATGACTAGCACTATTACAGGAAGAACAACATCAGGAGCGATAAATGGCGTGCATCGTCATTTACTACCCAAAGGGAAAAAAACACATCATTTTCTTAGCACAGCCTCATTAGGCAAAAAGGAGTAAGGATGTTGAATAGCCGTTCCAGGTTCATGGTCGGATGCGAGACCAACGAAAATATGGCGTTCGGGGAGACGCCATCAAAGAAGATTTCTCACCTCAGCAAAGAGGGGGAAAAAATAAATAAACTCCGTTAATCGGAGAGACGTGATGATTACATCAACTCGAATTTGAATGCTGCCGAGCTTTCCTAGCACCCGATATTTATCCTAACAAAAGAAAGTCGAAGTTAAATTCCTTACATTTTTACAAGTTAAAGTAGAATTTCCTAAAATTATTGAGTTGAGGAGTTACATTTATTAAAGGGTTCTATATGGAAAGTGAAGAAATAAGATGAAGATTACTTTGAGCCGGCGTGGACATCAAAGACGCCGAAAAGCAGGTGTTCAAAAAAGGGTGGAATATTCTAGCAAAGGAAGTGGTCAAAAGAATGGAGAAAGAATTTAGGGGGAGAGTGTCACAATTGCCTAAAGCTTAAGGGGCGAGAGGAAATGGATGATGAAATAAAGGATTTGGATGTTAAAAACATGATATTTAATTGAAATTGTGACTTTATGTCACATTATACCCCACTGCAGAAAAAAATTTTGAAGACATTTTTTTTTTTTTCGAAAAAATAATAATAATTGCTAAAGCGAAAAGCTTATACCAAAAGATCGCAAAGGAAGGGGTTAAATTAATTATTCACAGCCTGCTACTCCAGTCTACCATTTCTCCACTTACAAGAGATCAGATGTTACATATCAATTTGACATTAAAGTCTAGAATTAGGAATGCTGTTCCCTACATGGCTGATCTAGAAAAACAATCTTAATTGTTTGCTAAATAGAGGAGAGAGAAAAAAACACAAAAACAATCTTAATTGTTTGTTGTCTCCGTCTCCTAAATATTCAATGTAGCGCACATTTCTTGTTGACTCTGACCTCTTAAAAATGCGAAGTACGCCTTCCGTCTCCATCCCACCACTAGGTCCGTCGTAGTTCTTATGGCATGTTTCACAACTTTTTTTTGCATTAAAAGCAATATTTCGTCAAACATTCATAGTCGACAACTTTCCCATTGTCCACAGAAATGGCTGTGACAACACCATTGAGAGAGGTATGGCCTCTTTTTTGCCAAGAGCCATCTAGTGATATAGATATATCTCGAATGTTATTGTTCGATAAAACAGCATTTTCCACACTTTTTCGTAACAATTTGCTGCATACTTCTGTCAATGCATTTTTTATAGGTATGATTAGTCTTTCAAACTTGTTGGAAGGAGGAGGTAAGTTCATTACAGAACAGAATGTTTGAGCAGCATTTCTTCCTTTACCAATACACCGCATTGCATAGGCCAAGCGAAGATTTATTTCATATCCAGCATTAGAAGAATGGGAAGCACATGATGTCACAGAATGTTGGCAATATTTGCAATGAATACCTATAAATGAGGCAAGTCCTCTACGGCTACTGTTTTCTTCATACACATCAAAACAATCTGACGATTTGCACTGCTTACAAACACAAATGTCATTTATCAAAGATTTTAGCAAATCTACACAAATAATATTACTATCCCAATTTGAATTATTGATATTATCTTTATCAATGAATGAGCTTTCCAGTTTTTGTTTAGATGCACTCGTACCTTCAAATACAACGTTTTCGTTTTGAACAACATGTAAAGGTGTGTGTTGATTTGCATGTTTTTTCTTTCGGCCAAAACTTTTTTTTCGAGGCATAATTAACAATAAAACTAACAACTAAATCTTTAACAGTATAATAGAATTAATAAAAATTTAACACCAAATACAAAAATAAGTCAGTATTAAATCGAATAACTAATCAAAGCAAGCAGCAAAAAGAATGTTTACAATCATCTGCAACACAAATGAATTTCTCACACAGCTTGTAAATTTTGCTATCTTTAATGCAAAAGCCAGATTCTATAAATAAATAATAGAGTTTATGCAAAGAATCAATCAATCAATAAGTTTGAACACAATTGGTATTTTAATAGATGTATTTAAAACCGAAACTTATCTTCAAGGGGTCGTGGCACGGTTTGTTTACATTTTATTTGTGCTAATTTAAGGCATTTAAATATTTCAAATATGTAAGTGTTGTACATTTTTAGAATCAGAAAAGTGTATATTATTTAAAATAAATAAAATTGAAAAATCGATTTTTTTGAAAGTAAATAAGTTCTTACTTCCCTTAAAAACATCTCAGCTAAGAGGAATAAGTTCTTTATTTCTTTCGATTTCAGTGATTAAGTTTATATTGAAGAGGGTCAGAAATTTACCTCTCTCTCGTAGAATTTTGTCTCCTCTCTCAATTTATATCCTTATTACAATGGAGGCACATGCTTTAATGTGTATACCCAACTTTCGGGCAAGCTCAGGGGTAGATCGGCAAGATGCGGAGAAGCTTATTCCGGTTATAATTTTTATAGCTTCAACTATATTTTTGAATTGCGCCGGATCCATTACGGAACATAAATTTTTATTTTTCTTATTTGCAGGAGGAGACTTCATATTTCCCTCGCATTGTTACGTATTTCATTTTGTCGATGGGGTTGGTCAACACCTTTTTTATGATACAATTTCCGGATGTATTCAAGAATGACATAGATCGGCAACATGCGGAGAAGCTTATTCCAGTTTAATTTTTTCATTCAAAAATATTTCTAGGAATATGATAACTGCATCAGGTAATATTATATTTTATATTAAGACTGGGTTAGACTTTAGAATTAGACTTAATACAATATATTCCGTAATTTTTAATTCTATTTTTATTAAAAAAAGAAAAACCAGAAACAAACAAAAAAAAATTTACAATATACTCATCTTGAATCATTCCCTCAGTTTATACATTAGTGAGAGAATGACAAATTTAGTAAAATTTAAAAATAACAGCTAGACCTAATTGATTTCTGAAATCAATCACGTACAATCAATCAATCAATTATATTCATACAAGAAAGCAAAATATTATTATCCACTTTCTCGATGAAGTTGTATTTTATTTTAACAAACGACATGAGGGAAAAATGCAAAAAATTTTACCTGGTTTGATTTATTCAAATTTATTTCACAGCAAAGCTTCTTTAAGTTGAAGAGGGAAACATACTGCAATTTTGTTTTATGATGCCAGTTGTTAACTGCTAAAGTTTTTATTTCTAAGAAGATTGCAGACGATAAGAACATTGGTGTGAGGGAGGGAATGATGCGAAACGCCAGGGACAAAGTTTAAAATAGTGCTGTGGTAATATTTTTATCAGAAATTAAATTTAAAATTATCTGGATTCTATATTTCAATATTCTGAAATAAAAAACACGAATTTGTAATTTTTTTATTTTTTATTTCATAATTTTATTCTTTAGTTAGCCTGCATTCTGAATTTTTTTTTTTTAATCATAAGTTGTAAAACAAACCTAAAATATACTGGGAACATGAAAATGACTGTTTTTGTGAGAATGACCCATGTAACAATTTTTGTTCCTTTTAGCACAAATTAAAAGATATAACCATATGGATATGTTTTAAAACCTTCTAACGCTACACGTTAGTCAAAATTAAATTTGTACTTCTTTTCTTCTGCTCTGTAGAAATGTCATCTTAATGTCAAATTATTGAGTTGAGGAGTTACATTTATTAAAGGGTTCTATATGGAAAGTGAAGAAATAAGATGAAGATTACTTTGAGCCGGCGTGGACATCAAAGACGCCGAAAAGCAGGTGTTCAAAAAAGGGTGGAATATTCTAGCAAAGGAAGTGGTCAAAAGAATGGAGAAAGAATTTAGGGGGAGAGTGTCACAATTGCCTAAAGCTTAAGGGGCGAGAGGAAATGGATGATGAAATAAAGGATTTGGATGTTAAAAACATGATATTTAATTGAAATTGTGACTTAATGTCACATTATACCCCACTGCAGAAAAAAATTTTGAAGACATTTTTTTTTTTTTCGAAAAAATAATAATAATTGCTAAAGCGAAAAGCTTATACCAAAAGATCGCAAAGGAAGGGGTTAAATTAATTATTCACAGCCTGCTACTCCAGTCTACCATTTCTCCACTTACAAGAGATCAGATGTTACATATCAATTTGACATTAAAGTCTAGAATTAGGAATGCTGTTCCCTACATGGCTGATCTAGAAAAACAATCTTAATTGTTTGCTAAATAGAGGAGAGAGAAAAAAACACAAAAACAATCTTAATTGTTTGTTGTCTCCGTCTCTTAAATATTCAATGTAGCGCACATTTCTTGTTGACTCTGACCTCTTAAAAATGCGAAGTACGCCTTCCGTCTCCATCCCACCACTAGGTCCGTCGTAGTTCTTATGGCATGTTTCACAACTTTTTTTTGCATTAAAAGCAATATTTCGTCAAACATTCATAGTCGACAACTTTCCCATTGTCCACAGAAATGGCTGTGACAACACCATTGAGAGAGGTATGGCCTCTTTTTTGCCAAGAGCCATCTAGTGATATAGATATATCTCGAATGTTATTGTTCGATAAAACAGCATTTTCCACACTTTTTCGTAACAATTTGCTGCATACTTCTGTCAATGCATTTTTTATAGGTATGATTAGTCTTTCAAACTTGTTGGAAGGAGGAGGTAAGTTCATTACAGAACAGAATGTTTGAGCAGCATTTCTTCCTTTACCAATACACCGCATTGCATAGGCCAAGCGAAGATTTATTTCATATCCAGCATTAGAAGAATGGGAAGCACATGATGTCACAGAATGTTGGCAATATTTGCAATGAATACCTATAAATGAGGCAAGTCCTCTACGGCTACTGTTTTCTTCATACACATCAAAACAATCTGACGATTTGCACTGCTTACAAACACAAATGTCATTTATCAAAGATTTTAGCAAATCTACACAAATAATATTACTATCCCAATTTGAATTATTGATATTATCTTTATCAATGAATGAGCTTTCCAGTTTTTGTTTAGATGCACTCGTACCTTCAAATACAACGTTTTCGTTTTGAACAACATGTAAAGGTGTGTGTTGATTTGCATGTTTTTTCTTTCGGCCAAAACTTTTTTTTCGAGGCATAATTAACAATAAAACTAACAACTAAATCTTTAACAGTATAATAGAATTAATAAAAATTTAACACCAAATACAAAAATAAGTCAGTATTAAATCGAATAACTAATCAAAGCAAGCAGCAAAAAGAATGTTTACAATCATCTGCAACACAAATGAATTTCTCACACAGCTTGTAAATTTTGCTATCTTTAATGCAAAAGCCAGATTCTATAAATAAATAATAGAGTTTATGCAAAGAATCAATCAATCAATAAGTTTGAACACAATTGGTATTTTAATAGATGTATTTAAAACCGAAACTTATCTTCAAGGGGTCGTGGCACGGTTTGTTTACATTTTATTTGTGCTAATTTAAGGCATTTAAATATTTCAAATATGTAAGTGTTGTACATTTTTAGAATCAGAAAAGTGTATATTATTTAAAATAAATAAAATTGAAAAATCGATTTTTTTGAAAGTAAATAAGTTCTTACTTCCCTTAAAAACATCTCAGCTAAGAGGAATAAGTTCTTTATTTCTTTCGATTTCAGTGATTAAGTTTATATTGAAGAGGGTCAGAAATTTACCTCTCTCTCGTAGAATTTTGTCTCCTCTCTCAATTTATATCCTTATTACAATGGAGGCACATGCTTTAATGTGTATACCCAACTTTCGGGCAAGCTCAGGGGTAGATCGGCAAGATGCGGAGAAGCTTATTCCGGTTATAATTTTTATAGCTTCAACTATATTTTTGAATTGCGCCGGATCCATTACGGAACATAAATTTTTATTTTTCTTATTTGCAGGAGGAGACTTCATATTTCCCTCGCATTGTTACGTATTTCATTTTGTCGATGGGGTTGGTCAACACCTTTTTTATGATACAATTTCCGGATGTATTCAAGAATGACATAGATCGGCAACATGCGGAGAAGCTTATTCCAGTTTAATTTTTTCATTCAAAAATATTTCTAGGAATATGATAACTGCATCAGGTAATATTATATTTTATATTAAGACTGGGTTAGACTTTAGAATTAGACTTAATACAATATATTCCGTAATTTTTAATTCTATTTTTATTAAAAAAAGAAAAACCAGAAACAAACAAAAAAAAATTTACAATATACTCATCTTGAATCATTCCCTCAGTTTATACATTAGTGAGAGAATGACAAATTTAGTAAAATTTAAAAATAACAGCTAGACCTAATTGATTTCTGAAATCAATCACGTACAATCAATCAATCAATTATATTCATACAAGAAAGCAAAATATTATTATCCACTTTCTCGATGAAGTTGTATTTTATTTTAACAAACGACATGAGGGAAAAATGCAAAAAATTTTACCTGGTTTGATTTATTCAAATTTATTTCACAGCAAAGCTTCTTTAAGTTGAAGAGGGAAACATACTGCAATTTTGTTTTATGATGCCAGTTGTTAACTGCTAAAGTTTTTATTTCTAAGAAGATTGCAGACGATAAGAACATTGGTGTGAGGGAGGGAATGATGCGAAACGCCAGGGACAAAGTTTAAAATAGTGCTGTGGTAATATTTTTATCAGAAATTAAATTTAAAATTATCTGGATTCTATATTTCAATATTCTGAAATAAAAAACACGAATTTGTAATTTTTTTATTTTTTATTTCATAATTTTATTCTTTAGTTAGCCTGCATTCTGAATTTTTTTTTTTTAATCATAAGTTGTAAAACAAACCTAAAATATACTGGGAACATGAAAATGACTGTTTTTGTGAGAATGACCCATGTAACAATTTTTGTTCCTTTTAGCACAAATTAAAAGATATAACCATATGGATATGTTTTAAAACCTTCTAACGCTACACGTTAGTCAAAATTAAATTTGTACTTCTTTTCTTCTGCTCTGTAGAAATGTCATCTTAATGTCAAATTATTGAGTTGAGGAGTTACATTTATTAAAGGGTTCTATATGGAAAGTGAAGAAATAAGATGAAGATTACTTTGAGCCGGCGTGGACATCAAAGACGCCGAAAAGCAGGTGTTCAAAAAAGGGTGGAATATTCTAGCAAAGGAAGTGGTCAAAAGAATGGAGAAAGAATTTAGGGGGAGAGTGTCACAATTGCCTAAAGCTTAAGGGGCGAGAGGAAATGGATGATGAAATAAAGGATTTGGATGTTAAAAACATGATATTTAATTGAAATTGTGACTTAATGTCACATTATACCCCACTGCAGAAAAAAATTTTGAAGACATTTTTTTTTTTTTCGAAAAAATAATAATAATTGCTAAAGCGAAAAGCTTATACCAAAAGATCGCAAAGGAAGGGGTTAAATTAATTATTCACAGCCTGCTACTCCAGTCTACCATTTCTCCACTTACAAGAGATCAGATGTTACATATCAATTTGACATTAAAGTCTAGAATTAGGAATGCTGTTCCCTACATGGCTGATCTAGAAAAACAATCTTAATTGTTTGCTAAATAGAGGAGAGAGAAAAAAACACAAAAACAATCTTAATTGTTTGTTGTCTCCGTCTCTTAAATATTCAATGTAGCGCACATTTCTTGTTGACTCTGACCTCTTAAAAATGCGAAGTACGCCTTCCGTCTCCATCCCACCACTAGGTCCGTCGTAGTTCTTATGGCATGTTTCACAACTTTTTTTTGCATTAAAAGCAATATTTCGTCAAACATTCATAGTCGACAACTTTCCCATTGTCCACAGAAATGGCTGTGACAACACCATTGAGAGAGGTATGGCCTCTTTTTTGCCAAGAGCCATCTAGTGATATAGATATATCTCGAATGTTATTGTTCGATAAAACAGCATTTTCCACACTTTTTCGTAACAATTTGCTGCATACTTCTGTCAATGCATTTTTTATAGGTATGATTAGTCTTTCAAACTTGTTGGAAGGAGGAGGTAAGTTCATTACAGAACAGAATGTTTGAGCAGCATTTCTTCCTTTACCAATACACCGCATTGCATAGGCCAAGCGAAGATTTATTTCATATCCAGCATTAGAAGAATGGGAAGCACATGATGTCACAGAATGTTGGCAATATTTGCAATGAATACCTATAAATGAGGCAAGTCCTCTACGGCTACTGTTTTCTTCATACACATCAAAACAATCTGACGATTTGCACTGCTTACAAACACAAATGTCATTTATCAAAGATTTTAGCAAATCTACACAAATAATATTACTATCCCAATTTGAATTATTGATATTATCTTTATCAATGAATGAGCTTTCCAGTTTTTGTTTAGATGCACTCGTACCTTCAAATACAACGTTTTCGTTTTGAACAACATGTAAAGGTGTGTGTTGATTTGCATGTTTTTTCTTTCGGCCAAAACTTTTTTTTCGAGGCATAATTAACAATAAAACTAACAACTAAATCTTTAACAGTATAATAGAATTAATAAAAATTTAACACCAAATACAAAAATAAGTCAGTATTAAATCGAATAACTAATCAAAGCAAGCAGCAAAAAGAATGTTTACAATCATCTGCAACACAAATGAATTTCTCACACAGCTTGTAAATTTTGCTATCTTTAATGCAAAAGCCAGATTCTATAAATAAATAATAGAGTTTATGCAAAGAATCAATCAATCAATAAGTTTGAACACAATTGGTATTTTAATAGATGTATTTAAAACCGAAACTTATCTTCAAGGGGTCGTGGCACGGTTTGTTTACATTTTATTTGTGCTAATTTAAGGCATTTAAATATTTCAAATATGTAAGTGTTGTACATTTTTAGAATCAGAAAAGTGTATATTATTTAAAATAAATAAAATTGAAAAATCGATTTTTTTGAAAGTAAATAAGTTCTTACTTCCCTTAAAAACATCTCAGCTAAGAGGAATAAGTTCTTTATTTCTTTCGATTTCAGTGATTAAGTTTATATTGAAGAGGGTCAGAAATTTACCTCTCTCTCGTAGAATTTTGTCTCCTCTCTCAATTTATATCCTTATTACAATGGAGGCACATGCTTTAATGTGTATACCCAACTTTCGGGCAAGCTCAGGGGTAGATCGGCAAGATGCGGAGAAGCTTATTCCGGTTATAATTTTTATAGCTTCAACTATATTTTTGAATTGCGCCGGATCCATTACGGAACATAAATTTTTATTTTTCTTATTTGCAGGAGGAGACTTCATATTTCCCTCGCATTGTTACGTATTTCATTTTGTCGATGGGGTTGGTCAACACCTTTTTTATGATACAATTTCCGGATGTATTCAAGAATGACATAGATCGGCAACATGCGGAGAAGCTTATTCCAGTTTAATTTTTTCATTCAAAAATATTTCTAGGAATATGATAACTGCATCAGGTAATATTATATTTTATATTAAGACTGGGTTAGACTTTAGAATTAGACTTAATACAATATATTCCGTAATTTTTAATTCTATTTTTATTAAAAAAAGAAAAACCAGAAACAAACAAAAAAAAATTTACAATATACTCATCTTGAATCATTCCCTCAGTTTATACATTAGTGAGAGAATGACAAATTTAGTAAAATTTAAAAATAACAGCTAGACCTAATTGATTTCTGAAATCAATCACGTACAATCAATCAATCAATTATATTCATACAAGAAAGCAAAATATTATTATCCACTTTCTCGATGAAGTTGTATTTTATTTTAACAAACGACATGAGGGAAAAATGCAAAAAATTTTACCTGGTTTGATTTATTCAAATTTATTTCACAGCAAAGCTTCTTTAAGTTGAAGAGGGAAACATACTGCAATTTTGTTTTATGATGCCAGTTGTTAACTGCTAAAGTTTTTATTTCTAAGAAGATTGCAGACGATAAGAACATTGGTGTGAGGGAGGGAATGATGCGAAACGCCAGGGACAAAGTTTAAAATAGTGCTGTGGTAATATTTTTATCAGAAATTAAATTTAAAATTATCTGGATTCTATATTTCAATATTCTGAAATAAAAAACACGAATTTGTAATTTTTTTATTTTTTATTTCATAATTTTATTCTTTAGTTAGCCTGCATTCTGAATTTTTTTTTTTTAATCATAAGTTGTAAAACAAACCTAAAATATACTGGGAACATGAAAATGACTGTTTTTGTGAGAATGACCCATGTAACAATTTTTGTTCCTTTTAGCAAAAATTAAAAGATATAACCATATGGATATGTTTTAAAACCTTCTAACGCTACACGTTAGTCAAAATTAAATTTGTACTTCTTTTCTTCTGCTCTGTAGAAATGTCATCTTAATGTCAAATTATTGAGTTGAGGAGTTACATTTATTAAAGGGTTCTATATGGAAAGTGAAGAAATAAGATGAAGATTACTTTGAGCCGGCGTGGACATCAAAGACGCCGAAAAGCAGGTGTTCAAAAAAGGGTGGAATATTCTAGCAAAGGAAGTGGTCAAAAGAATGGAGAAAGAATTTAGGGGGAGAGTGTCACAATTGCCTAAAGCTTAAGGGGCGAGAGGAAATGGATGATGAAATAAAGGATTTGGATGTTAAAAACATGATATTTAATTGAAATTGTGACTTAATGTCACATTATACCCCACTGCAGAAAAAAATTTTGAAGACATTTTTTTTTTTTTCGAAAAAATAATAATAATTGCTAAAGCGAAAAGCTTATACCAAAAGATCGCAAAGGAAGGGGTTAAATTAATTATTCACAGCCTGCTACTCCAGTCTACCATTTCTCCACTTACAAGAGATCAGATGTTACATATCAATTTGACATTAAAGTCTAGAATTAGGAATGCTGTTCCCTACATGGCTGATCTAGAAAAACAATCTTAATTGTTTGCTAAATAGAGGAGAGAGAAAAAAACACAAAAACAATCTTAATTGTTTGTTGTCTCCGTCTCTTAAATATTCAATGTAGCGCACATTTCTTGTTGACTCTGACCTCTTAAAAATGCGAAGTACGCCTTCCGTCTCCATCCCACCACTAGGTCCGTCGTAGTTCTTATGGCATGTTTCACAACTTTTTTTTGCATTAAAAGCAATATTTCGTCAAACATTCATAGTCGACAACTTTCCCATTGTCCACAGAAATGGCTGTGACAACACCATTGAGAGAGGTATGGCCTCTTTTTTGCCAAGAGCCATCTAGTGATATAGATATATCTCGAATGTTATTGTTCGATAAAACAGCATTTTCCACACTTTTTCGTAACAATTTGCTGCATACTTCTGTCAATGCATTTTTTATAGGTATGATTAGTCTTTCAAACTTGTTGGAAGGAGGAGGTAAGTTCATTACAGAACAGAATGTTTGAGCAGCATTTCTTCCTTTACCAATACACCGCATTGCATAGGCCAAGCGAAGATTTATTTCATATCCAGCATTAGAAGAATGGGAAGCACATGATGTCACAGAATGTTGGCAATATTTGCAATGAATACCTATAAATGAGGCAAGTCCTCTACGGCTACTGTTTTCTTCATACACATCAAAACAATCTGACGATTTGCACTGCTTACAAACACAAATGTCATTTATCAAAGATTTTAGCAAATCTACACAAATAATATTACTATCCCAATTTGAATTATTGATATTATCTTTATCAATGAATGAGCTTTCCAGTTTTTGTTTAGATGCACTCGTACCTTCAAATACAACGTTTTCGTTTTGAACAACATGTAAAGGTGTGTGTTGATTTGCATGTTTTTTCTTTCGGCCAAAACTTTTTTTTCGAGGCATAATTAACAATAAAACTAACAACTAAATCTTTAACAGTATAATAGAATTAATAAAAATTTAACACCAAATACAAAAATAAGTCAGTATTAAATCGAATAACTAATCAAAGCAAGCAGCAAAAAGAATGTTTACAATCATCTGCAACACAAATGAATTTCTCACACAGCTTGTAAATTTTGCTATCTTTAATGCAAAAGCCAGATTCTATAAATAAATAATAGAGTTTATGCAAAGAATCAATCAATCAATAAGTTTGAACACAATTGGTATTTTAATAGATGTATTTAAAACCGAAACTTATCTTCAAGGGGTCGTGGCACGGTTTGTTTACATTTTATTTGTGCTAATTTAAGGCATTTAAATATTTCAAATATGTAAGTGTTGTACATTTTTAGAATCAGAAAAGTGTATATTATTTAAAATAAATAAAATTGAAAAATCGATTTTTTTGAAAGTAAATAAGTTCTTACTTCCCTTAAAAACATCTCAGCTAAGAGGAATAAGTTCTTTATTTCTTTCGATTTCAGTGATTAAGTTTATATTGAAGAGGGTCAGAAATTTACCTCTCTCTCGTAGAATTTTGTCTCCTCTCTCAATTTATATCCTTATTACAATGGAGGCACATGCTTTAATGTGTATACCCAACTTTCGGGCAAGCTCAGGGGTAGATCGGCAAGATGCGGAGAAGCTTATTCCGGTTATAATTTTTATAGCTTCAACTATATTTTTGAATTGCGCCGGATCCATTACGGAACATAAATTTTTATTTTTCTTATTTGCAGGAGGAGACTTCATATTTCCCTCGCATTGTTACGTATTTCATTTTGTCGATGGGGTTGGTCAACACCTTTTTTATGATACAATTTCCGGATGTATTCAAGAATGACATAGATCGGCAACATGCGGAGAAGCTTATTCCAGTTTAATTTTTTCATTCAAAAATATTTCTAGGAATATGATAACTGCATCAGGTAATATTATATTTTATATTAAGACTGGGTTAGACTTTAGAATTAGACTTAATACAATATATTCCGTAATTTTTAATTCTATTTTTATTAAAAAAAGAAAAACCAGAAACAAACAAAAAAAAATTTACAATATACTCATCTTGAATCATTCCCTCAGTTTATACATTAGTGAGAGAATGACAAATTTAGTAAAATTTAAAAATAACAGCTAGACCTAATTGATTTCTGAAATCAATCACGTACAATCAATCAATCAATTATATTCATACAAGAAAGCAAAATATTATTATCCACTTTCTCGATGAAGTTGTATTTTATTTTAACAAACGACATGAGGGAAAAATGCAAAAAATTTTACCTGGTTTGATTTATTCAAATTTATTTCACAGCAAAGCTTCTTTAAGTTGAAGAGGGAAACATACTGCAATTTTGTTTTATGATGCCAGTTGTTAACTGCTAAAGTTTTTATTTCTAAGAAGATTGCAGACGATAAGAACATTGGTGTGAGGGAGGGAATGATGCGAAACGCCAGGGACAAAGTTTAAAATAGTGCTGTGGTAATATTTTTATCAGAAATTAAATTTAAAATTATCTGGATTCTATATTTCAATATTCTGAAATAAAAAACACGAATTTGTAATTTTTTTATTTTTTCTTTCATAATTTTATTCTTTAGTTAGCCTGCATTCTGAATTTTTTTTTTTTAATCATAAGTTGTAAAACAAACCTAAAATATACTGGGAACATGAAAATGACTGTTTTTGTGAGAATGACCCATGTAACAATTTTTGTTCCTTTTAGCACAAATTAAAAGATATAACCATATGGATATGTTTTAAAACCTTCTAACGCTACACGTTAGTCAAAATTAAATTTGTACTTCTTTTCTTCTGCTCTGTAGAAATGTCATCTTAATGTCAAATTATTGAGTTGAGGAGTTACATTTATTAAAGGGTTCTATATGGAAAGTGAAGAAATAAGATGAAGATTACTTTGAGCCGGCGTGGACATCAAAGACGCCGAAAAGCAGGTGTTCAAAAAAGGGTGGAATATTCTAGCAAAGGAAGTGGTCAAAAGAATGGAGAAAGAATTTAGGGGGAGAGTGTCACAATTGCCTAAAGCTTAAGGGGCGAGAGGAAATGGATGATGAAATAAAGGATTTGGATGTTAAAAACATGATATTTAATTGAAATTGTGACTTAATGTCACATTATACCCCACTGCAGAAAAAAATTTTGAAGACATTTTTTTTTTTTTCGAAAAAATAATAATAATTGCTAAAGCGAAAAGCTTATACCAAAAGATCGCAAAGGAAGGGGTTAAATTAATTATTCACAGCCTGCTACTCCAGTCTACCATTTCTCCACTTACAAGAGATCAGATGTTACATATCAATTTGACATTAAAGTCTAGAATTAGGAATGCTGTTCCCTACATGGCTGATCTAGAAAAACAATCTTAATTGTTTGCTAAATAGAGGAGAGAGAAAAAAACACAAAAACAATCTTAATTGTTTGTTGTCTCCGTCTCTTAAATATTCAATGTAGCGCACATTTCTTGTTGACTCTGACCTCTTAAAAATGCGAAGTACGCCTTCCGTCTCCATCCCACCACTAGGTCCGTCGTAGTTCTTATGGCATGTTTCACAACTTTTTTTTGCATTAAAAGCAATATTTCGTCAAACATTCATAGTCGACAACTTTCCCATTGTCCACAGAAATGGCTGTGACAACACCATTGAGAGAGGTATGGCCTCTTTTTTGCCAAGAGCCATCTAGTGATATAGATATATCTCGAATGTTATTGTTCGATAAAACAGCATTTTCCACACTTTTTCGTAACAATTTGCTGCATACTTCTGTCAATGCATTTTTTATAGGTATGATTAGTCTTTCAAACTTGTTGGAAGGAGGAGGTAAGTTCATTACAGAACAGAATGTTTGAGCAGCATTTCTTCCTTTACCAATACACCGCATTGCATAGGCCAAGCGAAGATTTATTTCATATCCAGCATTAGAAGAATGGGAAGCACATGATGTCACAGAATGTTGGCAATATTTGCAATGAATACCTATAAATGAGGCAAGTCCTCTACGGCTACTGTTTTCTTCATACACATCAAAACAATCTGACGATTTGCACTGCTTACAAACACAAATGTCATTTATCAAAGATTTTAGCAAATCTACACAAATAATATTACTATCCCAATTTGAATTATTGATATTATCTTTATCAATGAATGAGCTTTCCAGTTTTTGTTTAGATGCACTCGTACCTTCAAATACAACGTTTTCGTTTTGAACAACATGTAAAGGTGTGTGTTGATTTGCATGTTTTTTCTTTCGGCCAAAACTTTTTTTTCGAGGCATAATTAACAATAAAACTAACAACTAAATCTTTAACAGTATAATAGAATTAATAAAAATTTAACACCAAATACAAAAATAAGTCAGTATTAAATCGAATAACTAATCAAAGCAAGCAGCAAAAAGAATGTTTACAATCATCTGCAACACAAATGAATTTCTCACACAGCTTGTAAATTTTGCTATCTTTAATGCAAAAGCCAGATTCTATAAATAAATAATAGAGTTTATGCAAAGAATCAATCAATCAATAAGTTTGAACACAATTGGTATTTTAATAGATGTATTTAAAACCGAAACTTATCTTCAAGGGGTCGTGGCACGGTTTGTTTACATTTTATTTGTGCTAATTTAAGGCATTTAAATATTTCAAATATGTAAGTGTTGTACATTTTTAGAATCAGAAAAGTGTATATTATTTAAAATAAATAAAATTGAAAAATCGATTTTTTTGAAAGTAAATAAGTTCTTACTTCCCTTAAAAACATCTCAGCTAAGAGGAATAAGTTCTTTATTTCTTTCGATTTCAGTGATTAAGTTTATATTGAAGAGGGTCAGAAATTTACCTCTCTCTCGTAGAATTTTGTCTCCTCTCTCAATTTATATCCTTATTACAATGGAGGCACATGCTTTAATGTGTATACCCAACTTTCGGGCAAGCTCAGGGGTAGATCGGCAAGATGCGGAGAAGCTTATTCCGGTTATAATTTTTATAGCTTCAACTATATTTTTGAATTGCGCCGGATCCATTACGGATCCATTCACCTTTTCCTTGTCTCATAACCTCAATGTTATGTTTATGCGTCTTTCTATTTCTTAATTTCATTAGTTGGTCATCTCTTCTTTTTCTTCAGTTCCATTCGATTTAAATCTCATTAAGAACTGGACTTCTTACAATTAAAGGGTGGGGTTCTTGACTATAAGATCACCTTTTCCTTGTCTCATAACCTCAATGTTATGTTTATGCGTCTTTCTATTTCTTAATTTCATTAGTTGGTCATATCTTCTTTTTCTTCAGTTCCATTCGATTTAAATCTCATTAAGAACTGGATTTCTTACAATTAAAGGGTGGGGTTCTTGACTATAAGATCACCTTTTCCTTGTCTCATAACCTCAATGTTATGTTTATGCGTCTTTCTATTTCTTAATTTCATTAGTTGGTCATATCTTCTTTTTCTTCAGTTCCATTCGATTTAAATCTCATTAAGAACTGGATTTCTTACAATTAAAGGGTGGGGTTCTTGACTATAAGATCACCTTTTCCTTGTCTCATAACCTCAATGTTATGTTTATGCGTCTTTCTATTTCTTAATTTCATTAGTTGGTCATCTCTTCTTTTTCTTCAGTTCCATTCGATTTAAATCTCATTAAGAACTGGATTTCTTACAATTAAAGGGTGGGGTTCTTGACTATAAGATCACCTTTTCCTTGTCTCATAACCTCAATGTTATGTTTATGCGTCTTTCTATTTCTTAATTTCATTAGCTGGTCATCTCTTCTTTTTCTTCAGTTCCATTCGATTTAAATCTCATTAAGAACTGGACTTCTTACAATTAAAGGGTGGGGTTCTTGACTATAAGATCACCTTTTCCTTGTCTCATAACCTCAATGTTATGTTTATGCGTCTTTCTATTTCTTAATTTCATTAGTTGGTCATCTCTTCTTTTTCTTCAGTTCCATTCGATTTAAATCTCATTAAGAACTGGATTTCTTACAATTAAAGGGTGGGGTTCTTGACTATAAGATCACCTTTTCCTTGTCTCATAACCTCAATGTTATGTTTATGCGTCTTTCTATTTCTTAATTTCATTAGTTGGTCATATCTTCTTTTTCTTCAGTTCCATTCGATTTAAATCTCATTAAGAACTGGATTTCTTACAATTAAAGGGTGCGGTTCTTGACTATAAGATCACCTTTTCCTTGTCTCATAACCTCAATGTTATGTTTATGCGTCTTTCTATTTCTTAATTTCATTAGTTGGTCATCTCTTCTTTTTCTTCAGTTCCATTCGATTTAAATCTCATTAAGAACTGGATTTCTTACAATTAAAGGGTGGGGTTCTTGACTATAAGATCACCTTTTCCTTGTCTCATAACCTCAATGTTATGTTTATGCGTCTTTCTATTTCTTAATTTCATTAGTTGGTCATCTCTTCTTTTTCTTCAGTTCCATTCGATTTAAATCTCATTAAGAACTGGATTTCTTACAATTAAAGGGTGGGGTTCTTGACTATAAGATCACCTTTTCCTTGTCTCATAACCTCAATGTTATGTTTATGCGTCTTTCTATTTCTTAATTTCATTAGTTGGTCATATCTTCTTTTTCTTCAGTTCCATTCGATTTAAATCTCATTAAGAACTGGATTTCTTACAATTAAAGGGTGGGGTTCTTGACTATAAGATCACCTTTTCCTTGTCTCATAACCTCAATGTTATGTTTATGCGTCTTTCTATTTCTTAATTTCATTAGATGGTCATCTCTTCTTTTTCTTCAGTTCCATTCGATTTAAATCTCATTAAGAACTGGATTTCTTACAATTAAAGGGTGGGGTTCTTGACTATAAGATCACCTTTTCCTTGTCTCATAACCTCAATGTTATGTTTATGCGTCTTTCTATTTCTTAATTTCATTAGTTGGTCATCTCTTCTTTTTCTTCAGTTCCATTCGATTTAAATCTCATTAAGAACTGGACTTCTTACAATTAAAGGGTGGGGTTCTTGACTATAAGATCACCTTTTCCTTGTCTCATAACCTCAATGTTATGTTTATGCGTCTTTCTATTTCTTAATTTCATTAGTTGGTCATCTCTTTTTTTTATCTTCAGTTCCATTCGATTTAAATCTCATTAAGAACTGGACTTCTTACAATTAAAGGGTAGGGTTCTTGACTATAAGATCACATTTTCCTTGTCTCATAACCTGAATGTTATGTTTATGCGTCTTTCTATTTCTTAATTTCATTAGTTGGTCATCTCTTCTTTTTCTTCAGTTCCATTCGATTTAAATCTCATTAAGAACTGGACTTCTTCCTCGTCCGCATGAATACTTGCTAAATTACGAGGTAGTTTTGCAAATTGCTTCCCGCAAATTGCTTTTTCTAACATTACTAATACTATTAGTAGAAACAACATTTATATGATTTTGATTTTCTTCTTCTTTTTTACGGTACATTTCTGTACAAGTAAGATCATCTTCCGATTCCGAAAACTCATAATCGGAATAAACACTTATATTTTTTACGAAGTGATCATCATCGAAATCTGTTGATTCATCCGAAATAATATTTTTCTAACATTACTAATATTATTAGTAGAAACAACATTTATATGATTTTGATTTTCTTCTTCTTTTTTACGGTACATTTCTGTACAAGTAAGATCATCTTCCGATTCCGAAAACTCATAATCGGAATAAACACTTATATTTTTTACGAAGTGATCATCATCGAAATCTGTTGATTCATCCGAAATAATATTTTTCTAACATTACTAATATTATTAGTAGAAACAACATTTATATGATTTTGATTTTCCTCTTCTTTTTTACGGTACATTTCTGTACAAGTAAGATCATCTTCCGATTCCGAAAACTCATAATCGGAATAAACACTTATATTTTTTACGAAGTGATCATCATCGAAATCTGTTGATTCATCCGAAATAATATTTTTCTAACATTTCTAATATTATTAGTAGAAACAACATTTATATGATTTTGATTTTCCTCTTCTTTTTTACGGTACATTTCTGTACAAGTAAGATCATCTTCCGATTCCGAAAACTCATAATCGGAATTAACACTTATATTTTTTACGAAGTGATCATCATAGAAATCTGTTGATTCATCCGAAATAATATTTTTCTAACATTACTAATATTATTAGTAGAAACAACATTTATATGATTTTGATTTTCTTCTTCTTTTTTACGGTACATTTCTGTACAAGTAAGATCATCTTCCGATTCCGAAAACTCATAATCGGAATAAACACTTATATTTTTTACGAAGTGATCATCATCGAAATCTGTTGATTCATCCGAAATAATATTTTTCTAACATTTCTAATATTATTAGTAGAAACAACATTTATATGATTTTGATTTTCTTCTTCTTTTTTACGGTACATTTCTGTACAAGTAAGATCATCTTCCGATTCCGAAAACTCATAATCGGAATAAACACTTATATTTTTTACGAAGTGATCATCATCGAAATCTGTTGATTCATCCGAAATAATATTTTTCTAACATTTCTAATATTATTAGTAGAAACAACATTTATATGATTTTGATTTTCTTCTTCTTTTTTACGGTACATTTCTGTACAAGTAAGATCATCTTCCGATTCCGAAAACTCATAATCGGAATAAACACTTATATTTTTTACGAAGTGATCATCATCGAAATCTGTTGATTCATCCGAAATAATATTTTTCTAACATTTCTAATATTATTAGTAGAAACAACATTTATATGATTTTGATTTTCCTCTTCTTTTTTACGGTACATTTCTGTACAAGTAAGATCATCTTCCGATTCCGAAAACTCATAATCGGAATTAACACTTATATTTTTTACGAAGTGATCATCATAGAAATCTGTTGATTCATCCGAAATAATATTTTTCTAACATTTCTAATATTATTAGTAGAAACAACATTTATATGATTTTGATTTTCCTCTTCTTTTTTACGGTACATTTCTGTACAAGTAAGATCATCTTCCGATTCCGAAAACTCATAATCGGAATAAACACTTATATTTTTTATGAAGTGATCATCATCGAAATCTGTTGATTCATCCGAAATAATATTTTTCTAACATTTCTAATATTATTAGTAGAAACAACATTTATATGATTTTGATTTTCCTCTTCTTTTTTACGGTACATTTCTGTACAAGTAAGATCATCTTCCGATTCCGAAAACTCATAATCGGAATTAACACTTATATTTTTTACGAAGTGATCATCATAGAAATCTGTTGATTCATCCGAAATAATATTTTTCTAACATTACTAATATTATTAGTAGAAACAACATTTATATGATTTTGATTTTCTTCTTCTTTTTTACGGTACATTTCTGTACAAGTAAGATCATCTTCCGATTCCGAAAACTCATAATCGGAATAAACACTTATATTTTTTACGAAGTGATCATCATCGAAATCTGTTGATTCATCCGAAATTATATTTTTAGAATAATTCTTTTTACTTTAACTATGATCCTCTGAAATTGAGGGGAAAATTCATATTTAGATTAAATATACAAATTACAGGATAAAAACAAGAACGTAAATATTTTAAATGCGTACTCTTAAAAATGACTTTCTGCATTTACTTAGAAATTTAATAACTTCATCTAAAACAAAAATAAGAAGACATTTAATGATTAAATTGTAAGATTCGGACACTTGCTCAGTGATTCGTATAAATCCTATTCTTTATAAATATTATTAGTATCACGAGAAGAATTTAGAAGACCAAAAGCATACTTTCCTTTGCATACTTCTGCTCAACAGCCCCATAGTTGAGTTGCTACTTTATTAGATCATTTCGTGAATTTGGATCTTGTGCCAATAAACTCTACATTCAACTCATTTCGCGAAATCGTAAGTTCCAAAAATGAAACATTTCAATAAATGCAATCGTAAGAATACGTTTTTAGGGTTTTTCGCAATTTTAGATTTTAAATAAATATATATATATATTGTATTCTTTTGTAAATGTCATGAAATTTATAACTATTAACAAGTAAAGAAAATCAATAAAAGAACACGCGAAAAATCGCTAATTCCAGATATCTCATTTCCGGAATCGAGGGCACATTTTTTAAAGAAAAATAGGAATAAAATTGAATTATTTCTTGTATAAACTAAGTAAAAATTCCAAATATAAACCTGGTTAAAAATTTACTTTTTAATTTTTATTTCCTAATTACTAATAAATTCAATATAAATTTTCGAAATTGTGAATTGATAATTTATTAAATATAAACGTATATAAATATTTTTAGAGATTGGTGAAAGATAATAAAATAAAAAAATATTTATCTTATTGTCAATGTAATTATTAAAATTACAAGGAAAAATATGGTATCCATTAAAATGGAAAAGGTAAGTCAAGAAGTTCTGAAAAATTGTAGTTATAATGGTTTCTTAAAAATATTTTTAACGAAAACCATTAAACAAAAAAAAGGAGCTTAAATGACTCCTTATCTAAAGAAATTAGAAAAATTCACGTCTGAACCCAAGACAAAAAATCAAGATGTTTTTCCATTGATGGACCAGCATAAATATGATGGTTCCCATCAAAAACCATCATACAGCTTTATGGGACCATCAAGCCTTCCCAACATCCCAAGGTAGGAATTGGCACCTTTTCAAGTTGGGCCAACATAGCATTCCCATCATGGCATGATGGAATTTTCTAATGGGCCAACATAGCATTTCCATCGTAGTACAATAGTTTTTTATATTGGCCCAACATAGCATACCCATTATAGTATGCTGGATAAAGGGCCAATCATAGCTTACACACACTGAAAGGAAGTTCCTTTTTTTTTTTTTTTTTAGTTTTAGTTTACTATTATACTATTTTAAAAAGACAGTAATTTCATATATTAAGGACCTTTAGATTTCTTTAAAATATGAGTCAAAAAAGCCTCATATAAATAAATTAAAAATAATCTGTACAATTTGAATACCTAACAGCAGTTTGGTTCAGAAAAAGGTGCTTGTTGGCATATTAGCAGCATTAAGGTGAAAAATATGTTACCTAAGAGTTAAAGATTTGAATCATCTCTTTTTTCGGCATAATTAAGAAATCATAAAATAGAAAAATCTTTCAATGAACCTGATTTTGTTAGTTTATAAGAAGTAATTATTTCAACGTTGATTTAATACCTTCCATTTTAAATGTAAGTACTGATTCAATTTACAAAACAAAATATTTTTTGCAATAAATCAATAAGAAAAATATTCAAAATAGTTCATTAACAAAAGTTTTTAAACACGTCTGGGTTTATTTAAATCACAAATTTTTTCAGTTAAAAATCTGTTTCGCTTCTTTAGATTCTCCTGAATTTCATTCAGGCTCATCGATTTTGACTCCATATATACTCTCATTTGATCTGTAAGAAAAATAAAACAAAATTTGTATTAGTGTTTAAAATTTATTTTTAAATTATGTATATGTCAACAAATCATTCTCTAATTTTTTAAACATTTTACACTGGTAAATGTATTAAATAGTACAAAGCTATATACATACATGTGTGCGTGTGCATGAATGTGCACACATATGTATGTATTATACAGTGAACTGTCGCTGCTACAATATCCGATACAACAATAACTCCCTCTATTACAATAAAGTCTGGTGTCCCGACGAACTTGTATATGAGTTAATGTCTCTCAATATTGTAATATTCTCTGAAGCAATAAACCCTGTAAAACTATTTTTTTTCTTTAAATTTCAACCTAATTTTCTAAATTTATTATTGGTTTTCAAATAATGTAAAAAAATCTTGTTATTTCTCCATCAAGAGAAGCCGCACCGCTGATTATGTAATCTTATTTCTTTTCATCACAGTTAATTTTATTCATTTTCTATTTACTTTTGTCTACACATTATATTAATAATTTAGGAATCCTACTAGGAAAGAGACCTAATTCATACATAATTTGTCTTTCAGCTTTGTGCAATTTGTTAAAATAATAAACACATGAAGTTATAAATAAATCCTTTAAGATTATAGTTTTAATAGTGAGCTTTTCAGATTATAGTTTTAATCTTAAGTTTTAATCTTTAATTAAATTTAAAAAAAAAACATCAGTGATAGATACGAATATTAATAAACAATAGGGAAAAAATGCCTGATATTTTTTAAGCAGTGCCTTTTTTAAAACAAAAAATGGCATAAAAACCATAGTGCTTTAAACCTTTATTTACATCAAAGTTTCCATTACAATTTTGCAAGCAGAAGAAACATTTTTAAAATGTTTTAAGTCTGTCATGTTACTGTTTTTTTCTCATTTTAAGTTTCAATTAGTATATTAGTAGTAAAATAAAAATTAAATACCTTTTAGAAGAAAAACTCTTTAAGTAATAAGAAAAAAAAAATTTCCAAAGCTTTTTCAGACCCATATTACTCAAATGGTTCACAGAAACATACCAATTTTTCAAAATATGTAAAAACTGAGATAGAGAGGTTTTTTCCGAGGTAGATAAACCTGGAGATACAACCAAGTTCTGCTGCTGTGTTTTTCTGAATTAACTTTTTTACCAGCAATTTGATTGATATGTGCTTTTCACTAAAATTGCACCCTGCTAGTATACAAACATTGTTTGAATTGTGACATTCACAATTGTTTTAAAAATAATAAACATAAATTATAGATAGTCTGTTATGAAAGCATTAAATTTACCAGGAGCTATTTTATCCAGAACTTGAAGCTGTCAGCTTCGATTCAATCTTCTAAGCTCTTTTACTTCTGCGAGCCCTGGTGGGTTTTTATCAGGTGGTGTTAAAGCCTGGTGGGTTTTAACAACTATCTCTTTTGCTGCACGAAGATTTTCACACTCTTTTTCAAGTTCTAATATTCTTTTTTGAGATAAACTTGACACTACTTGGACTTAATCCCTCTCTTTTTTTAGCCATTCAGCATTTAGTTCACATATCAGTTCCTGCTGGATGAACATATCGCTGCTTCAAAACTAAAACGACACATCTGCAAGCATAATACGTTTGCAGATGTGTCGTTTTAGTTTCGAACCAGCGATATCCTTGTTCAAAGTACCTATTAGAAAATTACACTCTAATACTAAATATATTGCATATCATATAATTAAAAATTATTATGAAATAAGGGGAAAGCATTTTTCAAAATTTTCTAATGATTAAGAAGCATTTAACGAAACATTCAACTATAGTATTAATTACAATTTTACAAAATATAAGTCAATTTTTCTAAAACTAAGAGAAAAATATAACTATGAATAACTGAAAACAATTTTAGTAGCAATTAGTCTATTTTAAATCACCATTGAGGTAATGTGTCAACAAAATTTGAGAAAATATATTAAACTTCTCGATTTCTTCAAACATCCGTAATATGTTGTAAAATTTCCATGGTTGCACAAATTTAGGAAATGTCGGGGGGAATGCAGCGCTGACGACATAATACCAACGCTGACGACATAAATTTTAATTGAAATTTAGCAAAGAAAAATGTGAATAAAGCTAAAGTTAAAAAAAATTACCATCTTCGGAATCAGAATTCTGTGGCTGCATAAACAATTCTTTTCTATCTTTCATTGCTTTAACCAACAATGTCTTCATCCTTTCTTTGGAAAAATCTTTATTTTCCTGCAATTTATAAAATGATTGTAAATGTTTTGAAACTGTTATGTAAACCGTCTGATTTTACATGTATTTGTTTGAAAAGCATAGTTCTTTGGACCCGCAGATACAAATTCCGTAATGTAATCTCCAGAGAGTTCATCTGTGAATTCTCCAAGGTAATTACTTAGTGAAGGGTCGTTAAGTCCATCTAAAATATAAATGAGTGAGTCAATGTCGTAATAGTGAACCTTCTCCCCCAACTTTTCCAGTTCGGCATACATCTTCAGCCTGGCGTGAGACGTGGTGAATGCAGCTACAGTAGAGAACCGATTATCCGGAACGATCGATATTCCGGATAACTGATTTTTCCGGTTTTCTGATTCGTTACAAAACAACTTTTTTTTATTGTTTATCAAACCTAACTTACAGAAATATATTTAGAAATAGTTTTAAAAAGAAGAAAAAACTATAAAAATCACGCATAATACATAAGTTTAATTAGATAAAAAGGGGGAAAAAATAAGGAAATTTAAAGTGTATACAGAAAATAAAAATATATACAGATATTAAAAATATAATAAAATGAACAAAAAGGTAAAAAAAAAAAAAAGTATCCTCATTTTTTTTAAAAAAAATTCATCTATTTTCTGTTGTCGGAATTTTGGTTTTTGTTGCATAAACAACTGCTGAATCTTATAGATTGACATTATGTGAGATTCGCTCACAAACGGGTTTTGCTCCATCCCCTTAATGAGTTCTTTCGTCAACTCGATACATCGTTCGTTCGAAATAAAGGCTCCTTGATTTTCATCTTCCTCGTCGCTTTCTTCAACTTCGCCGTTGTCTGCGCCGGTATTTAAAATCATCTGAACTATCCCCGCGTCTGACAAATCGTTGACAATAGGAACATAGTTGTCAATGTTAAAACATTCCTCAATTTCAGATTCCGTGGTAATATCCTTTTTGATCCACTCCCTAAAGTTCTCTCTGAAGGGCTTTCTCACTCGAAAATTTGGAACCTTCAAAAGGCAATTCTTCTTGATCGTCTTCGAAAAAGATCGATGTAGGAATCAGCTTGCGCAATGCATGCATTAGTGTACCGCGAGTTACTGAGCTCCAAGCTTTTGCCGCTAACCATATGCCTTCCTTTACATTGAAGGATTTCTGAAATCTTAATTGAATTCCCCTCATTAGATGAATCAATCATTTTTCTTAGAAAATCTACTTTGCACTTGAGGTTTCTTAAAACACCTTCATCCAATGGCTAAATTATTGATGTGCAATTTGGGGGAAGGTACTCAATTTCAACATTATTTACCTTTAGCTCAGCTGCGGGATATGTGCTGTGCAGTTATCTAAAAATAAAATAATCTTGCAATCGTCACGTAACCTTACTGATTTACAGTGTGCCCCAGATTTTGGAACAAATTCGCTTTCGAACCATTCAATGAATAGTCACCCATGCTTTTTTACCAGTTTTGTAACAAACTGGGAACACTTTAACCCCTTTCAGGCAACGAGGATTCTTGCTTTTGCCAATTACAGTAAATCTTAATTTGCACGTACCCGCTACATTGGCGCAAGGTAGCAGCGTCAATCTGTCTTAAGCAACTTTTAAACCGCTATGGTTTGTATCCCCTGCTAATGTGTACGTTGTAGGAGGAAGAAATTTATAACAGAGGCCAGTCTCGTCATCGTTAAAAATCTGATCCATCGTTATATTTCGAGTTTGAACAAGGTTCAAAACTGTTTCGACATAGTGTTCTGCCGCTTCAGTATCCGCATTTGCTCTTTCTCCCCAAAGTTTTGTAAGCCGAAGACCATGTTGTTGCTTAAAACGGGTAAACCATGCAGTGGTATATTCGCAACTGTTCTCTAGTCAAAGATCCCGGTGGAAAATTTTAGCCTGAGCCATTATAACTTGCCGACTTAATGGGACTTGCTCAAATCTTCTCTGCCTTATCCACTCGATCAGCACTTTATCAACGTCTTTGTTTTGAGCTTGATGTAATACTTTTCGCGAGTTCAATGCTTCCACTTGCTCGCAATTGGAAAAAAACTTCAGTAAATCTTTTTTATTTTTGATGTCATAAATCGTTGATAAACCGACGTTATAACACTCGCTTAGTAATTTTACTGACGAACCTTCGTCTAACTTTTTCAAGATCTCTACTTTATTTTTTATAGATAAACTGACGCCTTTTTCTAGGCGACAGGGCAGCAACTAGTTTAGACATTTTCGAAAGACTAAAATGTAAACACAGCACGTAAAAAAGTAAGAAAAATAACTTTTTTTCGAATGATTGCACTCAGTTTGAAACAACTCCCTAACAAACCATTCCTAAAGCAGAGAGGGAATGAAAATAAATCCTTTTTATTAGGGGGTGGGATTATATGAAGAGCTGGTACTTGAATGGAGAACTCTCCAGTTCAGAAAATATGTCATTGCGAGAGGGGTGGGAGTTTCTTACTGTTTTTGCGATTCTCAGTGGGAGGAGAAATCTTATTCCTCTTTTATGTCAAAATAGAAGACCACCGTAGAAAGTAGAAACAACGCTTTTTAGACCACGTGTAAATAAATCATTAATTTTACTATTGGATTGGTTCTCAAAATAGGTTATTATCATCTATGGCAACGTTACTTTTAAAAAGTAACGAGTAAAAGTACATGTATTTTTAAAAAAAGTAACGAGTAAAAAGTACAAGTACTAAACAAAAAAAAGAAGTAACGATTTAAAAGTACATTTCTAGGAAATCGAAAATTCAAAGTAACCTAAAGTTTTATTGAATAATTAATATTCTTATGTTCTTTAATATTTTTGCAAAATTGTTCTTATTTATTTAATTATTTTTAATTTTGAAAGTTATGGCCATTAATTTATTTTAAAAATTCGAAAGAATATTATAATATAATCGTATAATATAATTTTACACATTTTTTTTAAGATCAATTTTCAACATATTCTCGTGAAACCTGAACCCTATCTATCCGTCCTTTATATACAAGCATGGAGCGTATTCATAAAGGACCCCAGTTCAAAACACTCTGTGTTACATGCAACCGAAAATGAACATAAATGCCATAAAATGTTCCTCATACAAGTCTTGTGCTCCAAGGACAAATTAAAAAGAAAAATCTGCCCACTTTCTGCATTGTTAAAGATTTCTTTAGCAGTAGAAATACTCCTCCAATTAAATAACTTACATGTTCAGAATATTTCTTCGGCAAACGATCTATTAATACCGGAAGACAGACATATAGTAGAAAGTTTCGCCATTCACTGGCTTTATACAATTTTTTTTCGAAAATCGATCTAGGAACACACACACTGAGGCATTATCGTGGATGACATCCTTGCATTGACTTCGTGTACAAATTTTGGATTACCGATGCAATAGTCCTTTCCACTGCTTGTGGAATCAAACCATAAACATGCAATTTTTTTGGTAACACCAAGAAAAATGCTATGCGTGTTATCTAGGGAAAATCCTTGAACAACATTGAAATAGGGAATTGTCATTAAAGGGGAAGGACCTTTAATTCCAAACTTACGTTTCCCAGATTTCATTGCCTCGACAACCAGCTCAGTGCGTTCTTTATACAAAAGCGTATCTCTGATGCAATACTTGACTGTACCATCAACTGTAAAGCCTGGGTGGATGCACCAGGAGCAGCCATAGTAACCACTGTATTGGGTGCTTTTCTGTAATCATGGGCGTGCAACAGAATCAGCACAGCAACAAGCTGGAAGTACTTGGACATTAATTTGCTTCTCTTTTAGATGAATGTTTAGCCCTTTAGTGACTAGACGGGTGGCCTGTTCTGTAAAAGGTCGTAAAAAAACATCAAATACTGGTTCTCTTTTGCCAAACCACAAGCCTGCCAGCATTACAACATTATTCCGTTGTTCAATAGGTTGCTCATTGAGTGCTGAAAATATTGCCCACACCGAGCAGTTTGAGTTTTTGTGCATTGCCATGCCATCAAGGCAAAAATTATAGGTGAGAATATGCCCTTCATTTAAGTGTTGCAATTTTTTATACATTCCATCTGTAGAGTTCGCTAGATCGAAGGGAATACCGAACCTGCAGCCTGTCATCGAGCACATCCTGATTTTCTTTCTGCTCACGGAAATTAGCTGTAACCGACTGCAAGATACAGATGTCATTTTTGTTATCGCGCACTTACAGCATATACAGGTATTCCCAGCATATACAGGTATAGGACAAAATAATAGGAACACCAGTGAAAAAATGAAAATATTTTATTAATAAGGAGTTGCGCCACCTTTGGCCTGAATGACAGCTTGCATTCGACGTATGATTGACAAATAAAGCTCTTGAACTAACTTCATTGGAATTTGCAGCCATTCCTCTTGCAGGACTGTCTCGCGTTCAGAGAGTGTGCGTGGAGGAGAGAACCGAGCACGGACTTTTTTCTCCAAGAAGCCCCACAAAGACTCAATGATATTTGTGGTAAGATGTATATATACAAAAAAACTAACAACTTAATTTTAGAAGAGAATATGGCCGGATATAAAAACATACATATATAGTGGGGTGACAACTGCCGTTATGATAACCCATAACTAATTGCTCTAAAAAAATTATTCGAAGAAGAAAACCAAGAATGGAATTTTACAATTGTAAGGTTGAGTAATAGCACATACCTTTTTGAAGAAAAGATGAGGTGGCTTTCGTAACTAAAAGAGTCATCCTTAATACCTAACTGAAAAAAAAAGTTCCAAGAAAGGCAGTCAAAAATAAATACTATTTTCTGGATCGCTAACACTCTTTATTATATTTTTGAACACTTTGTAGGATTGAGGTCACAACATCATGGAACGTTACCACAGCATCAAGAAAACACAAAATTTGAGCGGTTGGTATCACAGGAAAGAGCTGGTGGGATTTTGCAGACTGGAGATGACTAGCACTATTACAGGAAGAACAACATCAGGAGCGATAAATGGCGTGCATCGTCATTTACTACCCAAAGGGAAAACTCACATCATTTTCTTAGCACAGCCTCATGAGGCAAACAGGAGATTTTATTTTGTAGAATTGGTGTTAAAAAAAACAATGAAGATTTACATAAATTTTGACGAAAATGTAAAGATGTTGAATAGCCATTCCAGGTTCATGGTCGGATGCGAGACCAACGAAAATATGGCGTTCGGGGAGGAAAATAAATAAACTCCGTTAATCGGAGAGACGTGATGATTACATCAACTCGAATGCTGCCGAGCTTTCCTAGCACCCGATATTTATCCTAACAAAAAAAAAGTCGAAGTTAAATTCCTTACATTTCTACAAGTTAAAGTAGAATTTCCTAAAATTATTGAGTTGAGGAGTTACATTTATATTTATTAAAGGGTTCTATATTGAAAGTGAAGAAATAAGATGAAGATTACTTTGAGCCGGCGTGGACATCAAAGACGCCGAAAAGCAGGTGTTCAAAAAAAGGGGGAATATTCTAGCAAGGGGAGTAGTCAAAAGAATGGAGAAAGAATTTAGGGGAAGAGTGTCACAATTGCCTAAAGCTTAAGGGGCGAGAGGAAATGGATGATGAAATAAAGGATTTGGATGTTAAAAACATGATATTTAATTGAAATTGTGACTTAATGTCACAATATTGAGATCAGGGGACTGAGGACACCACGTTAGATGGTCCACTTCATCATTATGCTCATTTGAACACAGTGAGACGTGTGAACAGGGGCGTTGTCATCTTGGAACACAGGACGTTCTCCCGGAAAGAGTGTATGAAGCATAGGGTGAAGATAATCTGCAAGAATGCTGCGGCAATGGCATTAGAATACATAATGCTTTAATCCGTTCTAAACTTGATTATGTGGCTGTTGTTTATGGATCAGCTAGAAAGTCTGTTTTAAAGTATTTGGACACCATCCATCATCAGGGGCTCAGAATTGCCACAGGAGCTTTTCGTACATCACCTATTAATAGCTTATATACATTGCATAACGAACCTTCTCTTAATTCGAGGCGAAATAAACTGTTTCTTAACTTTTACTTTCATATAAAATGTCATCCTTCACATCCATTATACTCTCATGTTTTAACACCATCATGTTCTACACATTTTAGCAACCGACCTGCCTTAATTCCTACTTTTGGATTAAGGATGAAAAAACTTTTGACTGATTTAAATTTAGAAGACTTTAATGTTTTAGAGATTGATGTTATTCCAAAAAGGAATAAGTTCAGCAAAGTTAAAATTTTCAATATTTATGAAGGTTTGACTAAGGACGAAACGTCTCCAGTTATATATGAACAAGTATTTTATGCCTTTTTACAGCATTTTAATGACTTTCGTACAATTTATACTGATGGCTCTAAATTTGATAATCATGCTGCCAGCGCGGTTGTGTGTGACTCAGAGGTAATTTCAGAAAAACTACATTCTGCCTTCTCTATTTTTTCCTCTGAATGCAACGCTATTTTGCTCGCTCTTCAGTTTATTTCCAGGCAACAGTACAAAAAATGGTTGATTTTCTCTGATTCTAAAAGTTGCATCGATGCACTTAAGAATTTTGACAGTAAACCTCACTCTATCATCCATCATATAATAAATATATATTTAAACCTCTATCACAATAACTTTGAAATAATATTTGTTTGGGTCCCGGGACATGTAGGCATTCCAGGTAATGAAAAAGCTGATTCAATAGCCAAGTCAACACACAATCTCTCTAATAAATCACTATGTTTATATGATGTTCAGAAATTGATTGCGGATTCACTGACGCAGCAAAGACAAGTTGACTGGGATGGTGAACTGAATAACAAACTACACGAAATAAAACCATTACTTAAACCATTTACACCATGTTACCAAAACAGAAAATCACAAGTCCTCATTTACAGATTGCGAATTGGTCATGCTCGTTTAACGCATAAACATTTAATTTTAAATGAAACTGCTCCAACATGTAATTTTTGCCGCGAACCTCTTACAGTGAAACATTTCTTGACGCAGTGTTTAAAATTTAAATTGAAAAGACGCCAGTACTTTAACTGCTACTTTCCAACTTTATTATATTTACTTGGAGACACACCTCATCCTAACTTAATGCTTTACCTTAAAGACATTGGATTATATAATTCGATTTAGTTCAAATTGTAATAAATTAACCAGTTTTATCTAATTACTTCAGTTGTTTTGTTTGCAACCAAGATTCTTCAAATTTAACCTCGTGTTTGGATTTGAACTAAGTTACATAGATTTTAACCTAGTGTTTTAAATTTAACTATGTTATATAACCTTTTAATCTAGTTTTAGGCGCGGTATAGCCAAACTATGCTTAAGCAAATTTGGATACTACATTTATAACTGAAACATAAATTTAGATTAAATAAATGAATTGAAAAAAATAAAATAATTATTGAACTAAGCATAAAACTAAAAAATTCAAATCATTATTAATAAACTGAAAATTCAAATAATTATTACTTACTTCTTCAGAAGAATCGTCTCTTGAACGTTTGCTCATTGTAATCCTTATAAGACACTGAAAAAATAACTACACAATCGTAACAAATGGAATAAAATTTCCAACTAACAAATTTTTTCGTGCAGCAACGGTTTATATCAGCCTATACTAACACGATAAATGAAGATAACGTGATTACCCTTGTTAAATCCTGTGAGAAAGGGTTGAAATAATTCTCACACGAACTAATCACTAAAACCTTAAATTCTATGATAAAACTCATAACCACACTGACCAATATAAACTTTTGGTGGGAAAAGTAGATAAAATGTGATGAAAAAATAGATAAAAACCACTTTCCCTAGCACTATATTAAACTTTCCATTCTGACTAATTGATAATAATGCAGGTAAAACTTCACACCCTGAAATAAATTGTAGAAATTTAAAACAATCGCGTTAAAAAGGCTGTTAAATGTTTTCTTTGATTTTAAAATAATTTTGTAATTTTAAAAATTAAATTTAATATTTAATTGATTACAAATAATAGAGTTAATTATTTTCTAATCGTAAAAGAAATTAATTCAGAATAAATAATTCACTTATTTTATCATGAGATTTTAAAAAAAAAAAAAAAATTTTAGTATTAAATCAATTTATTAAAAATGTGTTAATTAATATTGAGTAGGTTAATAATAATTATAGTCAATTATATCAACTCTATGTTAAAAAATAACTAAAATTAAGAGTTATTAATATAGTCTCTTTCTAACATTTTAAGTATAGATGGCACCATTTGAATTCATATAGTATTTTTTAAAATGATTAAATTAATTTTATTAAAACCTTAAGTTTTCCTCCGATCTCTGTGCATTCACAGGATACTGATTAGCGAAACTAAGTCCCCCTACTAGTCGTCGGACTAAGCGTAGGAGATTTTCGTGGTTTTTCTCTTCATATAACGTGGTCACTCACAAAGTCCTTTTCGAAGACATGTATTGTCTCAAGATCTAGGAGTTTCCTTGTCTTCTGGGTTCAAAAATGACAAGACTACATTGATAGCCGCATATCCAAACGACGGTAATAAATATCTAATCTTATAAAATAATTCTAATTAAAAAAAATTCCCCTCTGCAGAGGATCAAAATTGTGATGGCATGTCTTCGGATCATCCTCAGGGATGCTTCCCAGACCGTCGCCAATAGCCCATTGTGCAGCTCTAGTGCGACGTAAATGAACTACAACAACAACAACTATAAAATAATATATTTAAAAACGCCCTTAACCTTAACACGTGTATGGTCAGTACCGTTGCCACCCAGAGAAAGTTATAATAGCATTAAGAGGGGCAGAAATAATTGTTTAATAACTATCAAAGGTAAAGTGAAAATATATCGATGAAACTGTAGGATGATATCGATATCGAATCCTCTTTTTATTTATACACGTGTTCAGAATACAAATGTTTAACTTATTTACACATATTTAACCAAGCATTCGTGGGTCAGTGGTTATGATATCCAACTACTGACCCGCGAAGGCTTTTTGGTTGGCGTGAGTTCGATCCTCAGCCTTAATTACATTTAATAAATAATAATAAAACAGATGTAAATATTAAAATAGATATAAGTTATTTTATTTCTAACATTCCCACATAGATGGCGCCACTAGAGTAAAAGCATGATATCATTTATGTATTATGTAATAAAAGATGACGTCATTACTACATAATATACGATTTCTACACCCAAATAACAAAGTTTATAAGTATTGCCATCCTTAAAAACTAATATTAAAAATAATAAGTGTTGCCACCCTCAAAAAACTAATAAATGAAAATAATATTTAAAAAACGAAACTAAATTAAAAACAGAAACCGAAACTAAAATATTTTAGGCTTAAGAAAAAAAAGAAATAAGCTCCCCGTGACGCTGTAGACAAAGTTTCGATTTCAGGCGGGCAGAAATAAGCTCCGGTTGACTATGACGTCACTTTCGTCCCCTCTAGTGCGTGGCCTACTACTAGTAGTAAATATATAAAACAATAGATATTTGCTCAATAATATACAAATACATAAAAAATTGGAAATACAAGTTTGAAATTTACTTAATTTTATTCATATATCTATATAAAACAACATAAACTTAATAAAAAAAACTATTTAAGTACAATCTTTTCTCATTTATTTTTTCAAATAAAAGATTAGATGTGGCATGGCCTAGAATAGAAAGTCTGAAGAATAGTAGCGCGTATTTATTTGGTTACCATCCCAAAATCTTACATGACAATCCGGTTGTTTGATTTGATTCACATCATTTAGACTTTCATCAAAAAGCAGTACATAATTGGTTTCCTCTTTCAACCCTTGACTTAAGTAGAGACGAAAAATATGGCTTTATGCCAAAAACTGAGAGGTTGGCATTTATTTCCCACCACAACTGAAATTGCTTGCTATCTCGCTATCAGAAAACATAGCTTTAAAAAGAAAATTTGCATTTTCACAAGATTTGTAGGAATAATGTGAGCTTAAAACCTTTAAAGTCCATAAATTTTCAGCTTTTGTAAAGAGGCTATTCAATTTAATTGCTCGATTCACCGGCACAGGAACATCACTTTGAACTAAATATGAAGTACTTGGTTGGTTAGGAGATCCAGCACTACGATCTTGAGGTGAGCAAAAAGTTCTTAAATCCACAATTTTTATTTTTTGCAACTTTTTATGATTAAGCCCTTTCATGTGGTACTTTAAGGCTGTTTCGCCCATATTCGAAACATCGATAACTTTATTGCAGAGTGAGCAACGTGCTTTATGTCGAGATTCGGGAACACTTAGCAGCCAATCTTTATACAGTTCATTTGCTAGCCAGTCGCTATTAAAAACGCACTTTCCACCAGGCATACTTGTTGTGGTTGTAAATATAATGGAGATGAAAAAATAATACTCGATTGCTGTTCAACACTTAATCGAATGCATCATTACGCTTCTGCGTTACTAACTCAGGGAGTGTTCTCACCGAGTCCGTTTCGTATGGACGCGCGCAATTGGCGCATGCGCGAGAAGTTCATACAACATGTAAAATGATGGACGCATCCGTACGATACGGAATCGGTCAGAACGCTCCCTCAGTGGGAGAGCACTCTCATAGCGGACGAAATAATCATAAAATAAACTCGGACTTCAACAACAAATAAAGTAGCGGAAGTGCATGTCCACGAACTTGGCGATCATAGTCATTAATCACATTCTTTTCGCTTCCTTGCTCCTTTGTTGGTCCCTTGCAGTAGAGAAAGAGGGAAAAGAAGAAAAGCATCCCGCAGAACAGCCAGCGGCGGGGGGGAAGGACTGCCTAATCGGCATGACTGGTAAGACAGGCATTTTGGGAAGACGGAAGGGATGATTAATTATTTTCTCTGTGTAAGAATCGTTTTTTATTTTTGTTAAAAAATTTTCAGGAGTTAAAACGCCAATATCAGGAGTCATAAGGGCCCTTAGAAAAAAAAAAAGCTAATTTCAGGAGTTTTTCAGGAATTTCAGAAGCCGTACGAACTCAGCATATTAGTGCAAACATTAATCTTTCTTCAGTTAACACCTCATTTTTTAAGAATAAAAGTATACATTCTAAATCAGTCTTACCTTGATTATGGGTTGTCTTCTCCCGTTCCCACTCCCATATCTTTAAGGTATCCTGAGGAAAACAAGTTTCCACTAAGAGAAATAAAATACTGGCATATTTGTCTTGGGTAACATCCAACGATTCCAATGATCGTAGTTTCGATTCAAGGTTATCATATAAAAATGATAAATTAAAATTCTTCTTATTCCCGATAGCATTCGACAACACAATATTTAATAGATCGCGCACATACAGCTGTATCAAAATGTCTTCTCTTCAAAAACGGTTTTTTAAATGCTCAATGACTTTGGGATAATTCTCTTCAGTTGTGGGGAACTATTTCTCGAGTTTTCGATTTTGGAGTTGTAGCTTGGATCAAGTAAACAAATTTCCAGTGCTTATCTATATTAGAATCTTCATGAATTTTCTTAAAAGTATTCCAGAAGTTAAGCCAATTCCGTCGAATTCTATTAAATTTCTTTTCGGCAGTTTAAAGGTAGTTGCCGACATTTCTATTGGCCGTTATGTTGTTTACAAGAATACTTCCACTTCAACGGTTCTTTCTCCGTCAGGCTGTTAAATAATATCTTTGTGAAGACTGATCGTAATGGTGTTCTTTTCGTTTTTAAACGATCCATTTCTAACTAGTATTATTTAATTCTGTTAATTTCTCTTCAATATCAAATGCGTCCCTGTTCAGGCGCCAGTTTAACTTAAAATCCAATTTTTATTGGACAGCAAGTGTAGAGCCGAACTCAACAAGAACAAAAACACAACAACTAAATTATTTCTCCTCGAACAGCTGTTTTTTACATAAAATCATTTTAATTCCAAAACTAGGCATACTATCGCCATTTACTGATTATTTTTACAATTAAAGGGTGGGGTTCTTGACTATAAGATCACCTTTTCCTTGTCTCATAACCTCAATGTTATGTTTATGCGTCTTTCTATTTCTTAATTTCATTAGTTGGTCATATCTTCTTTTTCTTCAGTTCCATTCGATTTAAATCTCATTAAGAACTGGATTTCTTACAATTAAAGGGTGCGGTTCTTGACTATAAGATCACCTTTTCCTTGTCTCATAACCTCAATGTTATGTTTATGCGTCTTTCTATTTCTTAATTTCATTAGTTGGTCATATCTTCTTTTTCTTCAGTTCCATTCGATTTAAATCTCATTAAGAACTGGATTTCTTACAATTAAAGGGTGGGGTTCTTGACTATAAGATCACCTTTTCCTTGTCTCATAACCTCAATGTTATGTTTATGCGTCTTTCTATTTCTTAATTTCATTAGTTGGTCATATCTTCTTTTTCTTCAGTTCCATTCGATTTAAATCTCATTAAGAACTGGATTTCTTACAATTAAAGGGTGGGGTTCTTGACTATAAGATCACCTTTTCCTTGTCTCATAACCTCAATGTTATGTTTATGCGTCTTTCTATTTCTTAATTTCATTAGTTGGTCATCTCTTCTTTTTCTTCAGTTCCATTCGATTTAAATCTCATTAAGAACTGGACTTCTTACAATTAAAGGGTGGGGTTCTTGACTATAAGATCACCTTTTCCTTGTCTCATAACCTCAATGTTATGTTTATGCGTCTTTCTATTTCTTAATTTCATTAGTTGGTCATATCTTCTTTTTCTTCAGTTCCATTCGATTTAAATCTCATTAAGAACTGGATTTCTTACAATTAAAGGGTGGGGTTCTTGACTATAAGATCACCTTTTCCTTGTCTCATAACCTCAATGTTATGTTTATGCGTCTTTCTATTTCTTAATTTCATTAGTTGGTCATATCTTCTTTTTCTTCAGTTCCATTCGATTTAAATCTCATTAAGAACTGGATTTCTTACAATTAAAGGGTGGGGTTCTTGACTATAAGATCACCTTTTCCTTGTCTCATAACCTCAATGTTATGTTTATGCGTCTTTCTATTTCTTAATTTCATTAGTTGGTCATCTCTTCTTTTTCTTCAGTTCCATTCGATTTAAATCTCATTAAGAACTGGATTTCTTACAATTAAAGGGTGGGGTTCTTGACTATAAGATCACCTTTTCCTTGTCTCATAACCTCAATGTTATGTTTATGCGTCTTTCTATTTCTTAATTTCATTAGCTGGTCATCTCTTCTTTTTCTTCAGTTCCATTCGATTTAAATCTCATTAAGAACTGGACTTCTTACAATTAAAGGGTGGGGTTCTTGACTATAAGATCACCTTTTCCTTGTCTCATAACCTCAATGTTATGTTTATGCGTCTTTCTATTTCTTAATTTCATTAGTTGGTCATCTCTTCTTTTTCTTCAGTTCCATTCGATTTAAATCTCATTAAGAACTGGATTTCTTACAATTAAAGGGTGGGGTTCTTGACTATAAGATCACCTTTTCCTTGTCTCATAACCTCAATGTTATGTTTATGCGTCTTTCTATTTCTTAATTTCATTAGTTGGTCATATCTTCTTTTTCTTCAGTTCCATTCGATTTAAATCTCATTAAGAACTGGATTTCTTACAATTAAAGGGTGCGGTTCTTGACTATAAGATCACCTTTTCCTTGTCTCATAACCTCAATGTTATGTTTATGCGTCTTTCTATTTCTTAATTTCATTAGTTGGTCATCTCTTCTTTTTCTTCAGTTCCATTCGATTTAAATCTCATTAAGAACTGGATTTCTTACAATTAAAGGGTGGGGTTCTTGACTATAAGATCACCTTTTCCTTGTCTCATAACCTCAATGTTATGTTTATGCGTCTTTCTATTTCTTAATTTCATTAGTTGGTCATCTCTTCTTTTTCTTCAGTTCCATTCGATTTAAATCTCATTAAGAACTGGATTTCTTACAATTAAAGGGTGGGGTTCTTGACTATAAGATCACCTTTTCCTTGTCTCATAACCTCAATGTTATGTTTATGCGTCTTTCTATTTCTTAATTTCATTAGTTGGTCATATCTTCTTTTTCTTCAGTTCCATTCGATTTAAATCTCATTAAGAACTGGATTTCTTACAATTAAAGGGTGGGGTTCTTGACTATAAGATCACCTTTTCCTTGTCTCATAACCTCAATGTTATGTTTATGCGTCTTTCTATTTCTTAATTTCATTAGATGGTCATCTCTTCTTTTTCTTCAGTTCCATTCGATTTAAATCTCATTAAGAACTGGATTTCTTACAATTAAAGGGTGGGGTTCTTGACTATAAGATCACCTTTTCCTTGTCTCATAACCTCAATGTTATGTTTATGCGTCTTTCTATTTCTTAATTTCATTAGTTGGTCATCTCTTCTTTTTCTTCAGTTCCATTCGATTTAAATCTCATTAAGAACTGGACTTCTTACAATTAAAGGGTGGGGTTCTTGACTATAAGATCACCTTTTCCTTGTCTCATAACCTCAATGTTATGTTTATGCGTCTTTCTATTTCTTAATTTCATTAGTTGGTCATCTCTTTTTTTTATCTTCAGTTCCATTCGATTTAAATCTCATTAAGAACTGGACTTCTTACAATTAAAGGGTAGGGTTCTTGACTATAAGATCACATTTTCCTTGTCTCATAACCTGAATGTTATGTTTATGCGTCTTTCTATTTCTTAATTTCATTAGTTGGTCATCTCTTCTTTTTCTTCAGTTCCATTCGATTTAAATCTCATTAAGAACTGGACTTCTTCCTCGTCCGCATGAATACTTGCTAAATTACGAGGTAGTTTTGCAAATTGCTTCCCGCAAATTGCTTTTTCTAACATTACTAATACTATTAGTAGAAACAACATTTATATGATTTTGATTTTCTTCTTCTTTTTTACGGTACATTTCTGTACAAGTAAGATCATCTTCCGATTCCGAAAACTCATAATCGGAATAAACACTTATATTTTTTACGAAGTGATCATCATCGAAATCTGTTGATTCATCCGAAATAATATTTTTCTAACATTACTAATATTATTAGTAGAAACAACATTTATATGATTTTGATTTTCTTCTTCTTTTTTACGGTACATTTCTGTACAAGTAAGATCATCTTCCGATTCCGAAAACTCATAATCGGAATAAACACTTATATTTTTTACGAAGTGATCATCATCGAAATCTGTTGATTCATCCGAAATAATATTTTTCTAACATTACTAATATTATTAGTAGAAACAACATTTATATGATTTTGATTTTCCTCTTCTTTTTTACGGTACATTTCTGTACAAGTAAGATCATCTTCCGATTCCGAAAACTCATAATCGGAATAAACACTTATATTTTTTACGAAGTGATCATCATCGAAATCTGTTGATTCATCCGAAATAATATTTTTCTAACATTTCTAATATTATTAGTAGAAACAACATTTATATGATTTTGATTTTCCTCTTCTTTTTTACGGTACATTTTTGTACAAGTAAGATCATCTTCCGATTCCGAAAACTCATAATCGGAATTAACACTTATATTTTTTACGAAGTGATCATCATAGAAATCTGTTGATTCATCCGAAATAATATTTTTCTAACATTACTAATATTATTAGTAGAAACAACATTTATATGATTTTGATTTTCTTCTTCTTTTTTACGGTACATTTCTGTACAAGTAAGATCATCTTCCGATTCCGAAAACTCATAATCGGAATAAACACTTATATTTTTTACGAAGTGATCATCATCGAAATCTGTTGATTCATCCGAAATAATATTTTTCTAACATTTCTAATATTATTAGTAGAAACAACATTTATATGATTTTGATTTTCTTCTTCTTTTTTACGGTACATTTCTGTACAAGTAAGATCATCTTCCGATTCCGAAAACTCATAATCGGAATAAACACTTATATTTTTTACGAAGTGATCATCATCGAAATCTGTTGATTCATCCGAAATAATATTTTTCTAACATTTCTAATATTATTAGTAGAAACAACATTTATATGATTTTGATTTTCCTCTTCTTTTTTACGGTACATTTCTGTACAAGTAAGATCATCTTCCGATTCCGAAAACTCATAATCGGAATTAACACTTATATTTTTTACGAAGTGATCATCATAGAAATCTGTTGATTCATCCGAAATAATATTTTTCTAACATTTCTAATATTATTAGTAGAAACAACATTTATATGATTTTGATTTTCCTCTTCTTTTTTACGGTACATTTCTGTACAAGTAAGATCATCTTCCGATTCCGAAAACTCATAATCGGAATAAACACTTATATTTTTTATGAAGTGATCATCATCGAAATCTGTTGATTCATCCGAAATAATATTTTTCTAACATTTCTAATATTATTAGTAGAAACAACATTTATATGATTTTGATTTTCCTCTTCTTTTTTACGGTACATTTCTGTACAAGTAAGATCATCTTCCGATTCCGAAAACTCATAATCGGAATTAACACTTATATTTTTTACGAAGTGATCATCATAGAAATCTGTTGATTCATCCGAAATAATATTTTTCTAACATTACTAATATTATTAGTAGAAACAACATTTATATGATTTTGATTTTCTTCTTCTTTTTTACGGTACATTTCTGTACAAGTAAGATCATCTTCCGATTCCGAAAACTCATAATCGGAATAAACACTTATATTTTTTACGAAGTGATCATCATCGAAATCTGTTGATTCATCCGAAATTATATTTTTAGAATAATTCTTTTTACTTTAACTATGATCCTCTGAAATTGAGGGGAAAATTCATATTTAGATTAAATATACAAATTACAGGATAAAAACAAGAACGTAAATATTTTAAATGCGTACTCTTAAAAATGACTTTCTGCATTTACTTAGAAATTTAATAACTTCATCTAAAACAAAAATAAGAAGACATTTAATGATTAAATTGTAAGATTCGGACACTTGCTCAGTGATTCGTATAAATCCTATTCTTTATAAATATTATTAGTATCACGAGAAGAATTTAGAAGACCAAAAGCATACTTTCCTTTGCATACTTCTGCTCAACAGCCCCATAGTTGAGTTGCTACTTTATTAGATCATTTCGTGAATTTGGATCTTGTGCCAATAAACTCTACATTCAACTCATTTCGCGAAATCGTAAGTTCCAAAAATGAAACATTTCAATAAATGCAATCGTAAGAATACGTTTTTAGGGTTTTTCGCAATTTTAGATTTTAAATAAATATATATATATATTGTATTCTTTTGTAAATGTCATGAAATTTATAACTATTAACAAGTAAAGAAAATCAATAAAAGAACACGCGAAAAATCGCTAATTCCAGATATCTCATTTCCGGAATCGAGGGCACATTTTTTAAAGAAAAATAGGAATAAAATTGAATTATTTCTTGTATAAACTAAGTAAAAATTCCAAATATAAACCTGGTTAAAAATTTACTTTTTAATTTTTATTTCCTAATTACTAATAAATTCAATATAAATTTTCGAAATTGTGAATTGATAATTTATTAAATATAAACGTATATAAATATTTTTAGAGATTGGTGAAAGATAATAAAATAAAAAAATATTTATCTTATTGTCAATGTAATTATTAAAATTACAAGGAAAAATATGGTATCCATTAAAATGGAAAAGGTAAGTCAAGAAGTTCTGAAAAATTGTAGTTATAATGGTTTCTTAAAAATATTTTTAACGAAAACCATTAAACAAAAAAAAGGAGCTTAAATGACTCCTTATCTAAAGAAATTAGAAAAATTCACGTCTGAACCCAAGACAAAAAATCAAGATGTTTTTCCATTGATGGACCAGCATAAATATGATGGTTCCCATCAAAAACCATCATACAGCTTTATGGGACCATCAAGCCTTCCCAACATCCCAAGGTAGGAATTGGCACCTTTTCAAGTTGGGCCAACATAGCATTCCCATCATGGCATGATGGAATTTTCTAATGGGCCAACATAGCATTTCCATCGTAGTACAATAGTTTTTTATATTGGCCCAACATAGCATACCCATTATAGTATGCTGGATAAAGGGCCAATCATAGCTTACACACACTGAAAGGAAGTTCCTTTTTTTTTTTTTTTTTAGTTTTAGTTTACTATTATACTATTTTAAAAAGACAGTAATTTCATATATTAAGGACCTTTAGATTTCTTTAAAATATGAGTCAAAAAAGCCTCATATAAATAAATTAAAAATAATCTGTACAATTTGAATACCTAACAGCAGTTTGGTTCAGAAAAAGGTGCTTGTTGGCATATTAGCAGCATTAAGGTGAAAAATATGTTACCTAAGAGTTAAAGATTTGAATCATCTCTTTTTTCGGCATAATTAAGAAATCATAAAATAGAAAAATCTTTCAATGAACCTGATTTTGTTAGTTTATAAGAAGTAATTATTTCAACGTTGATTTAATACCTTCCATTTTAAATGTAAGTACTGATTCAATTTACAAAACAAAATATTTTTTGCAATAAATCAATAAGAAAAATATTCAAAATAGTTCATTAACAAAAGTTTTTAAACACGTCTGGGTTTATTTAAATCACAAATTTTTTCAGTTAAAAATCTGTTTCGCTTCTTTAGATTCTCCTGAATTTCATTCAGGCTCATCGATTTTGACTCCATATATACTCTCATTTGATCTGTAAGAAAAATAAAACAAAATTTGTATTAGTGTTTAAAATTTATTTTTAAATTATGTATATGTCAACAAATCATTCTCTAATTTTTTAAACATTTTACACTGGTAAATGTATTAAATAGTACAAAGCTATATACATACATGTGTGCGTGTGCATGAATGTGCACACATATGTATGTATTATACAGTGAACTGTCGCTGCTACAATATCCGATACAACAATAACTCCCTCTATTACAATAAAGTCTGGTGTCCCGACGAACTTGTATATGAGTTAATGTCTCTCAATATTGTAATATTCTCTGAAGCAATAAACCCTGTAAAACTATTTTTTTTCTTTAAATTTCAACCTAATTTTCTAAATTTATTATTGGTTTTCAAATAATGTAAAAAAATCTTGTTATTTCTCCATCAAGAGAAGCCGCACCGCTGATTATGTAATCTTATTTCTTTTCATCACAGTTAATTTTATTCATTTTCTATTTACTTTTGTCTACACATTATATTAATAATTTAGGAATCCTACTAGGAAAGAGACCTAATTCATACATAATTTGTCTTTCAGCTTTGTGCAATTTGTTAAAATAATAAACACATGAAGTTATAAATAAATCCTTTAAGATTATAGTTTTAATAGTGAGCTTTTCAGATTATAGTTTTAATCTTAAGTTTTAATCTTTAATTAAATTTAAAAAAAAAACATCAGTGATAGATACGAATATTAATAAACAATAGGGAAAAAATGCCTGATATTTTTTAAGCAGTGCCTTTTTTAAAACAAAAAATGGCATAAAAACCATAGTGCTTTAAACCTTTATTTACATCAAAGTTTCCATTACAATTTTGCAAGCAGAAGAAACATTTTTAAAATGTTTTAAGTCTGTCATGTTACTGTTTTTTTCTCATTTTAAGTTTCAATTAGTATATTAGTAGTAAAATAAAAATTAAATACCTTTTAGAAGAAAAACTCTTTAAGTAATAAGAAAAAAAAAATTTCCAAAGCTTTTTCAGACCCATATTACTCAAATGGTTCACAGAAACATACCAATTTTTCAAAATATGTAAAAACTGAGATAGAGAGGTTTTTTCCGAGGTAGATAAACCTGGAGATACAACCAAGTTCTGCTGCTGTGTTTTTCTGAATTAACTTTTTTACCAGCAATTTGATTGATATGTGCTTTTCACTAAAATTGCACCCTGCTAGTATACAAACATTGTTTGAATTGTGACATTCACAATTGTTTTAAAAATAATAAACATAAATTATAGATAGTCTGTTATGAAAGCATTAAATTTACCAGGAGCTATTTTATCCAGAACTTGAAGCTGTCAGCTTCGATTCAATCTTCTAAGCTCTTTTACTTCTGCGAGCCCTGGTGGGTTTTTATCAGGTGGTGTTAAAGCCTGGTGGGTTTTAACAACTATCTCTTTTGCTGCACGAAGATTTTCACACTCTTTTTCAAGTTCTAATATTCTTTTTTGAGATAAACTTGACACTACTTGGACTTAATCCCTCTCTTTTTTTAGCCATTCAGCATTTAGTTCACATATCAGTTCCTGCTGGATGAACATATCGCTGCTTCAAAACTAAAACGACACATCTGCAAGCATAATACGTTTGCAGATGTGTCGTTTTAGTTTCGAACCAGCGATATCCTTGTTCAAAGTACCTATTAGAAAATTACACTCTAATACTAAATATATTGCATATCATATAATTAAAAATTATTATGAAATAAGGGGAAAGCATTTTTCAAAATTTTCTAATGATTAAGAAGCATTTAACGAAACATTCAACTATAGTATTAATTACAATTTTACAAAATATAAGTCAATTTTTCTAAAACTAAGAGAAAAATATAACTATGAATAACTGAAAACAATTTTAGTAGCAATTAGTCTATTTTAAATCACCATTGAGGTAATGTGTCAACAAAATTTGAGAAAATATATTAAACTTCTCGATTTCTTCAAACATCCGTAATATGTTGTAAAATTTCCATGGTTGCACAAATTTAGGAAATGTCGGGGGGAATGCAGCGCTGACGACATAATACCAACGCTGACGACATAAATTTTAATTGAAATTTAGCAAAGAAAAATGTGAATAAAGCTAAAGTTAAAAAAAATTACCATCTTCGGAATCAGAATTCTGTGGCTGCATAAACAATTCTTTTCTATCTTTCATTGCTTTAACCAACAATGTCTTCATCCTTTCTTTGGAAAAATCTTTATTTTCCTGCAATTTATAAAATGATTGTAAATGTTTTGAAACTGTTATGTAAACCGTCTGATTTTACATGTATTTGTTTGAAAAGCATAGTTCTTTGGACCCGCAGATACAAATTCCGTAATGTAATCTCCAGAGAGTTCATCTGTGAATTCTCCAAGGTAATTACTTAGTGAAGGGTCGTTAAGTCCATCTAAAATATAAATGAGTGAGTCAATGTCGTAATAGTGAACCTTCTCCCCCAACTTTTCCAGTTCGGCATACATCTTCAGCCTGGCGTGAGACGTGGTGAATGCAGCTACAGTAGAGAACCGATTATCCGGAACGATCGATATTCCGGATAACTGATTTTTCCGGTTTTCTGATTCGTTACAAAACAACTTTTTTTTATTGTTTATCAAACCTAACTTACAGAAATATATTTAGAAATAGTTTTAAAAAGAAGAAAAAACTATAAAAATCACGCATAATACATAAGTTTAATTAGATAAAAAGGGGGAAAAAATAAGGAAATTTAAAGTGTATACAGAAAATAAAAATATATACAGATATTAAAAATATAATAAAATGAACAAAAAGGTAAAAAAAAAAAAAAGTATCCTCATTTTTTTTAAAAAAAATTCATCTATTTTCTGTTGTCGGAATTTTGGTTTTTGTTGCATAAACAACTGCTGAATCTTATAGATTGACATTATGTGAGATTCGCTCACAAACGGGTTTTGCTCCATCCCCTTAATGAGTTCTTTCGTCAACTCGATACATCGTTCGTTCGAAATAAAGGCTCCTTGATTTTCATCTTCCTCGTCGCTTTCTTCAACTTCGCCGTTGTCTGCGCCGGTATTTAAAATCATCTGAACTATCCCCGCGTCTGACAAATCGTTGACAATAGGAACATAGTTGTCAATGTTAAAACATTCCTCAATTTCAGATTCCGTGGTAATATCCTTTTTGATCCACTCCCTAAAGTTCTCTCTGAAGGGCTTTCTCACTCGAAAATTTGGAACCTTCAAAAGGCAATTCTTCTTGATCGTCTTCGAAAAAGATCGATGTAGGAATCAGCTTGCGCAATGCATGCATTAGTGTACCGCGAGTTACTGAGCTCCAAGCTTTTGCCGCTAACCATATGCCTTCCTTTACATTGAAGGATTTCTGAAATCTTAATTGAATTCCCCTCATTAGATGAATCAATCATTTTTCTTAGAAAATCTACTTTGCACTTGAGGTTTCTTAAAACACCTTCATCCAATGGCTAAATTATTGATGTGCAATTTGGGGGAAGGTACTCAATTTCAACATTATTTACCTTTAGCTCAGCTGCGGGATATGTGCTGTGCAGTTATCTAAAAATAAAATAATCTTGCAATCGTCACGTAACCTTACTGATTTACAGTGTGCCCCAGATTTTGGAACAAATTCGCTTTCGAACCATTCAATGAATAGTCACCCATGCTTTTTTACCAGTTTTGTAACAAACTGGGAACACTTTAACCCCTTTCAGGCAACGAGGATTCTTGCTTTTGCCAATTACAGTAAATCTTAATTTGCACGTACCCGCTACATTGGCGCAAGGTAGCAGCGTCAATCTGTCTTAAGCAACTTTTAAACCGCTATGGTTTGTATCCCCTGCTAATGTGTACGTTGTAGGAGGAAGAAATTTATAACAGAGGCCAGTCTCGTCATCGTTAAAAATCTGATCCATCGTTATATTTCGAGTTTGAACAAGGTTCAAAACTGTTTCGACATAGTGTTCTGCCGCTTCAGTATCCGCATTTGCTCTTTCTCCCCAAAGTTTTGTAAGCCGAAGACCATGTTGTTGCTTAAAACGGGTAAACCATGCAGTGGTATATTCGCAACTGTTCTCTAGTCAAAGATCCCGGTGGAAAATTTTAGCCTGAGCCATTATAACTTGCCGACTTAATGGGACTTGCTCAAATCTTCTCTGCCTTATCCACTCGATCAGCACTTTATCAACGTCTTTGTTTTGAGCTTGATGTAATACTTTTCGCGAGTTCAATGCTTCCACTTGCTCGCAATTGGAAAAAAACTTCAGTAAATCTTTTTTATTTTTGATGTCATAAATCGTTGATAAACCGACGTTATAACACTCGCTTAGTAATTTTACTGACGAACCTTCGTCTAACTTTTTCAAGATCTCTACTTTATTTTTTATAGATAAACTGACGCCTTTTTCTAGGCGACAGGGCAGCAACTAGTTTAGACATTTTCGAAAGACTAAAATGTAAACACAGCACGTAAAAAAGTAAGAAAAATAACTTTTTTTCGAATGATTGCACTCAGTTTGAAACAACTCCCTAACAAACCATTCCTAAAGCAGAGAGGGAATGAAAATAAATCCTTTTTATTAGGGGGTGGGATTATATGAAGAGCTGGTACTTGAATGGAGAACTCTCCAGTTCAGAAAATATGTCATTGCGAGAGGGGTGGGAGTTTCTTACTGTTTTTGCGATTCTCAGTGGGAGGAGAAATCTTATTCCTCTTTTATGTCAAAATAGAAGACCACCGTAGAAAGTAGAAACAACGCTTTTTAGACCACGTGTAAATAAATCATTAATTTTACTATTGGATTGGTTCTCAAAATAGGTTATTATCATCTATGGCAACGTTACTTTTAAAAAGTAACGAGTAAAAGTACATGTATTTTTAAAAAAAGTAACGAGTAAAAAGTACAAGTACTAAACAAAAAAAAGAAGTAACGATTTAAAAGTACATTTCTAGGAAATCGAAAATTCAAAGTAACCTAAAGTTTTATTGAATAATTAATATTCTTATGTTCTTTAATATTTTTGCAAAATTGTTCTTATTTATTTAATTATTTTTAATTTTGAAAGTTATGGCCATTAATTTATTTTAAAAATTCGAAAGAATATTATAATATAATCGTATAATATAATTTTACACATTTTTTTTAAGATCAATTTTCAACATATTCTCGTGAAACCTGAACCCTATCTATCCGTCCTTTATATACAAGCATGGAGCGTATTCATAAAGGACCCCAGTTCAAAACACTCTGTGTTACATGCAACCGAAAATGAACATAAATGCCATAAAATGTTCCTCATACAAGTCTTGTGCTCCAAGGACAAATTAAAAAGAAAAATCTGCCCACTTTCTGCATTGTTAAAGATTTCTTTAGCAGTAGAAATACTCCTCCAATTAAATAACTTACATGTTCAGAATATTTCTTCGGCAAACGATCTATTAATACCGGAAGACAGACATATAGTAGAAAGTTTCGCCATTCACTGGCTTTATACAATTTTTTTTCGAAAATCGATCTAGGAACACACACACTGAGGCATTATCGTGGATGACATCCTTGCATTGACTTCGTGTACAAATTTTGGATTACCGATGCAATAGTCCTTTCCACTGCTTGTGGAATCAAACCATAAACATGCAATTTTTTTGGTAACACCAAGAAAAATGCTATGCGTGTTATCTAGGGAAAATCCTTGAACAACATTGAAATAGGGAATTGTCATTAAAGGGGAAGGACCTTTAATTCCAAACTTACGTTTCCCAGATTTCATTGCCTCGACAACCAGCTCAGTGCGTTCTTTATACAAAAGCGTATCTCTGATGCAATACTTGACTGTACCATCAACTGTAAAGCCTGGGTGGATGCACCAGGAGCAGCCATAGTAACCACTGTATTGGGTGCTTTTCTGTAATCATGGGCGTGCAACAGAATCAGCACAGCAACAAGCTGGAAGTACTTGGACATTAATTTGCTTCTCTTTTAGATGAATGTTTAGCCCTTTAGTGACTAGACGGGTGGCCTGTTCTGTAAAAGGTCGTAAAAAAACATCAAATACTGGTTCTCTTTTGCCAAACCACAAGCCTGCCAGCATTACAACATTATTCCGTTGTTCAATAGGTTGCTCATTGAGTGCTGAAAATATTGCCCACACCGAGCAGTTTGAGTTTTTGTGCATTGCCATGCCATCAAGGCAAAAATTATAGGTGAGAATATGCCCTTCATTTAAGTGTTGCAATTTTTTATACATTCCATCTGTAGAGTTCGCTAGATCGAAGGGAATACCGAACCTGCAGCCTGTCATCGAGCACATCCTGATTTTCTTTCTGCTCACGGAAATTAGCTGTAACCGACTGCAAGATACAGATGTCATTTTTGTTATCGCGCACTTACAGCATATACAGGTATTCCCAGCATATACAGGTATAGGACAAAATAATAGGAACACCAGTGAAAAAATGAAAATATTTTATTAATAAGGAGTTGCGCCACCTTTGGCCTGAATGACAGCTTGCATTCGACGTATGATTGACAAATAAAGCTCTTGAACTAACTTCATTGGAATTTGCAGCCATTCCTCTTGCAGGACTGTCTCGCGTTCAGAGAGTGTGCGTGGAGGAGAGAACCGAGCACGGACTTTTTTCTCCAAGAAGCCCCACAAAGACTCAATGATATTTGTGGTAAGATGTATATATACAAAAAAACTAACAACTTAATTTTAGAAGAGAATATGGCCGGATATAAAAACATACATATATAGTGGGGTGACAACTGCCGTTATGATAACCCATAACTAATTGCTCTAAAAAAATTATTCGAAGAAGAAAACCAAGAATGGAATTTTACAATTGTAAGGTTGAGTAATAGCACATACCTTTTTGAAGAAAAGATGAGGTGGCTTTCGTAACTAAAAGAGTCATCCTTAATACCTAACTGAAAAAAAAAGTTCCAAGAAAGGCAGTCAAAAATAAATACTATTTTCTGGATCGCTAACACTCTTTATTATATTTTTGAACACTTTGTAGGATTGAGGTCACAACATCATGGAACGTTACCACAGCATCAAGAAAACACAAAATTTGAGCGGTTGGTATCACAGGAAAGAGCTGGTGGGATTTTGCAGACTGGAGATGACTAGCACTATTACAGGAAGAACAACATCAGGAGCGATAAATGGCGTGCATCGTCATTTACTACCCAAAGGGAAAACTCACATCATTTTCTTAGCACAGCCTCATGAGGCAAACAGGAGATTTTATTTTGTAGAATTGGTGTTAAAAAAAACAATGAAGATTTACATAAATTTTGACGAAAATGTAAAGATGTTGAATAGCCATTCCAGGTTCATGGTCGGATGCGAGACCAACGAAAATATGGCGTTCGGGGAGGAAAATAAATAAACTCCGTTAATCGGAGAGACGTGATGATTACATCAACTCGAATGCTGCCGAGCTTTCCTAGCACCCGATATTTATCCTAACAAAAAAAAAGTCGAAGTTAAATTCCTTACATTTCTACAAGTTAAAGTAGAATTTCCTAAAATTATTGAGTTGAGGAGTTACATTTATATTTATTAAAGGGTTCTATATTGAAAGTGAAGAAATAAGATGAAGATTACTTTGAGCCGGCGTGGACATCAAAGACGCCGAAAAGCAGGTGTTCAAAAAAAGGGGGAATATTCTAGCAAGGGGAGTAGTCAAAAGAATGGAGAAAGAATTTAGGGGAAGAGTGTCACAATTGCCTAAAGCTTAAGGGGCGAGAGGAAATGAATGATGAAATAAAGGATTTGTATCAGAAATAACTAAAAAATTAGGATTTGGATGTGAAAAAAACATGATATTTAATTGAAATTGTGACTTAATGTCACAATATTGAGATCAGGGGACTGAGGACACCACGTTAGATGGTCCACTTCATCATTATGCTCATTTGAACACAGTGAGACGTGTGAACAGGGGCGTTGTCATCTTGGAACACAGGACGTTCTCCCGGAAAGAGTGTATGAAGCATAGGGTGAAGATAATCTGCAAGAATGCTGCGGCAATGGCATTAGAATACATAATGCTTTAATCCGTTCTAAACTTGATTATGTGGCTGTTGTTTATGGATCAGCTAGAAAGTCTGTTTTAAAGTATTTGGACACCATCCATCATCAGGGGCTCAGAATTGCCACAGGAGCTTTTCGTACATCACCTATTAATAGCTTATATACATTGCATAACGAACCTTCTCTTAATTCGAGGCGAAATAAACTGTTTCTTAACTTTTACTTTCATATAAAATGTCATCCTTCACATCCATTATACTCTCATGTTTTAACACCATCATGTTCTACACATTTTAGCAACCGACCTGCCTTAATTCCTACTTTTGGATTAAGGATGAAAAAACTTTTGACTGATTTAAATTTAGAAGACTTTAATGTTTTAGAGATTGATGTTATTCCAAAAAGGAATAAGTTCAGCAAAGTTAAAATTTTCAATATTTATGAAGGTTTGACTAAGGACGAAACGTCTCCAGTTATATATGAACAAGTATTTTATGCCTTTTTACAGCATTTTAATGACTTTCGTACAATTTATACTGATGGCTCTAAATTTGATAATCATGCTGCCAGCGCGGTTGTGTGTGACTCAGAGGTAATTTCAGAAAAACTACATTCTGCCTTCTCTATTTTTTCCTCTGAATGCAACGCTATTTTGCTCGCTCTTCAGTTTATTTCCAGGCAACAGTACAAAAAATGGTTGATTTTCTCTGATTCTAAAAGTTGCATCGATGCACTTAAGAATTTTGACAGTAAACCTCACTCTATCATCCATCATATAATAAATATATATTTAAACCTCTATCACAATAACTTTGAAATAATATTTGTTTGGGTCCCGGGACATGTAGGCATTCCAGGTAATGAAAAAGCTGATTCAATAGCCAAGTCAACACACAATCTCTCTAATAAATCACTATGTTTATATGATGTTCAGAAATCAGGCCCATCACTTCACTCGCTGAAACCCAACTAATAGATATAACTGAAAATAGGCTTTCTAACTGGCAAAAGATTAATAAATATAGTCAGAGAATATGGAAGTTGTGGAAAAGAGACTACCTTAATAATTTACAGGAACGTAATAAATGGAAATTTGAAAAGAATAATGTAGAAATAGGAACTCTGTGTTTGATAAAGGAGGAGAATTTACCATCTACACAATGGTTAGTAGGACGAATTGTTGAAGTGATGCCTGGCCGTGACAGAAAAATTAGAGTAGTGAAGTTAAGTTTACCTAATGGCAAACTACTTCAAAGAAATATTCGTGACATTTGTATTCTTCCCATAGAGTAATTGTGTAAATAGAAAATTAGCTATAGTTTTATATCACAATGTCTGTCTTATGTCACTGTCATTTTGTATGTTTTATATATCTTTTTTCTGTGTTACATTATATTGCTAATTGTGTAAAATTTATTGAAATTTGCAATTTCAATCGTGGGGAGTGTTAATTCCCATTCAACAAATAGATGGCGCGGCAAACGCCATCTGAATTTAATTGTGAAACTGAGTGTTGTATGGAGAGGTACGTGTTTGTGTAACGAGCGAGTCTGATACAAAATAAATGAGTAGTGAATTAATTACAGTCCATTGTGAGTTATTGAATTGATCTAACTGGTCACATGGTATTTAGAAATTTTTTATTTTCTGAGATTAAAGCTCTGAGTTTGGAGTAAATTGCTCTTCAGTGGTGTTTGCAAAAACTTCAGCTTTATATTTTTCCATTATTGGAGTTTAGTGGCATATTGGTAGTTTTTTGGATTTTGAGGGATTTGACCATCTTCCATGCTGTATTGTCTTGGGTATCAAGACTTTTAACTTTTTCGTCCCAGATATCTTATCTAATAGTTGTTTTTGTATCAATTTTTGTTTTATGTTTATTTTTGTTTTGATGTGGGGGTCTGGATTTCTTTGGTATTCTTTTCTCATTCTGTTTTTTATTTTTATTTCATCTTTAATCCTCTTTGAAATAAATTTATAGCCAGCTCTTATTCGGTTGATTAATTATAAGCATTTTGTATATCTTTGGTAAGATTATTGATTTCATTTTCTATATCATTAGTTGAGCCTATATAATTGTTAACTGGGGTTGAGTGGTGGTTTAGGATATTTTCAAATAGTATCCATTGTGTCTTCTTTTTGGTGATGGTTGAACTATCTTTATGGTAGCGATAACTGGGAAATGATCACTATTTAATTTAATAACCTCTAAGGTGAAGGGTTGGAGGAAGTTTGTGAGATTGATTGAATGAAGGATTTAATGGCACAAGGTCCAGAGAGGACATGGTGCGCCAAACACTCGGTTTTAAAAACAAATTAAAAGGTTTGTGAGAAGAATTATCGCTCGTAAACGAGTGATACGTTGCTTAGGGAAGGGGCGTATAATATTATATTCTGATTATTAATGATATCATTTAGTAGTTTGCCATTTTCGTTTGATTTTCTGCATCCTCCATAGGGTGTTTTTTGAATTGAGGTCTCCGACGACAATTGAGTCTGTTTGTGATAAGAAAAGATCCTTGATCACGCCTTCTTCTATAGTGTTTTGTGGTAGGTTATAAAGGCTTGTAATTTTGATCTGTTTATTATTATTAAGAGTTGCAAGGATAGAAATTTCTTCATAATTTGGAGTATTACTTTTGCTGTATAATATGGTATTGTAGGAATTTTTTGCATAAATTGCCACGCCACCTCCTCTAAACGTAGTTCTGTCGCACCTATAGGTTTTATAGTTAGCGAATTTGCATTGGTTAGGTTTATTTAAGTGAGTTTCGCTGATGGCCATAAAATCAATGTTGTGCTCATAAACGAAATGTTTCAGTTCTTCGAATTTTGCAGCAAGTCCATTTGCATTCCAGAATGCAATTTTCAGGGGGGTAAAGCTGTTTTTATTGTTTTTGGCCATTTTTGCTTCTTAAGTTTTCCTGGTAGTTGTTGTCTAGACCTATTAAAGCGTCTGCAATATCTTTGGCCATTGAGGATAGAGCTGTTAGTTTATCTACTATCTCTTTTGCTTCTTTAAATTTTGATTCAGGAAAGTCTAATATAGGGATTTGTTTCTCTTCTGCAACTGCTGCCGCGTATGATTTATTCTCGTATACTGATTTTTTAATTACAGTTTGCCTCTTATTTTTAAAATTTATTTTTCAGCTACTGCAAGGTAAACGGAGCATTTTTTATAAAATGCTGTATGTTCTTGTCCACAGTTGGCGCATTTCATTGGGTCATCTTGTCTTCATTGGGTCGTAGTTCTGTCGCACCTATAGGTTTTATAGTTAGCGATTTTGCATTGGTTAGGTTTATTTAAGTGAGTTTCGCTGATGGCCATAAAATCAATGTTGTGCTCATAAACGAAATGTTTCAGTTCTTCGAATTTTGTAGCAAATCCATTTGCATTCCAGAATGCAATTTTCAGGGGGGTAAAGCTGTTATTATTGTTTTTGGCCATATTTGCTTCTTAAGTTTTCCTGGTAGTTGTTGTCTAGACCTATTAAAGCGTCTGCAATATCTTTGATAGGGATTTGTTTCTCTTCTGCAACTGCTGCCGCGTATGATTTATATTTCATTGGGTCATCTTGTCTTCTGGTGTAGTCTCGGGTCAGGTGGTTTTCACCACACTTTACGCTTCTTGGGTCGTGATGGCATCCCACTTGTGTTTGTTTGAACTTTTGGCATCGGTGGCATTGAGTTGGCCTTTTGCCTCTGCCCTTATAATTTTCGATTTTAATCTTCATCCGGTCTAGGAATTCGATATGGTTTTGTCGTGTTCGTTTTTGTTTTGTTTTTTTCAGAGTTACTAAGAATAGGAGAATTGGGACTCTGTCTCCTTCCACTCTTTCAGTGAGTTGTGCCACATTTTCGGGAGTAATGTTGTATTCTTGCAAAAGTGCCTTTTGGATATCTCCTGTTTCTGTTTCTTTTCTTAACCCTCTGATTACTATTTTTATACTCTTATCTTCGGGGAGAAGGAAAGTGTGGTATTCTATCTCCTTATCTGTATCTTTTTTTAAGGCTTTTGAGATCTCTAATTATGGCTCCGTAGGTGTCCTCTGATTTGGGCTTTATAGTTTATCGCCGACAATTTTGCTTTCGTAATCTGTAATATTAAGATTTTTCATCTTAACATTAAATGTTTTCCTTTCAAAGTCTTTGTCTATGACTACCTGCACATGCGCAGGGCAGATGTCAAACTCACCCGCTTGCGAGTAGGACATACTCGACTTACTCACCTTCATCTGCTATTTGGAGAACCTCCTCCCAAATGCAACGATTGCAACGTTTTACTCACGATTCATCACATTTTAATACTTTGTCCATGTTTTAACCAGCTTCGCCTCACCTTTTTTGGTAGCTCGATTTTATGCATAAAAGACTTGTTAGATGAAAACCATCATCCTAACATCTTTGCTTTTTTACGCGCTATTGGTATTTTAAACTGTATATAACTGATTTATTATGCTAACTATTTTTATCAAGTCTTATCCACACATAAAAATACTTGCCTTTACCCTATTTTAGAATTCTTATCATTTTTACTATACTTATTGATTGTGTAATTGTACTCTATTCTACCTTTTAATATGTTTTTAAAACCGTATGCTTGGCGCAGCATGTCCTCACTGGACCTTGTGCCATTAAATCCTACATTCAATCAATTGTCTATGACTACAATTGTGAAATTTTTACATGTTTTTTTGGGATAGAGAATTGTTCTTCCTTTTCGGTTTCTGTGGTTTTCCTCATCTTAAACATCCGAGTCCTCCATATCGATTTTCTTCCTCTTATTTATTTTGATATTTTTTGGGTGGGGTGGAAAATTTTCGATTTCCATATCATTATCATTTTTTCTTTCCAGTAACTGGAATTTATTTGTGTGAATAAAGTTCAATTGGCATTTTGAATATTTCCCCCTACTTTTTTGACAATGGTGGGGGTTTGGTTTGATTTTATTTTCTTTAGGCTTTTTTGTGCCTATTTCAAAAATTCTATCGTTAAGATCCTTGTTTTCTTTTCCGATTTTAGAAATAATTTTTTCATTATCCGTTAGTAGTTTGTTTACATAACCGTTAAGAATACCTATTACTGTTTTTTGAAATTCGTCAGTAAGTGGTGCATTCAAGTAATTTTTATTTTATTTTATAACCGTCGTTGAACAGCCGACCCAATTTCATGGGTTTACGACTACTAATGCTCAACTCCGTAGCCTTGTAATTTTGAACCAATCCAGAAGACAAAAAAACTCCTGGATCAGTACCCCCAGAGGTGTTGATTTGTTATGGGAACAGCATTCAAGTAATTGGTGATATTATCAACACCTTTCTTTATTAATTTCGCAAAACTCATCCGGTGCGATTAAAATTAATTCATCGGAATTACTATCATTGCCGATTTTAATCATGATTTTCCCGTCGTTTCCGGAAACTCCGTTCGGAATAGCGTCATTAAGTTGGTGGACCTTAAAAGGGCCTTTTAGGCTATCAATATCCGTCGTTTCCATAGAACTAGGGAAGTCGAAAATATTAGAAGTGGGCGAGTTTATCATTTAATCTCAGGGGGTTTGCTAGATTTAAATCTAAATTACAATCATCTGTATTCATGTGGAGTCAAGCTATAAATCTGGTCCCACCCAGAAGAAAGCAAACACCGACTTGAAGCCGGGCAGCTATGGTAGGCTTAAGGTATCCACTACGAGTCGATCAATACTATACCAAAGGAGATCACAAAAAATAAAAAATAGCTTAAAAAAAAAGCTCAGGAACTCCAGGATAGCAGCACTGAAACGTTCTATTCTCAATTCGGCTTTCCTGTTACACTGTGTGGGAAAAAAAAAAAAAAAAAAAAAAAAAAAAACCAAGTCTGATAAATTCTCAATTTTAATGTGATACATTCTTAAATTTAGTTTTTAAATATGGTTTTAAAATATATATGAAAGCAGTGTAAAATTATGATAAACAAAATTATGATTATGATGAAAGATATAAAATAATATGGACGGGAAAGAAAAAAAAAAAAACTATCTTTATTCAATAAATTATTAAGAAAATGAACAAACCGTAACAGAAAATTTTCCTTTATACAATAATGTTCCACTACAACAGAAATTTAAACGGGAACACTTGGAATAATTAGCATTCGATTAATGTGAATATAAACAAATTGTTTCACAAACAGGAAGGGAAAAAAAAAAAAAAAACTCCTTAACATCAATGATGAGAGCGAAAAATTGGAGTGCATTGAAATACAGGTAATAACATAAAAGTTAATTGTGCCTTTGGGATTTTTTCTTTCTTTAATAAATGAGATTAAATACACACATAAATTATCTTTCATCATAATTTATGTGTGGAAATGAAAAAAATTAATAGAGGTAACGCGAATTAAATGTGAAAATAATTTAAATGATGTTAATTCTCAAGTGTCCGTGTTCGAGCATATCGCAGCCATTTTCTAAGATGTATCGTTTGTCGTCAAGAGGGCAAAGGGCCAACTTATTTGTCGTCAGTGAATAAAGTTGATGATTTTTCATTTTCTCCCTCACTCTAAAATTTTCAAAAAGACATTTAATACCCTTTGACGTCTTTTTCCCCCATCTTCGCTCAATATAGAGTATAATTTGGAACGCAGCCCAACAAATTTAACCACTACTACTCCATTCAACTTATCTTTCATTTTACCAAGCTGTATAAAAAATGGTGTTTTGGATAATCAGATGTATCGTATAAATCGATATTTTTCCTCGTGTCGTGGTAAACATCTTCCGTTTCGATGTGATAGCATAACGAATCAGTGTCCGTGAATAATAATTTTGCTTTGTTCACCATATTTATTTCTAATGTGTTCATAATGGACTTCGTATATAAATATCTTACTGATATCTAAGACGGCAAATCCTGTGTATATGGGATTTAAAATTAAGGGTGTAACATGACGGGATATAATGACTAGGTTATCATCTGTGATATTAAAACTGTTGAAGGAAAGGGAGGCTATTAATTTTAAAGCTTTTTTCTTATCTACTACGATATCAATATTTTCACGTTGACGCAAATTTTCTAAAGTCTTCCCGAACATGCTATTGTTCATAAGCTTATAGAAATCTTTATCGAAAGAATTAGTAGCCTTTTTTCTCATCTCTGTGTTAAAATTTATGAATGGTTGAAAGCAAGCTTCTTGTTTGAAACGCAAAATTTTGTATATTTTTTTCAACTTTAATCCTAATTTTAAATATAACTTTAAGTTTCTATAATAAAGTACATATCTATTCTTATCACGTAAATTAGGTATTAGTTTTGAAACGTTTGAGGGATTATTCACATTTAATTCTGAAGCTACTCTTTGAGAATAGGGTGAAAGCATGTCTGCTGTAACTTTTAATTGTTCGGGTGCGACAGGTAAATCACTATGTAAATCATGAATTTCCGTAGGATATTCCACGTCTACTTCCAGAATCATTCCCTCTTCCTGATCATCTGACATATTTAATATGTCACTGACACTTAAATTTAAATTTTGACACCACCGAAAGTCCATCTGTTAGTTAGTCTTCATAAAAATGGCTTTAACATTTTGTTTTGTTGGATTCCCAGCCATGTTGGTATTTCAGGTAATGACATGGCTGATTCTGCGGCCCGATCTGCAACGACTCCATTAACACTCTCAGTCCCCATTTCTGACATGAAAAATTATATACGACATTTTACTATGTCTTTGTGGCAGCAGCATTGGGATTTACAAATTGAGAACAAACTGCATACTATTAAATCCAGTTTAGAGCCTTGGCCTGTGTTGCAATTGCGCGCAGCAGATGTCAAGCTCACCCGCCTACGCATAGGACATACTCGGCTGACTCATCTACATTTGCTGTTCGGAGAACCGCCTCCTCGATGCGATAACTGTAACGTTTTACTTTCAATTCATCATATTTTAATCACTTGCCCATGTTTTAACCAACATCGCCTTACCTTTTTTGGGAGCACTATTTTATGTATAAAAGACTTGTTAGATAAAAATCACCATCCTAACATCTTTGCATTTTTACGCGCTATTGGAATTTTAAGTTGTATATAATTGTTTTATACCTTTTACCATTTTAGTAAATTTATCATGAAATTTTATTGATTTTAATGTATGTAACATTATAACATTGTTTTAGAATTTTCACCATCGTATCTGATTTTATACATGCGCTTTACTTTACCTTTAAATCTGTTCTTTAAAACCGTGTGTTTGGCGCAGCATGTCCTTTTCTGGACCTTGTGCCACTAAACCCTACATTCAATTCAATTCCACCGAAAGTCTTTCGTTGTCCAGCTATATAGAATTCGACCCTGGGGCGAAGTCGATCTTTAGCCGGGAATCTCTGAGTTTGCCTCCCTAGACACCGGGAATTGACTGAGGGGCGAAAGTGTTCTATAGATATCAACTCGGCCAGCCCCAGCTTTATAGAACTCGTTATAGGGGCGAAGTTGGTTTTCAGAAGGGAAACTCAGAGTTTGCCACCCTAGTCCCCGTGATTCAACCGAGGGAAGGAATTGCAACTCAACTCGGGGGCGAAAGTGTTTCACACAACTCAACTCGGGCCGTCCAAACTCTATAGAACTCTTTCCAGGGGCGAATTAGGTTTTTAGCCAGGAAACTCTGAGCTTACCTCCCTTGGCCCCGGAATTCGAGCGTGGGGCGGAACTGCTGCTTGCAACTCTACTGGAGCTCGAAATTGTTTCACACAACACAACTCGGGCAGCTCCAGCTTTATAGAATTCGACCCTGGGGCGAAGTCGATTTTTAGCCGGGAAACTCTGAGTTTGCCTCCCTAGACGCCGGGAATCGACTGAGGGCCATAGAGGTTATTTTTATCCAGATAAATTATGTAGGAAGAGGGAATGTTAGCGTCGTAACCATCAGTCATGTATTTGTTGTTTGCGCGGGCGTACCTATTGGATATCATCGACACGCCACCGCGTACCTCTTTCTCAATAAACAGATGCATTGTAGGGTCAGTTAAAAGATGTAATTTCACCTTCGTCATTTTTGAACACGCATTCCAAGCCAAACCGGGGGGCACGATTCCAACTGCCGACGGTCCTCCCCTCAGCCTTAAGCCAGGGAATATTTGATTTTTCCCCTCTCTCGGGGAAAAAAGATTCTGTGCAATGACGTCAGAACTGAATTGTGCGCGCGCACCATCCCATGTACTGTTCTGAGGCGCTGTGATGTAGCGGGAATCAGTAAAGCTTTTCAACCATGTTTTTTTTTTTTTCAGTTGAAACTATATAGCGCAAAACTATGAATTAATAATGCAGTGAAGTAAGTAATTTATCATATTCATTAAACTTTTGTTTGTATTTACAACTGACAAATTTTAATATATTTTCTGTTTTCAATTAATTGTTTTACGTTGACTGTTTATTTAACACCCCATATATCTCATTATAGTGTGTGTGCCATTTGTTTATCCCTGCATTAATTAAAGTTTCGGAATATATAGAGGATACTTCATCGTTCCTTAATCAATCTTAGAATTAGATAAATTATAGTTATGTAATCGTGCAATGATGATATAAACATTTAAATAGTAAGGGAGACCTGTGTACCTAGGGCCACCTTTTTTCAATTCATAAAAACAGAGCCACGGATTTGTTTAAAATTGTGAAATTGATACACACACATCATATTATACTTACTGCTTCCGATTGGGATTAATATAAATACTTAAAATAATAAATTCTGTCAAATAGAAGGTTTTTTTTAAAAAAATTCACAAATGGCCCTAGGTACAAGAACTAGTCATTGTACCTAGGGCCATTCCCTGAAAATTGGGTTTCACTCCATAATCAATAGAAAAAAATACACACATGAATTTTCTAAAAGAAACAATATCAAGTGATACATTGATTTATTGTATAATAACAATTTAAATTGCAATACACCAAATTATTAGTGAATTACAAGTACTTGCATAAATTATTCAACATTATAATTTGAAAAACTGATTCCAAACATGAGCTGCATACATTGTCGCTCTGAAGCACCAACAGATTTTGGTTTGGACAATTTGAATATAATATTTGTGTTAACAATTTCATAAATAACATCTTTATCATAGAGAAACTTATTTGAATGTGCGATTTTTTTCAGGTATTTAACACTATATTGTTCCTCTTTAACATCTATTATTTCTGCCACATAAAAAATTCTTTTTGCCTTGTAATCTTGTTAAACAAAAATCCCCTTTTTCAATAGTATCACTTATATCAGCTACTGTAGAACTTGCATCATCAGTGGAATCAGAAGAATCTACAATGTCTGATAATTCTTCGGATGAAGTTTCCGCAATTTGAAACACTGGTTTTTTCACTGTTTTTCTTTTGGCCATTCTAATCGCAATTTGTTCTTCAAGTTCTTTTTTTTCTGGAGTGTCTGTCAGGATTCTACATCTCCCTGGTTTTCGACCGCCTCTTTTGGATGTACGGGGTTTTGCTTTTGGGAAAGGTCGTACCTGTTCAGGCGTGACACAGGAAGTAGAGCTGCATGTAGGTAGCTCACAAAATTCAGCAGCACTTGAAATAGAGTTTGATGTCGAAGGCGCTGAAATTTCTGCAGGACATGAAACTGAGTTTGATACAGAAACATCCAGTTCCATCATTGTTGATTCACTTTCTTCTTTAGGAAAATGATTATTTTGGTAATTTAAGGAAGGATCTGGTCTGTCGGTAACATATGAACTGAAATATTCATCATCAGTGAATATGTTTTCATTTACTGGCCATATACCAGACACACGAAATCCCGCTAGAATGTTTACAGGAGTAAAAGCCAAAGGGTAGGATTTGCCAACATTCTCCGCAACGTCATATATGGTGATAGTTTTCCCAGGATTTGTCAGCATCCAATTACTACACGCTGTACTGTAGTATTTTTTAAAGGGACCAAACACACCTCTGTCCAATGGTTGAAGCTTATGGCTGGTATGTGGAGGAAAGGTAAGCATAACTATGCCATGTTGTTTAGCCAAAGTGATTGCTTCAATACTGGGTTGTCTAAGAATAACAATACTTGATGATCTGCTGAACATTTAACGTGGTGAATAAAATGCTTTAAAAATTCAACAAATGTTTTAGCATTTGATCAACCACTAATGTGTGCTGTCCCCACGGTTCCTGGAGGTGAACCTTTCAGCATGTGATTTTTAAAGTTCACTCTTGGGAAAATCATCATAGGAGGGACGGAATTTCCTATTGCATTTACACTGCAAATAATAGTTATATTAATTCCTCGTTCACCAGAAGTCATGCTGCCAACCTGTTTCTTGCCTTTTGGGGCTATAACTTTACTTGGTGTGTGAACTGTCGTAATGCCTGTTTCGTCCACATTATAGATGCATTCAGGCAAAAACTTGTATTTTGAAAACACCTCCTGATACTTAGCAAAAAAAAATCGACATTTGTTTTATTGAAGTTGGTGGCTCTTGCTAAACTCGTGGCTTGGGGTTTTCTTAGTGAAAGAACCTTATTATTTCTTTTCATAAAATCAAAGTACCATTGATCACCAGCTTCACTATTTGCATCCCAGGACTTCGGATATTTTTTTCTATTGGCGGTTGCATGCTCAAAAGCAAGCTTTTTAACCTGTTGTTTTGACAACCCGTAATGCATATTGCATGCAACGAGAAGGTACTGAATGAGGGCATTCTCTTCATCTTTAGAGAACACTATCCAAACAGCACATCGGTTAGAATATGCACAATTTAATTCTGTATTTTCAGAATTATTCTTCCTACAAAAATCAATATGTCTCTGCAGAGTTGTTCTGGCTACTCCAAACTGTCGTGCTGCAGTCCGAACTGGAACTCCATCCTTCAAAACTGCTTTTGCAGCCGCACTTACATTATCTGCATTAGGTTTTGACCTCTTTATTCCATCAGGATTTCTAGGCATCTAAAAACATAATTAGGAATTTGTAATTAGTACTCACGAAGAGGAATACTGATAAATTAGAAATTTGCAAATGGTATAAAGGTTGAAAATTTATTTAAAATTTCATAGAAAGCTTATTTAGAATTATACTTTTGCTTTTATAAATATATCCTATATATTAATAAATTCTCATATTTAAATAAACAAATTAATAATCCTGAATAATAATAATAGCAAACTTATGTTTTATAAGTCAAGCACATTAAAAGTTCCAAAGCAAAATATATACCCTCTCACTTACATAACATCCAATAACAAAAAGTTTGACTAAATCAAAATGGTTCAGATAATTAAAGCCATTTTCCTCCATTTATTAAGAAAACTTTTCAATAAAATAGCAATATAAAGAATATAATTGCAGTTGTACCTAGGGCCATGGCCCTAGGTACAAGGCAACTATGTGGCCCTAGGTACAAGACTAGGTACTTTCATACAAAATGTCTTCTACTGAAAAACACACATGGAGAGGGGACTTATTTCTTATCTCATTTTGTACTTAATGATATAAACAAAATTATGTACTAGAATTTAAAGAAAAGTATTTGACTTACCTTTGTAAAACAATAAAAGTGATGAGCTCCAAAATTTTACTTCAGACCTTATAAAACACTTTTCCACAGCTTTCTCCTCCAAAATTTCAAAATGGCTACCAAAATAGCAATTGGTGTTGCCACTCACCCAACTGAGTAAGAAAACTTAGAATTAAATATTATTTAATTTAAGTGGGGTGGCCCTAGGTACACAGGTACATACTAGGTATTGATTTTTATTGATTATTATAAATGTTTCACGTGTCTTGCATTACAGTAGTAAATCTTTTACAGTAGTAAAAGATTTGAATAATGCTGTGCTGTAACGTTTTTCTGTTATGTTCCGAAAACGTAAAGTTTTAAATTGAAGTATTTAAATTTTTTTAGACAACTTAATTTTGTTGTGCACATCCATGTGCAAATTGTTAAGTTAAAGTTGATGCGCTTCAGAAAAGAGATTTAACTATTACCAGGAAGAGAAGTTACTGTAGATATGGCACTAGCGAAGACTAAACAAATAATTATATATATTAAAATTTAAATAGCATTTATAAATTTTATTCACGTCATTAATTCTGATATGTATGGGAGTTTCCTATAGAAAAACATATTAGTTCAGCAGCAACTGATAAAACCAGTTGTTTTGGTTCAGAAACAGAAGACTGTTTTATGATTGATATATCAGGATAGAATGTTTTATACAATAAAATATATATATTTAAAAAAGCATTATTATTAATTAGTATTCAATAATAAACATTATATTATTTTTTTTTAACCTTTCAAATGCACCTAAAACCAACCATTGCTTCAATGGTTGGTTTTAGTCAAAAAAGGTAATTAAATTATAAGTTTTTTTTCATTTTTAATTAAAATAATTATTGCTAATCCCAGAGCTTTCAAGTTAAAAAATAAAGGAATTTATTACTAAGAATTTGTCATTCAGATATTTTTTTACTAAGATAGTTTTCATTTAGTTTAAATTAAAACTCCTAATAAATTCTTTAAAGTACAAATGTCTTATATATAATATAATAATTAAAAATATATTTCTATAATTTATGTTATTTTAACATTGGCCAATATCTTTGGTACCAAATAATATTTTTCACCTCTTACTAATATTGTACATAAGTCATTGTTTATAATCACAATGTTATTTTTTTGATTTATTGTGTTATTGATAGTGATTTCAGTATAATACTAGATGTATTGTTATCATTATGACTAAGATATTTATTTAGGTGTATTATTGTAGTTTATTTATATCTTGTTGTTATATTGTAGCTTATAACTTGTTTGCATGGTCTTGGCGACCGATGAGTATTTTCAGATATCTGATATTTCAGTATTCAGACCTCTAATTTTTCCATAAGACATTCTTCGGACAGTTCAATATCTATTGATTTTATTACTATCCGGAGTTTATCAAGGAAAAAAAACTTAAACCTACTAAGAGAAATGTTCAAATTATATCAGTTAAAATTAAATTTCTAATTTTTTTTGTTTTTGGAATTAGGAAATTAAATTGTGCTTTAAAATTAACTATTTCTCTAATAAATATAAATCAGAAACTATACATATTCGCATAAAAATGTATAAGTAAAACAAAAAAATTTTCAGTAGTCTTAATTTTGTTAACAAATTCTGATATAAATAAACTAATGTTAAAGATTGCGTAGTGAAATTGGAAGATAATAAATATTATATTTTATAAAATTATTGTTAGTTGCAAATAAACATACAAAAAATGAAATAGAATCTTGAGTCATTTCTCAAATATTTAATTAATGAATTGAGTACACATTCAAATAAACATATAAAAAATAAAACAAGTAACATATAATAATTAATGAAATACAAAAAAATAAAATGAAGTAATTTCTTAAATATTTCAACAAAAGGGCCGCAGGAATGGGAACTTTAATGCTCCCACATTTAATAAGTACGTGAACAAGAAAACAAATTGTTGGGGTTTAATTTTTGTTTATATATCATTACATATATATAAATAAAGGCTTATGCATATTACAGCTTAACCTAGTCTGGGGTAATTTGATTAAAACTTTTTGTAATAATTTAATATAAGCATTCTTTTTCCTTCTAATTATGCACATAATATAATACAGAAATATTACAATAAATAAAAATGATAGTTTCAATTGTGCAAAATAAATAAATCCTACACTATTAACACTGAAGATTTGTGACTGAAATAAATGTATCAAAAAATAGGAAGTTGAATGAGTAAATCTCAATACAAATAGGATAATTTCGAATTGTGACAACATCGATAAAAAATTATGTCAGACATTTCTTATTTTATATAATAAGTTATGGGAGAAGACATTTGCCAAGAAAACAGATTAGTTGTGCTAAATATTAAAATTTTTTAAAGTATTTTATTAAAGTGAAAATTATTGTTTTAGTAAATAATCAGTAGTTTAATTAGATTTAGTAATTGTTTAAAATAGAATTGTCTCTGAATGTATTGAACTCCATGTCATTCCTCAACTGCTTTAAAAAATAGTGAAATAAAAATATCTTTTTTTAACTTAAAATTGATTCTTATGTTTTTAAAGGCGTTTTAAGAATGTCATTCAGTTAGGGAATGTGGAAATAAACATTATTTGGTTTTGAAGTTTATTGTGAATAAAATAAAATATGTTCTTAAATTACCATAATAGGAAATAAAGACAGTTATTGGTGCATTTTTAAAAAAATAAATTATCTGTATAATATAAGCCATCACAATTATGTAACTTTGTATTATTTGCCTGAATAGCATTAACTGCTTCTGAAGTTTATTTTCATTAATAGATTTAAATAATAATATGTATTCAAATATTTCACTATAGGAAATCAATATTTCAATTTGTCCAATTTACTTATTCAGTTTCATTTTTACACACCAAAAAACTTGTCTCAATTTAATGATATTTGTTTTTGAGTTTCTTTTGCAGAACATGTGCAATGCTTTTATACAAATAATAATTTCTTAGACCTGAAATATTTTGAATCATTTCAAGTGAGGGAATATAAATTATGAGTTTCAAATTTTTTGCTCAATTTGAAACCTATTTAAAGACCAGAAACTTTACCTACTTCATTCATAATAACAGCATTACAGGTATTTTAAAAAGTAAAGGTTGAACAACAAAAGCATTAAAATTTTTTGCATTTGTAACTAGTAAGGGTTACAAGCGAAAGAATTAGATTGCATAATGTTAAATTATTAATAAAAAATTTATTTCAAATAATACTTCAAACTAATAATAAACTGAAGTGCAATCTTCAAAATATATTTTGAGCAAATAACTCATTCATATATCTGGGGGGAGGGACTAATAGTCTGACATTTAAGCTTTATAGCAGAGAACTACCCAAATATCAGCAGAAAATAACCAAAAGAATAAGTTTTAAAAAATTTATATTTAGTTGTAATTAAAAGAATTTGTAGTATTTATTACAATTTTTATAGCCATTCAGTTAGCATTGAATTTAATATATGTATTTAATTATCTCATCAAAAAGGAAATGGCCATAGAACAAACATTAAGGTATTTTAAATTAAAATTTAAGCAGGAAAAATACAAAAGTAATAAAAGGAAAAATAACCTAAAAAACAACGCATAATAAAAATTTATTTAAACTACTCTTTTATTGTAATAGAAGTAAAGTTATAACTAAGAATTATAATTGCATATATTTCTTAATTTCACAGGGTAAGTCTAAGACAGTGGTATTTATATAAAATTATTTTCTATTCCACAGAAGTGTATCTGAAACTCTAATTATCCTAGGATGATGGATGCTATTCTTAGGTAATCCGTTATGCTGGACTTCGAGTGGCCCTAAGTCAGGGGTCGGCAACCTATTAAAACGGAAGAGCCAAAAGTTGTACTTTATAAAATTTCTCAGTTTTTAGAGAGCTACATAAAACTTTTTGACTTAGTATTATAGTATTTGCTCATATATGTATTTGATTTAAAATAAACTGCTTTAGATACAGAATTATAGTTATTCTATTATTGGGAAGCAAGTGCGCTCCTGAGGAAATGACTGTACTTTCTTGTTTTGTTTCTGTGTTTTTGCTTTTTAACATGTCAATTCACCTCTGCCATTTGAAATAAATAAATAAATGTTGTCTTGTAGATCATCAGCAGTCCATATGCCAATTTCTGCTTTCTGAGTTTTTATAATAAACTATTAATTTTTTCGTATGGAACTGGGGAGTTGCAACTGTACATTAAAAGGGTCAAAGCTCGTGAACTACAGGTTGCCAGCCCTTCTGCATCTACTTTTTAGTTCTGAGCTATTCTAGTGGGTTTTTTTTCTTTTTTTTTTTTTTCCAAACCAGGGTGAGTGCTGGAGTTGAAGCACCTTACGTAATATAATTTAAATACGGTTTATAATTTATTTTATAGGTGAAATCAAAGGACTTTCACCGACTTTCTTACCATCAAAAGCTATGGTCACCAGAGATAGGAAAAAATATATCTCGTGACTGGAGTATTTTTTTTCTTTTCTGAGGAGCTTTTTTATTTAATGTTAAATTTAATAACTGTTGAAATATTTCATTGAAAATTACAGAATTTTGTAATTGGTTTTAAGCAATAACAACTAAACCATTTTTGTACAATAAATTCTAAAAATAGATAATGAAAGTGCATGAATCTTTAATTCTCAAGAAGTTAGAATGCTACAATTCGGAACAAGTGTTCTTAATAAGATAAAGATAAAAAAATTCGAATATATATATTTTGTATTCGTGAGGAAGAAATTGTGTGTATATATATGTACTTGGACTAATTGTATAAGCCTATAAATATTAAGATAGGCAACTCAAAGGCACGTACCGACTTTTTTGTTTTATAACAGGGGAGAGTGTCATAATAGTTTGAATTAGAAAAGCTTTAGCAATCATATATTTCCATAGATAGTATCTTAATATATTGAGGGGCCTTAAATATTAATTAAATTAAATAACCTTAAATATGCTAATTAATTTTGGCAGGCGATATCTCAAGTTAAGTAATCACACATAAAAGCGTACATAAAGCGTTATTAATAAATTTTAGTTTTCGATTGATTCTGATTTTTTAAATTTAAAATGTTCAGATTTTAATTAAATAAAAACTTAAAATTTTTTTATTACTTAATTTTTAATAATTATACTATACTTTTTTTTGTGAATTACTTTATTTTAAATATGCAACAAGTATTCAAAACAACCTAGAAGACATATTTTGATTAAAATATTCGCTTCTTCAGAAAAAGATACGCTGGAAATAACAATCGACATTTTTAAAGCTTGCATTTTATAGACTTGCATACGAAGAAACAAGCGATTTAAAATACAAATCATCACATCTCTTTCACGTCTAGTATTTCTTGAAAATTGGTGCCTATTTTTGAGCATTTGAAATATGTCTACTGTTTTTTTCTATTTGTATATTTTTTATAAGAATGAAGTTTTTAATCTGGTAATATCTTATCGCTTGTTTCTAAGAATTTTTTTTAACCTGTAAGATATTTATTCGTTTTATGAACATATTTTAATCCTGGGAAAATTTTCATCCTGAAGAGCTCAATTACTAAAAAAGAAAATATCAGTTTAGATTATTTTAAAAAGGTAATTTTCCCATTAAGAACTATTTGAAAGATCAATAATTAGTTTTGAAAAAAATTATCAATTTTTGGAAGTTTAAAATTTTATTATTTATAATAACATAACTATTATTTAATAAAGACATCAAGAACTTAAATTTATCTCTAAAAACATAATCTAAATTTTGATTATAAGACAAGGAAATTTACCAAAAAATTTTGTAAATAAAGCAAATAGCGTAGAATTAAAAATTTTAGGTATGCAGCATGAAAGAAACACAAGAATAAAGAACAAATTATTTATTAATAATTCACAAGTGTTACATTACATTCTTATTTAGATATTTTCCACAGATAATATGAATTGTAATAATCCTTGTAGTTTTTAATTTAAAAAAATACAACACAATAATTAAATCAATTTTTCTGTAAAACTTGAGTCATCCTTTGCAACAGGACACATGAACTACAAAAAGAAATTTAGGGCAACTGTTTAAGATGCAAGTTGTAAGGCAGTGAAATAGGATATACTACAGTACAGGAAAATAAAGGTTTCAAAAGGGATAAATACAAGATCTATAACTCAATAGAAACATTTTTTTATTTATAATATTTACTTTTAACAAACGTTTGATGGCATCCAGTTTACATAAGTCTTATACTTTTTTTTTTTTTAAAACAACAATCATGGGCATTACAAAATTTTTACATTCTTTTTCTTTTATCAATTTTTTTTAATAATTATGCAAACATGAAAGCTGCATAAAAAATTTACGAAGTCTACAGTTAGTCAAATTTTTATGTAGCTTTCATGTTTGCATAATCATTAAAAGAAAAATATAAAAATTATGGAATGCCTATGATTGTTTTTTTAGATTTGTAGAGTGTTAAGAAGAAAAAAAAAAACTATGGAAAACTGAGTTTCTATTGAGTAAGGCAGAATAAAAAAGTTAGTTCATATAAACTTACTTACATTTTATCTATTTTTTCACCAGAAATCAAAAATTAACACTTCTTAATGTTTTGTAGATCATCAGGGACCAAGAAATTTAAGGATAGGGTAATGGAAAAAAAGACATTGGCACAAATAAAATATGTTGAATAAAAAAAAAATTAGAAGTTTTATTTTTAAAAAAAATTGTTGCAGAATTCCTAACTTGCAAAGTTTAAAATTTATTAAAAAGTATGTGCCGATCCTAGACCGTAAAGTTTACATTTGTTTATTCATTAAATAGAAAAAAAAAACTACAATTCTTCAATACCTATTGTGGATTATGAAACTATTATAAAACATGTAATACTAAAACTATAAAAAAAGCTAATTGCTAAGCAATGTGAATAAACTTTATCATAAAATGCAGTTAAAATAAATGTTGAAAAGTAGATGAAAGCAGAATTTTGGAAATACAATTTTAATAAAATTACAGAAGAAAATATCTTATCATAAATAACAGAAAATAAAATTTTTTTAATATTTGAAACAGAATAAACTTGGATTTGTAAATGAGGTTTAAATAATACTACTGTCGACTGCATGTAAAGAATAACAATTTAATAAATTATTAATATATATTTTAGTAATTGCAATTATTTTTTATGGACACTAATTTCAAAGCACTTTTAAGATCTCTACTTTATAAACAATATAATAGACTTAAACATTTTGTAATATGCACAGGTGAAATAACATAAACCTCAAAGTTATGAAGAAAATAGAAATCAATAATTAAAAATAGTACAGTTAAGAAAATAACTTGCATTTTTTTCTGGTCTCTCATACTCAGATCAAATATAAAACTTAATTAATGCATAGAGACAGAAAAAATAATCTACACCTAGGGAAATAAGAAATTAGCAGTAATTAACTTGATCTGCCAAATATAATTTTAAAAAATTCTTAACATTCATTATTCTTAAAGCATTTTTCCCTTTAGACTAATAATTTATATATTATATGCCTTTTAGTAAGCTGACTGATAGGCATAGTAGAAAAATTAAATGGATATTTTTAAAAAATTATACAAGATAAAAGAAAAGGAGGTAAACATTTGCTTTATACAGTTAAAATCAAATTAAGTGAATTTCAATGAAAGCATGTCAAAACAGAACCCACCATACAAAACAAATCTATCCTATTTGTTTATAAAAAATTCATCTACCAGATAAAACAATGAGGAAAAAATTTTGCTACATAGATTTAATATCAAATTATGTGAATTTCAAGACCTCAAAGAAAATAATTCAAATCAAAAGCATAGCGTGTCAAATAAAATCCATAATTATTTGTTTTTAAAATAATATAAAACTGAGCAAGCACAGGCATTCAAAACAAATTCACTTGAACCTGCAATGTGCTAGGCAACAATCTCACTCAAGGCCGAAATGAACTTGCTCGTTGTTGTATGCAACTAAATTCAACAAGTGTTCAATCTGAATTCAATATGCCTTTACTGTTTGTCTGATTTTTAAAGATTTTCATAAATTTTACAGCAATTTCGAATGAGCATTGTTGAAATAGAGTACTTTAATATAATGCTATGTATGTTCAATGATTTTCCCAGACAAAGAAAGTAGTTTAAGTTACTACTATATGTGACCACTATTTTAACACAAAATTGTTTAAGACATCAATGAATTTTTTATAAAATATGATTAAGTATAACATTTCACAAAATTTTAATGCATATTTTAAGCATGGAAATTATTTTACAAAAAAACGTAATTTATCGAAGACATTTTCATGAATACAGATTTCTTTTTTTTATATTATATTTTAATCAATGCTTAAAAAATATAAAGGTTACAGAAATTTCAAAATATTAAAAAACGAAAATTGCAGCTGAAAATCCTTAAGTACAATAAATTTCAGTCTATTATCACGGCTCTTTTTTTCAAAAAGAAAAGAATAAAAAAGACTTAAGATGTCTATAAATAATGTAGAGCATAGTAAACTATTATGAAACCTGTGATAATTAGTAGCAGCCGCTGGTCTAGGGAGGTTACTTGGTACATCAGTTAAAACCTTGTTTGATGATCTATCACTAGCCTGTGTCATTGTCTTAATTGCACTGGTGATTTCACTGTAGATGTTTCCCTGTGATATTTAGTTCATCTTAGCCAGTGTCCTCAATTTAGATATCAAAGTTAGTTTCTGGATAAAAAATCTCTTTACAGTAGAAAAATCATCACACCCATCAAATAGAGAACTGTCTGCAAAAATGTAGCTGAAAATGTAAAAAAAAAAAAAAAGGAAGAAAGTCAATCTTGGCATTAAAGAAAACTATAAACCATTAAGCACAATTTTTTATTATTTAATAACTAGAATGAATCAGAGAAACAACAAGGACATAAGCATTCCATCAAAGGGGTATCTGATTAACGAATAAATATACTCAAACTTGGAATTATTTACTATAAATAGAATACCAACATTGTTTTAATGGAGAAATTTTATGTTTCAATAGGTAGGTACTTACTGTAAGAGTAAGAAAACAATTTCGGATAAATTACGATTTTTAAACAATTTTAATAAAAATTTTTTATATTAAAATTGAAATATTATGGACATTAAGGAAAATGAATAATTTGTTAGAAATAATAATTTTCAATAAAAGAATAATATTGTTAATTATCAATCTTTGGAGTCAGAAAAACACTATTTCTATTATGCTCCCCATTATCCACATTTAATTAAACACCACAAATAATTTGGTTACACTTATTTATTGCCCCTTAAATATATAAGTACATTAATTCCTTCATGCATTAGCATTAAAATGAGTTCATGAGATTTAAATTTTAATAAACATGCATCTATTCAATTTTTTTTCTTTCTAATTTTAAAATATATTTTAGTCTTCTGCAGTAAAAATATTGTGATGCCACTTTTCAGGCAGAAGAAATTGTCCCTGGTTTTCCAATTCCCAATTTCTATACATTGTGAAATTAAAAGATGTTTTAAAACTAAGATGTTATATATTTTATTACTAGAAATATATTGTTTATTTTTTTCAATTCAGACGTTACATCCGACGTTTTTCATAAAATCTTCACTGCACATCGTCACCAATATTCTCAATATATACCGATTTTTACAGACGGTTCAAAATCTGTTGGATATGTAGGCTGCGGTGTCATCATCGCTGATGATACATTTAGTTATAAAATCCCAGATATTTGCTCCGTCTTCACTGCTGAAGCTGTTGCCATCCTTATGGCACTGCGACTAATTTCCTCAAACTCTTCTCGGAAATATTGCTTACTCTGATAGTATGAGCGTTTTAAGCCAACTAGAAAAGTTTCACTGTGATAGACATCCAATTTTATGTATCATTATTCATATGTTAATAAGTCTTCAGAAGAACGGCTTTGATATTTTATTTTGCTGGGTACCAAGTCATGTTGGTATTACAGGGAATGAACTAGCTGACTCAGCTGCACGATCTGCCACATCTGTTTTAACATTGTCCGTACCCTTCTCTGACATGAAGCTACATGTTCGAAAAATTATAAAATCATTATGGCAACAACAATGGGACCTCAAAGGTTTTAATAAATTGCATAGCATTAAATCTGACTTAGACAATTTACCAGTGCTGCGCTTGCGCAGTGCTGATGTAAAGCTCACCCGCCTTCGAATCGGTCACACCCGGTTAACACACCTCCATTTACTGTTTGGAGAGCCTTCTCCGGAATGCAGTACTTGTAACGTTCCTCTCACAATTCATCATATTTTAATAACGTGTTCATGTTTTAATCAACATCGTTTAAATTTCTTTGGGAGTTCTATTTTATGCATGCAAGATTTGTTGGATGGCATTCACCATCCTAACATTTTTGCATTTTTACGTGCCATTGGTATTTTTAACTGCATATAAAAGTTTTAACGCATCTACTGTTTTATACACTCTTAATATCTTATCACCTTTGTACATTTTACTTACTTCGCACGTTTTATACTATAATCATACTTTTTATCGGATTTTAATACATACAATTTATCTTGTTTTAGTCCCTTAGTACTGTTTTATCAGTTTTAATTGTGCTGCAATTAACATTTTGCATGCACTTAGACGTTTGAACTGTTTCACCACATTGTTTGGCGCAGCATGTCCTCATTTGGACCTTGTGCCACTAAACCCTACATTCAATCAATCAATTTTTCAATTCAGATATTAACTAAATTTAATTTAATAGATAATATATATATATTTATTAACTGAATAGAAAAAACAATGACGAAAACTAAAGTCACGCACGATATTTTGTTATAAAGAGATTAGGTAATAGATACTTTATTTACGCCGCATTAGGGCTGTACAATGACATGAAGAAACATTTAAAAAAAATATTTTTTTATAATGTTTAATAATTCAACTATCAACTGTTTATTTACATATTGAACGTAATTTCACTTAGTGCAAAGTGCACAACATGTTTCAAAGGAAAACACCTTTAGTCCGTGGGCCGAACTCATTTATCGTTCAAGTTCGTTCCGATACTTTGGGGGCAATTTTTTCTTTTGACAAAATGATTCAGAATGTTTTAGTATTTTTTATTTTATAAAGTTCTCCAAATATTATTTGGTCATAATTTAATAACAATCGATTTTATGACGCACTCTTTTTCTGTATGCTTTCGTACTCTCATCCAGTGAAATCGTTGAATTATTTTTTCCTCCGCCAAGCTAACCAATCACGCATTGTCTCCTCACAGTAGCTTACAGCAATGTTTGTAAGCAAATCGTTGGTTGCATTGATGTTAATTTTCTCGATTTCATTTTAATCCTTTGAATTTTTTTAAAAATTTAAATAAAGGTCTCTTTTTAGAGCCAACTATATATTGATAACGCTTCATTTTCCCGCTTTACTGTTAAATATTTGATTTTCATTCCGAAATTCGAATTGTGCAGGCGGTCACATTGTAATGCCTCTCTGACCTAATCAAGAATTCGTCTCCGATTTTAAGATACAAAAATATATACTTAGCTTAAAAATAAGAAGAAATTGTTTGCCCTATTTTAATTTTAATAATATTTGCTGAGTTACAAATTTAAAGGGGATATTTATATATAGATCCCACCAAAGAAATGAAAGTATTGTGGTTATGTTGATGAAATGTTAAAAAAAAAATTTTTAAAGAATTTTCATTACTTTATGAAGATAAAATATTAGTTCCAAAATGATTAAAAATTATATTAACGTTAATGATCCATTATTCTTAAAAAAAATATTACTTTTTGTTTCACTAACAAAGATGCTATGGTAAGTATTGTTTCAAAACATGGTTGTTTTGATGGCTTATTTAACTAATATCTTTGATATTAAACATTTTTGTAGAGTAAAGCGCACATCTTATATTGCTTGCATTTTAATTTTACTTAATTATTACTTCTTTTTAAACTCTGAATGGCGTATAAATTTAAAAATTTTTATTAAGATGTGCTTACTCGGAAAAAAGAAAACAAAATTTATTTTTTTATTCCCTTTTACAAAAAAGCTATAAAAAATACTCCTCTTAAAAACTGTTAACTAATCTAAACTAAAAATAAATCATGAAATTTAAGGGAATTTATGTAGGTTTTCTCTGTAGGGTCAGCAACAAAAAATTCGACAATTTTGTATTTAATCATTGAGTATTTTTTTTTTTAATTAAATTTGAAAACAATAGTGTAGATTCAAAACATGATTTAAACATTTAACTTCAGATATTGGTTTAAAAAATGTGTTTAATCAATTTTCCAACTGGCACTATTTCGACAAATAGTTAAAGAATGTCTCTACACTTAAATGTAAATAAATTATTGAATATCAAACCATAATGAAATTTCCAAATATATTAATGTCTGGAATTATATTCTCTTGCTAAATAAAAATACATTCAACAATACCTGTCTAAGGTTTTTTGGAACACTCTGTATTTGTCTTTTGCTACACTTGCAAAAACTATTTGAAATAACACTTGAAAACATTTTTTTTTTCAATTAAAGCAATAAATTCTACATACTAAATATATTTTCTCTAAATCAATATTATTATTTTCAAAATTAATGCTGTACCAAAACATTAAAATTTTAAATAATGAAAAACCAAATTTTGTTAAATTGTTCAAATAAATTATGTAACAAGATAGTTCAGTGTGTAAAATATCCGGTTTTTATATAGTAAAGAAAGTTTTAAAGCTTCAGTAAAAGACAGTGTACCAAACAACAAATTTAAAAAAATATCAATTCAAATTTATTGTAAATTTTACACAAATGAAATTTTTCATTTTTATGTCAAACTGAATTTCAAAATATTCATTTGTATGAAATGGTTTTTTAGCTTACTAAAATAAGTATAGTCTTAAAAAATAAGGGAGAAATATCTCCAGATTTTTAAAGAAAATCAGATTATTTTCTGTAGGGTAGCAAAATGATGTTGATAAAGTTGATGCAAATTTAAATTTTCACAGAGTGGAGGAAAGATTTATATATTCTATAGAGTTCAAGTTTTAAGTATTTTTACAAAAATAATAAAAAAACTTGTCAAATAATCGCAGATGCAGTATCATAACCCTTCATTACAACTATAACTGTCATAGTCTATGTTTTACCTTTTTATATTGAATTATCAAATCATCATGATTTAAAATGAAAAGAAAAAATAGATTTTAAGATCTTGAAGTAACTATAATTGTGTAAAAATGTGGAAATACATACTTATAAAAAACTGTTAAGTGTTTTAGCGCAAAAGAAACGTGAACGAACGGGAAGATATAGTAGTATGCAGACAACTGCTTTTGTTCTGATTGGTCCATTCATTTCCAAGTGACGTCAAATTACGCTTCTCTTCGGATATTCTTGGGCAAATTACTGAATTCGTGAAAACAAAATAGTTCCTCATTGTTTTGATAACTATCAATTAATGGCCAGTCAGATTTTGGAGAACTTTATGAAATTATGTTTCTCAACCAAGATTGTGTTCTATTTTGGTAGAATAAAATTGCCCCTCAAATGTCGGAACGAAAATTAGTTTAGAGCTACTTTTGAGACTTCGGCCCACGGACTACTTATCTGGGTAAGAGTTTTAAAGGAAAAACAAACAAAAATAAAAGCATTAAAACTTCATAGATGGGGGTTAAAAAAACTATGGGTACTCTTAAGAAAATTAGACTTACCTAGCATCGCACACGAACTCTTTATTAAATTAATGTGTTAATACTCCAACCAAGGAAATTAGCTGATAATAATCTTTTCTTTTGATCGTTTTCAAATGCTTGATATTTGGTAACTCGATGCGCACTCTTTCGATCACTACAAGGGTGTAGACTAGCAAGCACTGACCAGAGAAAACATTTATTATCACTGTTGTGAATGTTTAAAACAGCCTTTTTTTCCCTATTTCAGGAGGAAGGGGGATATATGAGGAGCCATTTAAAGGGACGTATTTTGCTGCATTTATTTCAAGGTAATTAACCTCATCCAGAGTCCACCCATTACCTCTGTTCACGAATTCATCGAAAAATAAAATAATTTTCCCAAAGGCACAATTAATTTGTTCATCTAAATTATCACAATTTAAAGATATGGTGTTACAGCTGCTGAAAAACGAGGTGGCTACTTCGCGCTCTCCATCCTGAACAGTTCTGGAGAAAAGAGCTTTTACACAAAGATTCCATTTCGTAGGCGATAAATCAATGTCAGTTTGACGAATAGGTCCTCTTTTAAATCGTTTAAAAAAAAGTAATAAATCTTGTTTCTTACTACTGTGAAGGGTGTGACTTCTGAATGCTCCATCCAATGCTCCCCTGAGTAGGGGACTCCTTTCTATTATTTCCCTCTGACAAGCCTTAGAGGACTGTAAAAGAGAAAAGAATAGAAGATCAGTGAAACTATTGTGAATTAGATCACTGTTACAAAACAGCTTTATTTCATAATCGGATGTACGGTTTTATTTACTACTTTATTCATCACGAAAATATTATTTGTATATTCCTTTGAAGCGTTTAGTTTCCAGATCAAACACTTAAGAAACAGATAAACATTCGTTAATTATTTTATTAAAATTAAATGTAATTCCACTTATAAAGAAAAGAAAAAAAAAAGACTTCAAGAAGCATTAAAAGAAGGTATTGAGATGATTTTTTTCACTTCTTCTTACATTATATATATATAAATAACTCACTAATTTCAAATCAATGGTCTTCTGTTATTTTAATAAAGAAGTAAGTAAACAATCTCAAATAAAATTATTATCATAAAATCTACCTTTTAAACATCCCTTTTAAAAGAAATAGAATAATACAGTTTTAATCATCAATGAAAGAATCAACTTACCTACGCTAAGATATGGATTACACGTATTTCCTCCATTAGCAAGCTCAATTGAAATATTTTTGATCACGTCGTCTGCCTAAGAATCATTCATCGTCATCATCATCAAAGGAGGAAACAATTCGTCACATTCTTCTTGCACGCTTTATCCCATTGTCGCCTATGGATTCACAGCTAGAGAACCGTCTTTTCCATCTACGTAAGTCTGTTTTAGAGCTAGGAAAGTCTCTGCTAAGTCTTACTAACACCTCCTAAAATAATAATAATTTGTATTAGAATAAAATATATACATTTTTAAAAGTATATATAAAGAAAATTAACATTATGTTACGTTTAATTTTATGAAAATGGGAGCTTATACTATCATTTAAAAGTAAAGAAAAAATATCTATTTAGAAAATTAAAATGTTACGTGTTAAATATAAAAGTATTTTCTTCACAAGTAATTATTTACAATATTTAAAAAAAGTAAGCAAATAATAAATAAATAAATGAAATTAGAGTGAAGGGTACTTACTTCTGGGATACCTCTTATTGCCTGATCAGCCTCGGCATCCTCCATAGACCATTGAGAATCCCATAGTATTCCTACGTGATCTGCCACCAGGATGGAATGATGAGAACTGATACCGAATTACGTGAAAGTGACCTTCTTATATTGGTAAATATTCGGTGATATGACTCGAAACAACAAAAAAGAAAGAAAGGGAAGAGTTTCACATTCATAACAGTCAGAGCAATCTTTTGAAAACGGATGTTGATCTAAAAAAAGGAGCGGTTTTGATGTTTCAGCAATTTGTATTGTCTTGTCCAATAAATGATGCAAGAGAATCCATCTCATGTTTTATATATATATATATATATATATATATATATATATATATATATAATTATTTATTTCCGAAAGTGATGCAACTTGTTTCCGCAGTTTTGTTGATCTTAAACTATCTGGGCGAGATTCTCCACATTCCTCAGAATATTTGCGGAGACATGCCGCTCCCCGATAGTGCAGCTTCGCAGAATTGAAATGGCTTGCGAATAAATAAGCGTTGTTCTTATTAATTAACCTCAACTCGTCTATATGCTGCAAGCACTCTTCAGTTGCTTTACGTACAGATGGAGTTAACAAAACTGGGACAATTCGGTCTCCCTTTCCTTGAATTTCCATTCTTGTCAGAATCTTGCACAAAGCTCGTTTTTTTTTTTTTCCGAGAGATTCTTTTCTATATCGAACCTTTCAGAGGCATTTTCTACGCTTTTTCGAAAGTCGCAAATGCTACGCAAAACCTTAGATGCCGTTTATGAGAAGGGAAAGTTGCTGGCCTTTATAGCCCGAATATGCGTACCACGTGATCAGATGCGTGCGCAAATTTAATCATTTGAATATCCATCTCACTATTATCGCTTCTGAAATTTGCATGACGCTACGTGCATTATTTCTTGGTGTTGCAATTTCACTTTTGAGGAGTGTAATTGACTGTGTATAGTTTGGATTTATAATATAATATTTTTGGTTTCCTAATGTAATTTAATTCGACTTTTAGGGTATCTTTGGTCAAATATATCGACTATTTTATCTAAATTAATTTTCTTGCTTCGCCTTGATTGTATTCCTAACAACATGAGATTTTGGAATCTTTTTTCGAGCATGCTAGTCCGTCCTCGTGTAATTTTTATTGATTCTCATGGTGCTAAAACCCCGTTTAAGGAACAAGTTGAAATCGGAACCGTGCGTGCTATCTTTGTAATTCTGCTTAGCTCAAAAAAGGCGTCGGTTACAGATGAAATGTACCTCATGAATTCCAGCAAGGTCTTTGGTTTTTCTGACTCATTCTTTCGCTTCATGATTCTGTGCATATTACGTAGCTCTAAACGCAAATCTTCTTTTTTGCATTCATAAATCTCCCCCAAAGATAAAATATGATCTTCTTGCAAAAATGTTGCAGTCCCAGGCACAAGAGCTTTTATTCCTAGCATCAATGCTTTGTTTTCTTTAAAAAAACGCCACTCAATTTCAGCAAGAGTATTGTCAATGAATAAATAATTATGAAAAAAAGAAGGAAAAGAAACATATTATTAATCCAAGAAAATCAAAAAACTGCGGTAGTTTTCAAACGTGTCTACTTCATTCTTTTCTATGGGTGACTCAGGGCAAGTTCTTTGGCATTTGCCGAATTCTTTGAGTATTTGCTTCTCCACTTCCCACTTCCTGACAAATCGAATGAGCCTCATCCCAAAGTTCCTGTTGAGACGTTGCTGCCTAAGTCGCGTGATATCGTAGAATGGTGAAATCTGTGGGTTTAACCCGTAAAGCAGAGTACGCTAAAAATGATAAAAACACAAGTAAACAGGAACACAACATTTATTACAACTTTAAATGTTTAACTGAAATCTAAAATTCGTAATGTTAAACAAAAGAATCATTATTAACATATACAATCTTAATCCTATGACGGATATCAGGCCATCGGCCAAAGACTAAAAAGAAGGTGAGCTGTTCATCCGTCTGACGTGAAAAAAGAAATTGTTCGTTCTTTTATAGAACAGGATGTCTTACGTCACATTGATTAGCTGATTATTTCTTTACTTCTCTTCACTTCCATACTAGAGACGAATCTGTAAAAGACTAAAACACTAAAGTTTATAACTGGAAATTACTTATTTCCACATTCGGCCCCATTATAAACTTTATTAATAAAATACTGAAATTTTTCTTTACTTAAAGGTTTCGTAAGAAAATCTGCTAAGTTGTCTTTACTACAGATGTACTCCAATTTAAACAAGTTTTCTTCTAACATATTTCTAATAAACTGATATTTTACGTCTATGTGCTTAGTTTTCACATTTTCAATCGAATTTTTGGAAAAATAAATTGCAGCTTTATTGTCACATTGTTGATATATGGTATTTGATTTGCGTTTGCGTGGTTCGTATTACGAGCTCATAAAGATAGTGCAGAACTGATTTTAGATAAATGACAACTAAAATAATGAATTGCGTATTAATAGTTAGTTAGTTTATTAATAACTGCGCATTGGTCTATCTCTCTAGACGCAACAATTCAACAAGGAAGTAACTTTCTGTTCTAATTAATGTAGGTGGCGCTACTAGTACAACATACATTCCGGCTTCAACATACCGGGCCACCTTGAAACATAGTTTCAAAATTTACACATAAATTAACCAAAGGAAGATTAAACTGTATAAATCTAATAGAAAGATATAATTATAAAAAACTAATGCAACATACATGAAATTAAAAATATGTATCATAAACAGATGTATAGATTCCTTGGTATAAACCGGATAACTATATATGACACAAAGCAAAAAAAAAGAAAAGTCTAAAATAAAGAAAGTTAATCAGTCAATAGGTAAAACTGACAGTTTGTGAATGGGTCTTTTATAAGTTCCAGTCTCAGTTTTGACACTGACGACTCTTACCTTAGCGTCAGCACTAGGGAAAACTTCTTGTATACGCCCTAATTTCCACTTCAAAGGTGGAATATTGTCCTCTTTAATGAGAACTAAATCGTTAATTTTCAAATTAGGCTGTACTCGCAACCATTTGGGGCGCTGCTGTAAGCTGGAAATATACTCGTTAACCCATCTTTTCCAAAAATTCTGGAAAAGTTTTTGAGTCAACTGCCAACGTTTTAAAGGGGATATGTTTTTGTCCAGAGAGTTCTCTTCTGGTATTGAAGAAAGAGAGGTTCCCACAAGGAAATGTCCTGGAGTAAGTGCTGAAAGTTCAAAGGGATCGTCCGACACAGGACACAAAGGACGAGAGTTCAAGCAGGATTCGATTTGTGCAGTAAGAGTTAAAAACTCTTCAAGGGTCAATTTATGATCACCTATTGTTCTTTTCAAATGCGATTTTGCGGATTTCACAGCAGCTTCCCAAATTCCTCCAAAGTGAGGTGCTGAAGGTGGGTTGAAGTGCCATTTAATTTGTTCATCGGCAAAATACTGATGGATGGATTCTTCTTTTTGAAGAGATTTAACCACTCGATTAATTTCCTTATTTGCAGCAACGAAATTTGAACCACAGTCTGAAAATAATTCATTTGGTTTTCCTCTTCGCGCAACAAATCTTTTTAAAGCTGCAATAAATGATTCAGCAGATAAATTTCCAACAACTTCGATGTGCACTGCTTTTGTCGCGAAACACACAAAAATACAAATGTACATTTTCACTGATCTGACTCCACGTCCAGATCGTGGTTTCACAAAAAATGGACCTGCATAATCCAGTCTTGGAAAATACTCTAGAAAGCGTTACTCTTGAAGGTGGTAACTGAGCCATTATCTGTGTCGCGGTTTTTTCTTTTAATCGAAAGCATTTTATGTAATTCCAAATTTGCCTTTTTATAACTGATCTAGCGTTTACTATCCAAAATTCTTTGCGAATAACTGATAATAGTAAAAGTGTTCCAGCATGCAAGAAGGATTCATGATAGTGAATTATAATTAGATTAGTTAAGTGATGATTTTTCGGTAGGAGAATAGGATGTTTTCTTTCATTCGATAATTGTGTATTTTCTAACCTACCGCCCACACGGATAAGGCCCTCTTCATCCAAAAACGGATTCAAGGAGAGGATCTTACTGCTCGAAGAAACTGGTTTGTTATTTTTTAGCTGCTGATATTCGTTTGGAAGTTCTTGTTTTTGGACTATTTTAACCAAAACGTTTCTAGCTAGTGTTATCTCACTACTAGTTAAATAACCATTTATGCGATTGTTCGGAGATTTACAGTTTATTATGAAGCGGAGACACCAAGCTATAATTCTTTTCAACTTAACATATGATGAAACATTGTAAATGATAGGAAAGTCAATAGGAGTTGTTTCAATCAAACACGATGTCTTTTTGCGCTCTTCTTTGAGAGCGTCTGTTGAGAGAGGGATTTCCTCTAAATGAGATACTTCACCACTTTTCATCCAATGAGGACCTGACCACCATAAATCAAAATCAACTAGCTCATTTGGTGGTAGACCTCTACTAGCGCAATCAGCAGGGTTTTGACCAGAGCTGATATGATTCCAATGTTGAACTGGAAGAATAGACTGAATTTCGGAAACACGATTGGCAACAAAAATTTGCCAACGTGATGGCTCAGATTTCAACCATGAAAGAACTATAGTTGAGTCCGTATAAGCACGTATTGCGTCAATTTGAATATTCAAGGACTTGAGGACCGTTTGTAAAAGGTGCACTAATAAAACGGCTGAACAAAGTTCAAGGCGCGGTATTGATATCGTTTTCAATGGTGCGACGCGTGTTTTGGATGTAAGTACACTAACATGCGTAGTGGTGATGGTAGTTGATTTTAAGTATATGACGGCAGCGTACGCCTTTTCCGACGCATCACAGAAACAATAAAGTTCTATTCTAGATGGGGAGTGTAGAAGAACTTTTCTAGGTACAGTTAACGTAACTTGAGAAATATCTTCTCGATATTTAATCCACTGCTCTTTTATATCCTGGGGCACTGGATCATCCCAAGCCAACTGATGCTTCCACAATTCCTGAATTAGAATTTTTGCCGTTATGATAATAGGGGATAACCATCCTAGTGGATCAAAGATTTTTGACACACAGGAAAGGATGGACCTTTTTGTAGGATTTTCATCCTTAAAATCATCACAAAAGGAAATATTGTAGGTAAACTCATCATTTTTTGGGTCCCATCTCAACCCTAGCACCTTAATAAATTTAGAATCAGCAGTTCTACATGGTGTATTGTCTATATTTTTAGGTTGACTTAAAAATTCTAAAACAGAAGGACTATTGGTACACCATTTGTGAAGCTCGAATTTTCCTTTTCTCAACAGCTCACTTAGTTCATTTATTAATGCAACGGCTTCGTCAGCATCTTCTGCTCCAAACAAGCCGTCATCTATATAAAAATTATGTAAGATCAAATCAGCTGCTTTAGGAAAACCCAATCCTTCATCGATGACTAATTGTTTTAAAACTCGCGTTGCCAAATAACTGGCCGGCGCGGTACCATAAGTTACGGTACACAAGCGATATTCCCTAACTGGTTTCATGGGATCATCTCTCCAAAGAATTTTTTGAAAATTGCGATCTTCACTATGAATCTCTATTTGTCGATACATTTTTTTGCAAATCACATGTTATAGCGATATTGTAACATCTAAACCTTAAAAGAATAGCGAAAAGATCGTCTTGTACCTTAGGACCATTCATTAGCGTTTCATTCAGTGATAAACCTGGTGTAGTTTTTGCGCTGGCGTTAAAAACAACCCTCAATTTTGCGGTTGGACTAGAATCGTTAATTACATGATGATGCGGGATAAAATAGTGCTCATTTTTGCTATTTAAATTCAGGATATTAGTTTCCTCCATATGCCCTAGAGAAAGGTACTCTGACATAAAGTTTTTGTACTGCAAATAAATATCTGGGGTTTTTAAAAGTCTTCTTTCTAGACTAAAAAGCAGTTTAAAAGCGGAGGCCTTTGAATTTCCCAAAATACCCTTATTTGGTTTAAATGGTAGTTTGACGGAATACCTGCCTTCTATACTACGCGTAACATTTTCCACAAAATGTGTTTCACAAAGGTTTTCTTCCTTTGTTAGCGGTTGTGTTGAAGGAATTTGTTCCAATTCCCAGAATGTTTTAACTAAGTCATCAGTATTAATATTAAAATTATTAACTGAAAACAGGTTGGGTTTAGCGCATTCAAAAGTAGTTGCTCCGGAAATTATCCAACCTAGCCTAGAGCATACTGCGAAAGGGAGATTTTCATCGCGTTTAATTACTTCTCCGCTAATCAATGTAAAAAACACATTTACACCGCATAAAATATCAACATCTCCCGATCTCCAAAAATATGGGTCTGCCAGCACGAGATCCCGATATCCTCCGGACAAAACCGGCATGGAAGAGTTCGGTATTTTTCCGCAAATTTTATCAATAACATATGCGGATGTTGAAAATCTTAAATCATTATTAAAATGCGGCGAAAACAATAAATCCACCTGCCCACTACTCGAAGTATCACAACCTCCCAAACAAGAAATAGACAATTGAGCCGGATTTATTTTTAATTTCAACTTGCTGACACATTCGCGTGAAATAAAGTTTTTCTCAGATCCCGAGTCCAAGAGCATTCGACAGTTAATTAATTCGTTTTGAGAATTTATAACCTTGACTATAGCTGTGCATAAAAGAACCGAAGAATTCTTTTGATTTATGTTATCTCCCAATTGCTCATTATTCGAATAATTCGCACAAACTGTAGACGAAACTTCATTGATGGGCGCGGCTGATGGCGTCGTTGAATTCTGTTCATCTGCTCTGGGTATAAATTCAGGGGCACTTAAAGAGGGAAAAAAGGGTTTCGGTTTCTCATCTCTATGCAAAGAGCTGTGATGTCTGCGATTACATTTAAAACAGGTGTTAGAAGATTTACATTTTTTTATAGTGTGAATTCCCGATAAACAGTTATAACAAAGATTATTATTTTTTACGAAATCAATCTTTTGCTGAACTGGTAAATTACAAAATTTCGAACACTTTGAAATGTAATGATTATCTTTACAATATACACATATAGAAAGCGAAACAAAAGAATTAACTTTAGCATTAATAGGTTTTTGAAATTTACTGGATGAACTTTTGCTGTTTTGAAGAGTTCTAGCATAGCTTTTCAAAAATTCTATTAAATCCTTGAGTTTGGGTATTTCAGTATTATTTAATTGGCGCTCCCACCACAATTTAGTGGAACTATCTAACTTTTGCAATATTAAATACAACATTAAAGTGTCACTAAAAGTATCCATTTTTTGGCCTAAAGTTTCTAACGAACGAATAATTTCATTTACATTATCAACCAAGCTCAATAAAGATGTAGCGGATTCATTATGAATATTCGGAAGATTTAAAAAGCGTTTAATATGAGCGAAAGTTTGTTCTCTCGTATTTGAATACCTTTCGTCTAACAAATTCCAAGCTATTTCAAAATTATTATCTGAAATTGCGATAGATTGAACGATTCGCGAGGCATCACCCTTTAAAGATGTTTTTAAATACTGAAGCTTTTGCGCGTTTGATAACGATTCATTTTTTGTTACAGTCGCCTTAAATAAATCTTTAAAAGTTAGCCACTCGGTAATATTACCGCTAAAAAAAGGTAAGGAGAGTTTCGGAAGTTTTATAGTTTCACTCGCGTTTTTCTCGAAGTTTGGAGCAGAAAAAACTGACTCATTTCTCGGTTGCTCTTTTAGTTTTTTCTCACCCCGAAATTTCCATAATATAATTTTTTCTTCATACTCGTTTGCCTTATCTAGTTCGTTATTCAATTCAGTTTCATCTTCAATAAGATTTTCAACTGCAGAGTTTATCTTTTTTAACTCCGTTTCTTTTATTTTTAAAAGCTCTAAGTTTTCAGATAGTTCATCAAAATTAATTTCTTCTACTGATAAATTACCTTCTATTTTTTTCAAATAACCAGTTACTGCTCTTCGTATAGAAGACAGTTTTGTTTTTACTTTTTGGAGTTCTAATTCTTTTGCCATGTTTAATGTCTAAAATAGTTTAAAATAACTATAAAGTTTACTTACCCCTTCTTCGGGATAAATGTTTAGAATATATTACCATATCATGCGTTTGTAATCCACTGGAAGGCGTTGGGCGTTGATTATTATTTAATGCTCAACACTATCTTCACGAGCCATGCTGCGGCTCGACTTCACCATGTTGATATATGGTATTTGATTTGCGTTTGCGTGGTTCGTATTACGAGCTCATAAAGATAGTGCAGAACTGATTTTAGATAAATGACAACTAAAATAATGAATTGCGTATTAATAGTTAGTTAGTTTATTAATAACTGCGCATTGGTCTATCTCTCTAGACGCAACAATTCAACAAGGAAGTAACTTTCTGTTCTAATTAATGTAGGTGGCGCTACTAGTACAACATACATTCCGGCTTCAACACACATAGTTGTATTGGTACTTCTATATTTTCTAATACATTTAATTCATTTAAAACTCTTGAAAACCAAATATTTTCTTCAACAGATTCTATAAGTGAGATAAATTCGGATTCCATAGAACTAAGAGCTACACACTTTTGTTTACTTGTTTTCCAAGTGAATGGTATACCAGCAAAATATATTACATGCCCACTTGATGAATATCTGTTGGTTAAATGACATCCCCAATTAGCATCAGAAAATGCTACTAAGTTATTTTGATTTACACTTGACAAGTTAATTTTCAAATCCTTCGTATTAAACACATAATTTAATAAATCAACAACTATATTCCAATGTTGATAAGAATAACCATTACAATATTGCGATAAAATATTAACTGAAAATGCAATATCAGGCATACTTCTATTAGCTAAAAAAGAAAGACATCCAATCAGAGTTCTATATGGGAATTTTTTCATTAAATCTGTTTCAAAAATTTCTTCTTCTTTAACTTTAGGTGGTAATTTAATTCCAGGTTTTAAGGGCAAATTTACAAAAGTTTTAGGTAGTTCTTCAAATTTCTTCATTAACTTTTCAATATAAGTTACTTGATGTAAATAAACATTATCATTTACAGTTTCAAAGTTTACACCTAACAAATATTTCAATTTGCCTAAATCTTGAATTTCTAATTTACTTTTAAGTAAATCAACAGCTTCATCAATTTTGTTTTGATCTTCCCCAAATAACACGATGTCGTCGACGTATACCAAAAGAATAACTTTAGATTTTAATTTATAAACACAATTACACCAAAGTAGTTTTTGAAAACCTAGTTGTCCTAAAGTATTATCTAACTCAATATTCCACTGTCGTCCACTTTGTTTTAAACCATATATAGCTTTATTTAATTTACAAACCATATATTCTTTACCTTTAACTTCAAATCCTTTTGGTTGAGACATATATAAAGTTTCAGTTAAATTTCCGTATAAGTATGCACTTTTAATATCTAACTGTACACATTTCCAGCATAAAACACTTACTAATAAAATGAATAGAAATCGTATAATTGAAAAATTTACTACAGGTGAAAAAATGTCAGAAAAGTCTTTTCCTTTTACCTGTTTAAAACCTTGAGCTACCAGCCGGGACTTGAACTTCTTTATCTGGTTTTTATCATCTCTCTTCACATTATACACCCATCTGCTTCCGATGATTTTGGCATTTTCTGGAGGTTCTACTGAATTCCATACTTTACGATTTTTCATCATCTGAATTTCATCTTCCATGGATTTATTCCACTTATCCTTGTCGGCTGATTCTTGGGTTTCCTCGTACGTTCTAGGAGATTCCAAGTTGTATACTTCGCCTTCGAAAATATCTTCGAAATCTTGAACTACACAATCAGTAGATGAATCTTCGCTATCTTCTTGCTTTGGACTTTTAGCCTTAAATGAAAATAGTTCTGGTTGGAACTTTAATCCGTTCTTGGCACAAAATCGTTCTACTTCGATAGTTGATCGAAGTCTCTCTTTGCTTGAAGGTGGGTAATAATAAACATCTATTCTTGAACTTAATTTTCTTGGTGCTTCAATTCTTTTCCACTCTTCAATGTTTATTGGTAGCATTTCTTCTTTCTTTGTAACCGTTTCTTCGTTATTTTCTAACACTTGTTCTTGGTAGATATCTTTATATCTTACGTATTCACACTTCTTATTCTGCCCAATTGATGTCTCTACTCCATTTTTCGTTTCGTCAAAACTAGCATGAATAGTTTCTACTACTCTTCTTTCTTCTGGAATATATATCCTATAACCCTTCGTTTTTGTTGCGTAGCCAACTAAGATTCCTAGTTTTGATGTCTTGTTCAACTTGTTGCGTTTTACTTTGGGTACGTGAACAAATGCCAAAGAACCAAATATTCTTAAATGTCGAACTGATGGTTTGTATCCATTCCAAAAGGTGTCAATCCATTTGTTAACTTGTGTTCACTTCGGTTTCGTACATGAACGTACATATATAGAGCTTCCGCCCAAAATCGGTCATTTAGTCCACTATCGTGAAGTGATGCACGAACAGCTTCAACTGCGTCACGGTTGAATTTTTCAGCAATCCCGTTTTGTTCTGGAGAATAAGTTGAAGTTCGCTCTATTCGAATTCCCAGATTGTTTAAATAATCTTCAAACTCGGCGTGACAAAATTCCATTCCGTTGTCTGTTCTGACTGACTTCAATTTGCAGTTTAACTCTCTTTCAGATTTTACGAGATATGTTTTGAAACACTTAAAAACTTCTGTTTTCTTCTCTACAGTAAAAACTTCCACTTTTCTGGAAAAGTCATCTATTATCGACAAAAAATATCGACTTCCACCCATTGAAGGTGTTGGAGAAGGTCCCCACAAATCCATATGCACCTTATCCAGTGTTTTATTTGTTAGACGTTGATAGTTCCTTTTAAAAGATGTTCGTGTAGACTTTGTCACTTTGCAAGTAATACAAGTTTCAGATTTACCTTTCAGTTGTTCAATTCCTTTTACAACGTTGTTATTACTCATGTGCTTAACAAGATTATCATTTAGGTGAGCAAATCTCCGATGACACAGTTTTATGTCTAATGCAGCGTTAATTTCATTTTTAAATATTTCAGATTTACGTTTGTCAGGTAAACCTTTCACAACATACAGTTTATCAATTCTAGGTACACTGAAGAAATATCTGCTACGGTTATCGTAGATTATCATTTTTGAATTTTGCCAAACAATTTTATATCCCGCTATATCAATATTAGATCCAGCTATTAAATTACGTCGTAGATTTGGAGCATAGTATACGTTCTTTAATATTAGCTTTACGAATCTGTTGTTATCTTTAACATAAAAATTTATGTCACCTACCCCTTCTACTTCTGATGTGCTGTTCTTGTCCCCAACGATAACTTTTGCTTTATTCAGTGGATTGAACGTTTCGAACCATTCTCGTCTGTTCGTGAAATGGGATGTTGCTGCTGAGTCAATAAGACATTCTTCTAAATCCAGTTTTGTGCTGTCGACCTCGGCAACTTCTTCGTTAATTTCAATATCCGTATAGAAAAGACCAGTAGCGGGACTTTGCTTCGCACTTTGACGATCTTGCATTTTATTTGCAGTTTTGCTTGCTCTGCAATCTCTTGAATAATGACCTTGTTTATTGCAATTGAAACACGGCCCCATACTTTTATGTCGATATCCTTTGTTCTGCAAGTTTCGTCTGTATCCAGTTTCTTGTGTATTTCTCCGGCCCAGACCGCTACCGCTGTGTGTACTGTCTTCGTTCTTCGACCAATTCCTTTCTCTTGATGATTTCATGTCTGTTTTAGCTAAGTAAGCATTTGTAACTGACTCGAACCCACTATCTCGAGCTTTTAGTTGAATTCTGCCGGATTCGCTGATCAATTGGCTCTCAATATTATCTATTGTAAATTCAGAATCCTTTAAACGATATAAGATTTGTACTAAATTGTCATATTCCTCCGGAAGTTTTCTTATTATCTGGAAACACACTAATAGTTCGGGAATCTCGAACCTAGCTTCTTTAATCTGTGCACTTTTATCTCGAACTCGTTGACAGAATATTCCAATCACCTCTTCATTAGGCTGAAATTTCAATTCGTAAAATTCATCAACCAGGCCAGCTATTCTTGCTCTTGATTTAGGTTCAAAATTTTCTTTTAGAATATCCCAAGCTTTCTTTCCATCTGTTGTAGACTGAATCAACTTCAAAAATTGACGTTCAATACCTTGATATATTGTAGAATAAGCTCTAGCTTTCCTTATCTCGAAATTCTGTTTAACTGATTCTGGGGCAGTGTCTGGAGGTGGTGATGGTGGTTCAGCTCCACCGACGAATTCCCAACTTCCACGATCCATCAGAGCTACTCTCATGTCACACTTCCAACTATCGTAGTTGAATGCTCCCAGTTTAAGAAAAGATAAATTCGTTGATTCTAAGTTTCTTTCCATATTCAAAACTTGGTTTCTTCCTGTGATTAAAATAAATATTTCAACTCCCAGATCGAATTTCTTCTGAATCTATATCGTTAACGTGGGCAAAAGCGTTGACGTGGGCAAAAGGCCCATAACCTTTGTGGGTTTAACCCGTAAAGCAGAGTACGCTAAAAATGATAAAAACACAAGTAAACAGGAACACAACATTTATTACAACTTTAAATGTTTAACTGAAATCTAAAATTCGTAATGTTAAACAAAAGAATCATTATTAACATATACAATCTTAATCCTATGACGGATATCAGGCCATCGGCCAAAGACTAAAAAGAAGGTGAGCTGTTCATCCGTCTGACGTGAAAAAAGAAATTGTTCGTTCTTTTATAGAACATGATGTCTTACGTCACATTGATTAGCTGATTATTTCTTTACTTCTCTTCACTTCCATACTGGAGACGAATCTGTAAAAGACTAAAACACTAAAGTTTATAACTGGAAATTACTTATTTCCACAGAATTATGCTAAAGCTACTCCTATGGTTACAGGTCCACCAGCACTAGCAGCTGCAAGAACAATACCAGCAACAAATGATACTCCAGAAAAAGTTATAGACACTATATTACCCCTTATTTCTCTAGCACTACATTTACTATCAGTATCAGCTCTATCACTACATTCTTTAAGTGCTTGTGCTGACAAAGCTATATCAACAATATCCAATACACCGGCTATCCCTCCTGCTGCACCTTTCAGAAATACTGTCCCATATTTTGCTGATAGTATCTTTAGCACAAACTTTGTATTTATAACCTAAAATTCTTGGGACTGTTTGAACAAAAATTTTTGAGACTTTTATTACAAATTTAGATCCTTGCTTTACTATAATATCTTCAATTGGTTGTGATAAAAAAGAATAACTTAAGCCCAAACCACTGAGTATACAATCTCTCTCAGCACCTTCTATTTGACATGCTACAATAGCCCCATGTGTTCCCCTAACTAACTGAATCTGACCTGCAGCATTTATTATTGTATTCTTTAAATTTGTACTTATTCCAGAAAAACCATTTTTTGCCAAATTATAAGCAATATCTTGCATGCGTTCATTTTGACGATAATTATTATAGCCTCCATCAAGTATAACTTGATCTAATAAATATTTATAATTACCTACAATATTATCAATTTGCCTGATTTTTACTAATTCTAACAACTGACTGTTTTTTGCTTGATCGCCACTATCTTTTGAATATTCTAAAAATCTTTTATTATCGATTTGGAGTTCATCTATATTTTCTGCTCTCCTCATACTAATCTCATCTAGATCTTCCCAACTAAATAAACAGGAATCAGTTGCTCTCTTTGACCTACTACTACTTTTACTTATACATGCTTTTTTAAGACTAGATTGACATCTAAATTAACTCATTTCTGTACTTGCGTTTGCACTCCTGATGGACCAGGCTTTGGATTATTCAAACCCTGATCAGGATGCGATTTCGATCTAGTGATTCTACCACTATCTATAGATTCTCGAGGTATAAATTCTGTATCACTATTACCTGAAAAATGTTCTGAACTCATTAATAAACTTTATAACTTGCTCAAAACCTACACTTTTTATATTTGTATCATAATATCTTTTAACACCCAAAATACTTGAGTATCAGTATTTTGGGTATTGTCATACAATTTCAGCAAGAGTGAATAAATAATTATGAAAAAAAGAAGGAAAAGAAACATATTATTAATCCAAGAAAATCAAAAAACTGCGGTAGTTTTCAAACGTGTCTACTTCATTCTTTTCTATGGGTGACTCAGGGCAAGTTCTTTGGCATTTGCCGAATTCTTTGAGTATTTGCTTCTCCACTTCTCACTTCCTGACAAATCGAATGAGCCTCATCCCAAAGTTCCTGTTGAGACGTAGCTGCCTAAGGCGCGTGATATCGTAGAATGGTGAAATCAGATCCATCTGGTCAAATAGAAATGGAGCAACAACATTGTCTTTTGAATCAGTTATATTTTTATTCAGGAACACTTCAGAATTTATTAGCATGTCATTTCGAACACTGGAACATAATGCATGATTTTGCTACTTGAAGAATTGGATTGAATGTGGGGTTTAGTGGCACAAGGTCCAAAAAAGGACATACTGCGCCAAACACACGGTTTTAGAAACAGATTAAAAGGTAAAGTAAAGCACATGCATAACTTAGTGAAAATTGTAAAACAATATTATACAGTTTTGCTACTTGAAGACACGTGTCTCCTTCTCTGCACGCTCGGCAGGATATTTATCAAGAAAATTAATATATAAGAATTTATAAGACTATATTCTAATTATTAGATTCGCATAAGATGCGCAATCGTAATAATCTATGGACAATCATAAAAATTGGAGGAAAAAAAAACAAGCACGCAGAGAAGGAAAGAAAATACTCAATCTTCTCGCTCACCAACAACGAGCGTAAACACACTTCGAATGATAGCGTCCATCCGGGTAACCGGCTTAGCAAAACTCACGGTTGCAGTTAAAACAAACTAGGTGCAAGCCACCGTTACAAAAGTAACATTTTAAATTTAGATGAGTGCAATACTGTTAAAATTTGGGTGTGTTGTGATAGCATCATCACACCTGTAATGCAGCTTCATTTCTTAAATCTTGAAGGTTTTCAATTAGCACTTCAAGTAAGTTTAATGCTTCAGAATAATCAAGTTTTGGACTTTGTAAAAGATCAGATACTACTTTTGAATACTCAAAAAATTTTCGTAAGAACAGAGCTAGCCTTACGAATTCTGGTGAAATGCATTGCAACAAACCCTGAGCTTCTAATTTTCGGTCAGAACCATGCGAGTTGCTATTATTTACATTTATCAATAGCGCATAAATGGCTGGTAGTCTTTTACAAAATATTTGCAGCATAGCTGCTTGGGAAGCCCATCTCGTGTCAGACATTGGCTTCAGTTCCATTACTTTTAAGCCTGCAGCTTTTTGAGTATTTACCCATAGAGGGTGGCTGCTGCTACAGCTTATAAAGTTGTACGATTTCTGAAGAACAGAAAAACACTCATCGACGCTTTCAGTTAATTTCACCACTTCAACAATAACTAAATTTAAACTGTGGTTGAAACAGTGGGTATAAAATGCTAGTGGAGCAAAAGTATTTTTTATAATGGCGTTAACGCCAGCATGTTTTCCGGACACCACTGATGCTCCGTCATAGGCTTGTCCTATCAGTTTTCTTCATCTGTATTATTTTTTTCAAGAACATTTATAATTTTCAAAGACAATGATTTTGCATCTAACTTTGATAATTCTTCAACAGAAAGGAATTCTTCATGTACATTTCCGTTGTACAAATACCGTATGGCGATTGACAATCGTTCAATTTTCGCTAAATCTTTCGACTCATCTGCAAGAATTGAGAAAAACTTAGCCGTTTTCACTTCTTGAGATATTTCTAGTTATTTGCTCTGCCATAATATCAAGCAGAGCGTTTTGAAACCGTTAGCCCCAGCTCCTCGGCTAGAACTATCAGATCTTCCTTTTTTGCTTTTGCAAAAAAACTCATGCTGATAATATAAATTTAATTTCTTAAACACAAAAACAAAACAATGATACTCCTATTTAAAAATAACCCTTAAAAAAAAAAAACTTAGCAACACTTTCCCCTATACTCATACACCGACATTCTATTATGAAATTTAACACCTTATATGTAAACAAAACACCACTTCATATGTAAACAAAACATATAAACTTTCATCAAGACTAAAACACAATTTGTATCATGCAACATTCAAACCTCATTCCTTAATACACATAACTACAAATGACTCATTTCAATTTTAATTGCAACCTAATAAAGTTCTCGTACCCTTACGGTATACCTAGCTTATACACATTTACTTTCCACAAAAATTAAAATTCTTAATTTCCATAATTTTTAAAGACATAATAATTGATTATTTTTTCCTTTAAACAACCTTATAAATAATAATCATAGACCAATAAAATACTTTAAAAGTAATAAACTCATAAAATTCATTATTATACTCATTACATTCATTAATCAAACAATACTACAGCTAAATGGCCTATCCCTTAAGCTTAGATAAAATACTTCAGGTTCACTTTAAATCAAAACAACTTATAACATAATAAACCCACTACCCTTCCCTTTTTGTTAAACTTCTACCCAGAAATGTGAGCATGTATTTTTTCCTTTTCATGCATAGGATAAAGCTTACCTCTCCCTTTATCTTTTCAATTGTCCTCCTTGGCAGAGAGTCAATGTTGAGAGTCACGCTCTATGGTCACGGGCTTCCTATCGGCGATAATAGTCCCTTTACAGTACCCTCTCTTCAGTTCCGCATCCCTCAATATTGTTGGTCGGCAGTCACTCTTTTCTTCAGGCAATCTTCTCTAGGAACTTATAAAGTGTGCATCCTTCCATCAGGCAACGTTCTGGGCATTTCTCATACTGCTTCTCTCCTCTAAGCATTATTCCTTACATATCTCACTCTATCTTTTCGAGACATGTATGTTTGGTTCGTGTCATTTCAATAACAATTCATAATAAGGACAATAGCTTTTGATGACATTAATTTAAAATTCTTGATTATAGATATATATTACAGATATCATTTCAATATAATGCTCTCTGATCATTACATTCCATCCTCTCTCACAGTCCAGCTAATACTAACTCAAAAAATCCTTTTTCCCACCAGAAAAGGTCCTTCTCTCCACCACACCTCCAGTGTCCTTCACCCTCTGGTCAAAAGGGTCAATCAAATGCGTGGGAGAGGAATCAGGATCCTGACAGACCATTTTTAATTTTCTTATCGATTATGTTTTCCTACTAATGATAGTAAGCTTAAAAAACTTCCACAGTGAGGGACAAAATCTGTACTATTACCATTGCGTGTGACGTCAGCAATTCGAAAATTGTAGGTTTCTCTTATTCCAAATCTTTTGTTCGGCAGTATGCAACAATAGTTCACATACTGTTCTTAAATAGTGTCGATTTTCTTTCACTGACTTTAATTGTTCTTTATTTAATTGAGTGAAAACGTCTCATTTTTCTTTTACTTGCTGATACATTTTATACTTATTAACAGCCTCAGAATGAGAAACACTTAACTGATGTTTAAGTAGTCAGTTTTCTCTGAGGTCTTTTCCGTAGCATTTCTTCCAATGTCTGAAACCGAGTAATCTAAAGGAATCTTTTTTGCGAATCAGTGCCATCAGAAAAATGCCTACAGTAGAAACAATAAACTGCACTTTTCTTTGCAGAATATTCTAACCATGAATATTTATAAAACGATTTTTTGAATGAACGAAATAATTTTCCGTCCTGATGTTTGGGATAAGAATCCAAATCCGGTTGTGTTGGAATGCAATCCCTTGAGCTCGAGATATCACTAGGTCCTGGTGCGACTGTAGGTAATTTCAAGAATTGATCTTCTATTATCGCTCCACTAATTTCACATCTTTCACCCAAAACATTTTCGTCTTCGTCCATGTTTTCTTCTTCACCTTGATCGCCATCATCGGGTCCTTCAATTGCATCTTCTTCAGATAGATTAGCTATTTCTGCTTCTTCACTGTTAATAATAGTTGAAGAAATTTCATCATTCTTTTCAAAACCAGCAGATGGAGGAGAATCTGGAAACGCAATCAAATAGCCTATTGAAACAAGTTTAACAATTCTGTCTGAACATTAGAAATAAAAAGATTTAGAGATTCTTTTTCTAACAAAATTGCGAGAAATGGAATGCATAAATACATCATCAAGGTGTGCCTTGCACATACTCTCTATGCCAGAGCAGTTTTTGTAGGTTGTTGCAAACAATAAAGCTAATACCAGATCTCTAATTGTCAATCCGGAATTAAGAAAAAATAAAGTAGAAACAATATTATTTTCGAAAGTCAATAAATACAGGCCAGGATGTAATTGTTTTCCTGTTACAGAAAAAAGGTTAATAAACCAAAATGAAAAGTATACAGCTAGTAAATTAGTTAAGAGGTCTCAGGGATGTTGAGACTTCCATAAAAGTATAATATTTAATCATTTTTCAACAAGAGACAGTTTAAAAATAATATTAAAACATATATATTTTTAAATATATTTTTTTTACGTGTATATTTTTTTTCCAACAAGAGACAGTTAGTTTAAAAACAATGTTAAAACATGTATATTTTTAAATAGAATTTTTTCAATCGACGAAATACAACCTCAATTATAGTAAGTTTTTTAAAATTCCTTAAATTAAGCATTTTGTAGAAGTTCAAACATTTTAAAAATATCTTTTCTTTTTTTTAAAAATATTTTCTCTTAAAAATATCTTTTTTTTTTTTGTTTGTTTTTTTACAAAAATTTAAATTTAGATTTCTAATAAAAATTTAGATATTATAATCTTTGATGCTCGAACTAAATAATCAAATTATAAACAAATCATTAATCTAGCCAAATATGCTTAACAGCCATATATATAAATAGCCCACTCCAAAAACAGAGGTGGCTATCTACTAACCCAAGATGACAGGAGCAATTTTGATAGCATAATCAGGGACCTAAAAACTGAGTACCATAACCTAAGAACTTTGGCAACAAAAAGAAACATCACTACAACTAGCCAGGTTGACAACAGGTCAAAAACAGTAAATAAACGCAGCCAAACTAATCAAGTAGAGCTTGACACTAATGATCTAAAACAAATTTTGATAAACACAGAAAATCTTAAGGCCCGACTAAATAGGAACAACGAACTGTTGGCTGCTATAACCCAGATAAACACACAACCCCAACCACCTACGCATAAGCAGCACAACAGCCCCCAAGATCAGCTCTACTCCCAAACCCCAAGATCCCAACAACAGTCAACCTGCCAATTCCCCCCCCCCCCAACAAGATAAACAGGCACTAATCAGGAACCTGAGCACACTGCAAACCTCAGCAGCCATAAACAAAATAAACGTCAACCCAAAGGTCATAACAATAAACTGCAATACTGATAACGATAAATCCCAACTCTTTCCCAAAACCCAAGTCTTTAAAGACTTAGAAGATAATGATTTCACTATAGTAGTCCCAAAACAACGCAGGCAGAACATTATCAATACAAACGTTCCAACTTACATAACAACCAACCAACTTTTTGACAAAATCCACAACACCCTTAACACGAACCAAACTAACTTCCCCATTAAGATCTACAAAGTAAACAAACGCAGGAAGAACGCTAATCTACAGCACTGGGTTGTTTCCGTTACCAAAATCTCAGCAAACATTCTATGTAAACACCAGCACCTCTATTTCGGCTTAAGCAAATCAAGAGTTTCAAAATTTAACAACGTAAGAAGGTGCAATAACTGTCAAAACCTAAACCATCAGGAAAAAGATTGCAACACACACTCAATATATATGCACTGCGCAGGCAATCACCGCTCCCAGGACTGTAGACACCAAGACTCTTGTGTTTGCTACAACTGTCACCACACTAACGAGTGGAATAAACACAACCAGGAGTGGTACCCCCTAGACATCTACCACGAGGCAAATGACTATTACTGCCCCACTTACTTCTTTGTTAAACACGGCTATTGGCCATAATATTAAAATTATTTGTTCAACTAAATCCCAATCTCTAGTACTCATACCAATCAACTTAATTCCAATTAATCCCGCTAGCTTTTAATCCATCAACATTTAAATATTAACTATCAAGTTTAACCCTTAAACTCCAGGCTCACCACCATAACCAATCGACTCCTGGAGTGTTTACTCCACACAATAACAAACCCATTCAATCACTAACCCAACTCCACCTAGCAATCTATTTATTTAAGTCATCACTAATATTAGTATTAAATTAGTCCTGTCATCAGTCCCCAGTGTTAATCTACCACAATTATATAAACTGCATTGTTTTCACTCAATACTTTAATTTTTCAGTAAGAAAGGTAAGTAAAAAGGCAAACAGCATATCCATTTCCCACCGTACATAGCACTATTTAATTTAAGTAATCTCAGAACTATAGTTTTCAAGTTATCAAGCAACAATGACAACCCAACAAACACAATCAATAATAACAACAATATTAAATGCCTACAAATAAACTTAAATAACTGCAGAGCGGCAACAGCCCTCTCAGCAAGATATGCTCAGGATAACAACATTTACTTAATTTTAATCCAAGATCCATACCTAACTAATAGTAAACTCTACGGCTACCCAAATCAGTGGACCACTCATCACTCAACAAACAAAGAGGCCTGGTTGGTCATAACAAAAACAACACCAATCAATCTAATACCAGCAACAGAATCAGCCGCCTTCGCGAATATTACTACTACCATAGGTAAGATCATCATCGGCTCGCAGTACGTCAGGCCACACACAGATCTTACAACAGCACTAGATGAGTGGAGCGGCTTAATCTCGGACAACCCACTCATACTATGTGCAGATCTAAACGCCAGGTCAACGCAATGGGGCTACAACAGACAGTCGAGGAGACACCTTAATAGATTTTAACATAGCCCATGACCTGATCAGACTAAACACGCAGTCTCCACTAACAACTTTTTACACACCACACGCGCAAGGTAACCCAGATTTTACATTAGGTAATCAGGACGGATCCACATTAGTCAACGACTGGACCGTCAACGATACACACACTGCGAGCGACCACGGATACATCAGCATGTCTGGCCGTCTACAGAGGATACCACATACCTTTAGGTACCATAGCCAGCATTCCACTTCAAGGATATGTTACCAGCGTCAATTTCAGTAAAGATTCTGTTAGGTGGTTAGTGTACTTATTTCCTCGTAAGTATGACATTGACATCCAGCATACATTAAATGGATTAGGAGAACGCAAGGTTGAAGGTGTTTTTGTCGACGGCTTTTGCGTCGAAACATCTACTGTATACATGTACCACGGATGTTTCTTTCACGGGTGCCCAAAATGTTTTGATGGGGATGTAGTCAACAAGCTGAATAATAGAAGATAGAGTGATTTGTTCTCAAAAACAGAAGAACAGAAAAAAAAAATATTGGATGCTGGTTATAAGTACGTAGAAATGTGGGAGCATGATTTTATGTCACAGCGCAAAGAAATTCTCGGCACAATAAAAGATGTTGAAATTGTTGATCGCCTGAATCTTCGTGACTCGTTCTTTGGAGGAAGGACTAATGCTGTGAAGCTATACTACGAAGGATCAGCCCACTATGTAGATTTTACCAGTTTATATCCTTTTGTTAACAAATACAGCAAATATCCTGTGGGACATCCCGAGATTATCACTGAAAACTTTGATACTATTGATAAGTATTTTGGAATAATAAAATGCAAGATTCTTCCTCCTAGAGGGCTTTATCACCCTGTTTTACCTGTAAAGTCCAATAATAAGTTGACGTTTCCCTTATGCCGACTCTGCGCAGAGACACTACAACAAGAAACCTGCTCACACACTGATGAGGAAAGGATACTTCTTGGGACTTGGGTGACCGAAAAGATCAAAAAAGCCGTGGAGAAAGGATACGTTATTCAGAAAGTAAGTAGTGTTTCATTAACATTAAGTAAGATATTTATAAAAGATTAAAATCATTAAGAAACCTGTGATGTATGCTCGCAGAAGTGCTTTGGTGAAACTTTGAATAAAATGTTTATATTATCAAGAAAAAATTACACTCTTTTACCTTGGAGTAGTAGAGGTACAAAGCCTCCTTTATAGCTACCAGCTCGCAGGTGTAGTTTGAAGCAATTTTACCGACAGAAATTTTGTATGATTCAGATTTGTCATTAGCATAGGTCAAAAAGATGCCAGCACCACCTCAGTCAAGATTTCGCGTCGGCTGCCTCGTACGCAGTAGCATTAAGACTAGAACCATATATTGCACTACTCCAGATTGGACTTCTGCCTGTAGGATCTCGGAAGGTATTTTATTTCCCTTCTATCACCCAAAGGAAACCAATGGAGGCATACCCCGATCCGCCACCTGAGGGCGCGCCCTCTAGGGGTTACAGGCTTCCCCGAGGGATATGTATATCTGTTTTGTATTTAAGGCTGTACATATCGAGTTAGTTTCTGATTTAACATCGGAAGCATTCATTGCCACGTTGAAAAGGTTTACGGCTCGAAGAGAAAAATTTGCAAAATAGTTTTCAGACAATGCTAAAAATTTTGTGGGGGCTAGCAATAAGATTAAAAAGTTTCATGAAATGGTAAGGAAACCAGACGAAAGTTTAGCTGCTTATTTAGCAGCAGAAGGGATTGAATGGAAATTCATTCCGCCCAGATCTCCCAATTTTGGTGGCTTTTGGGAGGTAGCCATAAAATCGTGTAAATATCACCTAAAAAGAGTTGTAAAAGGAATAAACTTAACTTACGAAGAACTTCATACCGTTACTATACAAATCGAGGGAATTATGAATTCCCGGCCGCTTTATCACCTATCAGAAAATGATAACGAACTTACCCCTGCAAACTTTTTATTAAACAGATCTTTAAATTCCATTGAAGAGTCAGATTTAACAAAATATAAAGAAAGTAATCTCAAAAAATGGGGAAAAATAACGAGTAGTTCAATTAACGTGGAAATTTTGGAGATGTAACTATTTGAACCAATTTCAACAACGAGGCAAATGAATGTTCCAAAAAAATAATGTTAAAATAGGAGATTTGGTAGTGATAATTGAAGAAAATCTACCAACCTATAAATGGGCATTAGCCAGAATTGTTGATATGGTGAGGATAAAAAAATTCTTGTTATTAAAGTTAAAACTCAATATAATACTTTTAAAAGAGCCCTCTCTAAAAATTTTTTTTTTCCAATGCCAGATCATTAGTATTTTTATTAATATAAAATTGGTTAATTAATTATGTGTGTATAAAATTAAAAATAATAGCATGCAAATATATTTGTTTATGTTTGTTATGTTAAACTGTGGTGTTAATTGCATTTAGTGATCTATGTTATTGAGAGTAGCAATGATTAATTGTGTGAAATGTTAAAAAGGTAGAAGTGTTAATGAAGTCACTTATGTGTGAATAGAGTATAACAATGATTGCCTGGTTGAACCAGTGCAATGTGGGGCGGTATGTTCAGTTTTGTATGCGAGCAGCGCCCTCTGTGTAAGCAACGACATCTAGGGAGTGTATTAACAACCTCGAAAGAGGCAAGTGTGTGAATTCAATGCGTGAAGCAAATAAAATAACAGCCCACTGCGTCCATTTGTGTTTTGAGTCCAGTGTTTTTAAGAGAAATAACAGTACCAATAAGTATTTTACATATTATTTAACATTAAATTTTTCAAAACAATTATTTAGAACGCAGAGGTACATGTTGCACTTTGTACATATATATCACTCTGGATCTGGATTTGCAGCTTTCAAATCGGTGTTTTGAAGCAAACTTCTCCTGCATAAAATGTGGCAGATGTCCAATCCTATCGTATCTCACGTTAGAAAGTGGCTGTTAAATGACCTTCCGTTGCTTTCGGGGTGGTTCATTCTCGGTTTCACATTCGGAAGTATAAATCAATCGAGGTTGAACAATTACTTTGCCCTCATACTTCATTAGTTCCCGTGCAATTTCTATGCGACATTGTAGAAGGGACAATATCTTTCTTTGGAATCTCATTTAGGTTGCATTTTCGGATGTACATAACCCAAAAATTTGAAATGATCAAATCTACAAAATGTGTAAATACTCTTGTTGGCCATTTCCTGGTACGAATAGCAAGCACAACTGTTATACGCTAAAAATCTGTCACACAAATCCGATTCATCCATACATGTATTATATGCCGTAACAATGGCAGGTTGTGGAACAGTAATTTTGCATTTTTCGTCCAAATGCTCAGGCGGTACTGTGCCTTTTCCATGATATATTTGAAAATCAAGGACAAGGTCATATCGAGAGGACAAAACAAAATTTTTTATACCAAGTGGATTTTGTTTAGACGGTACATACTGTCTAAATCCACAACGTCCTGAGAAAGGTATCATTTGCTCATCTAAAGATACGTGGTTTGAACGAGGCAGTGACAAACACTTTTCTTTAACGGCATTTGTTATCAGTTTTACTTTCCATAGCTTTTTATCTGCAGTATGCTGCATGGTATTATCAGCAAAATGAATATACTTACGAATTTCAAAAAATCTGTCACGTTACTTGTTTCGGCAATCAATGGTATATATAAGTTTTTTTGCCAGTACAATCTAGCTTGAGGGTATTGCAAAGTGCAAATAAGAACATGTATAATAGCAAGTTTCATAATTTCAAATTTTGTAGTATCTACAGAGCGATGATTGCGTGTTTGTACAGAATATAAATTCGTTTCTGCTGATACCTGTTCCTAAAAATCTTCATTTAAATATTTCAAAAACGATTCCAAAGGGCTTATCATGACACCGGAATCAACTTTTAGATCAACATTATGAATCCGCGTAGAACCATTCTGAAAAAAAAAAAAAAAATAGAACAAATTTATTCTCAAAAACTTATGTAATCACTATTTTACTAGAAATTTTATTAAATTTACTTTCAGACACACACACACATATATATATATATTTATTTATATATATATAATATTGAATGCCTCATACGAGTCTTTCTATATATATTAAATGCTAAGCTTAAAACAGACGTTTCTTATCAATTTTAAGATGTAGAAATCGTTCTTTCACAAAGAGCCATAAGAAGTCAAAATGCCAGATAAAAGATTATCTTCTGAAGTTAATGGGCACTATTTCGTAGAAATAGTACGCATTAAGATAGTCCCAAAAATTCCACAGTGGTAGTATGGCGCCATCCTTTTAGCGAAACAAAATCTCTAAATTTTATCATTTGAATGACGTTTCATTATGATAAGAATAGCCTTGCAACCACCTCCCTTTCCGAACCCCCCTTTAAATATCAAGAGCAGCGAAAATTCGAGGCTTTTTCATGGCTAGATAAATCTGTACCAAAGCCCAACATACCTGCTATGGAAATCCACCAATGTAATCGATGCAAAACTCCAGCGAACAATGTTTTCAATACTTAATAAAATGCCTATTTATGTGAAGCCTAAGTCTCTTCAATTATCTAGCCTTTAAAGGCATATTATTATATATATAGTATATATGTGGTGCCAGTTCCTGTACACTGAAGTCCGTAAGCTAGAAATCCCGCCAATCAATGTAAGCCGCAAGCTGATTCCTGTGCGCATGACTAGGAAGCAATGGGAATTTCCCTAAGACATCAGGGCGCGTTTTGGAACGAACAAAAAAAAAAAAAACGTATATGATGGACTCCAAAGAGGAGTAGTGTTTGTCTAAAAAGATCGCAAAGACGAATTCTTTATCATTTATTCTTTGTGTTATTTATGTGTTTGAAAATCGTCCATGTTAATGTAAATTTAGTCTTCAATATATGTTTTTGTTAAAGAACAGTGTCTCATTAATTCAAAGACGACCACTCATTCCCACAAACTCAGAAGTGAGATAGTGATGAAATTGATAGTGAAATATTGGATTAACGAAAAATTGGATATTGAATAAATTTGAATTAATTGATAACGATTTTTGATTTTCATCAAGACAAATACATTTCATTCTTGTGAACATAAGTAACCGAATAACGTTGTGATGAAACTTTCGTTTCTTGTTTAATCTCATCTCTGCAACTACAATTGGGGTACATAGACTTTTATTCATTGATTAAAAATGATTCTTAACGATATTTCGCTTGCGCATTGGTCACTCTCGAGTAACCCATAGACATCTCTTATTAAACGAAACTGCATTCGAATGTTCTCATTGTAGGGAACCGCTCACTATTAAACATATATTTTAACCAAGTGTAACAAATTTAAAACGTAGAGACAACGCCATTTTGGTAGCTTTAATCCAATATTGACTTTATTAATTGGGGATAAACCACACAATAACATTTTTAATTATCTAAGTGACATAGGTTTTTACAAATCAATTTAGCTTTAACTCAATTTAGCTTTAATCAAATAGCAGAATATTTCTTATAAAACAAGTTGTAGGTGCGGTATGGCCAAAATTGGCTTTTGCGCCAATAACTCTTAATAAACCAACCAACCAACTTAACGATATTAAGGAAGTAAGCAAGCATTAAAGAATTTTAAGACAGACAAAATGAAACTTCTACATACGTTTATTTTCGATGTAGATGGCGATCGGTCAAACATAAAACGATTAAGAAATTTTAATGGTTTCAATTTTACTTGAGATAGCGAAGAATTCAAAAATAAATTAAAAAATATTGAAAAAGAATTCACTCTTAACCAACTAATAACTGTTTCCAATGTTCTAAATATTTCATATGAAGGCAATAAAACAGAAATTGCAATAAACATGTTGACCTTGTTAATTGATTTCAATAATGCGTCAGTCTTTTTAGCGTCAGCAGAAATATATGAGAATTCATTTTTGTTTTTCCTTTCCTCTGTTCATTTGCGTGGGGGAAAGAAGACTGTTTATGTTATGAGTACCCGATTGGCAACATGAATTATTGTAGAATTGAATTTAAGTAATTTTTGTAGTTTTATTAATGAGAAGATGATATTTTGTTTCTTTCTCTCTAATGTTCAGGTGGAGAAATAAATGATCTATTTACTTTTTGAGATATTTACTTGATTTATTATTATTGTTATAATAAGATCTATTTATAAATTTGGAAAATGTCATTTTTAAGTAAAGTTAAAAAAGTGTGATCTGTTGGTGATCGCGGAAGAATTGGGAGTAGAGGTTTCGGTGGATCTTAAAATAATTGGTTTAAAACAAAAGATAGATAGTAGTACAAACGATGAGGAAGGAAAAAATTTATGTGAAAATACAATAAATGCTAGGGTCGAAAAAGAATGGTTAAAAGAAGAGAAAGATCGGGAATTTGAATTAATGAAACAGGAGAAAGATCGGGAATTTGAACTACTGAAACAGGAGGGACAGAGAATTTGATTTAGAAGAAAAAGAAAAAAAAACGGTTGGAACTAGAGTGCCTTAAAACAAAACTGGATACAGATCCCAATATTTCTACATCGGTTGTAAATTCTACTTTTAGTCAAAATTTTCAAAAACTTATATAATCTGTTTTTATGTTAAATTTCGGCATAAGTTTTGTGACATTGAGTCACAATTTTCAATTAAATTTCATGTTTTTAACATCCAAATCCTAATTTTTAGTAAATTTCTGATACAAATCCTTAGTTCTTCACCCGCTTCCTCTCTCCCCTTATTGCTTTAGGCAATTGTGACACTCTCCCCATAAAATTCCTTTTCCATTCTTTTGACCCCTCCCTTTCCCTAGAATTTTTCCAACACCTGCTTATCGGCCCCTTTCATCTCCATGCCGGTGCAAAGTAATCTGCATCTTGTTTCTTCACTTTCAATTGAGAACCCTTTTATAAACGTTAAGTGTAACTCCTCAACTCAGTAATGTTAGGAAATTCAACTTTAACTTGCATTTTTAAGTAATTTAACTTCGACTTTTTCCAGTGAGTATAAATATCGTGCGCTAAAATAGATCGCCAGCATGAAGTATTAAATATCATCAGAAAACTTAAGAACAAAAAAGCTCCTGGAAAAGACAACATCAATAATCTAATGATCAAAACTCTTCCCATAAACTACATAGATAAGATAGTAAATATTTTTAATTCCTGCTTAAAACTCAATTATATTCCAGAATCATGGAAAATTGCTACCATAATTCTCTTCCCGAAACCAGGAAAAGATCTTAAAAATCCAGCCAATCACAGGCCGATTAGCCTCCTACCTACCATAGCCAAATTATTTGAAAAAAATCATATACAATAAAATCAAGCCCTTTCTCAGCATTCTTCCAAACCAACAATATGGTTTTAGAGAAAACTTATCTACTGAAAAGCAACTCCTCAGAATCATAGAATATATTAGTAATGGCTTCTTCAAAAAAGAAATATCAGCTATGCTAATGCTAGACGTTAGCAAAGCTTTCGACAGGGTTTGGCATAAAGGCCTAATATATAAACTTCATATGTTAAATATCCCAATAGATTACATTCAACTAATCAACTCATACCTTACTAAAAGGAAATTTCAAATAAGACTTAATAACTGTATCTCAACCACTAGAAATATTTACGCTGGTGTACCACAAGGGAGCATATTAGGCCCCATACTTTATATTTTATACACATCAGACTTCCCCAAGCAAGATAACGAAGTGCACGAGCTCAGTGCCTATTATGCAGACGATACAGCAATAATCTCAAAATCTCGCGACCCAAACAATGCAATTAAAAAATCACAAACCACCTGTGCAAACATAGAAGAATGGTGTAATAACTGGAGAATCAAAATTAATGCTGAAAAATCACAGTTACTATTTATTAGAAAAAATAAGACCAAAGTTCCAATTACTGAAAATATCACCCTGTTTAATGAAGTTATTCCTATAGTTAATAATGCCAAATACCTAGGAGTCACCATAAATAATAAATTATCATGGAATGAACATATATCATTAACAATTAAAAAAGCAAAAAAAGCTTTCTTTGCACTCAAATACCTATTAAACTCCTATTCAAGTCTATCGTTAAATAATAAAAGACTACTTTATATAATGTGCATTAGACCCATCTTAACGTATGGCTCCATTGCTTGGGGAACAGCATGCAAAACATTTCTTAAAAAATTACAAGTATTTGAAAATAAATCACTTAGAAAAATTACAGGGGCACCCTGGTGCATGAGAAAGGATGACATTTTTAAAGATCTAAAAATCACACCACTAACTAACTACCTGGAAATTAGAAAAGCTAAATTTTACAAAAAAGCCCAAGATTGTGATGCAGCCAATTTTAAAGACCTATTCAAATTAGAACTAATTATCGATAACATCAACCACAGTCCCTTCGACAAATTTCCTACTATCCGACGGCATTATGTCCAAGTTCCATAACTAATAATTACGAATCGCAGTTGCTGCACTGTGCACCAATGAAGCCCTTGTTGAATAAGTTCAATGTTCAGTGGTAATAGCATTTTTAAATTAAAAATTGTTTGGAACAATAGTTTTTTCTAGGTTATTAATTTTTAATGTGTATACTGTTCTTCTATATTGCTAAATGTTATTGAGAAATACTGATTGATTTTTTATAATTGGTGGTGTTTATTTACATTTTGAAATAATTAATAGCAATGTTTTAATTTTTTTCTAATAGTTAAAGTTATTGGTTTTAAGCAAGTTATATTGTTATATGATTCATATTAATTATTAAGTCATTCAACTCAGAGTAATAATTTTTTTAATTGTGTTTCTTGATATTATGAGTTTCTTAGGTTTCAATATTTACATTTTTCATAATGTTAGCAAAATGTTGTGAATTATTAAGGTATTATTATTAATGGTTTAATTTGATACTATACTTTTATTTCAAATGTTGTACTGTATAGGTAAATAGTAATGTTTTTAACAGTAATCATTAAGTTCAATATTCTATTTGTTTGTAAGCAATTTTGTTAGATGACCCCTATTCTCACCCGAAGTAGAACTATTAGTGTAATTACTAAAATGACTAATAATAGTAATGATATAGGTGCTTGTAAGCAAGCACCAAAATTTAATTTCTCAATACCTGAATTTTCAGATAACTCTCAAAACATAAGTTTGTTTGTCAACCAAATTAAAGATCTAATAATATTAATTCATTTTGAAAATCATGCATCGTTATAATTTTTGGCAAAATTTGCTTTTCATCCCTCCCCTATTGTAAGTGATAGTGATATCACTCTCCCTAAGGCTTGGCCTTATAAATTTAAGAAACAAATAATTTTTCTGGCATGAATTTTTGAAATTTAACATTGATATGTATGATGAGAGCTTTATGGGTAACGTTGTGTGTAATGCTGGTCATTACATATCCGCGGAACAGCGGGATCCTGTAGTGCTTGTCAGGCAATACCAGTGATTTTTTTACAATTTTTTTAGTATATATATATAATTCTTGTAACTTATTTAATAGTGCTAAGTTTTTAACTAATGTGTTTTTTTAAGTGAATGAGGTATTCAAATAGTGATTTGTTTTCTATTTGTGGATGATGAGCAGTGCCCTCTTGTAACGACTCCCAATATTATGACTATGGGTTCGCGTTAGGTCTTGGTTGTTCGTGTCTGACTTACATTTTTTTGACTAATATTTCATGCTAATATTAGGATTTTTTTAAATTTACGTAAACACTTAATTGTAATTAAATGATGATACTTGAATTCGAATGCCAATTTCCCCCCCCCCTTTTTTTTTCCGACCCTGTAGTTCTGTGCAGTAATTTTTTTTCCTTTTATAGTATGTCATAATACATAAATTTATTACATACTTTTTTTGATTTTTGCAGAGTATGAGTACTCGTTGCATATGTGAAGTATAAATGTACACCTCAGGCTATCATAATTTTGTTATGATTTTGTGTTGTAATTATTTTTGTGTTTACAAATTTTTCATGCTGAATCTGCTAATTGTACATTTTTGTTCAGCAAATTTTTTAGGCAATGCTATGTGTGATGTTTCAAGGCCTTGTCTTGTTTTTTTTTTTTTTTTACTAGGCATTGTTTTTTTCTTCCAAGGTTAAGTGAGATTAATTTTTGTGATTCTTTCGCGTGTTAAGGTTCCGTACAGTTAGTTGTGTTAAGTTTTTAAGTTTAATGTTTTGCCTAGGCTTTTGCTTTTCTCTTTCATTAATTTAATGTTTTTGCAAGTTTTTTTCTAATCTAAGTATTAATTTTTGTGCACTTATTTTATCTCACTAATGACTTTGAGTTTGTTAGGTATACATTTGATGTATCCAATTTTTTTTTTGTCGTTTTAACTCGGATTAATAATTATCGATCTTATTTGATTGGTTTAGTGTTTCTTTCAAAATTCACTTAATGGATTGTTGTACAAATTTTTTTTCATTCGTTAAACTCGGAGTATTCTCAGTCTACAACGGTAGCCTGATTTTTTTGTTTGTTTGCAATTTTGTTAGATGACCCCTATTCTCACCCGAAGTAGAACTATTAGTGTAATTACTAAAATGACTAATAATAGTAATGATATAGGTGCTTGTAAGCAAGCACCAAAATTTAATTTCTCAATACCTGAATTTTCAGATAACTCTCAAAACATAAGTTTGTTTGTCAACCAAATTAAAGATCTAATAATATTAATTCATTTTGAAAATCATGCATCGTTATAATTTTTGGCAAAATTTGCTTTTCATCCCTCCCCTATTGTAAGTGATAGTGATATCACTCTCCCTAAGGCTTGGCCTTATAAATTTAAGAAACAAATAATTTTTCTGGCATGAATTTTTGAAATTTAACATTGATATGTATGATGAGAGCTTTATGGGTAACGTTGTGTGTAATGCTGGTCATTACATATCCGCGGAACAGCGGGATCCTGTAGTGCTTGTCAGGCAATACCAGTGATTTTTTTACAATTTTTTTAGTATATATATATAATTCTTGTAACTTATTTAATAGTGCTAAGTTTTTAACTAATGTGTTTTTTTAAGTGAATGAGGTATTCAAATAGTGATTTGTTTTCTATTTGTGGATGATGAGCAGTGCCCTCTTGTAACGACTCCCAATATTATGACTATGGGTTCGCGTTAGGTCTTGGTTGTTCGTGTCTGACTTACATTTTTTTGACTAATATTTCATGCTAATATTAGGATTTTTTTAAATTTACGTAAACACTTAATTGTAATTAAATGATGATACTTGAATTCGAATGCCAATTTCCCCCCCCCCCTTTTTTTTCCGACCCTGTAGTTCTGTGCAGTAATTTTTTTTCCTTTTATAGTATGTCATAATACATAAATTTATTACATACTTTTTTTGATTTTTGCAGAGTATGAGTACTCGTTGCATATGTGAAGTATAAATGTACACCTCAGGCTATCATAATTTTGTTATGATTTTGTGTTGTAATTATTTTTGTGTTTACAAATTTTTCATGCTGAATCTGCTAATTGTACATTTTTGTTCAGCAAATTTTTTAGGCAATGCTATGTGTGATGTTTCAAGGCCTTGTCTTGTTTTTTTTTTTTTTTTACTAGGCATTGTTTTTTTCTTCCAAGGTTAAGTGAGATTAATTTTTGTGATTCTTTCGCGTGTTAAGGTTCCGTACAGTTAGTTGTGTTAAGTTTTTAAGTTTAATGTTTTGCCTAGGCTTTTGCTTTTCTCTTTCATTAATTTAATGTTTTTGCAAGTTTTTTTCTAATCTAAGTATTAATTTTTGTGCACTTATTTTATCTCACTAATGACTTTGAGTTTGTTAGGTATACATTTGATGTATCCAATTTTTTTTTTGTCGTTTTAACTCGGATTAATAATTATCGATCTTATTTGATTGGTTTAGTGTTTCTTTCAAAATTCACTTAATGGATTGTTGTACAAATTTTTTTTCATTCGTTAAACTCGGAGTATTCTCAGTCTACAACGGTAGCCTGATTTTTTTGTTTGTTTGCAATTTTCCAATTTTTTTCTCATTCTAATGTGTGCAAACAAATCAATTTTTTTTCATTCCTTCTTACAAGGAACAATTTGAGTTAATGATTTTACCTCAAAATTATTTTCACATTAATAAGTGATATTTTTAAATACTCATTTATATTTTTTCTCCATAATGCTATGTTTCTGGAGATTAGTTTTACATTCTACTTCAGGTAGAGTGATTTCTTTTTGATACGGGTATGTAATGAGTATCGTATACATTAGCATACAACAATGCTTGTTATGTTAATTTGTTTTTCAGGTTTGACTATTGAATGTCAACAGTTTGTTTCATGCTACAAACAATTAAGATTGTTTTTTTGTGTTTTCTTCCTTTATTTAGCAAACAATTAAGATTGTATTTTTGTGTTTTCTTCCTTTATTTAGCAAACAATTAAGATTGTTTTTCCAGATCAGCCATATAGAGCTGTTAATGTGTATGTTTCGTTTTGTAATACTATTTGTTTGTATGTTTTATGTTAAGGCCACAGCTTTCCTCATTTTAGACTAATGTACTATCAAATTGTTTGACATGTAGTTAGTTCTTGGTGTAGTTCTGGGTCGGATTCGGCCCTAGACTCTTCCCCCACAAACGAACAAAAGGCATTGTTAGGAGCGTCTCAAAGGAACACCTGCTACTAAATGATGGTCAAGATGACCCACCTAACACGCTCAAAATGTTTCCCCCGCAGAAGTAGAGAGGCTATAGGGTTATCTTTTTTAAGGGTATGTTCTGGCGCGTTTGATAATAAGCCATGAATATTTTAGCTTTCTCGTTATAGCCATGAAAAGAGGTTAATATAATATTTTGGCATGCTTGTAATAGTGGAATAGAATTAGCATCGTAATTTGGCGATTTTAGTGAAAATAGTACTTGGTAGAATAATTGTAGATCATTTGCAACAATGTCAGCCACAAGTGCGGTCGCAAGGAAAAATTTTTTTTTTCTTAGTTCCCAAAGAGGAGGTAGAATTCTCGTATACGACGACCATACCTACAAACTGAAACGCCAACGCAACGGAATAGAATTTTGGCGGTGCAGGCACCTTCAGCCTCATTGCTCTGCACGCCTCCGAACAGAAAATAATGAGATAATTTCAGAAGGAGGGTACCATAACCATGAAGATGACTCTAAGATGATCAAGGAATGGCTATTCACGAAGGACATGGAACGACAAGCTGTTGAACAAAATACTGTTTCTGTAAAGAGATTGTACGAGTAAGTCTATATTTGATTATGTCTTTATAATGAATGTAAAGTTCATGTTTAATTAACGCCATAAAAAAATCTTGCATTTATATTTTGTTAACTGTTAAATTTAATAAAAATTAAATATTTTTAAGAACTATGCGTATAATATTTAATTAGCTAGATAATTCATAGACAGAATTCAGCAGAAAAGGAAATATTTTTAATGAGTTATAATTAAAATGCTAGTGAAATTAATATGCTAGTGAAATTAATATGCTAGTGAAAATTGAGGTTCGACTTCACTATCAATAATGGTAATCAATTAAAGGAATTCACTATGAATGTGGTCAAATAAATTAAAAATAAAAAAAATCAAAATAAAATGTCTAAAGTCTTTTTTAAAGGAATTTAGAAATATCTATAATTAAAATTTCTTCAGATAATTTTATATGAAGCATGATATACAATATTGTTATTTAAATACTATCTAAAAGGAAATTAAAGGTTGCACAAAAAGCTATGTATTTAAAATAATCTATTTTAATAATTTCAAAAATTTTTTGTTTTTTTATTTCAATGATAAATTTATATATATATATATATATATATATATATTGAATTCGCATGTGTCCATCTCACCCTATTGATAAATCTACGTAAAAAATAACAATTTTCAAAATTATAATTAAGTTTAGTACGTAAAAGTAAAAATAAATGCAAACTAAGTATAAAGAAATCTAATTTTAAGCAATAATCTATTTTGCATATTTTATTAAAATAAAGTTTTGTTGACGAAATTATTCTGTCGACATTGGCGATTGGATACACCTTGGCTATTGCATTGGCATTTGCTGGACAAAAGCGCTTATGGTTTTTTTGTAGAAAATAATAAAGATTTATTTTTCAGTTTTAAATTATAACATAATTTTTTTTTTTAAATTATAATATTAATATATATTATTTAATATATAATTATAGCATTTATAGCAATAGGAAAGAAAATTTAATTAATACAAAAAGTACGTTTTTGTTAAACGTTTGTTTTGTTTAATTAATACAAATGTTTAATTGTTGAAAAAAAAATTTCAAAGATTAAAATGAAAAGAATCAAGCTTAGTTCAGAATTTTAGGAATTAAAAAAAACATATCATATAACAACTTCCTATAAAATTGATAAGAAAATAAATTTCGTCATTTTAGAAAAAATTTACACACTCAGATATGGATATTTTTAAACATTCAAAAAGAAATTAATATTTTTTCTTGGATCTTCCTCCACTCAAAAATTTTTTATTTTATGTTTAGACTATATACATTTTAAGATGATTTTCTCATTGTTAACATGAAAGTGTGTGTTATGATCATAATTATAATTGGGTACTTGCAACTAACAACATGGTTGTGCATGTTATATTATGTGTTTGTATCTTTAAAGCTAGGGTTTAGTATCATGCTGAATCATTTTCCAGATTTTTAGGTGTGGATGTGATTAGGCTGCAGTTGAAAACTGTATATTTATACAATCCATGAAGCTATTAATAATACTTAGCTGTTGTATTATCAAAGCAAACTGAAAGCATATTTTTACAATGAGTAGTAACATTTGATATTGTTAATCTCGGAAAAAAATCTTTTTTCTCACATCTTGTGGAATATAAAAAAATGTGAATTTCTAACATCCACAGTGAATTTGTTTTTTCTTCAATTTATCAACTGGGCAAATTAAATTATTGGAATTAAACTGTAGATTTATGTTTAAATATATATATATATATATATATATATATATATATATATATATATATATATATATATAAGCTAAAAAATTGAGGGGGAAAATGTATATATATATATATATATATATATACACACAGAAGTGCGAACATGATCATTAATTAACAAATTAGATATTCTAATGTAAACATGACAAGTTACAACTTCCCTTACTAAAAAGAGAAGAAGAAAAAAGTTTAAGCTGAGAAAAAGAGTGTTTATCTTCATAAATATTTGTCTCATTTGTAAGCAAGTTTGCTACTTTGTTGAAAGGGCAAATAATATTTTGATTTCTCAATAGTTTGAAGTTGATTTTTACTTTGTTTATTTTCATAGTGAAGCAGTTGGAAAACATGCAACATCCCTGGAGGCTGCTGCCACAATACCCAGATTCCCCACAATAGAAAAGAAGATGTACAGAGCCAGGCGTGCCCTAATACCTGTCCTCCCACATAATATAGATGAAATTCACCTAACAGAAGATTGGCAGAACACAACAGATGGCCAAAAATTCCTCTGTATAGATGATGGCCAAGGAGAAGAAAGATTTCTGGTAAATATAAAAGCAATAATATCTAAATATTGTAGAACAAAAAAAAAATATCTGAATTTTTAAATTGCTCTGTTTATAAATTGCTTCTGCTATGATTGTACATCACTTATAATAATTTTTATGCTCCATAATAACATCCCATTTGTTAGTTTAATTGAAATAAAACTTGTTTAATCATAGAAAATTGATTTAACAATTTAATAAAATACTGATTGATATAATTGATTTAACAATTGATTATTTGTCATCATAAGAGGTAAATCAGTAATAATTATTATTAACTTAATATATTGTGTCCTATTGCACTGTGCAATATGTAATAAAATGCTTAAAAGGACTTCATATAAGAGATTAAAATTATAAAATTTGTGGAAAAATTGATCAATTCACAATTGAGTGTTGTAAAAGTTTCTGTAAAATTTCATAAAAAAATATTCTCGAATTTCATCAGACCAAAAAAAACTTGTTACATTTATTTACAAACTTATAAAAACTATTCTACACGTGAAAGGAAACTCTACTAAATATTACTAATTAGAAAAATTAGAATATTTACAATAGGTAAAGATTTTTTTTTGAAAGTGTGCAATGACTTTTTTGCGATAAAGTTTTTGTAACTTTTTGATGATTGATTTCTTACAAATAAACTTCTACTTTGTTTTTAAAATTTTCCATGCAGTTTTGCTAAGAATAGAGTACATTTTTTTATTTTCAAAAATTCATTCTGAAATATTCATTTTAATTAATAGATAGTCTTATTTCATTGAAATAAGTGTACCAACACTTTTGTGAGTCACTGTATTTACATTTCAATGTAAAGCTGTACTGTTTACTGTATATTATCTTAACAGTGCTTTTTTAAAAATCCATTGCTCATGTTTTCTTTAAACCAATATCTGAAATCAAATTTTTAAGTTATGTTTTTGTATGAATTAGCATTATTATTTTAAGAGATTCAGTATACAAAAATAAATGTCACAAATGTAAAATTGTCTATTTTTTTTTGTTGTTAACTTTATAGAGAAAAAATAAGATAAAACTCTTTAAAGTTTATACTTTTTTTTCGTTTAGCAGCAGAATTTTATGTGGCATTCTAGCTCAACAGAGCTGTAATGAAACACATTATGATGCAAGCAAAGTATCGCTAAGTTGATGATATTTTAACTGTTTGGCGATACATTTTTGTCTAAAAAAAAGAGGATAGAATGGATGAAATAATTTAAATTAAGAAAATTAATAAATATTTATATTAGTGAAATGAAAAAAAATATTATCTAAGAAAAAAATTGGTGGGTGGCCACCATGTATTATTTCATAGTGGTGTGAAAAGGGGATTTAGTGGTCTCAAACTAGTAGACTACTCATGATCTCGAACACCGATATCAATAATGATACGAAAGAGGTTTTAAAAAAATGGCTATAAGACTTAATAACTGAAATGTTTATTTCAAAAAATTAACTAAGTCATTTTGAAATCATGTGTATAGATGTGAATGAAAGAAAAGTTATGTACAAATTAAATATAAAGTATGAATACAAATCAAAATGTATTTTCATTATTAAAAATTATCAATAGATTTACAACTTGATTGTTTCAGATTACAAAAAGTAAAATCTGTTTTTTGTTTTCTTTTTTTTAATGCTGAAAAAAAGTTTCATGGTATTACATGAAGATGCATGGACATAATATGTGTATAGTAAAAGACAAATAAAAATTTTTACAGGTTTTCTGTACAGAGAAAAATTTGAGGGAATTGTGTGCAGCAGAAAAAATCTGGCTGGATGGTACTTTCAAAATAGTTCCAACTCTTTTTACCCAACTGTATACCATCCATGCCAGATTTATGGGGGTGATGTTTCCTTTTGCATTCGCTCTACTCCAAGATAAGCGGAAGGAGACTTACCTCCGTCTTTTCCAGCAGATGAAAGCCAAAGCAAGAGAGATTGGCCTCAACTTTTCACCTGCCTCCTGTATGTTAGATTTTGAAGTGGGAGTAATCACAGCCCTAAATGAAGAATTTCAAGAAATTTCAGTCAAGGGCTGTTACTTCCACTTTGCTCAAAATGTTTGGAGGAAGGTAAATATAACCTGTCATTAAACTTTAATTTATGTTATCATTGTTTTCAGTTAGTGAACTCTCATTCAGTATGTTAAAGTGAAATCTACTCTGTTATTTATATAAATAGATGAAGAATAATTTAAATCATAAAAAATTATTGCTTTGATAAAAATAAATACATAACATATAATTTATATTATAAGTGCACATGTAATATTTCAGAATCAAGCTTTTAAGTATAAACAGTATAAAAACAATATGATTTATATGAAATACACATTGTTGTCAGGAATGAAAATTACAGTTAAGAAATTGCTGTAAGCAAAAACATGTAACTCGGTTGCATTAGTTATTTCATTGTTGGCTAAGATGTTAATTGGATACAAGGTTTTGTTCGAATGCTGTAATAGGTAAGTTTAACCATGTGTAAAATAGGCTTTATAACACTCAAAGTGAGCTTCGATTGTAAGTAATTTATATCTCCTTTTTAAAATAAATCGTCAAACACCTCAAGTGTTTAAAAAATTATTTACTTTAAAAAAAAAAATTGACAGGACTTTCCCATTCAGATGAAGTTTATTGATAAATGAGCAATTTTTATAATTAAATAAACTTACAGTATTTTTAGTAGTCCAAACTATGCAGCATTGAAGTAACTTTCCAAACTTTAAAATATCATATGGGTAATGCTTTTCATTTCAGAAAATAATATGACATTTTGCACAATTTTCAAAACATAATTTAGCATTGCTGTCCAATCACATTACAGTTATTAGTTAACCATAATGTCTCAATATTTATTTAAAATAAAGGCTTTGCTGTAATCCTAGCTTTTTTTAGGCCTGGCTACAATGTGGTAAAAAAAATAATCAGTAGATTAGTTAAATAAGTATATAAACATTGGTTACAGATTGGTGTCTATATAAAAAATATAAAAAACAAATATTTTCTTAATTCATCTTTAATTAATTCTTTTAGGTGCAAAAATTGGGGCTAGTTCACAATTTTAGAAATGACAATGTCACAAAAAAGTGGATTAAGAGACTGGTGGCACTTCCATTAGTGCCACCAGAAGTGATGGGCGAGGCTTTCATCTGGCTGGAAGGAGAAGCATCTCCAGGGATTCCTACAGACCAAATGCATGCTTATATGATCAAAACGTATTTAGATGAAATGGAATCAAAATTTGACTTGTGAGTATTTTCATTTTTACTTATAAAAACTGAAATTGTAACATGTAACTTATCATATGCATGTTGTCCTTCACAAAGTAAAATATAAGTTCTATTCTAAATGTTCTCTACGATTGATATAAATAAGTTCTGAATATATACGATGGATCTTAAATAAGTTCTTCTACGATGAAAAAAAATCTTCAAAAATATAGTAGTCGAGTGTAAGAGTTCAAAAATCTGAAATGTCTTCAAAACCTGGTATTTAATAATAAGCTTTAAAGAAGAAAAAAAGCTTCTGAAACTTCAAAAAATTTTATTCGTTTTAGTGTGTAAACAAAAGTTTTACATTTTATGTTGCATGCAGAGATAAGGTATAATCTTATTTCAAACTTAAAAGATATAATTTATATATAGCTACAGAATAGAAAAATAAAGATTTTACATGTTTTTACCATATGAAGCTATCAAATATCTAATTTTGGAAGGTTGAAATTTTGTTTTAAATATTTTTTAAAGTTGCCCAGTTAAATATAAAAATTGAGAAAACATTAAAAATTTAAGACGACTCTATACAGCGGAAGAAACTTATCGCAAATTCTGTTTCACCTCTGTAACTAATTTAAAATATAGAAGCCCTCTTAAGTAGGAAAAAAATAATTTTTACATCTGACTGCTAAGGATGCATGAAATATTCAGTTATAAGTAAATCTAGCAAAAGGTTCAATTATGGAAAATAATTTCATTTTTCCTATTTATGAAATGGCTAATTTACAAAGTATTTTAAGGCTTCTTTTCAAAATTATTTAATTTATTAGAAGTGACGAGCAAAAATGCATGCAAATGACGAGCATCTATTGACGAGCAACACTTGCACAAGTACTAGCAACTGAGTAACTATACATTAAAATTCCTCTAACAATACTCTAAAATTTGTTTTTACTTAAGAATCTTTTAGGTAAAATCAAAGCTTTGCAATTTTTACCTGTCATATATCATATTACTCAAATACTTTTTTAGGGCCATCTGGAACCACTATGAGAGTGAAAATGAGAGGACGAATAATAACCTTGAGGGGTGGCACTCAAAAATTAATAAACGTGCTTCATCTCGGCTGAATATTTTCGCAATGATTACATTGTTGCGAAATATTCAAGTCGAGAATGAAGGAACCATGATGATGCTGCGTGCTGGCAGAGCACGGCCACCCCAACAAAGGAAGAAATATCGTTGTTTAAACAATAAATTAAAGATTGCAAAAGAACACTATGCAAATCACAGCATTACACTGGAAAACTATATTGATCACGTTGCCCATTTGTGTCCACAAGTGGGAAACGAATAAAGTTTCTAGGGCTAGGATGCTGATAACAATTTTTTTTCTTTCATTTTTCTGCACAGGATATTGTTTACGGGTTTTTTATTAATTTATAATTAATTTCATCTAAACGCTTTATTAATTTTTATTATTTTTACAAATTCTTAACTAGCAACAACATCCTGGTTCTGGTAATGATCTAGTATAGTTTTCCAGTTAATTGATCTTGGTTATTTTTTAATTTAAGAAACTAATTTTTTTTTAAAATTTAAATACTTTTAATTCAAAATTTCTTTAATTCAAAATAATTTTAAAAAATTATAACTTTGCTTTGCATAGTTTTCTTTTGTAACCTTTTTTTTCTTCGATTATTCGTTCCTCTCATATATTTACTCTCATATTCCTCCTGTACAACAGTAACAATTTCTTGTGAATTCCTCCTGTAACAATTTTTTTGTGAATTGTAATGATGATGTGCATTGTATTGATGATGTACCTTTGATATGCATTGTAATATGTATATTGTAATATGTGAAATGTAATATGTAAATGTTAACATTGTAATATGTATATATATGTTAAAAATACACAAATTAAAAACTAAACAATTTTAAAATTGTGTAACTTATTTATCAGAATCAGCATAATTGAATAAATACCCTAATTTTACTATTCATTTAAAACAATAATAGATAATAACAAAGTTACCTACCTTGTTTTTTATTTTATCTAATGTTATTTACAGAAAGAGCAACACACTTCTACAATTATTGATTAAACTTTTGCGAGAAAAAAATTGTGTGAAGTTGTTTATCTTTCTCACTGATCTTTAACTGAAAATTCTCCAACTGCTGTAAATATTAGAATATTTTAGGAGGCACATTTTCAACGCTGAAAATAAATTTGCAAAAAGTTTCCAACACTTTTCCGGCATTAGGCATCACAAGGTAAAATTTCGTCGTCAACTGATACATACTCTTCAAACAATGCAGTGAAATTAAGAGTATTTTGGAGCAACTTGCAATCCTTATCAAAATTTTCATTCATTACTTCATCTGACATTTCAGCGTCAAAGCCACTCTTCAGTTGTATCCCCATCAGATAATCCACCTTTTTGAAAATAACTAGCAATTATAGGAGGTGCCATAAATTCTCATCTGATCCAATCGCTTCTAAACATTAACTCTCCTGTATTTTCAAGTCTTTTCAGCATCCATTTCAGGAGTGAATTCATGTAAGGGGTGAATACAGCATTGTAGTGCACGAGTCATCAGGCTTGCGGATTTTTATTTATGATGGACACTATGTCCAAGTGTTTCCCACAGGTGTGACAGAGAAGTAAAAATAGTTAAGACATTTTAATTAGAAGGTAAACAAGATGAAGAAAATTGGAAGAGCGTGAAAAATTCTTAAACGGAAAGAAAATTTCTTATAAAATAATATTTAACTTTATGGTATTCGGTTTTTAAAAAAAAAATACTTCTAATGACAGAAAACTTTTTAAATGGGCTCATGTGTAATTTAAATTAATATCAATAATTAAATTAATTTTGTCAAAGTTGGGGATATTTCCATAATGTCCAATCTGTCAAGCCAACTACAATCGCTAAGGTGCCAAATAAATTTTGAACTTAAAAAAAACATGTAAAAGTTTGTGCAGGGGTGGCTAGGAGATTTTCAGCTGGTTGCTTTCTGTGAGTTTTTTTTTTTTTTCAGTTTCGTGCAGGTCGCTGCCAAGACTTGGTGAATCAGATCATGATACGGAAATCTCCCCAAATACAAACCAAAGGGATAAGTATCTTTATGTATTTATATACATATATATAAACGTTACCAAAACAGATTTTCAAGGAATTTAAATAAATATATACAGAAGAAGAAAAAAATTAATTTGTAAGGTTGAATTTCGGGGGAGATTTCCGTATTGTGATCTGTGGCAGAATAATCACCATGTCTTGGAAACTTCCGGGCAGTGGCCCGCGAGAAACTAAAAAAACAAAAAAAACATCACAGAAAGGGACCAACTCGAAAGGTATAACTCGTAGACAAATATCTAAATTTTTTTAAAAAAAAATTGCATGTTTAAAATTTATTTGGCACCTAGGCGATTGTAGTTGGCGCGACAGATAACTATACGGAAATATCCCCTTGAATTTCGCTTTACATCTAAATGCAAAGAAGCATAGGGGAATTTTTTTTTTTTTACAAAATTTACGGTAAAACTATAAAAACAGGGTAGTCACTCAAATCACGTTTCAAATTTCCGATTTTTCCAGGTTAAAATCGTGGTCAGCATGTGGTCTTTTTTATTTCTCATAAAGTGAGCACAAGAATAGTGTGAACATTACAAAGTATTCTATTGAAATTGTTATTTGTATTATAGAATCCTAAGAAAACTCTGGTATTGTTTAATATACATTCTTTTAGCAAAAGAAAACCATTCCAGATGATTATATATATATATAAAGTCATCATACATTTAAATGTTTTTTGATTTCAGAATTAAAATCGCCTTAATTTTCAGTTGTTTATTAAGTTTCTTTTTTAAGGAAGGATTGTAAATAAAATAGGAAGCATTGTAAATAAATAAATAGACAAAAAAGCTTTGTGTTGCCATATTTTTTTGATAACTTATATTTATCTTCGTTAGCCAAGAGGCCAAAATCCCTGCTTCTCGTTCATTCTTCAGGATACATTTTTTAAAGTGCGATTGTCACTGTATGCAATTTACGCACCTCTGATCAGCGTTAAAGTAGAATCGGAATCTGATACATGAAATATATTTTTAACGAAAACGCTCATCTATCTCTTGCTATCGAAGTGCATTGAATGGTTTCAAACTATATGTAAAAAGAACTGCTCGTGCATGCTATTATCGCAATGACCTGCCTCCGCATATGCAAATCGTAGGATGGAGCAGTTCGTCTTAATCACTCTCACTGGATAAAATTTTTTGCGTTAGTTTTTCTGTTCATCTTATAAAAAACAGATTGTCAAACGTTTTATTTCTATTTTGACTGCCTTTCTTTAAAGGTAATGCTTTACACCGTGATATAAATTTTATTATTGAAGAAAAAAATAATAATTTTAAAATCTTCCCAAAATAGAATATCTCTACGTTTATTCATAACAAAGACATTTTATGAAAATGAAAGAGTTTTAATCTATTATTAATACAAAAGTATTATAATTTTAGTATTACATATATCTATATATATATATATATATATATATTATATATATATATATATATATATATATATATATATTATATATATATATATATATATATGTATATATATATTATATGTATATTATATATATATTATATATATATATATAATATATATATTTATATATATATATATATATTATATATATATACATATATATATATATTATATATATAATATATATATAGACGTCGGCTTCAGTGGTCATATTTTTAATATTTTTAATTTTGTTTTTTTCCTTTTCTACATTTATTTCTATTTTTATTCTCTCTTTTTTTGAAAATTCTGCTGCTTTTTAGCGCATTTTTTTAAAAGAAGCTTTGTTCATTTTGTTTAGATATTAATTGTATTCTTTTAGTATTTTCCAATAATAACTAGCTTCAAAACTTCCCATAAATTTTTCAATATCTATTTTTTTTAATAAATAACATAAACTACATAGATTTATCTGAATTATTTTAAGAAATCCTGTTGTTTTCTACAGAATATAAACGTCTTAGGCCAAAATATTAAATTAAAGTAAAGTTATATGCTATAAAATGGCGAATTTGTCATTATACCGGCTGTCAATTTCCTGGCTTATGAATGCCAGGATATTGAAGTGTTACCAGAATTCTTTTTTTTAACTGCTAAAACTATTAGGAGGGAAAGCAAATATTGGCCTAATACCAAGTTTATGTATGATTGTAATGTGCTTGGATGTAATCAAAGTTATTTATTTATTATAATGATTGATTATTATACACAATTTTGCTCTGTACATATTCGCAACAAAATTTTTTTTTGATTCTCTCTACAACGGATAAAAAGAATTAATTTAAGCAATTTATGGTCCATCTAACATAAAGGCTTAAGTTGAGTTACTTACTATTACCTTAAAATGACTGTTTTTTAAACTTCTAAGCTAATATGTCATTTTCCTGGCATTCAAGATTTGGTGAATTTCTATTTTATTTTTTTTTCTTGAGAAAATGTCAATAAACTACACTGCTGTCTGTAAGATATTAAAAATGTAACTAAAGAAGTATACAAAAAAAAAAAAAAATATAGATTATTTTAAAGACTTTAAATTTGAAGAAATTTCTTGGTCCGAATTGTCACATTTAAAAATAATCACCCATATATAGAAAGCATATCCTTTTTGTGGATATAATCGTGTTAGCTAATGAAGAGATTATATCTTTTATTTACTGGATTTTTATTAATTTTTTCACGGTTTCTTGTTATTTTTATTATTATTTTTCTTTTCCCCCCTTTTTTCATTGTTCTGTAACTTTTTCCATGTTTTCTCTACATTTTCATGTCATTTTATGGATTTAAACTGTTATGAACAATTTAGCGCCTGGTAAAAAATATGTTCAGTATTTAAATTATTCTTCATGTTGTACCCGGTACGAAGAGCTCACTTCAGAGAGGACCTTCGGATCGATATCCTGCTACTCTGAAAGCAAAAGATTTTTTGAATTGCTTGTTATACCCGAAATTTTACTGTCTTATAAAGCGTGTGGTGATAAAAAAATGCAGAACTTGCCCTAATACTGACAAAAAACGTACAATCCTTAATAACGATAGCTCCAAAACTTTTTGTAAAATTAAAAATGTTATTTATATGTTAACCTGTGGTTTCTGAAATATGTTGGATGGAACCGTCTCATTGCAAAGAAACAAGCTTAGAGTTCTCATTGATTTAGCGTTCTAGTAAGTCAAAATGCTAAATCACTATATACTTATTTTTTGGTGTAACTGTATTTTATTTTGAAGGCATGTTTAAATACAATTAAATCAAATTAATAAATCGAAATAATCTAAAATATAAACAATCAACTTCCCCTTCTCCAGCGGGCCGCGGTAAAATTAACAAGCATTGACAGGTCCGCGGTGATAAAAATTTCTCCAAATAAAAAGAAAAATTTCAGATAACTTATATTTCGTTTTTGACTTTCAAAAACCTATTTTCGATCAGATCAAATTTCATAATATTTTTGAAAATTTTAAAACTTTATTTCCATTTAAAGATTTAGACATAATTAAAAGCTTCAAATATAATTAATCTCTTGGTAGAAAAATATTTAATTATAATGATATAAGCAAAAATTTAGGGAGGTTTAATATGTCCGATTATGAATATCATTGTAAGGTGGAGAAATATTTTGATTTTGTTGATAAACAACATGAACATATTATTACTGGTAATTTAAATATTATAGAAAAATTAAAACTTAGGAATTTAATGATAAATTCATATTCACTAATTATTCATCTTTCTTCGATAACTTATTTTTGCATTATTATGAAAAATATTATACTCTTAATATTAAATTTGTTTTTAGATTTATTGATGATTTAATTATCTTTAATTTTCAAGATTATACTATTTTATTAAATAATATTTATCATGAGAAATTCTTCTAGCTTCGCAATCATGATGATCATATTGATTTTAATTTTTTGTATTTGAGTATAATAAAAGAATAAAATATTTGCTTTGTTGATTTATAGGATTAAAGAAATTGTTTTAATTTTAATATAAATAAACTAATTACTTGGAATTATAATGTTTTTTGGAACATATATTTTAGTACTAACTAATTCCATATAACTAAATTCTATATAAAATAATTGAGTTCATTGTATATTATAGTAAATAAATTCACTAAAAATTTCTTTGTTAATTTATGTATTTTTTGCCATGTGCAAATCCATTTCAGGCAAATCCGTAATTAATTAAATGTGAAAAACACGCAATTCATGTTTACTTCTCCTTCCTTTTAGAAAATATCTTCAAGTTTTTTAATATTAAATATATTATATATATATTTATATATTAATATATTAAATATATATTAAATATATATTAAATAATATTTATCATGAGAAATTCTTCTAGCTTCGCAGTCATGATGATCATATTGATTTTAATTTTTTGTATTTGAGTATAATAAAAGAATAAAATATTTGCTTTGTTGATTTATAGGATTAAAGAAATTGTTTTAATTTTAATATAAATAAACTAATTACTTGGAATTATAATGTTTCTTGGAACATATATTTTAATACTAACTAATTCTATATAACTAAATTCTATATAAAATAATTGAGTTCATTGTATATTATAGTAAATAAATTCACAAAAAATTTCTTTGTTAATTTATGTATTTTTTACCATGTGCAAATCCATTTCGGGCAAATCCGTAATTAATTAAATGTGAAAAACACGCAATGCATGTTTACTTCTCTTTCCCTTTAGAAAATATCTTTTATTTTTAAAGTTAAGATTAAAAAAGTTTAATTTTCTGCTTTTCAACAAGAAAAATTTTCAATGAATAAAATCTTTCGCGGTTCATGACATATACTGTGATGTATATATTTTATAAAATTTATTAACAGATTATTAACATTGATTATTAACAGATTTCCTTAACATTTACTTCTTTAAGAAGAGATTACGAAATTATTCGTATAATAGTTATGCTACAACTAAATGTCGTGATTGAAAAATAATACAAAATCAAATATAATCCGAATAATCACAAAATGTCATCCACAAAATATATTTTTAATAAAACAGTAGTATAATTGTAAATTAATGAATAAATAAAGATGATAGAGATAAAAAATAAGTTTAAATGACACAACATCGAAGTAATGAAAAGTTATAATCGAAATAATGAAAAAAAAAAATCATTAACGCTTTTAAAAATACCATGAAATTTTTAAGCATAGAAATATTTGGCTAAATTGTTAATTAATTAACATTAATATCATATCATAAATTTAATTAAATCACTCAACCACAAACTAAAATTTTTAACTAACATTAAGTTTTAATCCATGGAAATTTATGATTTTAAAAACATTATTTACATTAACTGATAAGTATAGAATTATTTTATTTCATTTTTGATAAATTGTCTGAAATTAAATAATTTCAACTTAAATCAAGAATAACTTTCTGAAATTTTAAGAAAATAACTTTAAAATAAAAATTATTTTGCAATTAAAAAAAAATCCTGAGAGGGCACGTGCTTTCCTCTACTAATCAGTTTTATAATCAGCTTGTTATCTCTTATCTTCGAGAATACTGATTGATGCCATTGCAATTAGAAATTTACTTTTTGGCCACTCTGAAGGTTTCAAGCGAATGCATTAACGACTTTGCATGCTGTTTGGCGATAAACATCTTGAAAAAAAAATGATAAACGTTGCCACCTGGAGTATACTCCGAACATCATTTACTTGGCGTTAGTTGGAAGTCAAATTGTTGGCATGTAAGAGGCGATAGAGGATAATTCCCTAGCACCCCTCTCCAAGCTCAATCCTAGTACTTCACCCCTCCGATTTTCCTCCTCTGATTTTGACACTTGAAGATTGATTAAGGATTACGCCCACTGAAGAGGGGGAGAAATCTTGGGTCGAGGTAGCTTGAACGGCGATATCACTCTCCCTAAGGCTTGGCCTTATAAATTTAAGAAACAAATAATTTTTCTGGCATGAATTTTTGAAATTTAACATTGATATGTATGATGAGAGCTTTATGGGTAACGTTGTGTGTAATGCTGGTCATTACATATCCGCGGAACAGCGGGATCCTGTAGTGCTTGTCAGGCAATACCAGTGATTTTTTTACAATTTTTTTAGTATATATATATAATTCTTGTAACTTATTTAATAGTGCTAAGTTTTTAACTAATGTGTTTTTTTAAGTGAATGAGGTATTCAAATAGTGATTTGTTTTCTATTTGTGGATGATGAGCAGTGCCCTCTTGTAACGACTCCCAATATTATGACTATGGGTTCGCGTTAGGTCTTGGTTGTTCGTGTCTGACTTACATTTTTTTGACTAATATTTCATGCTAATATTAGGATTTTTTTAAATTTACGTAAACACTTAATTGTAATTAAATGATGATACTTGAATTCGAATGCCAATTTCCCCCCCCCCCTTTTTTTTCCGACCCTGTAGTTCTGTGCAGTAATTTTTTTTCCTTTTATAGTATGTCATAATACATAAATTTATTACATACTTTTTTTGATTTTTGCAGAGTATGAGTACTCGTTGCATATGTGAAGTATAAATGTACACCTCAGGCTATCATAATTTTGTTATGATTTTGTGTTGTAATTATTTTTGTGTTTACAAATTTTTCATGCTGAATCTGCTAATTGTACATTTTTGTTCAGCAAATTTTTTAGGCAATGCTATGTGTGATGTTTCAAGGCCTTGTCTTGTTTTTTTTTTTTTTTTACTAGGCATTGTTTTTTTCTTCCAAGGTTAAGTGAGATTAATTTTTGTGATTCTTTCGCGTGTTAAGGTTCCGTACAGTTAGTTGTGTTAAGTTTTTAAGTTTAATGTTTTGCCTAGGCTTTTGCTTTTCTCTTTCATTAATTTAATGTTTTTGCAAGTTTTTTTCTAATCTAAGTATTAATTTTTGTGCACTTATTTTATCTCACTAATGACTTTGAGTTTGTTAGGTATACATTTGATGTATCCAATTTTTTTTTTGTCGTTTTAACTCGGATTAATAATTATCGATCTTATTTGATTGGTTTAGTGTTTCTTTCAAAATTCACTTAATGGATTGTTGTACAAATTTTTTTTCATTCGTTAAACTCGGAGTATTCTCAGTCTACAACGGTAGCCTGATTTTTTTGTTTGTTTGCAATTTTCCAATTTTTTTCTCATTCTAATGTCTGCAAACAAATCAATTTTTTTTTTCATTCCTTCTTACAAGGAACAATTTGAGTTAATGATTTTACCTCAAAATTATTTTCACATTAATAAGTGAATAGGCGACAGGGTTTGGCATAAAGGCCTAATATATAAACTTCATATGTTAAATATCCCAATAGATTACATTCAACTAATCAACTCATACCTTACTAAAAGGAAATTTCAAATAAGACTTAATAACTGTATCTCAACCACTAGAAATATTTACGCTGGTGTACCACAAGGGAGCATATTAGGCCCCATACTTTATATTTTATACACATCAGACTTCCCCAAGCAAGATAACGAAGTGCACGAGCTCAGTGCCTATTATGCAGACGATACAGCAATAATCTCAAAATCTCGCGACCCAAACAATGCAATTAAAAAATCACAAACCACCTGTGCAAACATAGAAGAATGGTGTAATAACTGGAGAATCAAAATTAATGCTGAAAAATCACAGTTACTATTTATTAGAAAAAATAAGACCAAAGTTCCAATTACTGAAAATATCACCCTGTTTAATGAAGTTATTCCTATAGTTAATAATGCCAAATACCTAGGAGTCACCATAAATAATAAATTATCATGGAATGAACATATATCATTAACAATTAAAAAAGCAAAAAAAGCTTTCTTTGCACTCAAATACCTATTAAACTCCTATTCAAGTCTATCGTTAAATAATAAAAGACTACTTTATATAATGTGCATTAGACCCATCTTAACGTATGGCTCCATTGCTTGGGGAACAGCATGCAAAACATTTCTTAAAAAATTACAAGTATTTGAAAATAAATCACTTAGAAAAATTACAGGGGCACCCTGGTGCATGAGAAAGGATGACATTTTTAATTGTTAGTTAGTTAGTTATTAGTTATTGGCGCAAGAGCCAGTTGTGGCTATATCGCACCTACAACTTGGTTTTTATTAAATATCTATATTGATGTATCAAAACCAATGGCTTTAAGGTATGTGAAAATGTTGTCGTGGGGGCTGTTACCAATTAATAAAATCAATGATGGATTAAAGCAACCGAATTGGCGTTGTCTCTGAATTTTAAATTTGCTACATTTGGTTAAAATATGTTTCACAGTGAGCGGTTCCTTACAATGGGAACACTCAGGAGCAGGCTCATTTAGTAGGAGATGTCTGTGAGTAATACGAGTATGACCGATACGTAAACGGTTTAAAACAACTTCTAGCTTTCGAGGTAGATTAAGATGTGTATAAGGTTGTAGTTTATAATAGATACTATGTAGTTTATTATTTGTCTCATTATTCCAGTTTTTTTGCCATTCTGAATACAAAGTACATTTGATAATATTTTTAACATCCGATAACGTTGATTTGTGATTAGTTAGGTTATTTGTTGAATTTGCCGCCCGGTCTGCTAATTCATTTCCTAGAATGCCAGTATGTCCAGGTATCCATGAAAAAATCACGTTGTACCCAGAAAGTTTTAAAGCGTTGTAGAGATGAAAAATACAATTGATAATGGAATGAGGTTTATGATTACAATTTAACAATGTTTCAATACAGCTTTTTGAATCGCTATATATATACCATTTCTTTAATGGTTGAGATGAAACAAACTGTAAAGCCAAGAATATTGCGTGGGCCTCACTTGTAAATACTGAACAGGATGGGTGAAGTTTTTCTGAAACAATGGATCCATTAGCCACAACAGCTGATGCCGTGTGACCATTAGTTTTTGAGCCATCAGTAAAGACCGGATTAAAATCTGCGTATTGCTCTCGGTGGTAATTAAAAATTTGTTGATAAATAATGGATGATGTTTGTTCTTTAGTCTTTCCTTTAAAAATGTCGATGAAAGGGAAATTTATACCAATCCAGGGAGGATGCGGTTCACATACTGGTAAAATATCAAAATCCTCGATGGTAAAATCTGATAAAAGTTTTTTCATCCTAAGTCCAAAAGTTGGAACGCAGGATGGTCTATGATTAAAAAGAGTTTCGTAGGCTGGCGTTAAAATCTTAGGAAACATGGGATGATTAGGGTGACTCTTGACATGAAAATAATAATTTAAAGCAAGTTTTGCTCGGCGTAAAATGAGGGATGGTTCATGATTTAGAGCTAACAAGCTTTGAATTGGCGAGGTACGAAAAGCCCCTGTAGCAATGCGAATTCCTTCGTGGTGAACTGTGTCTAGGTAACTTAAAACAGATTTTCTAGCAGATCCATATATAATAGATCCATAGTCAATTTTTGAGCGAATGATACTGCGATAAATTTTAATCATTGATTTGGTATCTGCACCCCAAGAGCAGTTCGTTAAAACTTTGAGTATGTTTAATTTCCTTTCACAATTTTGTCGCAGATAGTTAATGTGAGATTTAAAAGTTAATTTTGAGTCAAAAATTATGCCCAGAAATTTTACTTCAGGTAAAACTGGTATACGGTAGCTATTGAGAAATAATTCTGGATCAGGATGAAGACCTCGTTTACGACAAAAGTGAATGCAAGAAGTTTTGTTAGGTGAAAAAGTAAAACCATTACTGTCTGCCCACTGTAATACTTTATTAATTGCATATTGAAGCTGTCTTTCTATTGTGTGCATATGGGTTGCTTTGCACGAAATCCGAAAATCATCGACAAAGAGTCTACCGTCCACAGAAGGGGGTAAAAGGAATAAAATTTTATTTATTTTGATTAGAAATAAAGTGACGCTAAGAACACTACCCTGAGGAACACCCTCTTCTTGAGTGTAAATGTCTGAAAATATAGGATTTAAAAACACTTGAAAAGTTCTTTCTGCTAAAAAATTTTGAATAAAATAAAATAAATTCCCTGTTATATCATAATCTAGAAGATCTCGCAGAATACCATACCGCCACGTTCGGTCGTATGCTTTTTCGATATCAAAAAATACTGCTACCAGATGCTGTCTTTTCAAGAATGCTTCTCTTATCTCAGTTTCTAAAAGTATGGCATTATCAGTAGTAGAACTGCATTTCCTAAAACCAGTCTGTTTGTAAGATAAAATATTTCGAGATTCTAGCAAATAGGTAAGCCTAGCATTTAAAATCCGTTCTAATAGTTTGCATAAACAGCTAGTAAGAGCTATGGGCCGATAGTTATTAGGATTTTTGTGGTCTTTTCCTGGTTTGGGGACAGCTATTACGTATGATTTGCGCCAGTTAGAGGGAAATCTTCTCTCGATCCAAATTCTATTGAAAAAATTTAAAATTATTTGTAGATGTGTATCTGAAAGGTGCTTAAACATATTACTGTGTATATTATCAGGGCCAGGAGAAGTGGGTTTACAACGTTTAATTGCCATTTTAAGTTCTGTTAAAGTTATTTTTGAATTATAATCATTGATTGGCTCGGATGGACATTTAAGTATTGTTTTTTCAGTTATTGCTTTATATCTTTGAAAGGAGGTTGGATAATTTGTGTGGCTGGAATTCTGAGAAAAGCTTTCAGCAAGAGTGTTAACTATTTCTTTTTTATCAGTTATTTTGCGGTTATTTAGTTCAAGATGAGTAACAGGGGAAGTTGCATAATGACCAGATATTGTTTTAATCTTTTTCCAAACTTCTTTAGATGTAGTATTACTGTTTATTCCACTGACGTATTCAATCCAAGATTTCTTTTGGCTTTGTCTTCGAGTTTTCCTTGCTATTGCTCGGGCCCGTTTGAATGCAATCAAGTTTTCTTGCGTGGGATATTTACGGAATTTTCTCCAAGCCTGTTTTTGGAATTTGTGAGTTTGGCCACATTCCTTGTTCCACCAGGGTTTTGTATATTTAGGGCAGTTAGGAGAAGTGTAAGGCATTGACTGTTCAGCTGCTGATATGAGGGCATTAGTTATTTCGGTTGTGGCTTCGTCAATAGTTCCTGTTTCTATTATATGTTCATTGAATGTAAGAGATTTATAAAACATTGTCCAATCTGCTGCTGCGATGCAGAGTCTAGGTAATCGATAGATACTATTTTGAGATGGTACAGACATTTCTATAATGATAGGAAAGTGATCACTGTGGTGAAGGTAGTTGTCAACAAAAAGCTCTAAAAGCGGGTATATATGAGGAGAACAAATGACTAGATCAATAGAATGAAAAGTTCTAGAAGGGAAATGAAAATGAGTTTTTTCATTTTTATTTAGTAAACATAATTGATGATCATTGATGAGTTTCTCTATCTGGTGACCACGAGAATTTGAATAGGCGCTACCCCACAATGGGTTATGCCCATTAAAATCTCCCATGATGATGAATGGTGACGGTAGTTGAGTAATTAGATTGTCAAGGTCAGATTGTGGTATTACCTGATTTGGTGGTAAATAAATACAGCATACCGTGATAAGTGATTGAATGAAAATTTGAACCGCAACAGCTTGTAGAGGAGTTACTAATGAAACAGTAGAAAACGGAGAGCTTTTAAATGTTAAAAGTGAAACGCCGCCGCATGCTTTGTTACCTTGTATGAAATCCTTTCTTGAATTAGTATACCTATGTATATTTCCCTTATGAGATGGTTTAAGGAATGTTTCTTGGAGACAAAAGCATATGGGATTGTGTTTATCAATTAGGCTTTTAATGTCTATTAAATTTGTGTAGAAGCTTCTGCAATTCCAATTTAAAAGTTTTGCCATTATTTATTTTGCAGATTTAAACTTGTTGTTTTTAGGCATAAGGTTAATTGGAGTCTCCATTCCCTTCTCTATTTGCATGTCCGAATCAGTTCCGTTATCAGTGCTCATATCTTCAGATTGTTCTAGTTTACTGTTGGATAATTTGTTCCTATTTTTATTGAAACGATTTTGTTTACTTTTCGAAACAAATTTAGGTTTGCTTAATTGTGGTGTCTGGGTTAATTTTTTGTGCAAAACATTTACTAGCTGTGGAGTTAGTTTCAGATATTGATTTTTTCCAGTATTGATTTGTGAAGATGTTGATTGAGGGGAATCAGATTTTACAGATTTATGTATTTGATGAGACGGTATGATTTTTGAAGAAGAGGTTGTTTGTTGAGGTGTTTGTACTTCTGCTTCGATTACGTTACATTGTATGCCGATGGATTTAGTTATCTTTGAATTGGTGACAGCTGCAGCATACGAAATATTAGGGCGTGGCTGTGAGTTTAAAAATTTAGATTTAGCTTCAGTGTAGGATAGATTTTGCGTAACTTTAATGCTTATAATTTGTTTCTCTTGCTTCCATTTTTGACACATTCGAGAGTTAGCGGAGTGGGGTTCATGGCAATTTATGCATTGTTCTGGTAACGTGCAGGATTTGAAGTTATGCCCTGTCTGACCGCAGCGAGAGCAGGTTTCTTTGCCTCGGCAGCTGTTGGTGGAGTGGCCAAACTTCTGGCATTTAAAACAGCGAAGTGGATTTGGTATGTATGGTCGGATTTTACAATTTCTATAGCCAGCTTTAATGTCCGTAGGTAAACTTGCTGTGTTGAAAGTTAGAATCAAGTGTTGTGTAGGAACTATTTCATCGCCCTTTCTTATTGTTATATGTCGTACATCAATTACACCTTGACTAGAGAAGCCTTCAATTATTTCAGAGGTTGGGAGAAATTGTAGTGTTTTTTCTGTTATAACGCCTTTTGATATGTTTAATGTCTTATGGGGTGCTACAGTAATAGGAACATTGCCAAGTTTATTTGATTTTAAAAGTAGGGTAGTCTGCTTTACAGAACTAGTTTCCACTAACAAGTCGCCAGAGGGCATAGCACGAACATTTTTTGGATTACCTATTTGAGTTTCTAGAGACTTTTGTACGAGAAATGGTGATAAAGAAGAAAGTTTCTTTACTGTTGAGCTAAGTATCAGATATTTAGCTTTTGTAGGGTCATAATTAGAGCATGTAGACAAGTCAAATCTGGGTGAAGTTTTTCCGAAACTGGGTGATTCAGTAGGTGTAGCCATATCAAATAAAGATGTTCATCTGGACACTCTCATGCCCACCACCGAGCCCAACAAGGGGAACAGAAACACCGGCTCTGATTTCACCAGCCTCAGTGTTCTTGTTCAGAGTAGCTCCAGATATAGCACTACACCAAGGGAGTGTGGATCCGCCAAAGCTATCAGAGCTCAGGGGCACTCCCCTGCTGCAGCACTAGTCCCGAGCAAGGTACGAAATGCCCCTACCAGCCGATTGAAAGTGAGGGGGACCTAACCTCCTTCCACTCGTCTACAGTGAAGCTCGGGCCAAAGAGTACACAGTCTACCAACTCCGAGATGAAAATGCCCCCTTGGGCGCCACACTCGTATGAGAGAATAGACAGGTAGCTCCAGGCTCCCGTTTTCCACCTTACGAGACGCAGCACACGGCAAACGTGCTGGTCAGCAAAAGCTAACGTTGTTAGTCTGTAAGCTTTATGGGAAAGTTTATTATTTAAAATAAATAGGTGAAACATGATAAATCAGGAAATCCGACAAAAACAGTAAAACACAAACAAAAATCTGAAGATCTATAATCTGTAAATGATAAACAGTGTTTTTGAATGAAATGAAATAAAATTCGTTCACTAGGTCAATATAAATATTTGATAAAAAGTCGGAAACTCAAAACAGGACCGTCGCAAGAGCGAAATGGAAAAATGCTCAGGTCCAGCTCGGGGCCCCGGGTGCGCCGTGCCCGTCACACAAGAGTGTGCCCCTGGGGGGATCAATGACACAGAAACCGCAAAAAAGGTATAATCAAAACCTATAATCTGCAAATAATAACCAGATTTTTAAATCTGGAAATAATGACTAGATTTTTAAAGTAATTTAAATAAATGTTCGCTCACTAGGTCAATGAAATTATAAAGTGAATGTCAGAAACTCAAAACAGGACCCTCGCAAGAGAGAAATGGAAGAATGCTCAGGTCCAGCTCGGGGCCCCGGGTGCGCCATACCCGTCACACAAGAGTGTGCCCCTGGGGGTATGACATTTTTAAAGATCTAAAAATCACACCACTAACTAACTACCTGGAAATTAGAAAAGCTAAATTTTACAAAAAAGCCCAAGATTGTGATGCAGCCAATTTTAAAGACCTATTCAAATTAGAACTAATTATCGATAACATCAACCACAGTCCCTTCGACAAATTTCCTACTATCCGACGGCATTATGTCCAAGTTCCATAACTAATAATTACGAATCGCAGTTGCTGCACTGTGCACCAATGAAGCCCTTGTTGAATAAGTTCAATGTTCAGTGGTAATAGCATTTTTAAATTAAAAATTGTTTGGAACAATAGTTTTTTCTAGGTTATTAATTTTTAATGTGTATACTGTTCTTCTATATTGCTAAATGTTATTGAGAAATACTGATTGATTTTTTATAATTGGTGGTGTTTATTTACATTTTGAAATAATTAATAGCAATGTTTTAATTTTTTTCTAATAGTTAAAGTTATTGGTTTTAAGCAAGTTATATTGTTATATGATTCATATTAATTATTAAGTCATTCAACTCAGAGTAATAATTTTTTTAATTGTGTTTCTTGATATTATGAGTTTCTTAGGTTTCAATATTTACATTTTTCATAATGTTAGCAAAATGTTGTGAATTATTAAGGTATTATTATTAATGGTTTAATTTGATACTATACTTTTATTTCAAATGTTGTACTGTATAGGTAAATAGTAATGTTTTTAACAGTAATCATTAAGTTCAATATTCTATTTGTTTGTAAGCAATTTTGTTAGATGACCCCTATTCTCACCCGAAGTAGAACTATTAGTGTAATTACTAAAATGACTAATAATAGTAATGATATAGGTGCTTGTAAGCAAGCACCAAAATTTAATTTCTCAATACCTGAATTTTCAGATAACTCTCAAAACATAAGTTTGTTTGTCAACCAAATTAAAGATCTAATAATATTAATTCATTTTGAAAATCATGCATCGTTATAATTTTTGGCAAAATTTGCTTTTCATCCCTCCCCTATTGTAAGTGATAGTGATATCACTCTCCCTAAGGCTTGGCCTTATAAATTTAAGAAACAAATAATTTTTCTGGCATGAATTTTTGAAATTTAACATTGATATGTATGATGAGAGCTTTATGGGTAACGTTGTGTGTAATGCTGGTCATTACATATCCGCGGAACAGCGGGATCCTGTAGTGCTTGTCAGGCAATACCAGTGATTTTTTTACAATTTTTTTAGTATATATATATAATTCTTGTAACTTATTTAATAGTGCTAAGTTTTTAACTAATGTGTTTTTTTAAGTGAATGAGGTATTCAAATAGTGATTTGTTTTCTATTTGTGGATGATGAGCAGTGCCCTCTTGTAACGACTCCCAATATTATGACTATGGGTTCGCGTTAGGTCTTGGTTGTTCGTGTCTGACTTACATTTTTTTGACTAATATTTCATGCTAATATTAGGATTTTTTTAAATTTACGTAAACACTTAATTGTAATTAAATGATGATACTTGAATTCGAATGCCAATTTCCCCCCCCCCTTTTTTTTTTCCGACCCTGTAGTTCTGTGCAGTAATTTTTTTTCCTTTTATAGTATGTCATAATACATAAATTTATTACATACTTTTTTTGATTTTTGCAGAGTATGAGTACTCGTTGCATATGTGAAGTATAAATGTACACCTCAGGCTATCATAATTTTGTTATGATTTTGTGTTGTAATTATTTTTGTGTTTACAAATTTTTCATGCTGAATCTGCTAATTGTACATTTTTGTTCAGCAAATTTTTTAGGCAATGCTATGTGTGATGTTTCAAGGCCTTGTCTTGTTTTTTTTTTTTTTTTACTAGGCATTGTTTTTTTCTTCCAAGGTTAAGTGAGATTAATTTTTGTGATTCTTTCGCGTGTTAAGGTTCCGTACAGTTAGTTGTGTTAAGTTTTTAAGTTTAATGTTTTGCCTAGGCTTTTGCTTTTCTCTTTCATTAATTTAATGTTTTTGCAAGTTTTTTTCTAATCTAAGTATTAATTTTTGTGCACTTATTTTATCTCACTAATGACTTTGAGTTTGTTAGGTATACATTTGATGTATCCAATTTTTTTTTTGTCGTTTTAACTCGGATTAATAATTATCGATCTTATTTGATTGGTTTAGTGTTTCTTTCAAAATTCACTTAATGGATTGTTGTACAAATTTTTTTTCATTCGTTAAACTCGGAGTATTCTCAGTCTACAACGGTAGCCTGATTTTTTTGTTTGTTTGCAATTTTCCAATTTTTTTCTCATTCTAATGTCTGCAAACAAATCAATTTTTTTTCATTCCTTCTTACAAGGAACAATTTGAGTTAATGATTTTACCTCAAAATTATTTTCACATTAATAAGTGATATTTTTAAATACTCATTTATATTTTTTCTCCATAATGCTATGTTTCTGGAGATTAGTTTTACATTCTACTTCAGGTAGAGTGATTCCTTTTTGATACGGGTATGTAATGAGTATCGTATACATTAGCATACAACAATGCTTGTTATGTTAATTTGTTTTTCAGGTTTGACTATTGAATGTCAACAGTTTGTTTCATGCTACAAACAATTAAGATTGTTTTTTTGTGTTTTCTTCCTTTATTTAGCAAACAATTAAGATTGTATTTTTGTGTTTTCTTCCTTTATTTAGCAAACAATTAAGATTGTTTTTCCAGATCAGCCATATAAAGCTGTTAATGTGTATGTTTCGTTTTGTAATACTATTTGTTTGTATGTTTTATGTTAAGGCCACAGCTTTCCTCATTTTAGACTAATGTACTATCAAATTGTTTGACATGTAGTTAGTTCTTGGTGTAGTTCTGGGTCGGATTCGGCCCTAGACTCTTCCCCCACAAACGAACAAAAGGCATTGTTAGGAGCGTCTCAAAGGAACACCTGCTACTAAATGATGGTCAAGATGACCCACCTAACACGCTCAAAATGTTTCCCCCGCAGAAGTAGAGAGGCTATAGGGTTATCTTTTTTAAGGGTATGTTCTGGCGCGTTTGATAATAAGCCATGAATATTTTAGCTTTCTCGTTATAGCCATGAAAAGAGGTTAATATAATATTTTGGCATGCTTGTAATAGTGGAATAGAATTAGCATCGTAATTTGGCGATTTTAGTGAAAATAGTACTTGGTAGAATAATTGTAGATCATTTGCAACAATGTCAGCCACAAGTGCGGTCGCAAGGAAAAATTTTTTTTTTCTTAGTTCCCAAAGAGGAGGTAGAATTCTCGTATACGACGACCATACCTACAAACTGAAACGCCAACGCAACGGAATAGAATTTTGGCGGTGCAGGCACCTTCAGCCTCATTGCTCTGCACGCCTCCGAACAGAAAATAATGAGATAATTTCAGAAGGAGGGTACCATAACCATGAAGATGACTCTAAGATGATCAAGGAATGGCTATTCACGAAGGACATGGAACGACAAGCTGTTGAACAAAATACTGTTTCTGTAAAGAGATTGTACGAGTAAGTCTATATTTGATTATGTCTTTATAATGAATGTAAAGTTCATGTTTAATTAACGCCATAAAAAAATCTTGCATTTATATTTTGTTAACTGTTAAATTTAATAAAAATTAAATATTTTTAAGAACTATGCGTATAATATTTAATTAGCTAGATAATTCATAGACAGAATTCAGCAGAAAAGGAAATATTTTTAATGAGTTATAATTAAAATGCTAGTGAAATTAATATGCTAGTGAAAATTGAGGTTCGACTTCACTATCAATAATGGTAATCAATTAAAGGAATTCACTATGAATGTGGTCAAATAAATTAAAAATAAAAAAAATCAAAATAAAATGTCTAAAGTCTTTTTTAAAGGAATTTAGAAATATCTATAATTAAAATTTCTTCAGATAATTTTATATGAAGCATGATATACAATATTGTTATTTAAATACTATCTAAAAGGAAATTAAAGGTTGCACAAAAAGCTATGTATTTAAAATAATCTATTTTAATAATTTCAAAAATTTTTTGTTTTTTTATTTCAATGATAAATTTATATATATATATATATATATATATATTGAATTCGCATGTGTCCATCTCACCCTATTGATAAATCTACGTAAAAAATAACAATTTTCAAAATTATAATTAAGTTTAGTACGTAAAAGTAAAAATAAATGCAAACTAAGTATAAAGAAATCTAATTTTAAGCAATAATCTATTTTGCATATTTTATTAAAATAAAGTTTTGTTGACGAAATTATTCTGTCGACATTGGCGATTGGATACACCTTGGCTATTGCATTGGCATTTGCTGGACAAAAGCGCTTATGGTTTTTTTGTAGAAAATAATAAAGATTTATTTTTCAGTTTTAAATTATAACATAATTTTTTTTTTTAAATTATAATATTAATATATATTATTTAATATATAATTATAGCATTTATAGCAATAGGAAAGAAAATTTAATTAATACAAAAAGTACGTTTTTGTTAAACGTTTGTTTTGTTTAATTAATACAAATGTTTAATTGTTGAAAAAAAAATTTCAAAGATTAAAATGAAAAGAATCAAGCTTAGTTCAGAATTTTAGGAATTAAAAAAAACATATCATATAACAACTTCCTATAAAATTGATAAGAAAATAAATTTCGTCATTTTAGAAAAAATTTACACACTCAGATATGGATATTTTTAAACATTCAAAAAGAAATTAATATTTTTTCTTGGATCTTCCTCCACTCAAAAATTTTTTATTTTATGTTTAGACTATATACATTTTAAGATGATTTTCTCATTGTTAACATGAAAGTGTGTGTTATGATCATAATTATAATTGGGTACTTGCAACTAACAACATGGTTGTGCATGTTATATTATGTGTTTGTATCTTTAAAGCTAGGGTTTAGTATCATGCTGAATCATTTTCCAGATTTTTAGGTGTGGATGTGATTAGGCTGCAGTTGAAAACTGTATATTTATACAATCCATGAAGCTATTAATAATACTTAGCTGTTGTATTATCAAAGCAAACTGAAAGCATATTTTTACAATGAGTAGTAACATTTGATATTGTTAATCTCGGAAAAAAATCTTTTTTCTCACATCTTGTGGAATATAAAAAAATGTGAATTTCTAACATCCACAGTGAATTTGTTTTTTCTTCAATTTATCAACTGGGCAAATTAAATTATTGGAATTAAACTGTAGATTTATGTTTAAATATATATATATATATATATATATATATATATATAAGCTAAAAAATTGAGGGGGAAAATGTATATATATATATATATATATATATACACACAGAAGTGCGAACATGATCATTAATTAACAAATTAGATATTCTAATGTAAACATGACAAGTTACAACTTCCCTTACTAAAAAGAGAAGAAGAAAAAAGTTTAAGCTGAGAAAAAGAGTGTTTATCTTCATAAATATTTGTCTCATTTGTAAGCAAGTTTGCTACTTTGTTGAAAGGGCAAATAATATTTTGATTTCTCAATAGTTTGAAGTTGATTTTTACTTTGTTTATTTTCATAGTGAAGCAGTTGGAAAACATGCAACATCCCTGGAGGCTGCTGCCACAATACCCAGATTCCCCACAATAGAAAAGAAGATGTACAGAGCCAGGCGTGCCCTAATACCTGTCCTCCCACATAATATAGATGAAATTCACCTAACAGAAGATTGGCAGAACACAACAGATGGCCAAAAATTCCTCTGTATAGATGATGGCCAAGGAGAAGAAAGATTTCTGGTAAATATAAAAGCAATAATATCTAAATATTGTAGAACAAAAAAAAAATATCTGAATTTTTAAATTGCTCTGTTTATAAATTGCTTCTGCTATGATTGTACATCACTTATAATAATTTTTATGCTCCATAATAACATCCCATTTGTTAGTTTAATTGAAATAAAACTTGTTTAATCATAGAAAATTGATTTAACAATTTAATAAAATACTGATTGATATAATTGATTTAACAATTGATTATTTGTCATCATAAGAGGTAAATCAGTAATAATTATTATTAACTTAATATATTGTGTCCTATTGCACTGTGCAATATGTAATAAAATGCTTAAAAGGACTTCATATAAGAGATTAAAATTATAAAATTTGTGGAAAAATTGATCAATTCACAATTGAGTGTTGTAAAAGTTTCTGTAAAATTTCATAAAAAAATATTCTCGAATTTCATCAGACCAAAAAAAACTTGTTACATTTATTTACAAACTTATAAAAACTATTCTACACGTGAAAGGAAACTCTACTAAATATTACTAATTAGAAAAATTAGAATATTTACAATAGGTAAAGATTTTTTTTTGAAAGTGTGCAATGACTTTTTTGCGATAAAGTTTTTGTAACTTTTTGATGATTGATTTCTTACAAATAAACTTCTACTTTGTTTTTAAAATTTTCCATGCAGTTTTGCTAAGAATAGAGTACATTTTTTTATTTTCAAAAATTCATTCTGAAATATTCATTTTAATTAATAGATAGTCTTATTTCATTGAAATAAGTGTACCAACACTTTTGTGAGTCACTGTATTTACATTTCAATGTAAAGCTGTACTGTTTACTGTATATTATCTTAACAGTGCTTTTTTAAAAATCCATTGCTCATGTTTTCTTTAAACCAATATCTGAAATCAAATTTTTAAGTTATGTTTTTGTATGAATTAGCATTATTATTTTAAGAGATTCAGTATACAAAAATAAATGTCACAAATGTAAAATTGTCTATTTTTTTTTGTTGTTAACTTTATAGAGAAAAAATAAGATAAAACTCTTTAAAGTTTATACTTTTTTTTCGTTTAGCAGCAGAATTTTATGTGGCATTCTAGCTCAACAGAGCTGTAATGAAACACATTATGATGCAAGCAAAGTATCGCTAAGTTGATGATATTTTAACTGTTTGGCGATACATTTTTGTCTAAAAAAAAGAGGATAGAATGGATGAAATAATTTAAATTAAGAAAATTAATAAATATTTATATTAGTGAAATGAAAAAAAATATTATCTAAGAAAAAAATTGGTGGGTGGCCACCATGTATTATTTCATAGTGGTGTGAAAAGGGGATTTAGTGGTCTCAAACTAGTAGACTACTCATGATCTCGAACACCGATATCAATAATGATACGAAAGAGGTTTTAAAAAAATGGCTATAAGACTTAATAACTGAAATGTTTATTTCAAAAAATTAACTAAGTCATTTTGAAATCATGTGTATAGATGTGAATGAAAGAAAAGTTATGTACAAATTAAATATAAAGTATGAATACAAATCAAAATGTATTTTCATTATTAAAAATTATCAATAGATTTACAACTTGATTGTTTCAGATTACAAAAAGTAAAATCTGTTTTTTGTTTTCTTTTTTTTAATGCTGAAAAAAAGTTTCATGGTATTACATGAAGATGCATGGACATAATATGTGTATAGTAAAAGACAAATAAAAATTTTTACAGGTTTTCTGTACAGAGAAAAATTTGAGGGAATTGTGTGCAGCAGAAAAAATCTGGCTGGATGGTACTTTCAAAATAGTTCCAACTCTTTTTACCCAACTGTATACCATCCATGCCAGATTTATGGGGGTGATGTTTCCTTTTGCATTCGCTCTACTCCAAGATAAGCGGAAGGAGACTTACCTCCGTCTTTTCCAGCAGATGAAAGCCAAAGCAAGAGAGATTGGCCTCAACTTTTCACCTGCCTCCTGTATGTTAGATTTTGAAGTGGGAGTAATCACAGCCCTAAATGAAGAATTTCAAGAAATTTCAGTCAAGGGCTGTTACTTCCACTTTGCTCAAAATGTTTGGAGGAAGGTAAATATAACCTGTCATTAAACTTTAATTTATGTTATCATTGTTTTCAGTTAGTGAACTCTCATTCAGTATGTTAAAGTGAAATCTACTCTGTTATTTATATAAATAGATGAAGAATAATTTAAATCATAAAAAATTATTGCTTTGATAAAAATAAATACATAACATATAATTTATATTATAAGTGCACATGTAATATTTCAGAATCAAGCTTTTAAGTATAAACAGTATAAAAACAATATGATTTATATGAAATACACATTGTTGTCAGGAATGAAAATTACAGTTAAGAAATTGCTGTAAGCAAAAACATGTAACTCGGTTGCATTAGTTATTTCATTGTTGGCTAAGATGTTAATTGGATACAAGGTTTTGTTCGAATGCTGTAATAGGTAAGTTTAACCATGTGTAAAATAGGCTTTATAACACTCAAAGTGAGCTTCGATTGTAAGTAATTTATATCTCCTTTTTAAAATAAATCGTCAAACACCTCAAGTGTTTAAAAAATTATTCACTTTAAAAAAAAAAAATTGACAGGACTTTCCCATTCAGATGAAGTTTATTGATAAATGAGCAATTTTTATAATTAAATAAACTTACAGTATTTTTAGTAGTCCAAACTATGCAGCATTGAAGTAACTTTCCAAACTTTAAAATATCATATGGGTAATGCTTTTCATTTCAGAAAATAATATGACATTTTGCACAATTTTCAAAACATAATTTAGCATTGCTGTCCAATCACATTACAGTTATTAGTTAACCATAATGTCTCAATATTTATTTAAAATAAAGGCTTTGCTGTAATCCTAGCTTTTTTTAGGCCTGGCTACAATGTGGTAAAAAAAATAATCAGTAGATTAGTTAAATAAGTATATAAACATTGGTTACAGATTGGTGTCTATATAAAAAATATAAAAAACAAATATTTTCTTAATTCATCTTTAATTAATTCTTTTAGGTGCAAAAATTGGGGCTAGTTCACAATTTTAGAAATGACAATGTCACAAAAAAGTGGATTAAGAGACTGGTGGCACTTCCATTAGTGCCACCAGAAGTGATGGGCGAGGCTTTCATCTGGCTGGAAGGAGAAGCATCTCCAGGGATTCCTACAGACCAAATGCATGCTTATATGATCAAAACGTATTTAGATGAAATGGAATCAAAATTTGACTTGTGAGTATTTTCATTTTTACTTATAAAAACTGAAATTGTAACATGTAACTTATCATATGCATGTTGTCCTTCACAAAGTAAAATATAAGTTCTATTCTAAATGTTCTCTACGATTGATATAAATAAGTTCTGAATATATACGATGGATCTTAAATAAGTTCTTCTACGATGAAAAAAAATCTTCAAAAATATAGTAGTCGAGTGTAAGAGTTCAAAAATCTGAAATGTCTTCAAAACCTGGTATTTAATAATAAGCTTTAAAGAAGAAAAAAAGCTTCTGAAACTTCAAAAAATTTTATTCGTTTTAGTGTGTAAACAAAAGTTTTACATTTTATGTTGCATGCAGAGATAAGGTATAATCTTATTTCAAACTTAAAAGATATAATTTATATATAGCTACAGAATAGAAAAATAAAGATTTTACATGTTTTTACCATATGAAGCTATCAAATATCTAATTTTGGAAGGTTGAAATTTTGTTTTAAATATTTTTTAAAGTTGCCCAGTTAAATATAAAAATTGAGAAAACATTAAAAATTTAAGACGACTCTATACAGCGGAAGAAACTTATCGCAAATTCTGTTTCACCTCTGTAACTAATTTAAAATATAGAAGCCCTCTTAAGTAGGAAAAAAATAATTTTTACATCTGACTGCTAAGGATGCATGAAATATTCAGTTATAAGTAAATCTAGCAAAAGGTTCAATTATGGAAAATAATTTCATTTTTCCTATTTATGAAATGGCTAATTTACAAAGTATTTTAAGGCTTCTTTTCAAAATTATTTAATTTATTAGAAGTGACGAGCAAAAATGCATGCAAATGACGAGCATCTATTGACGAGCAACACTTGCACAAGTACTAGCAACTGAGTAACTATACATTAAAATTCCTCTAACAATACTCTAAAATTTGTTTTTACTTAAGAATCTTTTAGGTAAAATCAAAGCTTTGCAATTTTTACCTGTCATATATCATATTACTCAAATACTTTTTTAGGGCCATCTGGAACCACTATGAGAGTGAAAATGAGAGGACGAATAATAACCTTGAGGGGTGGCACTCAAAAATTAATAAACGTGCTTCATCTCGGCTGAATATTTTCGCAATGATTACATTGTTGCGAAATATTCAAGTCGAGAATGAAGGAACCATGATGATGCTGCGTGCTGGCAGAGCACGGCCACCCCAACAAAGGAAGAAATATCGTTGTTTAAACAATAAATTAAAGATTGCAAAAGAACACTATGCAAATCACAGCATTACACTGGAAAACTATATTGATCACGTTGCCCATTTGTGTCCACAAGTGGGAAACGAATAAAGTTTCTAGGGCTAGGATGCTGATAACAATTTTTTTTCTTTCATTTTTCTGCACAGGATATTGTTTACGGGTTTTTTATTAATTTATAATTAATTTCATCTAAACGCTTTATTAATTTTTATTATTTTTACAAATTCTTAACTAGCAACAACATCCTGGTTCTGGTAATGATCTAGTATAGTTTTCCAGTTAATTGATCTTGGTTATTTTTTAATTTAAGAAACTAATTTTTTTTTAAAATTTAAATACTTTTAATTCAAAATTTCTTTAATTCAAAATAATTTTAAAAAATTATAACTTTGCTTTGCATAGTTTTCTTTTGTAACCTTTTTTTTCTTCGATTATTCGTTCCTCTCATATATTTACTCTCATATTCCTCCTGTACAACAGTAACAATTTCTTGTGAATTCCTCCTGTAACAATTTTTTTGTGAATTGTAATGATGATGTGCATTGTATTGATGATGTACCTTTGATATGCATTGTAATATGTATATTGTAATATGTGAAATGTAATATGTAAATGTTAACATTGTAATATGTATATATATGTTAAAAATACACAAATTAAAAACTAAACAATTTTAAAATTGTGTAACTTATTTATCAGAATCAGCATAATTGAATAAATACCCTAATTTTACTATTCATTTAAAACAATAATAGATAATAACAAAGTTACCTACCTTGTTTTTTATTTTATCTAATGTTATTTACAGAAAGAGCAACACACTTCTACAATTATTGATTAAACTTTTGCGAGAAAAAAATTGTGTGAAGTTGTTTATCTTTCTCACTGATCTTTAACTGAAAATTCTCCAACTGCTGTAAATATTAGAATATTTTAGGAGGCACATTTTCAACGCTGAAAATAAATTTGCAAAAAGTTTCCAACACTTTTCCGGCATTAGGCATCACAAGGTAAAATTTCGTCGTCAACTGATACATACTCTTCAAACAATGCAGTGAAATTAAGAGTATTTTGGAGCAACTTGCAATCCTTATCAAAATTTTCATTCATTACTTCATCTGACATTTCAGCGTCAAAGCCACTCTTCAGTTGTATCCCCATCAGATAATCCACCTTTTTGAAAATAACTAGCAATTATAGGAGGTGCCATAAATTCTCATCTGATCCAATCGCTTCTAAACATTAACTCTCCTGTATTTTCAAGTCTTTTCAGCATCCATTTCAGGAGTGAATTCATGTAAGGGGTGAATACAGCATTGTAGTGCACGAGTCATCAGGCTTGCGGATTTTTATTTATGATGGACACTATGTCCAAGTGTTTCCCACAGGTGTGACAGAGAAGTAAAAATAGTTAAGACATTTTAATTAGAAGGTAAACAAGATGAAGAAAATTGGAAGAGCGTGAAAAATTCTTAAACGGAAAGAAAATTTCTTATAAAATAATATTTAACTTTATGGTATTCGGTTTTTAAAAAAAAAATACTTCTAATGACAGAAAACTTTTTAAATGGGCTCATGTGTAATTTAAATTAATATCAATAATTAAATTAATTTTGTCAAAGTTGGGGATATTTCCATAATGTCCAATCTGTCAAGCCAACTACAATCGCTAAGGTGCCAAATAAATTTTGAACTTAAAAAAAACATGTAAAAGTTTGTGCAGGGGTGGCTAGGAGATTTTCAGCTGGTTGCTTTCTGTGAGTTTTTTTTTTTTTTCAGTTTCGTGCAGGTCGCTGCCAAGACTTGGTGAATCAGATCATGATACGGAAATCTCCCCAAATACAAACCAAAGGGATAAGTATCTTTATGTATTTATATACATATATATAAACGTTACCAAAACAGATTTTCAAGGAATTTAAATAAATATATACAGAAGAAGAAAAAAATTAATTTGTAAGGTTGAATTTCGGGGGAGATTTCCGTATTGTGATCTGTGGCAGAATAATCACCATGTCTTGGAAACTTCCGGGCAGTGGCCCGCGAGAAACTAAAAAAACAAAAAAAACATCACAGAAAGGGACCAACTCGAAAGGTATAACTCGTAGACAAATATCTAAATTTTTTTAAAAAAAAATTGCATGTTTAAAATTTATTTGGCACCTAGGCGATTGTAGTTGGCGCGACAGATAACTATACGGAAATATCCCCTTGAATTTCGCTTTACATCTAAATGCAAAGAAGCATAGGGGAATTTTTTTTTTTTTACAAAATTTACGGTAAAACTATAAAAACAGGGTAGTCACTCAAATCACGTTTCAAATTTCCGATTTTTCCAGGTTAAAATCGTGGTCAGCATGTGGTCTTTTTTATTTCTCATAAAGTGAGCACAAGAATAGTGTGAACATTACAAAGTATTCTATTGAAATTGTTATTTGTATTATAGAATCCTAAGAAAACTCTGGTATTGTTTAATATACATTCTTTTAGCAAAAGAAAACCATTCCAGATGATTATATATATATATAAAGTCATCATACATTTAAATGTTTTTTGATTTCAGAATTAAAATCGCCTTAATTTTCAGTTGTTTATTAAGTTTCTTTTTTAAGGAAGGATTGTAAATAAAATAGGAAGCATTGTAAATAAATAAATAGACAAAAAAGCTTTGTGTTGCCATATTTTTTTGATAACTTATATTTATCTTCGTTAGCCAAGAGGCCAAAATCCCTGCTTCTCGTTCATTCTTCAGGATACATTTTTTAAAGTGCGATTGTCACTGTATGCAATTTACGCACCTCTGATCAGCGTTAAAGTAGAATCGGAATCTGATACATGAAATATATTTTTAACGAAAACGCTCATCTATCTCTTGCTATCGAAGTGCATTGAATGGTTTCAAACTATATGTAAAAAGAACTGCTCGTGCATGCTATTATCGCAATGACCTGCCTCCGCATATGCAAATCGTAGGATGGAGCAGTTCGTCTTAATCACTCTCACTGGATAAAATTTTTTGCGTTAGTTTTTCTGTTCATCTTATAAAAAACAGATTGTCAAACGTTTTATTTCTATTTTGACTGCCTTTCTTTAAAGGTAATGCTTTACACCGTGATATAAATTTTATTATTGAAGAAAAAAATAATAATTTTAAAATCTTCCCAAAATAGAATATCTCTACGTTTATTCATAACAAAGACATTTTATGAAAATGAAAGAGTTTTAATCTATTATTAATACAAAAGTATTATAATTTTAGTATTACATATATCTATATATATATATATATATATATATTATATATATATATATATATATATATATATATATATTATATATATATATATATATATATGTATATATATATTATATGTATATTATATATATATTATATATATATATATAATATATATATTTATATATATATATATATATTATATATATATACATATATATATATATTATATATATAATATATATATAGACGTCGGCTTCAGTGGTCATATTTTTAATATTTTTAATTTTGTTTTTTTCCTTTTCTACATTTATTTCTATTTTTATTCTCTCTTTTTTTGAAAATTCTGCTGCTTTTTAGCGCATTTTTTTAAAAGAAGCTTTGTTCATTTTGTTTAGATATTAATTGTATTCTTTTAGTATTTTCCAATAATAACTAGCTTCAAAACTTCCCATAAATTTTTCAATATCTATTTTTTTTAATAAATAACATAAACTACATAGATTTATCTGAATTATTTTAAGAAATCCTGTTGTTTTCTACAGAATATAAACGTCTTAGGCCAAAATATTAAATTAAAGTAAAGTTATATGCTATAAAATGGCGAATTTGTCATTATACCGGCTGTCAATTTCCTGGCTTATGAATGCCAGGATATTGAAGTGTTACCAGAATTCTTTTTTTTAACTGCTAAAACTATTAGGAGGGAAAGCAAATATTGGCCTAATACCAAGTTTATGTATGATTGTAATGTGCTTGGATGTAATCAAAGTTATTTATTTATTATAATGATTGATTATTATACACAATTTTGCTCTGTACATATTCGCAACAAAATTTTTTTTTGATTCTCTCTACAACGGATAAAAAGAATTAATTTAAGCAATTTATGGTCCATCTAACATAAAGGCTTAAGTTGAGTTACTTACTATTACCTTAAAATGACTGTTTTTTAAACTTCTAAGCTAATATGTCATTTTCCTGGCATTCAAGATTTGGTGAATTTCTATTTTATTTTTTTTTCTTGAGAAAATGTCAATAAACTACACTGCTGTCTGTAAGATATTAAAAATGTAACTAAAGAAGTATACAAAAAAAAAAAAAAATATAGATTATTTTAAAGACTTTAAATTTGAAGAAATTTCTTGGTCCGAATTGTCACATTTAAAAATAATCACCCATATATAGAAAGCATATCCTTTTTGTGGATATAATCGTGTTAGCTAATGAAGAGATTATATCTTTTATTTACTGGATTTTTATTAATTTTTTCACGGTTTCTTGTTATTTTTATTATTATTTTTCTTTTCCCCCCTTTTTTCATTGTTCTGTAACTTTTTCCATGTTTTCTCTACATTTTCATGTCATTTTATGGATTTAAACTGTTATGAACAATTTAGCGCCTGGTAAAAAATATGTTCAGTATTTAAATTATTCTTCATGTTGTACCCGGTACGAAGAGCTCACTTCAGAGAGGACCTTCGGATCGATATCCTGCTACTCTGAAAGCAAAAGATTTTTTGAATTGCTTGTTATACCCGAAATTTTACTGTCTTATAAAGCGTGTGGTGATAAAAAAATGCAGAACTTGCCCTAATACTGACAAAAAACGTACAATCCTTAATAACGATAGCTCCAAAACTTTTTGTAAAATTAAAAATGTTATTTATATGTTAACCTGTGGTTTCTGAAATATGTTGGATGGAACCGTCTCATTGCAAAGAAACAAGCTTAGAGTTCTCATTGATTTAGCGTTCTAGTAAGTCAAAATGCTAAATCACTATATACTTATTTTTTGGTGTAACTGTATTTTATTTTGAAGGCATGTTTAAATACAATTAAATCAAATTAATAAATCGAAATAATCTAAAATATAAACAATCAACTTCCCCTTCTCCAGCGGGCCGCGGTAAAATTAACAAGCATTGACAGGTCCGCGGTGATAAAAATTTCTCCAAATAAAAAGAAAAATTTCAGATAACTTATATTTCGTTTTTGACTTTCAAAAACCTATTTTCGATCAGATCAAATTTCATAATATTTTTGAAAATTTTAAAACTTTATTTCCATTTAAAGATTTAGACATAATTAAAAGCTTCAAATATAATTAATCTCTTGGTAGAAAAATATTTAATTATAATGATATAAGCAAAAATTTAGGGAGGTTTAATATGTCCGATTATGAATATCATTGTAAGGTGGAGAAATATTTTGATTTTGTTGATAAACAACATGAACATATTATTACTGGTAATTTAAATATTATAGAAAAATTAAAACTTAGGAATTTAATGATAAATTCATATTCACTAATTATTCATCTTTCTTCGATAACTTATTTTTGCATTATTATGAAAAATATTATACTCTTAATATTAAATTTGTTTTTAGATTTATTGATGATTTAATTATCTTTAATTTTCAAGATTATACTATTTTATTAAATAATATTTATCATGAGAAATTCTTCTAGCTTCGCAATCATGATGATCATATTGATTTTAATTTTTTGTATTTGAGTATAATAAAAGAATAAAATATTTGCTTTGTTGATTTATAGGATTAAAGAAATTGTTTTAATTTTAATATAAATAAACTAATTACTTGGAATTATAATGTTTTTTGGAACATATATTTTAGTACTAACTAATTCCATATAACTAAATTCTATATAAAATAATTGAGTTCATTGTATATTATAGTAAATAAATTCACTAAAAATTTCTTTGTTAATTTATGTATTTTTTGCCATGTGCAAATCCATTTCAGGCAAATCCGTAATTAATTAAATGTGAAAAACACGCAATTCATGTTTACTTCTCCTTCCTTTTAGAAAATATCTTCAAGTTTTTTAATATTAAATATATTATATATATATTTATATATTAATATATTAAATATATATTAAATATATATTAAATAATATTTATCATGAGAAATTCTTCTAGCTTCGCAGTCATGATGATCATATTGATTTTAATTTTTTGTATTTGAGTATAATAAAAGAATAAAATATTTGCTTTGTTGATTTATAGGATTAAAGAAATTGTTTTAATTTTAATATAAATAAACTAATTACTTGGAATTATAATGTTTCTTGGAACATATATTTTAATACTAACTAATTCTATATAACTAAATTCTATATAAAATAATTGAGTTCATTGTATATTATAGTAAATAAATTCACAAAAAATTTCTTTGTTAATTTATGTATTTTTTACCATGTGCAAATCCATTTCGGGCAAATCCGTAATTAATTAAATGTGAAAAACACGCAATGCATGTTTACTTCTCTTTCCCTTTAGAAAATATCTTTTATTTTTAAAGTTAAGATTAAAAAAGTTTAATTTTCTGCTTTTCAACAAGAAAAATTTTCAATGAATAAAATCTTTCGCGGTTCATGACATATACTGTGATGTATATATTTTATAAAATTTATTAACAGATTATTAACATTGATTATTAACAGATTTCCTTAACATTTACTTCTTTAAGAAGAGATTACGAAATTATTCGTATAATAGTTATGCTACAACTAAATGTCGTGATTGAAAAATAATACAAAATCAAATATAATCCGAATAATCACAAAATGTCATCCACAAAATATATTTTTAATAAAACAGTAGTATAATTGTAAATTAATGAATAAATAAAGATGATAGAGATAAAAAATAAGTTTAAATGACACAACATCGAAGTAATGAAAAGTTATAATCGAAATAATGAAAAAAAAAAATCATTAACGCTTTTAAAAATACCATGAAATTTTTAAGCATAGAAATATTTGGCTAAATTGTTAATTAATTAACATTAATATCATATCATAAATTTAATTAAATCACTCAACCACAAACTAAAATTTTTAACTAACATTAAGTTTTAATCCATGGAAATTTATGATTTTAAAAACATTATTTACATTAACTGATAAGTATAGAATTATTTTATTTCATTTTTGATAAATTGTCTGAAATTAAATAATTTCAACTTAAATCAAGAATAACTTTCTGAAATTTTAAGAAAATAACTTTAAAATAAAAATTATTTTGCAATTAAAAAAAAATCCTGAGAGGGCACGTGCTTTCCTCTACTAATCAGTTTTATAATCAGCTTGTTATCTCTTATCTTCGAGAATACTGATTGATGCCATTGCAATTAGAAATTTACTTTTTGGCCACTCTGAAGGTTTCAAGCGAATGCATTAACGACTTTGCATGCTGTTTGGCGATAAACATCTTGAAAAAAAAATGATAAACGTTGCCACCTGGAGTATACTCCGAACATCATTTACTTGGCGTTAGTTGGAAGTCAAATTGTTGGCATGTAAGAGGCGATAGAGGATAATTCCCTAGCACCCCTCTCCAAGCTCAATCCTAGTACTTCACCCCTCCGATTTTCCTCCTCTGATTTTGACACTTGAAGATTGATTAAGGATTACGCCCACTGAAGAGGGGGAGAAATCTTGGGTCGAGGTAGCTTGAACGGCGATATCACTCTCCCTAAGGCTTGGCCTTATAAATTTAAGAAACAAATAATTTTTCTGGCATGAATTTTTGAAATTTAACATTGATATGTATGATGAGAGCTTTATGGGTAACGTTGTGTGTAATGCTGGTCATTACATATCCGCGGAACAGCGGGATCCTGTAGTGCTTGTCAGGCAATACCAGTGATTTTTTTACAATTTTTTTAGTATATATATATAATTCTTGTAACTTATTTAATAGTGCTAAGTTTTTAACTAATGTGTTTTTTTAAGTGAATGAGGTATTCAAATAGTGATTTGTTTTCTATTTGTGGATGATGAGCAGTGCCCTCTTGTAACGACTCCCAATATTATGACTATGGGTTCGCGTTAGGTCTTGGTTGTTCGTGTCTGACTTACATTTTTTTGACTAATATTTCATGCTAATATTAGGATTTTTTTAAATTTACGTAAACACTTAATTGTAATTAAATGATGATACTTGAATTCGAATGCCAATTTCCCCCCCCCCCTTTTTTTTCCGACCCTGTAGTTCTGTGCAGTAATTTTTTTTCCTTTTATAGTATGTCATAATACATAAATTTATTACATACTTTTTTTGATTTTTGCAGAGTATGAGTACTCGTTGCATATGTGAAGTATAAATGTACACCTCAGGCTATCATAATTTTGTTATGATTTTGTGTTGTAATTATTTTTGTGTTTACAAATTTTTCATGCTGAATCTGCTAATTGTACATTTTTGTTCAGCAAATTTTTTAGGCAATGCTATGTGTGATGTTTCAAGGCCTTGTCTTGTTTTTTTTTTTTTTTTACTAGGCATTGTTTTTTTCTTCCAAGGTTAAGTGAGATTAATTTTTGTGATTCTTTCGCGTGTTAAGGTTCCGTACAGTTAGTTGTGTTAAGTTTTTAAGTTTAATGTTTTGCCTAGGCTTTTGCTTTTCTCTTTCATTAATTTAATGTTTTTGCAAGTTTTTTTCTAATCTAAGTATTAATTTTTGTGCACTTATTTTATCTCACTAATGACTTTGAGTTTGTTAGGTATACATTTGATGTATCCAATTTTTTTTTTGTCGTTTTAACTCGGATTAATAATTATCGATCTTATTTGATTGGTTTAGTGTTTCTTTCAAAATTCACTTAATGGATTGTTGTACAAATTTTTTTTCATTCGTTAAACTCGGAGTATTCTCAGTCTACAACGGTAGCCTGATTTTTTTGTTTGTTTGCAATTTTCCAATTTTTTTCTCATTCTAATGTCTGCAAACAAATCAATTTTTTTTTTCATTCCTTCTTACAAGGAACAATTTGAGTTAATGATTTTACCTCAAAATTATTTTCACATTAATAAGTGAATAGGCGACAGGGTTTGGCATAAAGGCCTAATATATAAACTTCATATGTTAAATATCCCAATAGATTACATTCAACTAATCAACTCATACCTTACTAAAAGGAAATTTCAAATAAGACTTAATAACTGTATCTCAACCACTAGAAATATTTACGCTGGTGTACCACAAGGGAGCATATTAGGCCCCATACTTTATATTTTATACACATCAGACTTCCCCAAGCAAGATAACGAAGTGCACGAGCTCAGTGCCTATTATGCAGACGATACAGCAATAATCTCAAAATCTCGCGACCCAAACAATGCAATTAAAAAATCACAAACCACCTGTGCAAACATAGAAGAATGGTGTAATAACTGGAGAATCAAAATTAATGCTGAAAAATCACAGTTACTATTTATTAGAAAAAATAAGACCAAAGTTCCAATTACTGAAAATATCACCCTGTTTAATGAAGTTATTCCTATAGTTAATAATGCCAAATACCTAGGAGTCACCATAAATAATAAATTATCATGGAATGAACATATATCATTAACAATTAAAAAAGCAAAAAAAGCTTTCTTTGCACTCAAATACCTATTAAACTCCTATTCAAGTCTATCGTTAAATAATAAAAGACTACTTTATATAATGTGCATTAGACCCATCTTAACGTATGGCTCCATTGCTTGGGGAACAGCATGCAAAACATTTCTTAAAAAATTACAAGTATTTGAAAATAAATCACTTAGAAAAATTACAGGGGCACCCTGGTGCATGAGAAAGGATGACATTTTTAATTGTTAGTTAGTTAGTTATTAGTTATTGGCGCAAGAGCCAGTTGTGGCTATATCGCACCTACAACTTGGTTTTTATTAAATATCTATATTGATGTATCAAAACCAATGGCTTTAAGGTATGTGAAAATGTTGTCGTGGGGGCTGTTACCAATTAATAAAATCAATGATGGATTAAAGCAACCGAATTGGCGTTGTCTCTGAATTTTAAATTTGCTACATTTGGTTAAAATATGTTTCACAGTGAGCGGTTCCTTACAATGGGAACACTCAGGAGCAGGCTCATTTAGTAGGAGATGTCTGTGAGTAATACGAGTATGACCGATACGTAAACGGTTTAAAACAACTTCTAGCTTTCGAGGTAGATTAAGATGTGTATAAGGTTGTAGTTTATAATAGATACTATGTAGTTTATTATTTGTCTCATTATTCCAGTTTTTTTGCCATTCTGAATACAAAGTACATTTGATAATATTTTTAACATCCGATAACGTTGATTTGTGATTAGTTAGGTTATTTGTTGAATTTGCCGCCCGGTCTGCTAATTCATTTCCTAGAATGCCAGTATGTCCAGGTATCCATGAAAAAATCACGTTGTACCCAGAAAGTTTTAAAGCGTTGTAGAGATGAAAAATACAATTGATAATGGAATGAGGTTTATGATTACAATTTAACAATGTTTCAATACAGCTTTTTGAATCGCTATATATATACCATTTCTTTAATGGTTGAGATGAAACAAACTGTAAAGCCAAGAATATTGCGTGGGCCTCACTTGTAAATACTGAACAGGATGGGTGAAGTTTTTCTGAAACAATGGATCCATTAGCCACAACAGCTGATGCCGTGTGACCATTAGTTTTTGAGCCATCAGTAAAGACCGGATTAAAATCTGCGTATTGCTCTCGGTGGTAATTAAAAATTTGTTGATAAATAATGGATGATGTTTGTTCTTTAGTCTTTCCTTTAAAAATGTCGATGAAAGGGAAATTTATACCAATCCAGGGAGGATGCGGTTCACATACTGGTAAAATATCAAAATCCTCGATGGTAAAATCTGATAAAAGTTTTTTCATCCTAAGTCCAAAAGTTGGAACGCAGGATGGTCTATGATTAAAAAGAGTTTCGTAGGCTGGCGTTAAAATCTTAGGAAACATGGGATGATTAGGGTGACTCTTGACATGAAAATAATAATTTAAAGCAAGTTTTGCTCGGCGTAAAATGAGGGATGGTTCATGATTTAGAGCTAACAAGCTTTGAATTGGCGAGGTACGAAAAGCCCCTGTAGCAATGCGAATTCCTTCGTGGTGAACTGTGTCTAGGTAACTTAAAACAGATTTTCTAGCAGATCCATATATAATAGATCCATAGTCAATTTTTGAGCGAATGATACTGCGATAAATTTTAATCATTGATTTGGTATCTGCACCCCAAGAGCAGTTCGTTAAAACTTTGAGTATGTTTAATTTCCTTTCACAATTTTGTCGCAGATAGTTAATGTGAGATTTAAAAGTTAATTTTGAGTCAAAAATTATGCCCAGAAATTTTACTTCAGGTAAAACTGGTATACGGTAGCTATTGAGAAATAATTCTGGATCAGGATGAAGACCTCGTTTACGACAAAAGTGAATGCAAGAAGTTTTGTTAGGTGAAAAAGTAAAACCATTACTGTCTGCCCACTGTAATACTTTATTAATTGCATATTGAAGCTGTCTTTCTATTGTGTGCATATGGGTTGCTTTGCACGAAATCCGAAAATCATCGACAAAGAGTCTACCGTCCACAGAAGGGGGTAAAAGGAATAAAATTTTATTTATTTTGATTAGAAATAAAGTGACGCTAAGAACACTACCCTGAGGAACACCCTCTTCTTGAGTGTAAATGTCTGAAAATATAGGATTTAAAAACACTTGAAAAGTTCTTTCTGCTAAAAAATTTTGAATAAAATAAAATAAATTCCCTGTTATATCATAATCTAGAAGATCTCGCAGAATACCATACCGCCACGTTCGGTCGTATGCTTTTTCGATATCAAAAAATACTGCTACCAGATGCTGTCTTTTCAAGAATGCTTCTCTTATCTCAGTTTCTAAAAGTATGGCATTATCAGTAGTAGAACTGCATTTCCTAAAACCAGTCTGTTTGTAAGATAAAATATTTCGAGATTCTAGCAAATAGGTAAGCCTAGCATTTAAAATCCGTTCTAATAGTTTGCATAAACAGCTAGTAAGAGCTATGGGCCGATAGTTATTAGGATTTTTGTGGTCTTTTCCTGGTTTGGGGACAGCTATTACGTATGATTTGCGCCAGTTAGAGGGAAATCTTCTCTCGATCCAAATTCTATTGAAAAAATTTAAAATTATTTGTAGATGTGTATCTGAAAGGTGCTTAAACATATTACTGTGTATATTATCAGGGCCAGGAGAAGTGGGTTTACAACGTTTAATTGCCATTTTAAGTTCTGTTAAAGTTATTTTTGAATTATAATCATTGATTGGCTCGGATGGACATTTAAGTATTGTTTTTTCAGTTATTGCTTTATATCTTTGAAAGGAGGTTGGATAATTTGTGTGGCTGGAATTCTGAGAAAAGCTTTCAGCAAGAGTGTTAACTATTTCTTTTTTATCAGTTATTTTGCGGTTATTTAGTTCAAGATGAGTAACAGGGGAAGTTGCATAATGACCAGATATTGTTTTAATCTTTTTCCAAACTTCTTTAGATGTAGTATTACTGTTTATTCCACTGACGTATTCAATCCAAGATTTCTTTTGGCTTTGTCTTCGAGTTTTCCTTGCTATTGCTCGGGCCCGTTTGAATGCAATCAAGTTTTCTTGCGTGGGATATTTACGGAATTTTCTCCAAGCCTGTTTTTGGAATTTGTGAGTTTGGCCACATTCCTTGTTCCACCAGGGTTTTGTATATTTAGGGCAGTTAGGAGAAGTGTAAGGCATTGACTGTTCAGCTGCTGATATGAGGGCATTAGTTATTTCGGTTGTGGCTTCGTCAATAGTTCCTGTTTCTATTATATGTTCATTGAATGTAAGAGATTTATAAAACATTGTCCAATCTGCTGCTGCGATGCAGAGTCTAGGTAATCGATAGATACTATTTTGAGATGGTACAGACATTTCTATAATGATAGGAAAGTGATCACTGTGGTGAAGGTAGTTGTCAACAAAAAGCTCTAAAAGCGGGTATATATGAGGAGAACAAATGACTAGATCAATAGAATGAAAAGTTCTAGAAGGGAAATGAAAATGAGTTTTTTCATTTTTATTTAGTAAACATAATTGATGATCATTGATGAGTTTCTCTATCTGGTGACCACGAGAATTTGAATAGGCGCTACCCCACAATGGGTTATGCCCATTAAAATCTCCCATGATGATGAATGGTGACGGTAGTTGAGTAATTAGATTGTCAAGGTCAGATTGTGGTATTACCTGATTTGGTGGTAAATAAATACAGCATACCGTGATAAGTGATTGAATGAAAATTTGAACCGCAACAGCTTGTAGAGGAGTTACTAATGAAACAGTAGAAAACGGAGAGCTTTTAAATGTTAAAAGTGAAACGCCGCCGCATGCTTTGTTACCTTGTATGAAATCCTTTCTTGAATTAGTATACCTATGTATATTTCCCTTATGAGATGGTTTAAGGAATGTTTCTTGGAGACAAAAGCATATGGGATTGTGTTTATCAATTAGGCTTTTAATGTCTATTAAATTTGTGTAGAAGCTTCTGCAATTCCAATTTAAAAGTTTTGCCATTATTTATTTTGCAGATTTAAACTTGTTGTTTTTAGGCATAAGGTTAATTGGAGTCTCCATTCCCTTCTCTATTTGCATGTCCGAATCAGTTCCGTTATCAGTGCTCATATCTTCAGATTGTTCTAGTTTACTGTTGGATAATTTGTTCCTATTTTTATTGAAACGATTTTGTTTACTTTTCGAAACAAATTTAGGTTTGCTTAATTGTGGTGTCTGGGTTAATTTTTTGTGCAAAACATTTACTAGCTGTGGAGTTAGTTTCAGATATTGATTTTTTCCAGTATTGATTTGTGAAGATGTTGATTGAGGGGAATCAGATTTTACAGATTTATGTATTTGATGAGACGGTATGATTTTTGAAGAAGAGGTTGTTTGTTGAGGTGTTTGTACTTCTGCTTCGATTACGTTACATTGTATGCCGATGGATTTAGTTATCTTTGAATTGGTGACAGCTGCAGCATACGAAATATTAGGGCGTGGCTGTGAGTTTAAAAATTTAGATTTAGCTTCAGTGTAGGATAGATTTTGCGTAACTTTAATGCTTATAATTTGTTTCTCTTGCTTCCATTTTTGACACATTCGAGAGTTAGCGGAGTGGGGTTCATGGCAATTTATGCATTGTTCTGGTAACGTGCAGGATTTGAAGTTATGCCCTGTCTGACCGCAGCGAGAGCAGGTTTCTTTGCCTCGGCAGCTGTTGGTGGAGTGGCCAAACTTCTGGCATTTAAAACAGCGAAGTGGATTTGGTATGTATGGTCGGATTTTACAATTTCTATAGCCAGCTTTAATGTCCGTAGGTAAACTTGCTGTGTTGAAAGTTAGAATCAAGTGTTGTGTAGGAACTATTTCATCGCCCTTTCTTATTGTTATATGTCGTACATCAATTACACCTTGACTAGAGAAGCCTTCAATTATTTCAGAGGTTGGGAGAAATTGTAGTGTTTTTTCTGTTATAACGCCTTTTGATATGTTTAATGTCTTATGGGGTGCTACAGTAATAGGAACATTGCCAAGTTTATTTGATTTTAAAAGTAGGGTAGTCTGCTTTACAGAACTAGTTTCCACTAACAAGTCGCCAGAGGGCATAGCACGAACATTTTTTGGATTACCTATTTGAGTTTCTAGAGACTTTTGTACGAGAAATGGTGATAAAGAAGAAAGTTTCTTTACTGTTGAGCTAAGTATCAGATATTTAGCTTTTGTAGGGTCATAATTAGAGCATGTAGACAAGTCAAATCTGGGTGAAGTTTTTCCGAAACTGGGTGATTCAGTAGGTGTAGCCATATCAAATAAAGATGTTCATCTGGACACTCTCATGCCCACCACCGAGCCCAACAAGGGGAACAGAAACACCGGCTCTGATTTCACCAGCCTCAGTGTTCTTGTTCAGAGTAGCTCCAGATATAGCACTACACCAAGGGAGTGTGGATCCGCCAAAGCTATCAGAGCTCAGGGGCACTCCCCTGCTGCAGCACTAGTCCCGAGCAAGGTACGAAATGCCCCTACCAGCCGATTGAAAGTGAGGGGGACCTAACCTCCTTCCACTCGTCTACAGTGAAGCTCGGGCCAAAGAGTACACAGTCTACCAACTCCGAGATGAAAATGCCCCCTTGGGCGCCACACTCGTATGAGAGAATAGACAGGTAGCTCCAGGCTCCCGTTTTCCACCTTACGAGACGCAGCACACGGCAAACGTGCTGGTCAGCAAAAGCTAACGTTGTTAGTCTGTAAGCTTTATGGGAAAGTTTATTATTTAAAATAAATAGGTGAAACATGATAAATCAGGAAATCCGACAAAAACAGTAAAACACAAACAAAAATCTGAAGATCTATAATCTGTAAATGATAAACAGTGTTTTTGAATGAAATGAAATAAAATTCGTTCACTAGGTCAATATAAATATTTGATAAAAAGTCGGAAACTCAAAACAGGACCGTCGCAAGAGCGAAATGGAAAAATGCTCAGGTCCAGCTCGGGGCCCCGGGTGCGCCGTGCCCGTCACACAAGAGTGTGCCCCTGGGGGGATCAATGACACAGAAACCGCAAAAAAGGTATAATCAAAACCTATAATCTGCAAATAATAACCAGATTTTTAAATCTGGAAATAATGACTAGATTTTTAAAGTAATTTAAATAAATGTTCGCTCACTAGGTCAATGAAATTATAAAGTGAATGTCAGAAACTCAAAACAGGACCCTCGCAAGAGAGAAATGGAAGAATGCTCAGGTCCAGCTCGGGGCCCCGGGTGCGCCATACCCGTCACACAAGAGTGTGCCCCTGGGGGTATGACATTTTTAAAGATCTAAAAATCACACCACTAACTAACTACCTGGAAATTAGAAAAGCTAAATTTTACAAAAAAGCCCAAGATTGTGATGCAGCCAATTTTAAAGACCTATTCAAATTAGAACTAATTATCGATAACATCAACCACAGTCCCTTCGACAAATTTCCTACTATCCGACGGCATTATGTCCAAGTTCCATAACTAATAATTACGAATCGCAGTTGCTGCACTGTGCACCAATGAAGCCCTTGTTGAATAAGTTCAATGTTCAGTGGTAATAGCATTTTTAAATTAAAAATTGTTTGGAACAATAGTTTTTTCTAGGTTATTAATTTTTAATGTGTATACTGTTCTTCTATATTGCTAAATGTTATTGAGAAATACTGATTGATTTTTTATAATTGGTGGTGTTTATTTACATTTTGAAATAATTAATAGCAATGTTTTAATTTTTTTCTAATAGTTAAAGTTATTGGTTTTAAGCAAGTTATATTGTTATATGATTCATATTAATTATTAAGTCATTCAACTCAGAGTAATAATTTTTTTAATTGTGTTTCTTGATATTATGAGTTTCTTAGGTTTCAATATTTACATTTTTCATAATGTTAGCAAAATGTTGTGAATTATTAAGGTATTATTATTAATGGTTTAATTTGATACTATACTTTTATTTCAAATGTTGTACTGTATAGGTAAATAGTAATGTTTTTAACAGTAATCATTAAGTTCAATATTCTATTTGTTTGTAAGCAATTTTGTTAGATGACCCCTATTCTCACCCGAAGTAGAACTATTAGTGTAATTACTAAAATGACTAATAATAGTAATGATATAGGTGCTTGTAAGCAAGCACCAAAATTTAATTTCTCAATACCTGAATTTTCAGATAACTCTCAAAACATAAGTTTGTTTGTCAACCAAATTAAAGATCTAATAATATTAATTCATTTTGAAAATCATGCATCGTTATAATTTTTGGCAAAATTTGCTTTTCATCCCTCCCCTATTGTAAGTGATAGTGATATCACTCTCCCTAAGGCTTGGCCTTATAAATTTAAGAAACAAATAATTTTTCTGGCATGAATTTTTGAAATTTAACATTGATATGTATGATGAGAGCTTTATGGGTAACGTTGTGTGTAATGCTGGTCATTACATATCCGCGGAACAGCGGGATCCTGTAGTGCTTGTCAGGCAATACCAGTGATTTTTTTACAATTTTTTTAGTATATATATATAATTCTTGTAACTTATTTAATAGTGCTAAGTTTTTAACTAATGTGTTTTTTTAAGTGAATGAGGTATTCAAATAGTGATTTGTTTTCTATTTGTGGATGATGAGCAGTGCCCTCTTGTAACGACTCCCAATATTATGACTATGGGTTCGCGTTAGGTCTTGGTTGTTCGTGTCTGACTTACATTTTTTTGACTAATATTTCATGCTAATATTAGGATTTTTTTAAATTTACGTAAACACTTAATTGTAATTAAATGATGATACTTGAATTCGAATGCCAATTTCCCCCCCCCCCTTTTTTTTTTCCGACCCTGTAGTTCTGTGCAGTAATTTTTTTTCCTTTTATAGTATGTCATAATACATAAATTTATTACATACTTTTTTTGATTTTTGCAGAGTATGAGTACTCGTTGCATATGTGAAGTATAAATGTACACCTCAGGCTATCATAATTTTGTTATGATTTTGTGTTGTAATTATTTTTGTGTTTACAAATTTTTCATGCTGAATCTGCTAATTGTACATTTTTGTTCAGCAAATTTTTTAGGCAATGCTATGTGTGATGTTTCAAGGCCTTGTCTTGTTTTTTTTTTTTTTTTACTAGGCATTGTTTTTTTCTTCCAAGGTTAAGTGAGATTAATTTTTGTGATTCTTTCGCGTGTTAAGGTTCCGTACAGTTAGTTGTGTTAAGTTTTTAAGTTTAATGTTTTGCCTAGGCTTTTGCTTTTCTCTTTCATTAATTTAATGTTTTTGCAAGTTTTTTTCTAATCTAAGTATTAATTTTTGTGCACTTATTTTATCTCACTAATGACTTTGAGTTTGTTAGGTATACATTTGATGTATCCAATTTTTTTTTTGTCGTTTTAACTCGGATTAATAATTATCGATCTTATTTGATTGGTTTAGTGTTTCTTTCAAAATTCACTTAATGGATTGTTGTACAAATTTTTTTTCATTCGTTAAACTCGGAGTATTCTCAGTCTACAACGGTAGCCTGATTTTTTTGTTTGTTTGCAATTTTCCAATTTTTTTCTCATTCTAATGTCTGCAAACAAATCAATTTTTTTTCATTCCTTCTTACAAGGAACAATTTGAGTTAATGATTTTACCTCAAAATTATTTTCACATTAATAAGTGATATTTTTAAATACTCATTTATATTTTTTCTCCATAATGCTATGTTTCTGGAGATTAGTTTTACATTCTACTTCAGGTAGAGTGATTCCTTTTTGATACGGGTATGTAATGAGTATCGTATACATTAGCATACAACAATGCTTGTTATGTTAATTTGTTTTTCAGGTTTGACTATTGAATGTCAACAGTTTGTTTCATGCTACAAACAATTAAGATTGTTTTTTTGTGTTTTCTTCCTTTATTTAGCAAACAATTAAGATTGTATTTTTGTGTTTTCTTCCTTTATTTAGCAAACAATTAAGATTGTTTTTCCAGATCAGCCATATAAAGCTGTTAATGTGTATGTTTCGTTTTGTAATACTATTTGTTTGTATGTTTTATGTTAAGGCCACAGCTTTCCTCATTTTAGACTAATGTACTATCAAATTGTTTGACATGTAGTTAGTTCTTGGTGTAGTTCTGGGTCGGATTCGGCCCTAGACTCTTCCCCCACAAACGAACAAAAGGCATTGTTAGGAGCGTCTCAAAGGAACACCTGCTACTAAATGATGGTCAAGATGACCCACCTAACACGCTCAAAATGTTTCCCCCGCAGAAGTAGAGAGGCTATAGGGTTATCTTTTTTAAGGGTATGTTCTGGCGCGTTTGATAATAAGCCATGAATATTTTAGCTTTCTCGTTATAGCCATGAAAAGAGGTTAATATAATATTTTGGCATGCTTGTAATAGTGGAATAGAATTAGCATCGTAATTTGGCGATTTTAGTGAAAATAGTACTTGGTAGAATAATTGTAGATCATTTGCAACAATGTCAGCCACAAGTGCGGTCGCAAGGAAAAATTTTTTTTTTCTTAGTTCCCAAAGAGGAGGTAGAATTCTCGTATACGACGACCATACCTACAAACTGAAACGCCAACGCAACGGAATAGAATTTTGGCGGTGCAGGCACCTTCAGCCTCATTGCTCTGCACGCCTCCGAACAGAAAATAATGAGATAATTTCAGAAGGAGGGTACCATAACCATGAAGATGACTCTAAGATGATCAAGGAATGGCTATTCACGAAGGACATGGAACGACAAGCTGTTGAACAAAATACTGTTTCTGTAAAGAGATTGTACGAGTAAGTCTATATTTGATTATGTCTTTATAATGAATGTAAAGTTCATGTTTAATTAACGCCATAAAAAAATCTTGCATTTATATTTTGTTAACTGTTAAATTTAATAAAAATTAAATATTTTTAAGAACTATGCGTATAATATTTAATTAGCTAGATAATTCATAGACAGAATTCAGCAGAAAAGGAAATATTTTTAATGAGTTATAATTAAAATGCTAGTGAAATTAATATGCTAGTGAAAATTGAGGTTCGACTTCACTATCAATAATGGTAATCAATTAAAGGAATTCACTATGAATGTGGTCAAATAAATTAAAAATAAAAAAAATCAAAATAAAATGTCTAAAGTCTTTTTTAAAGGAATTTAGAAATATCTATAATTAAAATTTCTTCAGATAATTTTATATGAAGCATGATATACAATATTGTTATTTAAATACTATCTAAAAGGAAATTAAAGGTTGCACAAAAAGCTATGTATTTAAAATAATCTATTTTAATAATTTCAAAAATTTTTTGTTTTTTTATTTCAATGATAAATTTATATATATATATATATATATATATATTGAATTCGCATGTGTCCATCTCACCCTATTGATAAATCTACGTAAAAAATAACAATTTTCAAAATTATAATTAAGTTTAGTACGTAAAAGTAAAAATAAATGCAAACTAAGTATAAAGAAATCTAATTTTAAGCAATAATCTATTTTGCATATTTTATTAAAATAAAGTTTTGTTGACGAAATTATTCTGTCGACATTGGCGATTGGATACACCTTGGCTATTGCATTGGCATTTGCTGGACAAAAGCGCTTATGGTTTTTTTGTAGAAAATAATAAAGATTTATTTTTCAGTTTTAAATTATAAGATAATTTTTTTTTTTAAATTATAATATTAATATATATTATTTAATATATAATTATAGCATTTATAGCAATAGGAAAGAAAATTTAATTAATACAAAAAGTACGTTTTTGTTAAACGTTTGTTTTGTTTAATTAATACAAATGTTTAATTGTTGAAAAAAAAATTTCAAAGATTAAAATGAAAAGAATCAAGCTTAGTTCAGAATTTTAGGAATTAAAAAAAACATATCATATAACAACTTCCTATAAAATTGATAAGAAAATAAATTTCGTCATTTTAGAAAAAATTTACACACTCAGATATGGATATTTTTAAACATTCAAAAAGAAATTAATATTTTTTCTTGGATCTTCCTCCACTCAAAAATTTTTTATTTTATGTTTAGACTATATACATTTTAAGATGATTTTCTCATTGTTAACATGAAAGTGTGTGTTATGATCATAATTATAATTGGGTACTTGCAACTAACAACATGGTTGTGCATGTTATATTATGTGTTTGTATCTTTAAAGCTAGGGTTTAGTATCATGCTGAATCATTTTCCAGATTTTTAGGTGTGGATGTGATTAGGCTGCAGTTGAAAACTGTATATTTATACAATCCATGAAGCTATTAATAATACTTAGCTGTTGTATTATCAAAGCAAACTGAAAGCATATTTTTACAATGAGTAGTAACATTTGATATTGTTAATCTCGGAAAAAAATCTTTTTTCTCACATCTTGTGGAATATAAAAAAATGTGAATTTCTAACATCCACAGTGAATTTGTTTTTTCTTCAATTTATCAACTGGGCAAATTAAATTATTGGAATTAAACTGTAGATTTATGTTTAAATATATATATATATATATATATATATATATATATATATATATAAGCTAAAAAATTGAGGGGGAAAATGTATATATATATATATATATATATATATATATATATATATATATATATATATATATATATATATATATATATATATATATATACACACAGAAGTGCGAACATGATCATTAATTAACAAATTAGATATTCTAATGTAAACATGACAAGTTACAACTTCCCTTACTAAAAAGAGAAGAAGAAAAAAGTTTAAGCTGAGAAAAAGAGTGTTTATCTTCATAAATATTTGTCTCATTTGTAAGCAAGTTTGCTACTTTGTTGAAAGGGCAAATAATATTTTGATTTCTCAATAGTTTGAAGTTGATTTTTACTTTGTTTATTTTCATAGTGAAGCAGTTGGAAAACATGCAACATCCCTGGAGGCTGCTGCCACAATACCCAGATTCCCCACAATAGAAAAGAAGATGTACAGAGCCAGGCGTGCCCTAATACCTGTCCTCCCACATAATATAGATGAAATTCACCTAACAGAAGATTGGCAGAACACAACAGATGGCCAAAAATTCCTCTGTATAGATGATGGCCAAGGAGAAGAAAGATTTCTGGTAAATATAAAAGCAATAATATCTAAATATTGTAGAACAAAAAAAAAATATCTGAATTTTTAAATTGCTCTGTTTATAAATTGCTTCTGCTATGATTGTACATCACTTATAATAATTTTTATGCTCCATAATAACATCCCATTTGTTAGTTTAATTGAAATAAAACTTGTTTAATCATAGAAAATTGATTTAACAATTTAATAAAATACTGATTGATATAATTGATTTAACAATTGATTATTTGTCATCATAAGAGGTAAATCAGTAATAATTATTATTAACTTAATATATTGTGTCCTATTGCACTGTGCAATATGTAATAAAATGCTTAAAAGGACTTCATATAAGAGATTAAAATTATAAAATTTGTGGAAAAATTGATCAATTCACAATTGAGTGTTGTAAAAGTTTCTGTAAAATTTCATAAAAAAATATTCTCGAATTTCATCAGACCAAAAAAAACTTGTTACATTTATTTACAAACTTATAAAAACTATTCTACACGTGAAAGGAAACTCTACTAAATATTACTAATTAGAAAAATTAGAATATTTACAATAGGTAAAGATTTTTTTTTGAAAGTGTGCAATGACTTTTTTGCGATAAAGTTTTTGTAACTTTTTGATGATTGATTTCTTACAAATAAACTTCTACTTTGTTTTTAAAATTTTCCATGCAGTTTTGCTAAGAATAGAGTACATTTTTTTATTTTCAAAAATTCATTCTGAAATATTCATTTTAATTAATAGATAGTCTTATTTCATTGAAATAAGTGTACCAACACTTTTGTGAGTCACTGTATTTACATTTCAATGTAAAGCTGTACTGTTTACTGTATATTATCTTAACAGTGCTTTTTTAAAAATCCATTGCTCATGTTTTCTTTAAACCAATATCTGAAATCAAATTTTTAAGTTATGTTTTTGTATGAATTAGCATTATTATTTTAAGAGATTCAGTATACAAAAATAAATGTCACAAATGTAAAATTGTCTATTTTTTTTTGTTGTTAACTTTATAGAGAAAAAATAAGATAAAACTCTTTAAAGTTTATACTTTTTTTTCGTTTAGCAGCAGAATTTTATGTGGCATTCTAGCTCAACAGAGCTGTAATGAAACACATTATGATGCAAGCAAAGTATCGCTAAGTTGATGATATTTTAACTGTTTGGCGATACATTTTTGTCTAAAAAAAAGAGGATAGAATGGATGAAATAATTTAAATTAAGAAAATTAATAAATATTTATATTAGTGAAATGAAAAAAAATATTATCTAAGAAAAAAATTGGTGGGTGGCCACCATGTATTATTTCATAGTGGTGTGAAAAGGGGATTTAGTGGTCTCAAACTAGTAGACTACTCATGATCTCGAACACCGATATCAATAATGATACGAAAGAGGTTTTAAAAAAATGGCTATAAGACTTAATAACTGAAATGTTTATTTCAAAAAATTAACTAAGTCATTTTGAAATCATGTGTATAGATGTGAATGAAAGAAAAGTTATGTACAAATTAAATATAAAGTATGAATACAAATCAAAATGTATTTTCATTATTAAAAATTATCAATAGATTTACAACTTGATTGTTTCAGATTACAAAAAGTAAAATCTGTTTTTTGTTTTCTTTTTTTTAATGCTGAAAAAAAGTTTCATGGTATTACATGAAGATGCATGGACATAATATGTGTATAGTAAAAGACAAATAAAAATTTTTACAGGTTTTCTGTACAGAGAAAAATTTGAGGGAATTGTGTGCAGCAGAAAAAATCTGGCTGGATGGTACTTTCAAAATAGTTCCAACTCTTTTTACCCAACTGTATACCATCCATGCCAGATTTATGGGGGTGATGTTTCCTTTTGCATTCGCTCTACTCCAAGATAAGCGGAAGGAGACTTACCTCCGTCTTTTCCAGCAGATGAAAGCCAAAGCAAGAGAGATTGGCCTCAACTTTTCACCTGCCTCCTGTATGTTAGATTTTGAAGTGGGAGTAATCACAGCCCTAAATGAAGAATTTCAAGAAATTTCAGTCAAGGGCTGTTACTTCCACTTTGCTCAAAATGTTTGGAGGAAGGTAAATATAACCTGTCATTAAACTTTAATTTATGTTATCATTGTTTTCAGTTAGTGAACTCTCATTCAGTATGTTAAAGTGAAATCTACTCTGTTATTTATATAAATAGATGAAGAATAATTTAAATCATAAAAAATTATTGCTTTGATAAAAATAAATACATAACATATAATTTATATTATAAGTGCACATGTAATATTTCAGAATCAAGCTTTTAAGTATAAACAGTATAAAAACAATATGATTTATATGAAATACACATTGTTGTCAGGAATGAAAATTACAGTTAAGAAATTGCTGTAAGCAAAAACATGTAACTCGGTTGCATTAGTTATTTCATTGTTGGCTAAGATGTTAATTGGATACAAGGTTTTGTTCGAATGCTGTAATAGGTAAGTTTAACCATGTGTAAAATAGGCTTTATAACACTCAAAGTGAGCTTCGATTGTAAGTAATTTATATCTCCTTTTTAAAATAAATCGTCAAACACCTCAAGTGTTTAAAAAATTATTCACTTTAAAAAAAAAAAATTGACAGGACTTTCCCATTCAGATGAAGTTTATTGATAAATGAGCAATTTTTATAATTAAATAAACTTACAGTATTTTTAGTAGTCCAAACTATGCAGCATTGAAGTAACTTTCCAAACTTTAAAATATCATATGGGTAATGCTTTTCATTTCAGAAAATAATATGACATTTTGCACAATTTTCAAAACATAATTTAGCATTGCTGTCCAATCACATTACAGTTATTAGTTAACCATAATGTCTCAATATTTATTTAAAATAAAGGCTTTGCTGTAATCCTAGCTTTTTTTAGGCCTGGCTACAATGTGGTAAAAAAAATAATCAGTAGATTAGTTAAATAAGTATATAAACATTGGTTACAGATTGGTGTCTATATAAAAAATATAAAAAACAAATATTTTCTTAATTCATCTTTAATTAATTCTTTTAGGTGCAAAAATTGGGGCTAGTTCACAATTTTAGAAATGACAATGTCACAAAAAAGTGGATTAAGAGACTGGTGGCACTTCCATTAGTGCCACCAGAAGTGATGGGCGAGGCTTTCATCTGGCTGGAAGGAGAAGCATCTCCAGGGATTCCTACAGACCAAATGCATGCTTATATGATCAAAACGTATTTAGATGAAATGGAATCAAAATTTGACTTGTGAGTATTTTCATTTTTACTTATAAAAACTGAAATTGTAACATGTAACTTATCATATGCATGTTGTCCTTCACAAAGTAAAATATAAGTTCTATTCTAAATGTTCTCTACGATTGATATAAATAAGTTCTGAATATATACGATGGATCTTAAATAAGTTCTTCTACGATGAAAAAAAATCTTCAAAAATATAGTAGTCGAGTGTAAGAGTTCAAAAATCTGAAATGTCTTCAAAACCTGGTATTTAATAATAAGCTTTAAAGAAGAAAAAAAGCTTCTGAAACTTCAAAAAATTTTATTCGTTTTAGTGTGTAAACAAAAGTTTTACATTTTATGTTGCATGCAGAGATAAGGTATAATCTTATTTCAAACTTAAAAGATATAATTTATATATAGCTACAGAATAGAAAAATAAAGATTTTACATGTTTTTACCATATGAAGCTATCAAATATCTAATTTTGGAAGGTTGAAATTTTGTTTTAAATATTTTTTAAAGTTGCCCAGTTAAATATAAAAATTGAGAAAACATTAAAAATTTAAGACGACTCTATACAGCGGAAGAAACTTATCGCAAATTCTGTTTCACCTCTGTAACTAATTTAAAATATAGAAGCCCTCTTAAGTAGGAAAAAAATAATTTTTACATCTGACTGCTAAGGATGCATGAAATATTCAGTTATAAGTAAATCTAGCAAAAGGTTCAATTATGGAAAATAATTTCATTTTTCCTATTTATGAAATGGCTAATTTACAAAGTATTTTAAGGCTTCTTTTCAAAATTATTTAATTTATTAGAAGTGACGAGCAAAAATGCATGCAAATGACGAGCATCTATTGACGAGCAACACTTGCACAAGTACTAGCAACTGAGTAACTATACATTAAAATTCCTCTAACAATACTCTAAAATTTGTTTTTACTTAAGAATCTTTTAGGTAAAATCAAAGCTTTGCAATTTTTACCTGTCATATATCATATTACTCAAATACTTTTTTAGGGCCATCTGGAACCACTATGAGAGTGAAAATGAGAGGACGAATAATAACCTTGAGGGGTGGCACTCAAAAATTAATAAACGTGCTTCATCTCGGCTGAATATTTTCGCAATGATTACATTGTTGCGAAATATTCAAGTCGAGAATGAAGGAACCATGATGATGCTGCGTGCTGGCAGAGCACGGCCACCCCAACAAAGGAAGAAATATCGTTGTTTAAACAATAAATTAAAGATTGCAAAAGAACACTATGCAAATCACAGCATTACACTGGAAAACTATATTGATCACGTTGCCCATTTGTGTCCACAAGTGGGAAACGAATAAAGTTTCTAGGGCTAGGATGCTGATAACAATTTTTTTTCTTTCATTTTTCTGCACAGGATATTGTTTACGGGTTTTTTATTAATTTATAATTAATTTCATCTAAACGCTTTATTAATTTTTATTATTTTTACAAATTCTTAACTAGCAACAACATCCTGGTTCTGGTAATGATCTAGTATAGTTTTCCAGTTAATTGATCTTGGTTATTTTTTAATTTAAGAAACTAATTTTTTTTTAAAATTTAAATACTTTTAATTCAAAATTTCTTTAATTCAAAATAATTTTAAAAAATTATAACTTTGCTTTGCATAGTTTTCTTTTGTAACCTTTTTTTTCTTCGATTATTCGTTCCTCTCATATATTTACTCTCATATTCCTCCTGTACAACAGTAACAATTTCTTGTGAATTCCTCCTGTAACAATTTTTTTGTGAATTGTAATGATGATGTGCATTGTATTGATGATGTACCTTTGATATGCATTGTAATATGTATATTGTAATATGTGAAATGTAATATGTAAATGTTAACATTGTAATATGTATATATATGTTAAAAATACACAAATTAAAAACTAAACAATTTTAAAATTGTGTAACTTATTTATCAGAATCAGCATAATTGAATAAATACCCTAATTTTACTATTCATTTAAAACAATAATAGATAATAACAAAGTTACCTACCTTGTTTTTTATTTTATCTAATGTTATTTACAGAAAGAGCAACACACTTCTACAATTATTGATTAAACTTTTGCGAGAAAAAAATTGTGTGAAGTTGTTTATCTTTCTCACTGATCTTTAACTGAAAATTCTCCAACTGCTGTAAATATTAGAATATTTTAGGAGGCACATTTTCAACGCTGAAAATAAATTTGCAAAAAGTTTCCAACACTTTTCCGGCATTAGGCATCACAAGGTAAAATTTCGTCGTCAACTGATACATACTCTTCAAACAATGCAGTGAAATTAAGAGTATTTTGGAGCAACTTGCAATCCTTATCAAAATTTTCATTCATTACTTCATCTGACATTTCAGCGTCAAAGCCACTCTTCAGTTGTATCCCCATCAGATAATCCACCTTTTTGAAAATAACTAGCAATTATAGGAGGTGCCATAAATTCTCATCTGATCCAATCGCTTCTAAACATTAACTCTCCTGTATTTTCAAGTCTTTTCAGCATCCATTTCAGGAGTGAATTCATGTAAGGGGTGAATACAGCATTGTAGTGCACGAGTCATCAGGCTTGCGGATTTTTATTTATGATGGACACTATGTCCAAGTGTTTCCCACAGGTGTGACAGAGAAGTAAAAATAGTTAAGACATTTTAATTAGAAGGTAAACAAGATGAAGAAAATTGGAAGAGCGTGAAAAATTCTTAAACGGAAAGAAAATTTCTTATAAAATAATATTTAACTTTATGGTATTCGGTTTTTAAAAAAAAAATACTTCTAATGACAGAAAACTTTTTAAATGGGCTCATGTGTAATTTAAATTAATATCAATAATTAAATTAATTTTGTCAAAGTTGGGGATATTTCCATAATGTCCAATCTGTCAAGCCAACTACAATCGCTAAGGTGCCAAATAAATTTTGAACTTAAAAAAAACATGTAAAAGTTTGTGCAGGGGTGGCTAGGAGATTTTCAGCTGGTTGCTTTCTGTGAGTTTTTTTTTTTTTTCAGTTTCGTGCAGGTCGCTGCCAAGACTTGGTGAATCAGATCATGATACGGAAATCTCCCCAAATACAAACCAAAGGGATAAGTATCTTTATGTATTTATATACATATATATAAACGTTACCAAAACAGATTTTCAAGGAATTTAAATAAATATATACAGAAGAAGAAAAAAATTAATTTGTAAGGTTGAATTTCGGGGGAGATTTCCGTATTGTGATCTGTGGCAGAATAATCACCATGTCTTGGAAACTTCCGGGCAGTGGCCCGCGAGAAACTAAAAAAACAAAAAAAACATCACAGAAAGGGACCAACTCGAAAGGTATAACTCGTAGACAAATATCTAAATTTTTTTAAAAAAAAATTGCATGTTTAAAATTTATTTGGCACCTAGGCGATTGTAGTTGGCGCGACAGATAACTATACGGAAATATCCCCTTGAATTTCGCTTTACATCTAAATGCAAAGAAGCATAGGGGAATTTTTTTTTTTTTACAAAATTTACGGTAAAACTATAAAAACAGGGTAGTCACTCAAATCACGTTTCAAATTTCCGATTTTTCCAGGTTAAAATCGTGGTCAGCATGTGGTCTTTTTTATTTCTCATAAAGTGAGCACAAGAATAGTGTGAACATTACAAAGTATTCTATTGAAATTGTTATTTGTATTATAGAATCCTAAGAAAACTCTGGTATTGTTTAATATACATTCTTTTAGCAAAAGAAAACCATTCCAGATGATTATATATATATATAAAGTCATCATACATTTAAATGTTTTTTGATTTCAGAATTAAAATCGCCTTAATTTTCAGTTGTTTATTAAGTTTCTTTTTTAAGGAAGGATTGTAAATAAAATAGGAAGCATTGTAAATAAATAAATAGACAAAAAAGCTTTGTGTTGCCATATTTTTTTGATAACTTATATTTATCTTCGTTAGCCAAGAGGCCAAAATCCCTGCTTCTCGTTCATTCTTCAGGATACATTTTTTAAAGTGCGATTGTCACTGTATGCAATTTACGCACCTCTGATCAGCGTTAAAGTAGAATCGGAATCTGATACATGAAATATATTTTTAACGAAAACGCTCATCTATCTCTTGCTATCGAAGTGCATTGAATGGTTTCAAACTATATGTAAAAAGAACTGCTCGTGCATGCTATTATCGCAATGACCTGCCTCCGCATATGCAAATCGTAGGATGGAGCAGTTCGTCTTAATCACTCTCACTGGATAAAATTTTTTGCGTTAGTTTTTCTGTTCATCTTATAAAAAACAGATTGTCAAACGTTTTATTTCTATTTTGACTGCCTTTCTTTAAAGGTAATGCTTTACACCGTGATATAAATTTTATTATTGAAGAAAAAAATAATAATTTTAAAATCTTCCCAAAATAGAATATCTCTACGTTTATTCATAACAAAGACATTTTATGAAAATGAAAGAGTTTTAATCTATTATTAATACAAAAGTATTATAATTTTAGTATTACATATATCTATATATATATATATATATATATATTATATATATATATATATATATATATATATATATATTATATATATATATATATATATATGTATATATATATTATATGTATATTATATATATATTATATATATATATATAATATATATATTTATATATATATATATATATTATATATATATACATATATATATATATTATATATATAATATATATATAGACGTCGGCTTCAGTGGTCATATTTTTAATATTTTTAATTTTGTTTTTTTCCTTTTCTACATTTATTTCTATTTTTATTCTCTCTTTTTTTGAAAATTCTGCTGCTTTTTAGCGCATTTTTTTAAAAGAAGCTTTGTTCATTTTGTTTAGATATTAATTGTATTCTTTTAGTATTTTCCAATAATAACTAGCTTCAAAACTTCCCATAAATTTTTCAATATCTATTTTTTTTAATAAATAACATAAACTACATAGATTTATCTGAATTATTTTAAGAAATCCTGTTGTTTTCTACAGAATATAAACGTCTTAGGCCAAAATATTAAATTAAAGTAAAGTTATATGCTATAAAATGGCGAATTTGTCATTATACCGGCTGTCAATTTCCTGGCTTATGAATGCCAGGATATTGAAGTGTTACCAGAATTCTTTTTTTTAACTGCTAAAACTATTAGGAGGGAAAGCAAATATTGGCCTAATACCAAGTTTATGTATGATTGTAATGTGCTTGGATGTAATCAAAGTTATTTATTTATTATAATGATTGATTATTATACACAATTTTGCTCTGTACATATTCGCAACAAAATTTTTTTTTGATTCTCTCTACAACGGATAAAAAGAATTAATTTAAGCAATTTATGGTCCATCTAACATAAAGGCTTAAGTTGAGTTACTTACTATTACCTTAAAATGACTGTTTTTTAAACTTCTAAGCTAATATGTCATTTTCCTGGCATTCAAGATTTGGTGAATTTCTATTTTATTTTTTTTTCTTGAGAAAATGTCAATAAACTACACTGCTGTCTGTAAGATATTAAAAATGTAACTAAAGAAGTATACAAAAAAAAAAAAAAATATAGATTATTTTAAAGACTTTAAATTTGAAGAAATTTCTTGGTCCGAATTGTCACATTTAAAAATAATCACCCATATATAGAAAGCATATCCTTTTTGTGGATATAATCGTGTTAGCTAATGAAGAGATTATATCTTTTATTTACTGGATTTTTATTAATTTTTTCACGGTTTCTTGTTATTTTTATTATTATTTTTCTTTTCCCCCCTTTTTTCATTGTTCTGTAACTTTTTCCATGTTTTCTCTACATTTTCATGTCATTTTATGGATTTAAACTGTTATGAACAATTTAGCGCCTGGTAAAAAATATGTTCAGTATTTAAATTATTCTTCATGTTGTACCCGGTACGAAGAGCTCACTTCAGAGAGGACCTTCGGATCGATATCCTGCTACTCTGAAAGCAAAAGATTTTTTGAATTGCTTGTTATACCCGAAATTTTACTGTCTTATAAAGCGTGTGGTGATAAAAAAATGCAGAACTTGCCCTAATACTGACAAAAAACGTACAATCCTTAATAACGATAGCTCCAAAACTTTTTGTAAAATTAAAAATGTTATTTATATGTTAACCTGTGGTTTCTGAAATATGTTGGATGGAACCGTCTCATTGCAAAGAAACAAGCTTAGAGTTCTCATTGATTTAGCGTTCTAGTAAGTCAAAATGCTAAATCACTATATACTTATTTTTTGGTGTAACTGTATTTTATTTTGAAGGCATGTTTAAATACAATTAAATCAAATTAATAAATCGAAATAATCTAAAATATAAACAATCAACTTCCCCTTCTCCAGCGGGCCGCGGTAAAATTAACAAGCATTGACAGGTCCGCGGTGATAAAAATTTCTCCAAATAAAAAGAAAAATTTCAGATAACTTATATTTCGTTTTTGACTTTCAAAAACCTATTTTCGATCAGATCAAATTTCATACTATTTTTGAAAATTTTAAAACTTTATTTCCATTTAAAGATTTAGACATAATTAAAAGCTTCAAATATAATTAATCTCTTGGTAGAAAAATATTTAATTATAATGATATAAGCAAAAATTTAGGGAGGTTTAATATGTCCGATTATGAATATCATTGTAAGGTGGAGAAATATTTTGATTTTGTTGATAAACAACATGAACATATTATTACTGGTAATTTAAATATTATAGAAAAATTAAAACTTAGGAATTTAATGATAAATTCATATTCACTAATTATTCATCTTTCTTCGATAACTTATTTTTGCATTATTATGAAAAATATTATACTCTTAATATTAAATTTGTTTTTAGATTTATTGATGATTTAATTATCTTTAATTTTCAAGATTATACTATTTTATTAAATAATATTTATCATGAGAAATTCTTCTAGCTTCGCAATCATGATGATCATATTGATTTTAATTTTTTGTATTTGAGTATAATAAAAGAATAAAATATTTGCTTTGTTGATTTATAGGATTAAAGAAATTGTTTTAATTTTAATATAAATAAACTAATTACTTGGAATTATAATGTTTTTTGGAACATATATTTTAGTACTAACTAATTCCATATAACTAAATTCTATATAAAATAATTGAGTTCATTGTATATTATAGTAAATAAATTCACTAAAAATTTCTTTGTTAATTTATGTATTTTTTGCCATGTGCAAATCCATTTCAGGCAAATCCGTAATTAATTAAATGTGAAAAACACGCAATTCATGTTTACTTCTCCTTCCTTTTAGAAAATATCTTCAAGTTTTTTAATATTAAATATATTATATATATATTTATATATTAATATATTAAATATATATTAAATATATATTAAATAATATTTATCATGAGAAATTCTTCTAGCTTCGCAGTCATGATGATCATATTGATTTTAATTTTTTGTATTTGAGTATAATAAAAGAATAAAATATTTGCTTTGTTGATTTATAGGATTAAAGAAATTGTTTTAATTTTAATATAAATAAACTAATTACTTGGAATTATAATGTTTCTTGGAACATATATTTTAATACTAACTAATTCTATATAACTAAATTCTATATAAAATAATTGAGTTCATTGTATATTATAGTAAATAAATTCACAAAAAATTTCTTTGTTAATTTATGTATTTTTTACCATGTGCAAATCCATTTCGGGCAAATCCGTAATTAATTAAATGTGAAAAACACGCAATGCATGTTTACTTCTCTTTCCCTTTAGAAAATATCTTTTATTTTTAAAGTTAAGATTAAAAAAGTTTAATTTTCTGCTTTTCAACAAGAAAAATTTTCAATGAATAAAATCTTTCGCGGTTCATGACATATACTGTGATGTATATATTTTATAAAATTTATTAACAGATTATTAACATTGATTATTAACAGATTTCCTTAACATTTACTTCTTTAAGAAGAGATTACGAAATTATTCGTATAATAGTTATGCTACAACTAAATGTCGTGATTGAAAAATAATACAAAATCAAATATAATCCGAATAATCACAAAATGTCATCCACAAAATATATTTTTAATAAAACAGTAGTATAATTGTAAATTAATGAATAAATAAAGATGATAGAGATAAAAAATAAGTTTAAATGACACAACATCGAAGTAATGAAAAGTTATAATCGAAATAATGAAAAAAAAAAATCATTAACGCTTTTAAAAATACCATGAAATTTTTAAGCATAGAAATATTTGGCTAAATTGTTAATTAATTAACATTAATATCATATCATAAATTTAATTAAATCACTCAACCACAAACTAAAATTTTTAACTAACATTAAGTTTTAATCCATGGAAATTTATGATTTTAAAAACATTATTTACATTAACTGATAAGTATAGAATTATTTTATTTCATTTTTGATAAATTGTCTGAAATTAAATAATTTCAACTTAAATCAAGAATAACTTTCTGAAATTTTAAGAAAATAACTTTAAAATAAAAATTATTTTGCAATTAAAAAAAAATCCTGAGAGGGCACGTGCTTTCCTCTACTAATCAGTTTTATAATCAGCTTGTTATCTCTTATCTTCGAGAATACTGATTGATGCCATTGCAATTAGAAATTTACTTTTTGGCCACTCTGAAGGTTTCAAGCGAATGCATTAACGACTTTGCATGCTGTTTGGCGATAAACATCTTGAAAAAAAAATGATAAACGTTGCCACCTGGAGTATACTCCGAACATCATTTACTTGGCGTTAGTTGGAAGTCAAATTGTTGGCATGTAAGAGGCGATAGAGGATAATTCCCTAGCACCCCTCTCCAAGCTCAATCCTAGTACTTCACCCCTCCGATTTTCCTCCTCTGATTTTGACACTTGAAGATTGATTAAGGATTACGCCCACTGAAGAGGGGGAGAAATCTTGGGTCGAGGTAGCTTGAACGGCGATATCACTCTCCCTAAGGCTTGGCCTTATAAATTTAAGAAACAAATAATTTTTCTGGCATGAATTTTTGAAATTTAACATTGATATGTATGATGAGAGCTTTATGGGTAACGTTGTGTGTAATGCTGGTCATTACATATCCGCGGAACAGCGGGATCCTGTAGTGCTTGTCAGGCAATACCAGTGATTTTTTTACAATTTTTTTAGTATATATATATAATTCTTGTAACTTATTTAATAGTGCTAAGTTTTTAACTAATGTGTTTTTTTAAGTGAATGAGGTATTCAAATAGTGATTTGTTTTCTATTTGTGGATGATGAGCAGTGCCCTCTTGTAACGACTCCCAATATTATGACTATGGGTTCGCGTTAGGTCTTGGTTGTTCGTGTCTGACTTACATTTTTTTGACTAATATTTCATGCTAATATTAGGATTTTTTTAAATTTACGTAAACACTTAATTGTAATTAAATGATGATACTTGAATTCGAATGCCAATTTCCCCCCCCCCCTTTTTTTTCCGACCCTGTAGTTCTGTGCAGTAATTTTTTTTCCTTTTATAGTATGTCATAATACATAAATTTATTACATACTTTTTTTGATTTTTGCAGAGTATGAGTACTCGTTGCATATGTGAAGTATAAATGTACACCTCAGGCTATCATAATTTTGTTATGATTTTGTGTTGTAATTATTTTTGTGTTTACAAATTTTTCATGCTGAATCTGCTAATTGTACATTTTTGTTCAGCAAATTTTTTAGGCAATGCTATGTGTGATGTTTCAAGGCCTTGTCTTGTTTTTTTTTTTTTTTTACTAGGCATTGTTTTTTTCTTCCAAGGTTAAGTGAGATTAATTTTTGTGATTCTTTCGCGTGTTAAGGTTCCGTACAGTTAGTTGTGTTAAGTTTTTAAGTTTAATGTTTTGCCTAGGCTTTTGCTTTTCTCTTTCATTAATTTAATGTTTTTGCAAGTTTTTTTCTAATCTAAGTATTAATTTTTGTGCACTTATTTTATCTCACTAATGACTTTGAGTTTGTTAGGTATACATTTGATGTATCCAATTTTTTTTTTGTCGTTTTAACTCGGATTAATAATTATCGATCTTATTTGATTGGTTTAGTGTTTCTTTCAAAATTCACTTAATGGATTGTTGTACAAATTTTTTTTCATTCGTTAAACTCGGAGTATTCTCAGTCTACAACGGTAGCCTGATTTTTTTGTTTGTTTGCAATTTTCCAATTTTTTTCTCATTCTAATGTCTGCAAACAAATCAATTTTTTTTTTCATTCCTTCTTACAAGGAACAATTTGAGTTAATGATTTTACCTCAAAATTATTTTCACATTAATAAGTGAATAGGCGACAGGGTTTGGCATAAAGGCCTAATATATAAACTTCATATGTTAAATATCCCAATAGATTACATTCAACTAATCAACTCATACCTTACTAAAAGGAAATTTCAAATAAGACTTAATAACTGTATCTCAACCACTAGAAATATTTACGCTGGTGTACCACAAGGGAGCATATTAGGCCCCATACTTTATATTTTATACACATCAGACTTCCCCAAGCAAGATAACGAAGTGCACGAGCTCAGTGCCTATTATGCAGACGATACAGCAATAATCTCAAAATCTCGCGACCCAAACAATGCAATTAAAAAATCACAAACCACCTGTGCAAACATAGAAGAATGGTGTAATAACTGGAGAATCAAAATTAATGCTGAAAAATCACAGTTACTATTTATTAGAAAAAATAAGACCAAAGTTCCAATTACTGAAAATATCACCCTGTTTAATGAAGTTATTCCTATAGTTAATAATGCCAAATACCTAGGAGTCACCATAAATAATAAATTATCATGGAATGAACATATATCATTAACAATTAAAAAAGCAAAAAAAGCTTTCTTTGCACTCAAATACCTATTAAACTCCTATTCAAGTCTATCGTTAAATAATAAAAGACTACTTTATATAATGTGCATTAGACCCATCTTAACGTATGGCTCCATTGCTTGGGGAACAGCATGCAAAACATTTCTTAAAAAATTACAAGTATTTGAAAATAAATCACTTAGAAAAATTACAGGGGCACCCTGGTGCATGAGAAAGGATGACATTTTTAAAGATCTAAAAATCACACCACTAACTAACTACCTGGAAATTAGAAAAGCTAAATTTTACAAAAAAGCCCAAGATTGTGATGCAGCCAATTTTAAAGACCTATTCAAATTAGAACTAATTATCGATAACATCAACCACAGTCCCTTCGACAAATTTCCTACTATCCGACGGCATTATGTCCAAGTTCCATAACTAATAATTACGAATCGCAGTTGCTGCACTGTGCACCAATGAAGCCCTTGTTGAATAAGTTCAATGTTCAGTGGTAATAGCATTTTTAAATTAAAAATTGTTTGGAACAATAGTTTTTTCTAGGTTATTAATTTTTAATGTGTATACTGTTCTTCTATATTGCTAAATGTTATTGAGAAATACTGATTGATTTTTTATAATTGGTGGTGTTTATTTACATTTTGAAATAATTAATAGCAATGTTTTAATTTTTTTCTAATAGTTAAAGTTATTGGTTTTAAGCAAGTTATATTGTTATATGATTCATATTAATTATTAAGTCATTCAACTCAGAGTAATAATTTTTTTAATTGTGTTTCTTGATATTATGAGTTTCTTAGGTTTCAATATTTACATTTTTCATAATGTTAGCAAAATGTTGTGAATTATTAAGGTATTATTATTAATGGTTTAATTTGATACTATACTTTTATTTCAAATGTTGTACTGTATAGGTAAATAGTAATGTTTTTAACAGTAATCATTAAGTTCAATATTCTATTTGTTTGTAAGCAATTTTGTTAGATGACCCCTATTCTCACCCGAAGTAGAACTATTAGTGTAATTACTAAAATGACTAATAATAGTAATGATATAGGTGCTTGTAAGCAAGCACCAAAATTTAATTTCTCAATACCTGAATTTTCAGATAACTCTCAAAACATAAGTTTGTTTGTCAACCAAATTAAAGATCTAATAATATTAATTCATTTTGAAAATCATGCATCGTTATAATTTTTGGCAAAATTTGCTTTTCATCCCTCCCCTATTGTAAGTGATAGTGATATCACTCTCCCTAAGGCTTGGCCTTATAAATTTAAGAAACAAATAATTTTTCTGGCATGAATTTTTGAAATTTAACATTGATATGTATGATGAGAGCTTTATGGGTAACGTTGTGTGTAATGCTGGTCATTACATATCCGCGGAACAGCGGGATCCTGTAGTGCTTGTCAGGCAATACCAGTGATTTTTTTACAATTTTTTTAGTATATATATATAATTCTTGTAACTTATTTAATAGTGCTAAGTTTTTAACTAATGTGTTTTTTTAAGTGAATGAGGTATTCAAATAGTGATTTGTTTTCTATTTGTGGATGATGAGCAGTGCCCTCTTGTAACGACTCCCAATATTATGACTATGGGTTCGCGTTAGGTCTTGGTTGTTCGTGTCTGACTTACATTTTTTTGACTAATATTTCATGCTAATATTAGGATTTTTTTAAATTTACGTAAACACTTAATTGTAATTAAATGATGATACTTGAATTCGAATGCCAATTTCCCCCCCCCCCCTTTTTTTTTTCCGACCCTGTAGTTCTGTGCAGTAATTTTTTTTCCTTTTATAGTATGTCATAATACATAAATTTATTACATACTTTTTTTGATTTTTGCAGAGTATGAGTACTCGTTGCATATGTGAAGTATAAATGTACACCTCAGGCTATCATAATTTTGTTATGATTTTGTGTTGTAATTATTTTTGTGTTTACAAATTTTTCATGCTGAATCTGCTAATTGTACATTTTTGTTCAGCAAATTTTTTAGGCAATGCTATGTGTGATGTTTCAAGGCCTTGTCTTGTTTTTTTTTTTTTTTTACTAGGCATTGTTTTTTTCTTCCAAGGTTAAGTGAGATTAATTTTTGTGATTCTTTCGCGTGTTAAGGTTCCGTACAGTTAGTTGTGTTAAGTTTTTAAGTTTAATGTTTTGCCTAGGCTTTTGCTTTTCTCTTTCATTAATTTAATGTTTTTGCAAGTTTTTTTCTAATCTAAGTATTAATTTTTGTGCACTTATTTTATCTCACTAATGACTTTGAGTTTGTTAGGTATACATTTGATGTATCCAATTTTTTTTTTGTCGTTTTAACTCGGATTAATAATTATCGATCTTATTTGATTGGTTTAGTGTTTCTTTCAAAATTCACTTAATGGATTGTTGTACAAATTTTTTTTCATTCGTTAAACTCGGAGTATTCTCAGTCTACAACGGTAGCCTGATTTTTTTGTTTGTTTGCAATTTTCCAATTTTTTTCTCATTCTAATGTCTGCAAACAAATCAATTTTTTTTTTCATTCCTTCTTACAAGGAACAATTTGAGTTAATGATTTTACCTCAAAATTATTTTCACATTAATAAGTGAATAGGCGACAGGGTTTGGCATAAAGGCCTAATATATAAACTTCATATGTTAAATATCCCAATAGATTACATTCAACTAATCAACTCATACCTTACTAAAAGGAAATTTCAAATAAGACTTAATAACTGTATCTCAACCACTAGAAATATTTACGCTGGTGTACCACAAGGGAGCATATTAGGCCCCATACTTTATATTTTATACACATCAGACTTCCCCAAGCAAGATAACGAAGTGCACGAGCTCAGTGCCTATTATGCAGACGATACAGCAATAATCTCAAAATCTCGCGACCCAAACAATGCAATTAAAAAATCACAAACCACCTGTGCAAACATAGAAGAATGGTGTAATAACTGGAGAATCAAAATTAATGCTGAAAAATCACAGTTACTATTTATTAGAAAAAATAAGACCAAAGTTCCAATTACTGAAAATATCACCCTGTTTAATGAAGTTATTCCTATAGTTAATAATGCCAAATACCTAGGAGTCACCATAAATAATAAATTATCATGGAATGAACATATATCATTAACAATTAAAAAAGCAAAAAAAGCTTTCTTTGCACTCAAATACCTATTAAACTCCTATTCAAGTCTATCGTTAAATAATAAAAGACTACTTTATATAATGTGCATTAGACCCATCTTAACGTATGGCTCCATTGCTTGGGGAACAGCATGCAAAACATTTCTTAAAAAATTACAAGTATTTGAAAATAAATCACTTAGAAAAATTACAGGGGCACCCTGGTGCATGAGAAAGGATGACATTTTTAAAGATCTAAAAATCACACCACTAACTAACTACCTGGAAATTAGAAAAGCTAAATTTTACAAAAAAGCCCAAGATTGTGATGCAGCCAATTTTAAAGACCTATTCAAATTAGAACTAATTATCGATAACATCAACCACAGTCCCTTCGACAAATTTCCTACTATCCGACGGCATTATGTCCAAGTTCCATAACTAATAATTACGAATCGCAGTTGCTGCACTGTGCACCAATGAAGCCCTTGTTGAATAAGTTCAATGTTCAGTGGTAATAGCATTTTTAAATTAAAAATTGTTTGGAACAATAGTTTTTTCTAGGTTATTAATTTTTAATGTGTATACTGTTCTTCTATATTGCTAAATGTTATTGAGAAATACTGATTGATTTTTTATAATTGGTGGTGTTTATTTACATTTTGAAATAATTAATAGCAATGTTTTAATTTTTTTCTAATAGTTAAAGTTATTGGTTTTAAGCAAGTTATATTGTTATATGATTCATATTAATTATTAAGTCATTCAACTCAGAGTAATAATTTTTTTAATTGTGTTTCTTGATATTATGAGTTTCTTAGGTTTCAATATTTACATTTTTCATAATGTTAGCAAAATGTTGTGAATTATTAAGGTATTATTATTAATGGTTTAATTTGATACTATACTTTTATTTCAAATGTTGTACTGTATAGGTAAATAGTAATGTTTTTAACAGTAATCATTAAGTTCAATATTCTATTTGTTTGTAAGCAATTTTGTTAGATGACCCCTATTCTCACCCGAAGTAGAACTATTAGTGTAATTACTAAAATGACTAATAATAGTAATGATATAGGTGCTTGTAAGCAAGCACCAAAATTTAATTTCTCAATACCTGAATTTTCAGATAACTCTCAAAACATAAGTTTGTTTGTCAACCAAATTAAAGATCTAATAATATTAATTCATTTTGAAAATCATGCATCGTTATAATTTTTGGCAAAATTTGCTTTTCATCCCTCCCCTATTGTAAGTGATAGTGATATCACTCTCCCTAAGGCTTGGCCTTATAAATTTAAGAAACAAATAATTTTTCTGGCATGAATTTTTGAAATTTAACATTGATATGTATGATGAGAGCTTTATGGGTAACGTTGTGTGTAATGCTGGTCATTACATATCCGCGGAACAGCGGGATCCTGTAGTGCTTGTCAGGCAATACCAGTGATTTTTTTACAATTTTTTTAGTATATATATATAATTCTTGTAACTTATTTAATAGTGCTAAGTTTTTAACTAATGTGTTTTTTTAAGTGAATGAGGTATTCAAATAGTGATTTGTTTTCTATTTGTGGATGATGAGCAGTGCCCTCTTGTAACGACTCCCAATATTATGACTATGGGTTCGCGTTAGGTCTTGGTTGTTCGTGTCTGACTTACATTTTTTTGACTAATATTTCATGCTAATATTAGGATTTTTTTAAATTTACGTAAACACTTAATTGTAATTAAATGATGATACTTGAATTCGAATGCCAATTTCCCCCCCCCCTTTTTTTTTCCGACCCTGTAGTTCTGTGCAGTAATTTTTTTTCCTTTTATAGTATGTCATAATACATAAATTTATTACATACTTTTTTTGATTTTTGCAGAGTATGAGTACTCGTTGCATATGTGAAGTATAAATGTACACCTCAGGCTATCATAATTTTGTTATGATTTTGTGTTGTAATTATTTTTGTGTTTACAAATTTTTCATGCTGAATCTGCTAATTGTACATTTTTGTTCAGCAAATTTTTTAGGCAATGCTATGTGTGATGTTTCAAGGCCTTGTCTTGTTTTTTTTTTTTTTTTACTAGGCATTGTTTTTTTCTTCCAAGGTTAAGTGAGATTAATTTTTGTGATTCTTTCGCGTGTTAAGGTTCCGTACAGTTAGTTGTGTTAAGTTTTTAAGTTTAATGTTTTGCCTAGGCTTTTGCTTTTCTCTTTCATTAATTTAATGTTTTTGCAAGTTTTTTTCTAATCTAAGTATTAATTTTTGTGCACTTATTTTATCTCACTAATGACTTTGAGTTTGTTAGGTATACATTTGATGTATCCAATTTTTTTTTTGTCGTTTTAACTCGGATTAATAATTATCGATCTTATTTGATTGGTTTAGTGTTTCTTTCAAAATTCACTTAATGGATTGTTGTACAAATTTTTTTTCATTCGTTAAACTCGGAGTATTCTCAGTCTACAACGGTAGCCTGATTTTTTTGTTTGTTTGCAATTTTCCAATTTTTTTCTCATTCTAATGTCTGCAAACAAATCAATTTTTTTTCATTCCTTCTTACAAGGAACAATTTGAGTTAATGATTTTACCTCAAAATTATTTTCACATTAATAAGTGATATTTTTAAATACTCATTTATATTTTTTCTCCATAATGCTATGTTTCTGGAGATTAGTTTTACATTCTACTTCAGGTAGAGTGATTTCTTTTTGATACGGGTATGTAATGAGTATCGTATACATTAGCATACAACAATGCTTGTTATGTTAATTTGTTTTTCAGGTTTGACTATTGAATGTCAACAGTTTGTTTCATGCTACAAACAATTAAGATTGTTTTTTTGTGTTTTCTTCCTTTATTTAGCAAACAATTAAGATTGTATTTTTGTGTTTTCTTCCTTTATTTAGCAAACAATTAAGATTGTTTTTCCAGATCAGCCATATAGAGCTGTTAATGTGTATGTTTCGTTTTGTAATACTATTTGTTTGTATGTTTTATGTTAAGGCCACAGCTTTCCTCATTTTAGACTAATGTACTATCAAATTGTTTGACAGGTGTAACAACTGACCATTTGTAAGTGGAGATGTGGTAGACTGGAGTGGCAGGCTGTCAATAATTAATTTAACCCCTTCCTTTGAAATCTTTTGGTATAAGCTTTTCGCTTTAGCAATTAATTTTTTTTTCAAAAAAAACAAACAAACAATTTTTTTCAAAATTTTTTTCTGCAGTGTATGCAGTATAATGTGACATTGAGTCACAATTTTAAATTAAATTTCATGTTTTTAACATCCAAATCCTAATTTTTAGTTAATTTCTGATACAAATCCTTAGTTCTTCACCCGTTTCCTCTCTCCCCTTATTGCTTTAGGCAATTGTGACACTCTCCCCATAAAATTCCTTTTCCATTCTTTTGACCCCTCCCTTTCCCTAGAATTTTTCCAACACCTGCTTATCGGTCCCTTTCATCTCCATGCCGGTGCAAAGTAATCTGCATCTTGTTTCTTCACTTTCAATTGAGAACCCTTTTGTAAACGTTAAGTGTAACTCCTCAACTCAGTAATGTTAGGAAATTCAACTTTTAACTTGCAATTTTTAAGTAATTTAACTTCGACTTTTTCCAGTGAGTATAAATATCGTGCGCTAAAATAGATCGTCAGCATTCGAGTTCCAGATTGTCTCAAATTTAACGTCTCTCCGCATAACGGGGATTTCATTTTTTTCCCTCCTCACCCCCGAGGTCGGAATATGGTTTACGTCATGGCTGGTTGTCGTCCCGGCATCTTATTTAATTTAAATCAACACTTTTGATTCATCTTCATCCAACCTTTATTTATTTTTCCCGCCTACTGGATCAGCTGATGATCTAGTTGTGGACGTCTTGCCATTTACCAAGAGATTTTCAGACAATCCCTTCAATTTCATTGTTAAGCGCCAGTCATCTCGAGTCTGCCAAATCTCACCAGCTCTTTCCTGTGATACCCATCGCGAATCTTTGGTGTCTCCCACTTTTTAAAGGATGTTGTGCCCTGAATCCTGCAAAGTCTTCAAAAAAAATAATAAAGAGTGTTCACGATCTAGAGACTAGTTTTTCTTGACTGTCTTATTGGAACTTCTTTTCAGTCAGGTATCAAAGATGACTCTTTAGTTACGAAAGCCACCTCATCTTTTCTTCAAAAGGTATGCGCCATTATAGTACGTTGTGATTGTAGAAATGGGTTATCATAACGGCAGTGGTCACTCCACTATATATATGTATGTGTTATATCCGGCAATTTTTTTAAAAATTAAATTGTTAATTTTTCTATATACAACTTGAGAACGTTGCCACAAGTTTATTTCTCAAACTGCTTGAGAGACAGGTTAAAGTGTTAAAAATTCCTACAGACAGGTGGCTATCGTATCTAATCGGTACTCTACGGACAGAAATAAATAATTTAATTGCTCGAGAGTCCGAGGAATTAACTCGTGAGTATCCAAATGTAAAATCTTTATTACTCACAAGATTTAAATTAAGTGCCGAAAAATTTAGACAATTGTTAGTAAAATCACAAAAAAAGAATCCCGATTCTACGTGGTATGATTTTTTTTATCCCGAACTTATCAGGATGGGTGCTTGCAGGCCTTAAAATTGAAACTTTTCAACAGCTCAAAGACTTAATGTAAGTGGATCAGATTAAAAGAAGGGTCTCGATTGAATTTAAAGAGCAATTTCTTGAAGAGTGGGCCTTTATAAAGTCACCTAAAGAATTTGTGACAAAGATTGAGGATGCCAGGAAAACCATTAATGGGAAATCTAAACCTAGCGTCCCTAAAAGCATAATAATGAATAAGTTTAATAGAAATGATAATTTCGGGGATTATAAATACCAAGATAATTATTTCTATTGGAGGAAAAACAATGAAACGAGTAATTCTGCAAGAAAATCTAAGATTTCTTTTGACCAAAAAAAGAAGTTAAGATATTACGAATGTGGTTTTATGAAGCATCTTCGGCCACACTGTCCTAACCTTAGAATTCCGAAATCTGAAGCAAATAGGATAGAAACAATATCGGATTAGAACTTATTCGATCCATACACTTTTGAGGGTACAATAAATGGATTCAAGATGCCCATTCTCAAGGATACAGGAGCAACTGCTGATGTTGTTTGTAAGAAATATGTTAGTAGGGATAGAATGATAGGAAAGCACGTTTGGGGTTAAACATATTTTTGATAACCATATGGCATATTTACCTGTTGCTAAGATTGATGTAGAGTGTTATTTAGGCATGATAACAACTAAAGCTGTAGTTGTCGGAAATGACTTAGATCAGAGACGTTATCTTTTAGGAAACAAAACTGCGTCTGTTTTTGAACAGTCTGGGGAAAATGGTGGTTCAAAAATTGAAACTGTAAATGCCGTTATTACAAGGTCTCAAAAATAACAGATTAAAAATCAGGAAAATTTAGTCGACACGGAGTTAGACGTCGAAGAGGAAAAAGTTGAACTTGAAGAGGGCGAGATAGGGAGTAATTCACAGGATGTTGATGTTTTACCTCAGCTAGATAAAAATGACTCTATTCTAGATGTTATTAACCTTTGGACGGTTAGAGAAATGAGCAGTTTTCAATTACTTAATTCGCGCAGTAAACAGTAGTAGGAAGTGGCAGCTGTTTTCCCTCGCTGTTCTTCCGAAAATGTCACCCTTCTCTGGCGATGCCGTAGATGGCTCGCCTCACGCGTTTTAAAAATTTCTTAAAGTATTTGTAGTACATAAATAACAGTTTTTACGTACTTTAAAATAATTCATAAATGATAATTATTAAATAGTAAATTATTATAATCAATTATATAAATAATAGTAGTTAATTATAAATATAAGACAAATATTATATTGAAAGGACTAAATAAATTCAACTAATGTAAAACTTTATGAAGCATTTAAATACAGTAATTACAGTACAGTCTTTTTGTGTGTGGTATAGTTTAAAACATGGAATTGCACATAATGGGCATTTCAGTCTTTGCAATGAGTACGTGTTTCACGGTGAATTCTTTTTCCATTGGCATCATTTTTGCTGCAACATACTACACATCGTCTAGTAGGTTCTTTCTTTTTTTCTGTAGGTGGAATATAATCAGGAAAGTGACGTGCAGACAATCTTAAAGTATTCGAAACTGTTTCAGCAGGTTTTGATTTCAAATGTCTGTGAGTGTGATATTTTTCAACAATTCTTTTCGCTAGTTCAAGTCTGAATTCCAAATTTGACTTTTTATACCCTATTTTTTCCACAGATTAAAATTGTTGCATTAAAAATTGTTATGTCCAATAAATAACGAAATATTTTCTTGTAATATTTCCTTTGACGAGATCGAGTTACGTCATAGTATTGAATTTGCTGATCCATGAGATTTACACCGCCTATCGTATTATTATAATCTAAAGCTTCTCTATTTCCACATTTTTCAATTTATTTGGGACTTTTATGATTTCAGGATTATGAATTGAGCTTATAAAATTAACATATTTTTTCTCTCTCCATCGCATGACTATCATCTTACCTCTTTGATAGGCAAGTAAGTCTCCATTTTTAAGCTTTTCCGTTCCTTCGGTAGATCTTTTCTATTAGGTCTTAATGTTCCAACAAAAAAAAATCAGTTTTAGATTTCAATAACATTTTCCCTAACTCGGGAGAGTTGTAGTAATTATCCATAGTAAGGCAGTATCCTTTGTTTAGTAGCGGCTTAGACAATGTCAAAACTACCTGAGTAGAAAACGAACATTCTTTATTTTCTTCAGATATATCTGTGTCTTTACCGACATAAATTATTATAGACCACACGTATCCACTATGAGATGACATAACATAAACATTTTGATACCGAATCTGGCCGTGTTAAGTGGGTCCAAGAAAGTCTCCCTTTATACAGCAATAGACTTTCATCAATACATATCGCTCATGGGCTACAATAAAGGCACAAATAAAAAAAATACGCGTTTTGGACTAAGAACAGGTGTGTTAATATGAAAATACACATTGTTTCAGCAGCAGTACAAGCACAACTCATAATTCAACTTGAAGGTAATCTTAGTTTAAGGGGACCTTCAAAATCAAAATTTTTATCCTATCAACCTGAAATTTTTACAGAATATTTGTAGTAATATTAAGAGTGCATGTACAAAATTTCAGAAAGAAATATTAACACTCCATCGGGCGCGTTGATCTAACAGATACAGGCGTGTCAATATATCTGCTTTTGTCCCCTAAAGTTTTTCTTACGACTTTCATGTTACCAGTATCTGTCCATCTGGCCACCTGCTACTTTAGAATGTAGTATCGAACAGTTCCGCGTAGGAGTATTTTCAATTTTGAAGCTTGTATGAAGTTTTGTACCTGTTAGATACACGCGGCCGATAACGTTTGTCTCTTGAAGCTTACGCTTAGCTTGAAGCTAAGTATCGAGATCCCCTGTGCGTTTTTGATTTAACTTTTTCCCATGATGAGTGCTAATCGCTTTTTAGATTTGTATAATCAAAAAAACCTTGAGCTAGTTTATAGTATTCTATTTAGTGAAGCAAATAAGGAATATGCTGAAGACTTTGATGATGACGAAGAAGATATTTTAGAAACATGTGAAGTTGATTCTGATAGCAGTGGAAATGTTTATACTGACTCAAAACTCGATGATGACGCTAATAATGATGAATTTTATGTAGGAAAGGATAATATAGTACTAAATGGGTAAAACGGATAGGAAGTAAAAGTGTGAAAGTTAGATTTCAGAATATTATCACAAAATTACCTGGAGTAATCAGAAGTGCGAAAGGTATAAAGACTATATATGGTTCTTGGAACTGTTTTCTCTCTGACGAAATATCGGAAATAATTGTGAAATGCACTAATAAATACATTTCTACAGTTTCTAATCTATTTAGTAGAGAAAGAGATGCAAGACTAACAGATAATATTGAAATAAAAGCATTTAATATAAAAAAATAAAATATACGTATATATAAAAAATTAAAATACATATAAAAAAAATTAAAAATACATAAAAAACTAAAAAAAGGTCCGGGTGTCAAAGCCTGGAATAAAAAATAATAAAAATTAAAGTAATACATGTTAACAAAAAACTCATAAACAGAGATGTACCTGATAGATACACCGCGCGCAAGTTTCGAAACGCGCCCGACGGAGTGTTTTTGCTTTATGGCTGATTATATGTTTTTATTTTACGAAATTATTACTTTATGTGAAAAGTGCCTCTCGCATGTGTTTTGAATTTTTTTTTACTGAAATTATAACTTCATGAGTACTTTTATATATTTAACTGGTTTGGAGGATGATTGGATGCAAAAATATATATGAAAATTTTTTTTTTATATTGTCCTCTCATTTCTCAAAAGAAATAAAAATTAGAAGAAATTTAATTAAAATTCACAAATTTAATTTTTAGTTATATAAATCAAATGAACTTCAAAATATAGAAAACATATCAAAGTGTCGATGATAAAAATTTCAAAGCAATAGAATAAAAACTCATGCGCTAGGAATTTTTTGAAATTGATGAACGTTAAAAAATTTCATTCTGAGAAAAAAGCTTTTTTTCATTAAAACTGTTTCACAAGTTAAACATGGTGCGTAGCATTTTTAAAAAGTGCTTATTTTCGTTTTTTAAAAGCCCTTTAAAGGTGCTTTTTTTTATTGGGTGTTTTTAAAAAGTTCTTAATTTTCCCTTTTCGAAAATGATATTTTTCCTTTACCCATGACTTCTGTTTTGAATCATACAGAAAGACACAGTTCACATTATTCAATTCAACGTTTTAACAATTAATTCAACCCTAATCTATTTCGGCGCATCGTCAGTCCGTAGCGTATGAAAACGCCATTCGATTTAATTAATTCAAAATTTTTGACAATTGTCAAAATCACTGCCAAATTTTTTTTTTTGACATGACGATTAAAACCAGATAAAACCGTCAATTGTTAAAAAACTTTTCAACCCTACCTAATTACGATATTTTTTTAAGTGCTGTCACAGTGTTCTGCGACATCGTTTTTTAACAGTGTATTCTGTTATTTTTTTTCTTTAATTTAATCTAATTTCCCCTTTTCATTTATTTTCCTTTTGGTTAATTTAAGATTAACGATTTTTTTACATTTAATTTGAGTCTCTTACCACCTCTGTTTACCTTGATTTGTTGTTTTTAGCGCCATTCAATTTTTTGATTAACTTTCCCATGTTTTACTTTTTGGCTGCTTAGCCATCTTGCTTTTTTACAGTTCTTCTTCTTCCCTCCTTCCCGCTAAATTTAAACGGGGCTTCCCGTCTTGTGGTGAGAGCTTTTCCTGGACCCTTATTGGTCAGTTTCCTCACAAATTTTCTAATTTTCAATCAAAGCGTTTTTTCTCAGTACACCTCTGGGAGAGCCTTTGGGCTGGTACTATGTATCCGCACTCCTTTTTAGGCCTTCGCCTTTTCTTTTCGGAATTTTACTGATCCGCCATTAACTTGTTTGAATAGGCGTCCAAAATGTGTTGGCGTCACCCCCCTTTTTTATGTTGAAATCTTTGCTCTTCATTATTGTGTTTTCAAAACAAATAGAAAAGAATGCTGTGTAAATTTGCTGTTCCTCTTGTTTTTGTTTTTTTTACTTTGTTCTAGATCTACCTCAGTTGCAATAATCTATTGTTTTCTTTTTTTTTTAAATGTTTTGATTTATGCACTTTGATTCTTATCACACGCACTTCCCCCATAATATGTTTAGTCCCTTTTGTTATTTACTTTAGTCAACCTATTAATTGACCTTAAGTGCCCATCACGGTTTTTGCGGTACCACTTAAAACTACTACCACTATACTTAACCTGCCTAACCCTGTACTTTCTCTCTCAAAATCAATCTAACATTAGTTTTTGATTTTAACCTTCATTTTCCTTTTAATACTCTTTTAATTTAAGATTAACTGATAAAACACAAAAAATCACTCTGTAACACATGGTGCCGCTTTTGTAGGTTGAACTTTAGTAATAATAAATAATTTTAATAATTGTTATAATTCATAGTAATGTGTTTTCGATGCATGCAATGATTTTTTTTTTCATTCAAGGTTAAATGTATGAATTTATCTTTGATCAGTTCTATCTTAAAACAATTTCTTTTTACACTTTAAACATCATTTGTAAAAATAAATTTTTACTGTATTCGAATATAAATAGTTAGATAAACATCAATTGACAATTTTTTTTTTTTTTTTTTTTTTTTTTTTGCAAATTAAAAAGGAATTGTTTTTTTTATGCTTATTTAATTTATTCACTTTAAGATAAGTGATCTTGTCAATTAATGCATGATGCCTCTGATATATTAAACTTACTCATGTTTAAGTATTACATCAGACAGGAACTAGACAGTAAGTCAGAGGGATTCAATAGGGTGACAAAAGGGGCTAGAGATACCTCTATACTAACCGATCCCTTCATCATATTGATTCCTGAGAGTGTAAAAAGCCAACAGAAAAAAGTTATGGAAGCCAGAAGGTTAATAGAACCTGAGCTCAGAGATTATTTGTGTTCTGGCGATATATTAGAAGGAATTGCAAAGGTCTTAATAGCAAAAAACAATGCAACGGAGAAGGATGAATTAGTCGATTGGAACAAGCTCTTAAATCTAAGAATATAATATGGGGTTCGTCAGGGGGCAGTAGAGAGATATCAATACCGATACACAGACAACTTCTTAAAACATATTTTTTCAATAACAGGACAGATATAAGTTTCAAACTCACATGGGCCAAAAAGTGACTATAGAGATGGCATTGGTGAATCAAGGAATGAGAATAGAATTAGATTCTCAGACTTTCTAAAAGCAATACACAGGATTAAAATTATAGAATCTGCAGCCAGGAATCCAGAGATATTCAAATTGGATGACATCCCTATTGATATTGTGCAGGAAGCAGATCATATAAAACTCAAATGGAATTACATAGATCTGGAAAATTATCTAGATGGGTTAAACAAAATATTGGAAGAATCAAAAGATCAGATATATGTAAGTTTAGAACATTATGACTCATCTGGTCAATTAGAACTTGTTGATTCAAAAAGGGTATTCTGTCGTAAAACTACATTTGCTAGATCAGACAATATGCAGCAGTTTTACAATGATATCACCATTGTTTGTGCTAACATACTATCGATGTCAGGGGTAATTAATAGCAAACCTGTTTCACTCAAGCATAAGCACTTGTCAGAAGATATTGATTTCTTAATATCAAGTTACCCAAATTTGTTTGATAATCTAGCAGCAACTAAATTAAAATATTCTGATCAAAACGTTGTTGAAGAAACCTACAAAACGTCACTAAAGCCAGCAAGCGAGATAACTAACCTCTGTAGGCTAATTGACACCTCTAAGAGTAAAAGAGTAGATGTTTACTCACTGATGAAAGAAGATATTGATAAGAACTGTAGTGGATAGTTACTGCAGACTCAATCAAATAGAAGGTAAGGAGTTCGAAGTTGCTCCAATACTTGGTATAAAAACCCAGGATACATTGGTGTACATACATCCTCACAGGTGCTATTGCGTGCATTAATTGGATCTCAGACAGTAGAACAGACAAAGAGAAACTATTTATGAGATTACTATGAACAGACATTAAAAAAATGATCTCAAAATGTGAAACAAAGTGAGTGACTATGAATTTGGTAAAGTTCTAGAGAGGCTTGGGACCATAATACCTCCAGGGGTTACTCAAGACCTTTTCAGCCGTGAAAGTATTCAGATTTGGGCAGAAAAGGAAGATGCTGAGAGGCCTAGCAAATTTATCTTCAACTCTGGAAGGTAACTCTTTAGAGTCAAGTATTAGTGAACGCAGGCCTCTCTTTGACCATTAGAACTGCATCCAATTGTAGTATCTTTTCGTTCAGTTGCGATAGCGGTACTGCATCTGGAGTGATCTATGATAATCAACTTATAGTGACAGTAAGTAAAGTTAGTGCAGAACTTCTTACCAAACTGGAGGCTCCGATTCTAAAATCTTTGAAAGTTAGTACTAAAACACTATGCCTCCTGGACAGATAGGACCACAATTTTTCGCTCTTTTCCAGGCACTAAGGGTTGCATTTTAATATTAACTCTGAATAAAAACGGCGCATTCTATGTCATGGATGAAAGGTCTTGTAGTGATGTTATTAAGAGATCATCAAGATTTCTATACTATTGTGAAGGCGATTTAGTGCATGTATATAGTAACCCCATTGCAAAATGTAGAAAAGTATCTCTTCAATGGCAAAAGGACAAACTATCTGTTACTCTAACTACATTAGTAACTAACGTAGAATTTGCTATGTCTGCTAGAGAGCTTGATTTAGTATTGAATAGACACCTTGACAATAAAGAGGCACCCAGAGTAATTAATAACTTCAAAAAGAGAGAATATAAAGAGGTTCTTTATGAAGTTCCTTTTGAAAAAATATGCTCTCCTGAAAGTATTGCAATTGTGCATTTAATTATTTACCATAAAGGACTACTACTTGATGCTCCTTCAAACCTAAAGGATAAAATGGTTAAAGATAAGATGGATCCGATACAAAGTGTACAGAAAGCTAATGTAAAAAAATAAATAACGGAATACACTGTTAAAAAACGATGTCGCAGAACACTGTGACAAGTGCTTAAAAGATGCTTATTTTTTGTTGCATAATTTGACTACGTACCCTGTTTAAGCATCCTTTTTTTAGATATAGAAAAGAAGGTGGACAGGAGCTCCGAAGGTCCACACGGAAGAGGTTCCCACCATTGGAACACTGGCGCAACCAGAGGTTGTGCTACACCTACCAAAATGGGTTAGTGTCCGACGTCAGGGTTGATAAGGGAACGAACCCGTCACCGAGGATTCTGACAGAATCCGAAAAGGACAGCAAAAATATAGGCAAAGGAAGAAGAATCTGTCCAGGAGAAATAAACCACCTGCAGTGATAGACCCGTGCGCTGGAAGGGAGGAACTGGTTAACTTCGGTCTTCCACCCGACTCCCTCCAGTGGTTGAAACCCCAGAAGAGGAGGAATCTTTCAAATTCGCTACACATTTTAGTAGCCAATTGATATCATTTGGGGTACTCAAAATTAAGAGAGGAATGAAAAAGAGGGAACATCAAAACATCAACTTTGTCGTGGTGAAAGGCGACAACATCGAAATGACTGTCAACGGAAGAAAATTTACTCTTAAGAAACTGAACACCATTGTGGTGCCTCTAGGAAATTATTACAGTCTTTTCAACAAGGGCAAAACGGAGGCCGTGCTGAATTATAAAATTTTTCTCAGCTCCCCTCTTTGATTATCAGTACCCAGCCCACATGCAGACTTTGACGTGGTGCCTCTAGGAAATTATTACAGTCTTTTCAACAAGGGCAAAACGGAGGCCGTGCTGAATTATAAAATTTTTCTCAGCTCCCCTCTTTGATTATCAGTACCCAGCCCACATGCAGACTTTGACGAATGTAATAACTAAAACATCGCAGGATGAAGCAAATATTTGTTGTTGGCCATTGACATTAGTCATGGGTTGAGGCTCCAACCAGCTGCCTCTTCAGCACCTCATCAAAATTTATCATTATAAGAAAAAGTAAGTTTTCGGATTTTGAAATTGTATCTGTTTTTTGAAGAGAATAAGTTTATTTTTCAGCTTTAGGGGTCTTAAAAATTTTTTTTTTTTTTTTTTTCATTTCGATTTTTTTATGCAGTATAGTTTAACTATTTTTTTTAAAATTATTTTTATTATTTATAAAAAGCATTCATTTTAGACATTGGTTATTTTTAAATTAGAAATATGATTTTCCCCCAACAAATCACCTGTGCAGAGGTCATTGACCTCAGATGTGCAAGGTAAAACATGATATTACTCGTTATCCAACAAACTTTTCTTAGTGATTCATCATGATGAACTAAATAAAATAAGATTTATCCTGCATCGCGCTGATTTGCTTTATCCACGCAGGAGGTGCTCTACATTCCATTTTCCGAGTATACCGCAAGAGGTGCTTGTGATACATCATCAAACCAATCTTGAAAGAATATCCAGTGACATGTATTTTGAAGCAACAGAAAAGTTTTCCATGCAATGTTTCTGTATAGTAATCTATCGTATAGAAATCGAAGCTCTCACTGAAACAACTTAGAATTTTCCTGTATGTCTTTTTTAAGTTTAAAAATAGCTTGATCGGAACGAAACGCTGATAAAATAAGCTTTCCTTTTTTTTATTTTGCTGGATTCAATTCCATAACCTAAAGTTTTATTTTAATGTCAATAAGATACTTTTTTCAAAAGCGGTATTCTATCCGCTATGTTTCTTAAGGACTTCTTTATTTTCAGTTCTGCTTTGATATAAAATCAGTTATTCTTCATAGCAGCTCAGCTTTCGAAATTAGCCTTTATGTTATTTACGATGGAATTTTAAACGTTTTTACCTACTATGTTCTGTTTAAAAAAAAAAAAAATAGTTTATATTTTGTCACATTTTCTTTTCTTAGTTTATAATTTCGTTAAATTAGTTAACTTCTTTATAGTTTCAAAGAAATTAGTTTTTAGTGAAAATTTACTATACAGAAGGTTCTATTATCAAGAAAAGTTGTTTTGCGAATCCTGTAGATTCTATTATCAATAAAAGTTGGCTATCAACACGGCTATCAATTGTCTCACATCCAGTGTGACAACAAAATAAAGGGACTATTGTCCAGTTACAGGAAGGTGAATGATAATAACAGACTTTCAGGTAACAAGCATATCACTTGCAATTATTATGATGAATTGGATGCCATGTTTTGAAAAGCACCCACAATTGACCCTGTTTCACCATCCTCTTCCATGTCCGGGTTTAAGGTGCGGCCTAATTCAGAGAAAAGGGTTGAATTCTCTGCATGTTCCCCTTCTCCCCCCTCCCTTCCTTCACCATCCTTCTACGGCTCAGGAAGAGCCTAGTAGAAATCCTACACCAAAATCTAAGCGTGAAGAGGAAGAGCCTTATTATTTTGCTCTTTTTAGGGAAAGCTGTGAGAGAAGGCACAGGGAAAGGATGGAACAAAATAAAGAATTCCTTTCCTTGTTAAAAGAACTTATATTGAAGTTGCATTAATTTATTATTATTATTTAATTAAATTTATGTTTAATTTCTTTTCCACTTGTATGTGTAAAATAAATAATTATGAAACATTTTGTTCTAAATTCAATAGTGAGTGCTTGGTGTGTTTTTTTTATTAAATCATATTGTCTGTATTCAGATTAGTTCATGAAAAGCCAGTGAAATTAGGTATGTATAAGTTCAGTTATTTTTGAATGATAGTTTCATTTTTATTGGGTGAGGCAATGGATATCCAGTCAGTTGATTATATCTAGCTGCATCAGTGGCGTGGCGTCCGGTCATCGCACGATGCGGCGATGACCAAGCAATATTTCAGAGAATTAGATAGAGTATTTTGAGTTTAAATATAATTTAAAAAATTCGATTTTTCCAAAAAACAAAAAAAATCCCGATCAAAAATGTGTAAAAACCAAAGAGAAACCTCGCGCGATCCGCAAACTTTAGCACATCCAAATAACTTTTTTTCCTGCCTCAGTCATTCATCCCCAGTGGGGGGACCACCCCGCGCATCTTTTTACCCAAATAAAAGTAGATTCACCCCGCAGATTTTTGCACTTCTGTTGGACATAAGCCAAGAAGCTCTCGCACTCTTCTAGTGAAGGGGTTAGATTTTAAACTCAATCAACGTTTTCAACGTTGCTGTTCCGTTATCCGCTGTACTTCCCTGTTATGAAATGTTATTCAGTTAAAATTTCTCTTTTTTTTTAAATGGTGTTTTTTTTTTTTTTTTTTGCAGGACTTTTTGATTAATTTTTCTCTTTCATTATATTGTATATTCTGCTTTTTAAATAAGATGGTTTAGTTAATATATTGAAAGTTTTGGGGAGGGAGTTAGATCGTAAGTTAGAACAGCCAACTTCCGATATGCACGTGTTTTTTAGATTTTTCTGTTTATTTGGCGGGTTTGTTATTCAGTGATTTTTGTGTCTTGCTGTGTCATAGATATTTTTATTAATTGAGATGGTGTTTTGATTATTTTTTAGTAAGTTTTTGCATCGTCTTTGAATATTCGTATGTGATAATTCAGTGTTTTCATTGAATGAACTGAAATTTTTTCCCCATTGTTGCCCATTTTACTGATTCGAACATGGCTGAATCGGATATTATACAAGAACTCCAGAAAAAACCTTTCGGTTCTTTAAGATTTGAGGATAAACTGCATATTGTCTAAAATGGTAGACCTTGTCCATCACTCAAAAATTTCTCGTTTAAAGTCTTTGTCCAGAGAATATACCAGACACTTTACAGTTTCTAATTATGGTCCTCATACTTGGCTCTGTGGCAGTGAAAGTTTGTCCAAACTTTTTTGCTGGCCCTGTCTTTTATCTTCCAAATTCATAAACGTTTGGAATTTTAATGGTTTCAGTAATTTGAATGAATTAACCAAATCAACCAAGGCACACGAAAATTCTGAATCACATCTTCAGTGTGTAGTAGACCTGTATAATTTTGGAAAGCAATGAATAGATGAAGGAATAGACAAAACCCTCAAAGTTAATAACAATTTGCATAAACAAAAAGTTAAGAAAAATCGTGAAGTTTTAAAACGACTCATAGATGTGACATGTTTTCTTGTTTTGCTTTCTTTCCGAGGGCACAATGAAAAAACTTCATCTTTGAATCAAGGAAATTATGTTGAAACTTTAAATCTTTTAAAACTCTACGATCCAATTTTAGCAGAACATTTTGAAAATTCCACAGTTTTTAAAGGCACTTCAAATGATATACAAAACGAACTAATTAGTATTATTAGTGAAGAACTGATAGAAACTATTAAACGAGAAATAGAAGAAGCAGATTTTGTAGCTTTAATGTTAGATGAAGCGTCGGATATCAGAACAAGCTCTCAACAGTTTTGAGATATGTTGTGAAGGGAGACAGCAGTGTTACAGAGAAGTTTGTTGGATTTACCGACGCAGACCGCACATCTAATAGTTTACTCGAGCACGTACAGAAAACCGTAAGTGAATATAAACTGGCTGATAAATCTCTTGCTCAGACGTGCTGCTGTAAAAGCCATATCACACGTGCAGAAATTCGCCCAACACAACAGTATGCAAAACTTTTAGCGCAACTTGGAAGTAGAATCATCGTGTGATATGCCAAACGAAGTTGAAGCAACTTTTTTCCTCCTCTTCGAAAAAGTTTGCCCAACATTTCGCACAACAACGCTTTTGACCAATCAGGTGAGAGCAGTCCGCAACATTTCTTTCAAGAGAAAACAAGATGGCCAACTTGTGATGGTCTTCGGTGTTGATGTCAGATATTTGTTATTTCAGGTGAGTGTTAATACTTTATGTTTAATGTTTTTTTGCACAAAATATGTTTCAATTCTAAAGAACTTATTAAAATACTTTTGAGTAATAATGTTATTGCATAGCTTATTTTTCAAAACGGCGATAGATTTTCTACGCCAAATTCGCCAATCTGAAGGAATATAAACAGGCGATGAATTTTAAGAGTTTAAATAATTTTTGTTTCTGTAATTAATATTATTAGTTTCTGTTATAAATTTTATATTAAATAATGTGTTATCACTAAAATTTTCTGTAAACAGTGATTGTTTTTAATATGCTTTAATAGTTATGGTTTTTCTGTGGAAGTTATATCATTTACGGAATTTTTATTATTGATTCCTCTTATTTGAAATATAGTTAGGAAATATATTTTAAGTTATATTTAGGAAATAGTTTTTTTTAATTTAAAATAAAGTTTGATTTGGGATCGATGTAAATAATACCTTTTATATGAATTCTAATTTGTACTTGAAAAAATTTGCATGTTAATATTCTCAATATTATTCTTGTATGTATCGATTTATTTATACTTAATAAATCTCAGATGCTTTTGGATATTAGATAGTAGGACCCTATTTTGAATATTAGCTAACGTTACATCTTATTAAAATTGAATTAAATTTTTATTTAACCTAAAACTATTTTAATGTAGACTTGATTTTCTTTTATTTTAAGATGGTTTGTTTAGATTTAATAACTAAAGAAAATTTTATTCTCATATTTGAATTGTTGTGAACAACGTTTCATTATTTTATCACTATCAGTAATGTTTTTGTGTATTACAGAAATATGGCAACTTCCAAAATAGATAAAAAAAGCAATGAAAAGAGCCTCTACAGAAGTGGCTTTAAATGACTGGCTGAGATGGAAAGTACTTTTATAGAGCTGTTTAGAAAGTATGAAAGTAAAAAAATCCTTTGTATAAACATAGAATGCTTCGACGAGTAAGTTTCGACGAAATAAGTAAGAAGTTGGTCGTCGATTATCCTCTGCATGCAGCAGAATTTACAATTGGTGAGTATTTAAATCTTGATTAATAGTTTTTACTATATTTGAAGTGACACATATAATTAAATTTTATGTTAAAAACTAAAATGAGCTTGTAAAAAATGGATGCTTAACATTAATTTATTTTTATATGATATTTTATGATATCAATAATATAAATTTGTGCAGTTGCAGAAAAGCGTGAATAAATTACACCTTCAACATCTGAAAAAATAAATACCTATGTAAATAAAAGTATATTTATTTAGGATATTAATTCTGAAGTGTAACAATTCTTACTATAATAATTAGAAACAGGGCATTTATGGAATATAATTTTAAATAGCTTAACCAATTACTAATTCTAAGAGACCCTGTTAAAAAAATTGAGTTTTTATGTGTTCAGCATATTAATGATATATTAAAAGAGATACAATAGTAAAAAAACTAGACTTAAATTCATCTTACATGGGCTGACTTATAAAATATTTAATATAATGATACACTATAATTTGATAGCTTACAATACACATAGTATTGTGACAGACTTTGTAATCATCAAATTATCATACATAAATACCATTTAAAATACATTACAAACTTAACATTTTCTTTCATTAAGGTTTCATTAAAATAACAAAACTAAAATACCAATCTTAATATTGATTTCCTTGCTCAATTTGAATATAATCAGCATATGTGATTTTTTGTATTAAGTGTTATGTAGTATGTTAATAATGAAAGAAAATTTTAAGTTTCTTTTTTATATTAATGAATAGAGAAAAATCATAACTGTAATGGGGCATAAAACTCAAGGAATTTAATTATTGTGGGATATTCAAACAAGATGCATTCAAAATATAAGCTAACATGTGTACGTACCCCTGAATTTTTAAATTAAAACAGTATTAACACTCGACCAAAATATCCGTACATATACAGATACATACAAATATTTTGGAAAATGCCATGATATTGTCAAACCTTCCTTTTATTTTACTAACTTTAGCTCTTTTTTTTTTTATAGAAAAGCTACAAAGCAAATATTCAAAGCTAAAATATCAGTTTCAGCGAAATATTAAAAAAATTAGACATCTAAAAAGTGGTTCTGGCTGTGAAAGTATCACTGTGCCATGGATGCATTTTAATGCTCTACAATTCCTTGATGGAGTTGACAAGGCAGACGACAGCTTTTTCTACTTTGGATGGTGATAAGCATAAATCAACCCAGGTATAATTTTATAAGTTTCCTATTTTATTTCAGTTTCAACTAAAACTGCTTATTTTAGTTTTAACTAAAATACTATTGAGCATTTCCATGAAAAAGTGGACATGAGGGTTGAAATTTCAATTTATCTTAATTGTAACATGTAATATATCAAATTAAAGGTAAATGAACGAGGTTTATGAAATTATAAGGAAAAATGCCATAAAATTTTTCCTTGTATTATTTTTTTGAACTTGAAGTTAGCATAATATAAAAAATTTCAATTAGGAAAATCAGGGTATTTTCATTTCACTCAGAAATAATATTTAAAGCTACAGCATTTTGATTTTCAGTGCATATATTTCTATTTGAGACCTTTATCTATCTTTTAAAGCATTTGATATTTCTTTAAAAAAGGAAAAACTCACATTTTAATACAAATATATTTATAAAGTCTCTCTGTCACGCCCGTCACAAAAAATATACTTAATATGCCATAGAAAATGCATACCTTCACGAAAAAACATGAAACTTTGTAAAAATCTAATTATTGTACTCCTTAATAAGTGAAAAGTATTAAAAATATATAAATTTTTTATTTTGGGCTAAATTTTGGTGTGACAACATCATTGTGACGGGTGTGACAACATTTTAAATAACTATAAAAACTGTTCCTAAATGAAAACAAAAAGTTTAAACCATTTTTGTTTCCAAATAAATTAAAATAATGTTAAAAAAATAATTAAAAATTATATAACATATTTAAAAAAGTTTATAATTAAGAATGGAATTAAATAATGGAGTTTATAATTAAGGATGGTTTATATTAATGGAAATGTTGCTGATGATCGTTTAACAGATTTGACAGAATCACTAATTGGTACGTTCAGAACTAAACAGTCATTTGGGAAAGCATTGGCTCGTTCTCGTAAAGTTTTGCCTAGAAGCCCATGTAAGAAAAAAAATTATTGTTCGAAAGTTAGCAATGGAAATTATTCCTGATATAAACAATTATTTGAAAGGCCAGAAAAATACTCTAGTATAGTTTGACTACTATCAAGTTATCCAATTTTATAATAGTGATGAAATCAGCAGACAAGCTCCTGGAAAAAGAGACATGAAATCTCTTAAGGAAGTATTATCTGGTAAACGAATTCTAATTCCAAAACGGCATATGTTAATGACAGTTGGTGAAGCTTTTGCTCTATTCAAAAGAGAAAGCAAAAATATTTTGATTGAAAAATCAAAGTTTTATAGTCTACGACCAAAGCATGTGATTTTGATATCAGAAACACCACACAATGTTTGTGTGTGCAAATATCATGCTAATTTCGACTTTCTGCTTAAATCGTTAACAAGTGTAATTGTGGATTTCCCAGCATCAAGTAATGATCTGCTCAATTTGATGTGCTGTAATGCTCAGAGTGAGAGGTGTATGACAGGGATTTGTGAAGACTGTTAAAAAGAAACTAATATATTTATAAATGATGATAATGAAGATAAATGCTTAGTATATAAGCAGTGGAAGGAAGTAAATGGATTTTTGAAAATGGTGGAAATTAATTGTTTTGTCACAGATGCTTTAAATGAATTGAAAAATCAGCTGCCATTTTATAAGTTACATTGCTTTGTTAAAGCAACTCAAGCAAGCTATTTTGAAGAAGTTAAAAATAACATAGAGGATAGTGAAGTGATACTTCAAGTGGACTTTGCTGAGAACTACAGTGCAGTGTCTCAAGATGAAATCCAAAGTGCGCACTGGACTCATCCACAAATTACGATATTCACATGCTGTGCATGGTTAAAAGATAATATTATTCGATCTTTTGTGGTAGTAAGCGACGAACTTCAGCATGATAAATATGCTCTATGGGCATTTTTAAATGCTATTTTAACGGATTTAAAGATTGAGTATCCTCAGCTACGAAGAACAATGATCTTTTCTGATGGCTGTGCAGCACAATTCAAAAATAATTATACAATTTCGAACTTGTGCTTCTTTCAGGAAGATTTTCAATTAAATTGTGAGTGGAACTTCTTTGCTACTTCCCATGGAAAAGGTGCAGTAGATGGCATTGGAGGGCTAATAAAGGCAAAAGTTTTGCATTAGGTAAAATCCATGAAAGTAGCGGTAAACTCCGCTCGGGATTTCTTCAACTGCACTATGAATGTAAGTTGTGCAATTAAACCATTGTATGTGACATTCAATCAAATATTGCAGTCCAAATCAGTATTGTACGCAAGATGGAGAATTCCTTCTCCATAGAAAGAATTAAATCTCTTCACCATTTTCAAGTGAGCAACGCTACAAATCTGTTAATTGGAAGGACTGCAAAATCTTAGTTAAATAAAGTAACCGTCACTGCTACTCAAGAAGTAGATCCTTCCCCCACTCAGATCATGCAGACACCTGATGTTGTTCTGGGAGACTATGTTTTAGTATCATTTTCTACTGCAGTTAGTAGCAAAAAGAACTCGATTAGTAAGTTTTATTATGCTACAATTTTAGGCATAAATTCCAAAAAAGAAGTGAGCTTAAAATATATGCATCCTAGTGGACCCCATTGGATTTGGCCTGAAAAAGAAGACATTTCGACTGAAAACATATCTATAATAAATAAGAAAGTTGCTCCACCGACCCTTGTAACAAATAGAGGCCATTATAAGTTTTAAAGGGTTTATATGTAATTATGAAATTTATTTCCAATAAAATTTAATTACATATTTTCTATTCTCAAGTGGACTAGTTGTACTGGTAATTATTTTCTTTAAAAAAATGCCTCTGAAAATTGTACATTTGCACAACGTCACATTTTGGTCACACCCGTCACATTAGAAAAAAAATTCCTGCATGTTAACCCGGGAAGACTCGCGCCGGGTCTCTCGGGCCCGGTCATTACAAAACTATACTGCAGAAAATCACCCCTTCAACGAAATTGGACCGGATTCACGGTAGCTGCGTTGAAGGTCACCTACATACTGACCACAGGCATTTCAGGAATGTACGACCCCCTTTTTCTGAGAAAAGGGGGGTTTCTTTCCGATTCGGGCTTCTGAGGCCCGATGCGAGCGCTCGCGATTGTCATTTCAGATTGTGAATGTGAAGGGAGAGGCTGTAAAATGTATCGCTATTTAACCTATAAGGAAGAAATGAAGCGTTTGGAAACCTTATTAGCTGAAGTTTCAACTGATGAGGAATCAATTAATGAGGATGATGAAGAAACTGTTGACATGCAACAATATAGTGATCATCACTCAAGTTCAGAAGAAGATTTAGATTCATCTAGTGATTTTGATATTACTGAATCCGTTGGGTACTATATTGGCAAAGATAAAGTAACTAAATGGAATAAAAATGAACCAAGACGAAACGTGAGAACTCCGGCTCACAATATCGTAACAAAATTGCCCGGAAATGTTGGTGATGCAAGAAAGGTATCCTGCCCTATCGAATCATGGATGTTGCTTATCGACGAAATAATAACAACGAGTATTGTGGAATGCACAAACATTTATATAAAATCAATTGCAGGCAATTTCCAAAGAAAAAGAGATGCTCGTGAGACAAATATGACAGAAATAAGAGCATTTATTGGCCTTCTTTATTTAGCGGGAATTCACAAATCCTCACATGTAAATGTCCGTGATATTTGGAATACCGATGGCACAGGGCTTGAAATTTTTCATCGGACTATGTCATATAATCGCTTTTTATTCCTAATGAGATGCATAAGATTCGATGATATTACTGATCGTCCTTCTAGAAGAGAACTGGATAAATTGGCTCCCATACGATCTATTTTTGAAAAATTTGTTGCAAACTGTCAACATGTATACAGTCTCGGGGAATTTGTCACTATAGATGAAAAGTTAGAACCCTTTAGAGGTAAATGTTCCTTTCGTCAGTATATTCCAAGTAAACCTGCCAAGTATGGAATTAAAATATTTGCTTTAGTTGATTCTAGGACATTTTATACTTGGAATCTTGAAATTTATGCAGGGGCTCAACCAGAAGGTCCATATAAAGTAGAAAATACTCCCGATAAAATTGTCAAGAGGTTAGTGGAACCGATTTACAACTCTGGACGTAATCTCACAGTTGACAATTGGTATACTAGTTATGCATTAGCTAAAGATCTCCTTCAAAAGAAAATTACATTTGTAGGAACTGTCAGAAAAAATAAAAGAGAACTACCAGAAGAATTCATTTCTGGGAAGAAACGAGAAGTGTATTCCTCTTTATTTGGATTTCAGAAGAATGCGACTTTGGTATCCTACGTACCGAAAAAAAATAAATGTGTGGTACTTTTGTCTACCATGCACAATGATGGTGCAATTGATGTTTCAACTGCAGAGGCCAGGAAACCAGAAATAATAACTTTTTACAATCTGACGAAGGGAGCTGTAGATGTAGTTGATGAAATGTCAGCTACTTATTCCACTGCAAGAATTAGTAACAGATGGCCGATGACAGTATTTTTCAGTATTTTGAATACTGCAGCCATAAATGCGCGAATTTTACTATTATCTGCGAAATCGCCACTGCTCCAATACAAAAAAAGGAGTTTATTTTTGAAAGATCTGGCGTTAGAGCTTCTGAAGGAGCATGTAGAAAAAAGAAGTTTGCAGCCGACGCTTCCACGCGAATTACGTGAAAAAATAGATAGCGGCCGCAATGAAAATTATGAAGCACCACCGGCAAAAAAACAAAAATGTTCAAGAAAAAGGTGTCATATCTGCCCCAGCAAAATTGACAGAAAATCGCAAATTTCTTGTGCTAAATGTTCAAAAAATGTATGCGGAGAGCATAGCAGTGTTATTTGCAGAATATGCCAGTGAAATGTAAGTTTTGTTTCAATTATAGTAAATGTAATAAACATTATTAAATTGGAAAAATACTTCATAATTTTTTAATTGTTCAAAATGTAATATTAATTGCATGTATAGCTTAAAAAAAGTTTTTCAAAATTTTATTGTAAATATATCATTAAACTTTTTTAAACTTGCTGTTTTAAAAAATATTTTATTTCTTATTTACCCATATATAATTCTAAGTTGAAAACACAAATCTTTTATGCTCAGCAAATTGATTTTACCGTTTTCTTCAGCGAAAATCCGCTCCGGGCCTGCGAAGCCCGTCGCGCGCTCTCGTGTGACGCTAAATAGCGCGAGTTCTCCCGGGTTAAAACTACTGATAAAAAACATGTATTAAGTTCCATCTGAATGTCTTTTAAGAGAAAAAAATTGGTATAACGATAATACATTTCAATATTCACAGGATTTTTTACAAATGTGGAAGCAAGTGAAAACTCATGTCCCAAAAGAGTCACACCCGTCACAAGATTTAAAATTTTTTTTAAAGAAAATTGAAAAATCTTGCAGTTTTATTTGAACTCAATTATTCAAGCAAATGCAACATTAAACATAATTAAAATTTTTGTTGGTATTTATTAACTATTTATTTTCCTGAAATGCAGATTTAACGTCAAAAAACTGTGTCTGAATGTCACACCCGTCACAATGGAATGGCCCTATTATAAAGTTTAAGAAATTATTTTGATACTTTTCCTGATTACAAAGGTCTATATGTGATCATAGTAAATTATTGGTACTTGCTGTTCGAAAGTGTAAAGCATCAGGTGTACAATAATTAAAATGTTTCATGAAACCCACTTTTATTTTCAAGATATTTTTAAATATTCAATAAATCTGAAATATTAAATGACTATCAACATTAAATAAAATCAGTTTTCGCGATGAATTTTTATTTATTATAGAAAAGGATGTATACTGATTTTAAATATACATACATGTGTGTATATAGCTATTATCTCTTCATTCTACTTTAACACTTAAATGAACATTTAATTAATTTTTGGTGGTGTTGGTGCTAATGTATTAAAGCAGTATAAAATCTTATCGAATTTTAGAAATTTGTTTTGCGATAAATTAATATTTTAATGGAGAATCTAAAAGGGTAATAATAGAATAAAAATGTTCTCTTTTTCATAAAATTAAATGGCACTTCTTTGCCAGGTATTCTGTTATTAGACATTGTTATAAAATAATGTCATGTATTTACTCGAGTTATAATCATCAACAAATATTTTTTTTTCTTAATTACCCTATAGTCTTAATGAGTTATGTTTAATTTTGACAATTAATGCATTAAAATTTTTTTTTTTCTGAACGAGCTGACCTTCATGTATAATAAAAATAAAGATCAGGAGGTAGAATCCATTTCACATTCTGCCGGGATTGATCCTGATGTGAGTTTCATTTCTATGGAAAGTTTTGAGGATGCCGAAAGAATTCCTGAACGAGATATGGAGGAAGAATGGAGGGATTCTGCAGAGGAACCAGAACCCTCATTCTGTGGTGAAGTTTCTACTCCCAAAACAAACCTGCCAGAACCTCCACTCCCTAGTGTATTTCCTTCTGGTGAAATTTCTACACGAGAAAATCACCAGGGCGTTATAAGCGAGCAGCTTATAAACGCAAAAGAAAATCAAATGCAACTTCAAGTGATGATTTTCTTGATGAAGCGGTTAAAGCATTAAAAAAAATTCCTCCTAAGCAGGAGGATTCCATGCAGTACGATTGCGGGAAGTACATTGCCCATATTCTAAAGTCAATACCTGATTTAGAAAAGCGCCAGAAAGCGCAAAAAAAAACTCATGAAAACCGCATTTAAATTTTTTTTGTAAATTTTAAGATTCTATTAAAAGGTTTTAATCTACTCAATTTGCTCAATTATTCATTTTATAAAGATATCGTGAATTGATTCAAATTAATTTAATTTTTTGTTTATCTTTCAGGCCTAAAATCTACTTGTGTATAATACATACAATTTATTAAAACAATGTTTTCTCTATTTTTGAAAATTAAACTATTATTGTTTAATCTTTGAACAATCGCTTGAAATATACAGTTGATGCTTGTTTCATTGTTTTCTAACAATGTATAATTAGTTTATCTTCTGAATTAAAAGTGACGTTAGTGATTCAGAATCTTAAAAAATAAATAAACCCTTAAATAAACTATATATCAAGTACATACCAAATAAACAATATTTGTAAAATTCTTATTGGAAGAAATCCTTATTTAAAATTCAAATTAGCTTATACAATAGCAGTTCTGTAGTTTCTCCTAAAAGGAAAAATGTTAAAATGTGTTGTATTTAGATTGTTCAAGCCAATACACTATACTTCAAGATTGTATTAAAAGAGGTTAAAAAATTATTTATTTGATCACAAAAAATATAAGTACAATCATTATAGAATATATAAAAATTTATTTACAAGTAGATGTGTACAATTGATTGGAAATAAGTATATACAGCCAAACTTTCATAGAAACAAAAAAATTTTTAATATTATAAATATCCAGGATAAAAAATGTAACATTTTTAAAAATTTGGACATATTGACGATATTGATAGTTTTATGCTTTCATTTAAAAAATAGGAAATCGATGAAAAAATATTTTTGGTACAAAAATTGATACAACTGCATGTAAAATAGATTTAGTGCAAATCGCACATGTCCTCCTGCCAAGGAACAGCACCAGACCCATTAAAAAAATTGAGAAATTTTGTCCTGATTGCCTTGGCAACAAAGGACCCCTTTCTCTCATTCTTAGCCAGAGAAATTAAAGGTTTTGTATCATTTCTCCAGCTGCCTAGGAGAATTTTCTTTTGGGCTAGGTCTTCTCGATCTAAGCTGGGTATCGGAGAATACAGCTCAAGGCATCTTGACCTCAAGAAATTGTGCAGTGAGCATGCAGCCAAAACAATTTGTTTTGCCTTAGCAGGACCTGTCAAAATCGCAGTTTGAAAAATGCGAAATCGAGAAGCCAAAATGCCAAACGCATTCTCCGATACCCTTCGAGCTCTAGTTGAATATCCTGCACGTTAAATCCAGGAATTTCCCCGGATACGGCTTTAGAAGATACTCCTCCAAGGGAAAGGCGTCGTCTGCTACAATCACAAAAGGAGCAGGTTCCTCTGTGTCTGGGAGAAAATGCCACCCTGGAAGGTTTAGGTTTTTTTTGCTCAATATTATTTTTCAGAGTACTTTTGTGGAAAACTCCACCGCCACTAACTCTTCTATTGGTACCAATGTCCACGTAAATAAATTTCAAATTGGCATCCACCAAGGCTAGAAGTACGATACTATTAAAATGTTTATAGTTATAATAAAGTGATCCAGAATTGGGCGGAGGAACAACGCTGATGTGTTTCCCATCAAGCACTCAAATTCCACAATCTATAAAACTCGTCAGAAATTTTTAGCCACTCTTCCGAGTTATCTGGAGCCTTAATTTCCTCTTTTATTTAACACAGAGAAAATAGCCGTGCAAACAGCTGGAATTATTCCAGAAATGGTGTTTTGCGCCACCCTAAACTGGAAAGCTAGAGAACTTTGAGTCTCCCCTAAGAAAAAAAAAATTGGAATTACAATTAAACAATATCAATATTTTTATATAGCACACAAATATTTTGCTGTATGAAAGCAAAGGGTTGTGAAGTGTTTAACAAAATTATAATTGATAGCAAAATTTTAATAAATAAAAATATTTTTTTTCCAGTCAAATACACCAGTACTTATCTCGATTATATAAGCTGGTGGCTCAATTTTTTAAAAAAAATTCATAACCAATTTAACAAACTCAAATAAGTCATATCTTGAACATTTTAAGGTGAATCCCATCAATGTTGATTAAATAAATATTTTCGGTTACAATTCACTTGCTCATACAAATGATTTAAAATAGATTAATAATTGGCATTGAATTTATTTACTTTCTCATTGGATTCAAATCTTAAAACCCCTGACTTTGTAACCGCTACAAGATACCAGAAACACATAAAAAATATTAAACAATTTCAATTTTCAAACCATTTTTTTATAAACATGAAAGAAAAAAAAAAGGTCAACCATAGGATTAATAATGGTACTATGAGTCCAATCATTGCTATTGATTTCCAATTAAAACTAAATCTTACAAATTGGTCATATTTATTTTTAATTGGAAATCAAGGTATCTCAGGGTAATTGCTAACCTTTCCCCAGGTGGTATAGCTTCACGCATGCATGTATTTGTTTTACTTATCATTGGTTCGACTTTATTCAGCAAATACTGAAAGCTATCGGTATCCATTCGTAAATACCTTCTGTAGCTTTCCTGATCCTAAAATGAAAGTAAAATAATTTATAATAAAAAACAATCAGCAAAGAGGTTTATTCCGAGCGGATACTAAGAGAGGAGTATGATTGGGAAAATAACGAGGGTTTCCAATCATCTCGTTGTAAACTTCCGAATTTCGTAAAACTCTTGCGTCATGTACAGATCCAGGGAAAGAGCAAAATACATGCGTGAACATTAAATCAACTGTGCATCTGCATACAGCTTGAAGAATCAAACTATGCTTGTCCTTACGGTTAAAATACTTTTCTGGGTCTTTTCGTGGAGGTTTAATTGCTATATGGGAGCCATCAATAGCACCGATGATGCCAGGAAAGCCTTTTATTTCACGAAATTCACTTTCAGCAACAACAGGATCAGGCCACGTAATAATATTTGGAGCCATCTTTTCCAAAATATAGGATACCTTTAAAAGGCATCTAAATAGGGAAGATTTAGTCAGATCAAATCTGTCAGCAATAGATCTGAAAGAAGAAAAAAACATTATTTTTTATAACATTTGAATTAAAATCTTATAGCTTTTTAAATCTTATTGCTTTTAAAAAAAATTGCTGAAGAAGGGGATATTTTATTTTAATAAATTATGTAAATATAAGAAACAAAGAACTATGACATAACAGTAAACTCTGGATGAAACCAGCTGCAATAGTTCATAAAATTACTTAATGAACTCCATAATAAAAAAAAGCAATTTAATTAAATTAAAAAATATTGATATTAAACTTGCCGAAAACTTTCTTGGTTAGCTAATAGACATGATGTTTGAGGAGGAGGAAGAGGACGAAGAACTGGCTTTACTAAGCTTATGAAATGCTAAAAGCGAAAACAAGCGTATTTGTATAAAAAACTATGTGGAGGATGTTGTTCGGCATTATAATAACCGAGATTTCAAATCTCATTTTCGAATGGATAGATCGACTTTTGAAATTTTGTTCAACCTCTAAGGAGGAAATTCCTGGACCTGTTAGACCATGCATTCCGATGGAAAAGGCCTTATTGAGTGGCAACCACAGTTCCGCACTGATAGTTCCTAAAATATGGTTCGAATAAAGGAACGCGCCCATAGTTTTGAATTTCAGCGGCTTTTATTTTTGTTGCAGATTTCATATCTTTCCACTTTTTTTTAAAAAATTTTCTTACCGGAACGACTGTAGCCGCTTGTGCTAACGCTGTTTATCGTTCCAACGATCTAATCCCACGCGGATTTTAACTCTTTTGTAGTTTTATATTTATTTTTTAACTGCCCTGAAATTAATTCTCGTTTATCCTCCAATTCATCAACAATTGTTCCTCTTGCTAAAAATTCGGTGCACGTCTTTTTGTGAGCTCATTCTTAGTAAATCAAATAAGCTTAAGAGATAGAACCAACGAGTAAGGTTAGAACACATTGATCTATGTCGTATGTAAATTGCAATTGTTTGGGGTGATAAAGTTATATGCAATTTTATACTACATAAAAAGCTTGCTTGTAGCTTTCTAAGTATTAAACTGTTATTTTTAAACAATATCATTGGTTAAAAGAATTCTACGTCATCATAAGCTGGAGGGAGAAATGGGTAGCAAAATACTTGTCTTAAATTAGGCTATTTTTAAGGGATTGGATTGGATTGAATGTAGAGTTTAATGGCACAAGATCCAGATGTGGACATGCTGCGCCAAACAATACGTTTATATATGTCAAAATTAAAGCGCATACTTATTTTCCATAAATCACATTAAAATTGATAAAATCATTTAGAAACAATCAACGGTAATATTGGATTAAAATCAGGTCAAAGTTAAAACACCGTAAAATTTTGCAAGACATTTCAAATAGTGTAAAAATAAGAATATCCTTCTAAAAGTGAACAAATTCATGAATAGAATAAAACTTATATACAATTTAAAATGCCAATAGCACGTAAAAATGCAAAAATGTTAGGATGATGAGAGTCACCTAACAAATCTCCCATGGATAAAATTGAACTACCAAAAAAGGTAAGACGATGTCTGTTAAAACACGGGCAAATGATTAAAATATGGTGAATCGAAAGTAAAACATCACAAGTGTTACATTGAGGAGGTGGTTCACCAAACAACAAATTTAGATGGGTAAGTCTGGTATGTCCGATTCGCAGCCGGGTAAGTTTAACATCTGCACTACGTAGTCGCAACACAGGAAAGGGTTCCAAATTTGATTTATGAGCGTGCAACTTATTATTCACTTGATTATCCCAGTGTTGTTGCCATAAAGATTTTATATACTTTTTAATATGTATTTTTATATCTGAGAATGGTATAGATAAATTTAAGGCAGTAGTAGCAGATCGCGCTGCTGTATCGGCTAAATCATTGCCTGGGATTCCAACGTGACTTGGAACCCAGCAAAACAAAATATCGAAACCATTCTTATGAAGATTAAATAGCAAATGTTGTATAAAACACAAAATGGGATGAGTTTCATTGTCAAAATGTTTCAGTTGGCGCAATACGCTCATACTGTCCGAATAAACGCAGTATTTCCGACTCAAACCACCTGAAATAAGCCTTAATGCCAACAGAATTGCTACGGCTTCAGCGGTGAATACGGAACACAAAGTTGGTATTTTATAACTGTAGGTGTCGTCAGCAATAACAATACCACAGCCTACATAGCCAGGAGATTTTGACCCATCTGTGAAAACTGGAACATGTTGACAATATTGATGACGATGAGCTTTGTATAGTTGCTGAAAAATGATAGGTGCAACATGAGACTTACTATGTACATCGAATGGAGAATGAAAATGATATTGTGAAACGTTCCAAGGTGGAATAAGCGAGTGATCGACACATTGTGTAGTTGAGTCACAGATACTAAATGATTGGTTGAGCGAGCACATGCGAGCTTTAAAAGGGCGAACATGTGAAGGTCGAGCATCATAAATCCGCTCTAAACTTACTGGAAGTGTTTCACGTTTAAGAGGGTGTAATGTGGATGATATTACGTGAAAATAATATGTTAGACCGAGCTGCATGCGTCTCAAGTCTAGAGGCAATTGGTGACACACAGCATACAGGCTTTCCACTGGAGAAGTACGAAATGCGCCGCTACATATACGCAAGGCAGTATGATGCACTGTATCCAACCTTTTAAGGTGAGAAGCTGAGGCAGTGCCATATACTGCACAAGCATAATCAATACGTGATAGAATTAGTGCCCGATATATCCGTAGTAAAGCAATACGGTCTGCACCCCAATGCGTATTTGAAATGACGCGTAACATGTTCATAGTTTTCTCACAGCGTTTTCGCAACTGTTTAATATGAGGGCCAAATGTCAACTTCTTGTCGAAAATCACTCCCAAAAATTTTGTTTCTTCAACTACGGGTATGGCAATGTTATTAATGTGTATGAAAGGGTCATTATGCAGTCTGCGCAACCGACAAAAATGCATGCATGAACTTTTGGAGGGTGAAAGTGTATGCCCATTCTCATCACACCATTTGATGGTTTTATTCACAGCAAGTTGAAGTTGACGTTCAATCACTCGCATGTCAGATCCTGAGCATGAGACGTTGAGATCGTCAACGTATAGTGACCCAAAAACTGTTGGTGGTAAGATATGTAAGATGAGAGATACGTGAACGATGAAAAGTATGACACTCAGAACGCTACCCTGTGGAACACCTTCAGATTGAATGTAGACATCAGAGAGTGTATTACCCAATCTGACTCGAAAATTCCTCTGACTCAGAAAGTTATCAATAAATGCAGGGAGATGACCTCGGAGACCCATGTTAAACAAAGCCTTTAGAATGCCGTAACGCCATGTTCGGTCGTACGCCTTCTCAATATCAAAGAAGATAGAGATAAAATGATTACGTCGAACAAAAGCGTTACGAATACGCGATTCCAAAGCAACAATGTTGTCTATAGTCGATCTGCCCTTGCGAAATCCACTTTGAAAGTCGGGGATTAGATGTTTCTTTTCCAGATAATAGACAAGTCGAGAATTTACAATGCGCTCGAGAGTTTTGCAGATGCAACTCGTCAGCGCAATCGGGCGATAATTCATCGGATTTGTCGCATCCTTACCTGGCTTCAAGATAGGTATGACAATTGCCTCACGCCAATTATTAGGAAATATCTGTTCTAACCATATTCGGTTGAAAAGCACGAGAATATTGCGCAAGGAGACAGAATTCAAGTGGCGTAGCATGCAATACGTAATTCCATCAGGGCCAGGACTTGTATTGGGAGCTTTCGCAATTGCTCGTAGTAATTCTGTAAAAGTAAATGGTTGATTATACTGCAGTTGCTGTCGAGTCACAAAATTTAGTTTATTTTTTTCCGCAACTCGCTTATGGCTTTGAAACGTTCGGCTGTAACTGTCAGGACTGGAGACGGCAGCAAAAGCTTCACCTAGGATGTTACTTACATCTACAGGATCTGAGTATGTAGTACCGTGTTTTTCAAACACCGGAAGATGGAACTCACGGTACATTCCATTCGCCTTTTTAACTCTCGACCAGACTTGTCTGGGAGACGTTGTAGAAGTGATAGATGAGACGTAACTCTTCCAAGACTCCCTTTGACTTTGGCGCCTTGTCCTACGAAAAAAAGCTCTAGCGCGTTTAAACGCCATAAAGTTATCGTTTGTTGGATAGCGACGGAAGATGCTCCACAATCTCTGTTTCTCTTTGTGAGCCGCAGAGCAATCGGCATTCCACCAGGGTCTGCGGTGACGGGGAAGAGAGGTAGATGTTTTTGGTATGCTAACTTCGGCAGCATACATTATGACCGAAGTTACATTCTCAACTGCATCACTTACATTGCTAGCGTTTACCATATCTTCGGTGATATCAGCAAGCTGGTTAAAGAGACTCCAATCAGCATGATGATATATGAAAACAGAGGGTCTGGGAGTGATATTAATAGTAGATGAATATGAAATGATGACAGGAAAGTGATCGCTGTTATGAAGGTCATCATCAACTGAGAGTTGTGAAAATGGTAAAATTGCAGGTGAACATAAAGCTAAATCAATGCAATGGAAAGTCTGTGTGGGTGCATGAAAATATGTGTCCTCTCCTTGATTTAGTAAGCATAAGTTATGATCAATAATTAGTCTTTCTATTTGACATCCGCGAGCATTGGAGTCGGAACTACCCCATAATTCGCTGTGACCATTAAAATCCCCTAACAGGAGAAAAGGTGCGGGCAGTTGATGAATCAATGAGTTTAAATCGATTTGAGTTATAGCAGCATGTGGGGGTAAATAAACTGAGCAGATTGTAATGGAGATGTTAACGTAAATTTGAACGGCAACAGCCTGTAATGGAGTCGACAATGAAATGCGAGATGATGGAAAACTTGTAGAGACTAACATTGCAACACCACCGTTAGGTCGATTAGTATCAACGCAATCCTTTCGATGGCAGACATAGTTTCGAAGTTTAAAATCGTCTGATGATACCAAAAATGTTTCTTGAAGTGCAAGACATGAAGGGTGATATTTAGATACAACATCTCTGATATCAGAGATTTTATTTCTTGCACTGCGACAGTTCCAAGAAATAAGGGAAATTGTCATTATTTCTTTTTATGGGATGTAGAAGTGGATGTGGGTGGAGGTGCGCCATCCATCGGAAGTTCATCAAAAAGCGATTCATCTTCTGAAGGATATAACGTTAAAATATCATCTGCCTTCTGTGCAACGGCAGAAGCAGATTGATTAGAAAACTGATTAAATTTAGGATTTTTCTTTTTCCGGGTGAGTCCAGGTTTTTCGCTAGGAGGGAGTTTTGAGTGCGAGCGCTGCGTTAAAGCAGACCGCGGCTTCTCTGAGAAATCGGTCCGAGATGCTTTTGTAGGTGGGGGAGATGTTGAGACAGGTCTAAGAGGTGCTGAAGGTCCAGTGAAATTAAATATGAGCTTTTTGTTGTTCTCTGTCAATGGAATCGGAATTTTTTTACTTTTGTGCTGTGAAGGAGGGGCTGGTAGAACATCTGTTTGAGTGCTCACTGAATTGTGTGAAATCTTAGCAGCCGCAGAGTAGGACACGCCCGAACGGGGCGTACGGGAAGTTACTATTCGGCGGGCTTCACTAAAAGTCAGGTTCTGCATAACTTTAATAGACTGTATTTCCTTTTCCTGTGACCATTTTGGACAATTCCTGGAGTAAGCCGCATGATCACCCTTGCAATTTACGCAAAAGGGTGGCAACTCACAGGAGGTGTCACTGTGGTCACAGCCAGAACAACGAGCACAGGTAGGCTTGCCTCGACATGATGTTTTAGAGTGTCCAAACCTCTGACAGTTAAAACATCTCAAAGGATTGGGCACATATGGTCGAATTTGGCAGTTATGCCAAGCAAGCTTTACTGAAGATGGCAGTTTGGGTGAATTAAATGTAAGGATAAGATGCTTCGTAGGGATGAGTTTACCATCCCTGCGAATCTTGATCCTTCGTACCTCTGTAACATTTTGATTTTCTAGTTCCTCCATTATCATTTCTTCTGTATCGTTCGTAAAATCTGCTTCTGAAATGACACCTCTGCAGGTGTTAAGAGTCTTATGGGGTGTGATAGTAACATCAAATGAGCATATCTTGGTACATGTGGATAAAATGGTGGCTTGTTTTTCTGAGGCGACCTTAAGAAGAAGGTCACCTGAGCGAAGTTTTTTCACCGATGCAACTTCTCCCAGTACAAAGAGAAGAGCCTTGTTTATCAATATGGGAGATACATTGGTAAAAGATGTATTTGGTACAGCAGGATTGGTTAATTGTATCATAAAGTATCGAACGTGGTCACATGGTGCGAGAAATGTTCCGCTTTTTTTGCTTTGGTGTGCGGGACTGAACACCTTTGAATTTTCAGCCATAGAAAATTGTAAATATTTCTGCTACCAGCGGCACCACCCACCATGGAGTCCTACTAAGGGGATGTCAGTAACAATGATTCGTCACCTAACACCGATGCTAACCAATAGCTATACGTCCGCGAGTCACCCCTGAAGCAGCCTCCACCCTTAACGAGGTGCCCAGTAAGTGACCCCGGACTTGACCCTAGCCAACAGATGACGTTCGTGGCTAGCCGGTTGATGCACACAGGCCAATATGCACCTCCCGTTTACCTGAAGCACGGGCCAAAGCAGTGTATTGGGGTACCAGGATGCCCCTCAACTGCCAGGATCCCCTTTTCCAGGGACACGGGTCTCCACGCACGGCAAACACGCGGGTGGTCTCTTCCCATCTGTGTTCGATACAACAGGGTGGTAATCGAACACAGACAAAAGGCCCTTACCAGTAAATTCGGCAACCACGACAAGGGGGAAAAGAAAGGAAAAAGTAGGAGAAAAGGGAGAGGAAACCGAAGGGAGGACAGATCACTAGGGTACCCCGGGGCGTGACTCCCTGTGTTTACCTAAAGAAGGTAAACCCCCTCAGGGGAGGCTATTTTTAAGATTTGACGTAAGTGTTTCACATGAATAGCTATTTAAGGCGAGTGAAATAACTTCTCGGACTTAAGACCGTTGTAGCCGGCGAGTGGCGTGACTTAAGACTGTTTCAGTTGAATCCCAGCCTAAGTGTTTGCAGTCAAAAGTAATTGACCTAGTGTCTGCTCATAATTTATTGAAAGACTCCCTATTAGAAACTAAAGAAATAAGGAATAAATTCAACAACTTGTTACAAGAGGCATCAGATTTGTGTAAAAAATGGGGAATACTGAATATATTTGAGAATAGAAGAAATCGAAAAATTAAGAAACTTTTTGATGGCTTGTGCGAGAACGAAAGATTTGAAGATTCAGAGTCTTCTTTCCGGGCAACTGTCTTCGATCCAATTATGGATACAGTAATTTTTCAACTGGAGAGCAGTTTCAAAAACATGGATACGGTTGTCAACAATTACAAAGTTCTTCAACTACAATTCAATTCAACAACACCAGAAAGAGAAATTGAGGAACATGCCAAAACTTTTGACTCTAAATTTTCTTAAGATGTTACTTCCCTTTTCCCATCTCAGATACTGTCCATAAGGTCGTATTTTATGGATGAAATTATAAAAAAAAAATGAAAGATGTTGAAGAGTTATTAAAAAATCAGCTATCTTCTAGCTATCTTGATATTTGCACAGCCCTATTTATGTACTTAACTGTACCGTGGCAACTGCAGAAAAGACTTTCTCTAAATTTAAGCTTATAAAAAATTATTTGAGGAGTTCGATGGGGCAGGAACGATTGAATGGTCTTGCTTTATTGTCTATTGAAAACGAAAGAGCACGAAGTATTGACTTCAGCGATATAATTGATGAATTTGAGGCACCAAAGGCCAGGAGAAATAAATTTTAAGTTTTGAAATTTTTTATTTCAGATTTTCAAAAAAATTATCTTTATAAAGATTTATGCTGAGCAGTTTTAAAATTGTTATGATTTATTATCTAATTTTTATTAATTAACAAAAGATTAGAAATTTAGTGAACTGTGTTTCAAATTATGGATGGATTTATATTTTGTACTAATTATAAACATTAATTTTATGACTTCTTACCTTTTTTAAAAAATTTTATTACTATGAAATCTCTTTAACAATTTACTTTAAATATTTTTCAAAAACTGAAACTAATCTCAATTTTTAAATATGAAATCTTAATTCTAGACATTTATTTTAATGCAAACTGATGTATAATCTTTCTCAACAAACTTAAGTGTATAAATCTATCTACAAAACTAGAACCATTAAATACATTTAAAATCTGTATTTAGTAATTATTCTTAGATATCTTGAAGTCTTAAACACTTATTTGTGTTTTGTAACCAAAAAATGATTTTTTAAATATGATAACATTTTACATTCTAGTGTTAAATTTACAATTACTGACTGTTGGACATCCATAACCAATACTTCTTTTCTAGCAGTGACTGTACATTATATTTCAAATGAATGGCAGCTTCTAAGTGCGTGTTTGAACTGCAAGCATTTCATAGAGGACCATGCTTCAGAAAATTTAATTGAAATGCTAATTAATACTTTAGAAGATTGGAATATGGATGTTAAAACATTGCCCTCAATAACATCTGATATTGGCACTAACATTGTTGAAGCTATCAAAGAACTTAAGATAAACTAGATTTCATGTTTTGCCCATAATATAAACATTGGTGTCAACCAATCTCTACAACAGTCTTCCCTGAAAAGAGCAATTTCTCGCTTGAAAAGGCTACAAAACACCATTTCTCATTCGTGGAAGATGAAAAGAGATTTAGAGACAGCCCAAGAGCATGTCCAACACGTTGATGGAGTACAACAAAACTTTGCACGCGATTTTTGTCCAACCAGCTTCCTCTCTGCAAAGTTTTTCTGGAAAACATTTAATGCTTGAAGAATCTAACATCAATGGGCTTCAAGATTTTGTAACCGTAACAAATATGCCTGAAGAAATAACTAAATCTTTAAGTGTAAGCAATTACATCACAGCTTCCTGCGCTCTACCACTGTTAAGTTAAAAAGAATCTTCAAGCAAATGACTGTGACTCTGAAATTAGCAGGAGTATCAAAAATAAATTCTGGGTGCTCCTGAAGCCAAATACGAAGATTCATCGATGGTATTGATCTTGGGTCTTTGTTCATTGTGTGACCCAAGATTTAAAACTAAATTAAATATCTAGAAAATGTTACAGCAATTAAAAGTAGAGCGATTGAACTTATGACCGAGTCCTATATAATGCAAGGTGGACCACAAATAAGTGTTTCTTCATCAAGTACTGGACTAGGTGAAGAAGAGGACTTGAATGCTCGGGAATATACTCCAATAGCAAAAGCTGAGAGGGAGCTGAACGAATATTTAAATTTATCAAAAATAAGCATTTCGGATTGCCCATTAATGTGGTTGGAAAAGACGCAGCTCCTCCTTTCCGAAATTACAGTTAATTGCGAGGCGGGAGATGATTGTGGAGAAAATCATGTCGGCCGTAATGAAGGTTTTGCGATCCGAAAATACGATTGAACTGGACAATGGTTTTTTAATTGATGCCATAACCATATTGCGGGATGACGGAGCTGGCCGTACATATCGCGTAGTAAATGAAAGCGTTGGACACTTTGAAATGAAGGTTTGTGCTGCGCTAAAGCCATAGTGTATGCCATTGCTCACTTCGATAATAATAGAACAGCTATTGAGGCGATGAGGAAAAAATCCAGACCTGCGCTCATGATACGAGCAAAAAACTTGCATAAAGCTGCAAATGTTCCTCTAGAGCCGTGCACTTACTGAGAGATAAAAAAAATTTGACCATCTGAATATACAGATTGTAGTGATATCAACAACGAATCTGAATGCAGTAAGTTCTTCGTTTTATGTTAAATTCTATTGTAAATTACTCATGTTTAAAAAAACTCTTTGTTTGCATTACCAACTAGTTTAATTCTTTAATATGCTTAGTTTTTTAAAAGAGTACGCGTTTATAAAATTTACGTTTGTAATTAATTTTTAAAAGACTTTTTTAATAGGCTGATAGAAATTTGTATTTTATTTTTTAATTTCATTCAAATCAAACTCAGAAATTTTTTTCGTAGTGAGTGTATTTTTTAAGTTTATCTAATTTATAACTTCCCATGTAAACTTGATAATTTTTATTAGGTAGCATATGAAGATGAATCAATCAGTAGGCATCGGAGAATCACTCTGTGGTTACACAATAACCATTAAGATGTCATAAAAAGTTTAAGAGGTTTTTATACCAGCAACTTCTACTGCGAAACATGTGAATTGAATTGAATGTAGAGTTTAGTGGCACAAAGTCCAAAAAGAGGACATGCTGCGCCAAACGATACGGTAAAATAGTTAAAAGGCAAAGTACATTCACCACTTTATTTGTCGTACAATTATAACTAATAAAATGGTATAAGTTTGTAAATAAAATCAGATAAAAGGGATGAATAAAATCACATAAAAGGGAAGGGATGAAAATCAGATAAAAAGTTATGAATACGATATAAAATACACGAAGTAAGTAAAATAAATTGTTTGCTAAAGTGAATAAAATTGCAGATGAATTAAAACATTTATATACAGTTAAAAATACCAACTGCACGTAAATATGCAAAAATGTTAGGATGATGAATATCATCTAACAAATCCTGCATGCGTAAAATAGAGCTCCCAAAAAACGTAATACGAAGTTGGTTGAAACATGGGCATATTATTAAAATGTGATGAATCGAAAGAGTAACGTTACAGGTACTGCATAGAGGAGGAGGCTCTCCAAACAGTAAGTGGAGGTGCGTTAACCGGGTATGACCAATTCGGAGACGTGTAAGCTTTACATCAGCACTACGCAAGGGCAGTACTGGAAAATGGCCTAAATCGGTTTTAATGCTATGCAATTTATTAAAAACTTTGAGATCCCACTGTTGTTGCCACAATGATGTCACAAATTTCCGAATATGCAGTTTTACATCAGATAAAGGTATGGACAATGGTAAAGTAGATGTGGCAGATCGTGCAGCTGAGTCGGCTAGGTCATTTCCCTGGAATACCAACATGACTCGGTACCCAGCAAAATAAAATCTCAAATCCCTTCTTCTGAAGCGCGGTTAACAAATGAATAATGAAACATAAAATTGGATGAGTATCACAGTGAGACTTTTCTAATTGGCTCAAAACACTCATACTATCGGAGTATATAAAATACTTCCGATTAGAACGAGTAGAAATTAGTCGTAATGCTAATAAAATAGCAACAGCTTCAGCAGTATAGACGGAGCAAATTTCAGGAATTTGGTATCTGTACGTGACGTCAGTAATGATGACACCACAGCCAACATATCCAGGAGATTTTGAGCCATCAGTATAAATCGGAACATAATGAGAAAACTGATGACGATGAGAAAGGAAAAGTTGCTGAAATATGGTTGGTGATACAAATGATTTTTTAGATACATCAAATAGAGAATAAAAATGATATGGTGAAGCAGTCCAGGGAGAAATAAGTAGGTGGTCTACCGATTGTGATGGTGAATCTAAAATAGCAAACGTTTGAATGTGTGATCGCATACGAGCTATAAAAGGGCGAACATAAGAAGGTCTAGCATTATATAGGCGCATTAAACTTATAGGAGTAAACTCACGCTGTAAGGGGTGTGAGGCTGAAGACATGATACGGTAGTAGTGCATCAAGGACAATTGCATTCTGCATAGATCCAGTGGCAGTTGATGACAAACAGTATACAAGCTTTCAACGGGTGAAGTGCGAAATGCACCACTACAGATGCGTAATGCAGTGTGATGTACCGTATCAAGGCGTTTTAGTTGCGAAGCAGAAGCAGTACCATAAACTGTGCTTGCATAGTCAATGCGGGACGGTATAAGTGCTTGGTAAATTCGCAATAGCGATATGCGGTCAGCACCCCAAAACGTGTTAGAAAGCACGCGTAACATATTCAGGGATCTCTCGCATCTTTTCCGCAATTGTTTTATGTGAGGCAGAAAAGTAAGCTTATGATCAAAAATAACTCCAAGAAACTTTGTTTGAATTACGATTGGTATAGCAATGTTATGAATATGAATAACAGGATCATTGTGAAGCCGACAAAATTGTACACATGCGCTTTTGGAAGGTGATAGGGTATGACCATTCTCATGACACCATTTTACAATTTTATTGACAGCAAGTTGCAGTTGACGCTCGATTACTCTCATGTCAGATCCTGAGCATGAGACGTTGAGGTCGTCAACATAAAGTGAGCCAAAAACTGTAGGAGGTAGAATGTTTAAAATGGAGGAAACATGAACTATAAAAAGTGTAACACTCAGAACACAACCTTGTGGAACACCTTCAGATTGAATGTAGAGATCAGAAAGTGTATGACCCAGTTTGACATGAAAATATCTCTGACTCAAAAAGTTTTGTATAAACATAGGTAGGTGGCCACGGAGGCCCATATCAAACAACGCCTTTAGAATGCCGTATCTCCATGTCCGATCGTAAGCCTTCTCAATATCGAAGAAGATAGAGATAAAATGGTTACGTCGGACAAGAGTATTACGAATACGCGATTCTAAAGCAACAATGTTATCCATAGTCGACCTGCCCTTTCGAAAACCACTTTGAAAGTCGGTGATGAGTTTTTTCTTCTCTAGAAAATAAACTAAGCGTGAGTTGACCATACGTTCGAATACCTTGCTGAAGCAGCTAGTTAGAGCTATAGGGCGGTAGTTTATTGGTTCCGTCGGATCCTTACCTGGCTTTAAAATTGGTATCACAAGAGCCAGTCGCCAACTAGATGGGTATATCTGCTCCGTCCATAATCTGTTAAAAAGTAACAGGATATTCTGCAAAGATGAAGAAGTCAAATGGCGAAGCATGTGATATGATACACCATCAAAGCCGGGGCTCGTATTGGGTGCTTTTGACAGCGCTCGCTGCAATTCATTAAAAGTGAAGTTACAATTGTACTGAAATTGCCGTCGAGTCGACAACTGCGAAACATGTGATAAACCATACAGCAATATTGAAGATCATCGATGTGTGAATACTTGCTGGATTTGCTGTAGAACTAACTGTCCAGTGGATATGGTTAAAAAAAGATGCACTGATTGTAATAGTATGTATTAGTCCGAGGATTGTTCCTTAGCACACAAGAATAAAGAAGGAAATCAACAATTATCTTTGAGTGATAAAGTAAGTTTACCTCGATATATTTTGTTATGAAAGTTGTGTGTTATATTTCTTTTTTACCAAAATATTTAAAATTGTTTTTAGATTTATCAGTGTCGCACGTGTAAATAAACGATACAGCGACGGATCTGCAAACTTTCAGCCCACCAGTGTTATACTTCGCAATGCCCCTCGTGCAAGAAATTTATAATTGCAGCCAGTCCCAGATGCTTCTTAAAGAATGTTGATCCAAAAGAGCCATCGGATAAGTTTATCTTCGAGACTGATCAGTCATAAGGTGAGCATATTGTTAATCTGACTGTAGCTCAAACAGCAAACGGATCGGAATTTGTCTACGCTGCATGCGAAGAATTGGCACTTGGCTTTTTACTAAGGAACATAAAGGTTATACTGCTATATAGCCCATAATATGAAAGAGTAGGGTTTTTGTTATTTTTTTTAAATTTGGAAAGTGTGTTGATAATGAACTATTTTCATGAGTTTTAACGATAGCTGTATATTTTTTTTTCTTTTGGTGGTCAGTTCATATTATCCTAGCTTCTAAAACAAGGAACAAAAACCAGATACCACCAAAAAAGGTAGTTTGCTAATGTTGATTCGGCACAAGGCATTACAGCTGAGAATCATAGACTCTATCAATTTCATGCGTATGCCTTTATTTAAACCTCCAACGACTTTTGGTCTTGATAAATTTCGCAAGGGATTCCCCCCCCCCATCATTTTAATACTCCCCAGAATCAAAAATATATTGGCCCCATGCCGGATGCTAATTTTAATTCTCCATATTCAATGAGTAGCAAGGCTCGAGCGGAATTCTTTAAATGGTACGAGCAACAGAACAATAAAATCGTTAACATTGAAGAAAAAATTTTAGCTTATTGCAAGTTAGTAAAAAAAAAAATTTTTTTAATGTTTTGTACGTTTTTTCTTATTTATTTCATTTAAAAATACAATATTTTCTATAGATCAGATGTTGATATTTTGCGGCGTTCCGGCCTAATTTACCGAAAAGAGTTCTTAGATGTTGGAGGTGTCGACCCTTTCCAGTAAGCTCCCATTTTTACACGAGTGTTTTTTTTTAAAGTAATTTTTAGTTGTACGTCATTGCATTTAAGTAATGAATCATTTATATTTTCGGTATGTAACCATTGCATCATCTAGTATGGCCATATTTAGAAGTGGTCATATACAACCAGACACCATTGCTATGGTCACCCGTATCTGGTTACAGGACAAAAGTCAATTACAGTCCCGACTCTATTAGATGGTTAGAGTTTTCACCTATGAAAGAGGGTATCCGTATTACACATGCGCTCAATGGAACAGGGGAAGTCAGAATTAGTGGCCATTTTGTAAGGGTACCATCACTGAGTATTAATATCACGGTTGCCTCAGTTGTTTTGATGAAGATCAGATTCATCCTTTGAGAGGTGTAACGATGACAGCTCTACGACAATGAACTGAAGAGACGACCGAAAAACTGCTTGGCTATGATGTGGTACAGTGTTGCGAATGCGAATTTTGTAATTTGAAGAAAGATGATCAGGAGCTCAATGAATTTCTTTTCTCTCATAAGTTGAAGGATCGCCTTATTTCCCGAGATGCGTTTTACGGAGACAGAACCAATGTTATCAAACTTTTTCATGAAGGGAATGCAAAATATGTAGATAACATTTCTACATATTTTGCATCCATGGGTAATTATTTTTTACTTTTTTTCGTTTATGCAGTTTTTTGAGTAATTATTTAAAAAAAATATTTTTCTTTTGTTTAACCTAGGTGAGCAAATATTGTAAATATTCTGTTAGTCACCCCTCCATTATCACCGAAGACTTTATGTCTCTGGAAAATTATTTTGGTATCATGAAGTGCACCGTTCTTCCACCAAGAAAACTGTTCTTAGTAGTACTGTCCTACCGGAGTAATAAGAAACCAATGTTTCCACTCTGCAGGACATATGCGGAAACACTCCAGAGTCCATGTGCACATTCAGATGTAGAGAGAGAAATAACGGGGACATGGGTAACAGAGAAAGGTTAAACTAGCCTTGAAGAAAGGATATCAAATAAAAGAAGTAAGCATACTTAATTAAAAAGAAAACTTCCTCTTTATTACGTTTAATTAAAAATAAATAATTTCTTTTTTTCAGATTCACGAAGTTTACCTTTAAGGATTTTATAGATTTGTTCGTAAAGATCAAGCAAGAATCAAGTGGATGGCCCGTTGAATGTGTCACTGAAGAGGAGACATTGAAGTATATTGAAGAAAAAAGAAAGCGTGGCATTAGATGCTTCAAAAATAGTGAAAAACCTGGGAGGAGCAGTGACCAAGCTTATTTTGAACAGTTTTGAGGTGGGGGGGGGGGGGGTAATTATTAATTAATATTTACTTTATTCTATTGAAACCCGTGAATCGAATGCATATCCTCTGTTATTTTAAATTTATTATTATTATAGTAAACTAATTTGTTATTGTTTAGTAGGGGAATGAACTGCAACAAAGTTAATCTAGATTTTGTGACTACACTCGCTCAGTTCAACAAATATCTCTGTGATGCTACGAGGCGTATAAGTTTCTTTTTTTTTTCAGTTTATATATATATATTCTTACAGGAAATGAATTCTTTTTAAAATATTCATAAAAATTGTGTTAGAAATGGATAAGCTTGGAGAATCGATACTATGTCACGATACCGATTCAATCATCTACGCTGAAGATGGGAAAATGATCCGCCGCTAGGCAATTTTCTAGGAGAATTCATTGACGGTTTGGAAGGTGATTATTTTGCTTTTCTTTACTTATTTGTTTTTTAAAATCATTATGCCTTCAATAGATATTAGTTGCGTTTTTATTTTTTAAAGGTGGATCTCAGAATTATGCCTATGAAACGGCGAGTGGAAAGCACTGTTGTAAGATTCGAGGATTTACACTCAACTTCAGAAATTCTCAAAAATTAAATTTTGAATCAGTAAAGAAAATGGTAGTAGACATGTCTGAGGACGCAATACCCTTACATAACCCAACGAAAATCTGCCGCGATGCATAGACGCGCAAAATTGTCAAAAAACCTGAAACTAAATTGTATAGAATCTTTCATGACATTGCCTTATGGTTATTGATGACTCAACAGCAACTTTGAGGGCTGGCCTAACGGTATCTCTTTGGCATCATCTGTCCACTAAAGAGAGGATCCTCTTTAAAAAAAAAACGCATCTTAAGCTGGGTCTCCACCGATCGCAACGGCAACGTAGATCAAAATCTGTTGCTGCGTTGCTTATTATCTGTTGCCAAGGTCTTTCATACCAGTTAATTGGCAACGACTCTTGCTTCTTGTCTCGCGCATACTTAGAAGACTTATCACGTGATACGGTTGCGTCATCTCCTGTTTCATTTCATCACTTTTGTTTTGTTTGAAAGCGCTAACGTTCTATTTATTAAAATGGAAAGAGTGAATTTGAAAAAAGTTTTGTTAGCCAGACGTTATTATTTAACTCATCTTTTGCATTCCAATCGCACTGTTTGGGTTAAGAATCTAAATAAAAATAGAAGAGAAAAAGGACACGAAGAAAACCTCATTAGAGAAATGAGACTGAATGATTTGGACAGCTACTTCCAATATTTCAGGATGCACCCCAGAATATTTGACGCTTTGTTATCAATTGTTGGACCAAGCATCACGAAAGGCGACACCAACTACCGAGAAGATATATCAGCACCTATTACTCTCCGGTGAGTACTATTGTCTGATTTTATTCTTGATAACAAATTATTTTAAATATTGTAATTTTGCTAATTAAAAACTCATTTTGCTCATTAGAATTGTTAACTCCAAATGTATGTTTTTTTTTCCCCTATACAACCAATCAGTAGTTGGTTGTGTAGTTTGTTTTAAACTGGATATACATTTGACTGTCTGGATATACTTAGAAGAAAAAGTGATTAATGAAAAATCAAACTATATAAAAATTATTTCGATCAATTAGTATTGATGAAACAATTATGAAGATTTGAATAAAACAGAGGTTATCTTTAATAAAGATGCATAAATTTATATATACATATACTGACATGCAAAAACACACATATATATATATAGTTTGTCTACAGTAAGATCTCCCCCGCCACAAATGCTGAGGCCGTCTGCTGCCATGGAAACAAGAATAGCGCATTTCAGTGAGGGTAGCTTGCTTCTCTTCACTCTATGGCTAACATAATAGACCGAAGAATTGAATTGAATGTGGGGTTTAGTGGCACAAGGTCCAAAAAAGGACATACTGCGCCAAACACACGGTTTTAGAAACAGATTAAAAGGTAAAGTAAAGCACATGCATAAAATCAGAAAAAAGTGTGAAAATTGTAAAACAATGTTATAAAGTTACATACTTTAAAATAAATACAACTTCATGGTAAATTTACTAAAATGGTAAGTAGTCTAAAACCATTATATACAACTTAAAATTCCAATAGCACGTAAAAATGCAAAGATGTTAGGGTGGTGATTTTTATCTAACAAGTCTTTTATACATAAAATCGTGCTTCCAAAAAAGGTAAGGCGTTGTTGGTTAAAACATGGGCAAGCTATTAAAATATGATGAATTGAAAGTGAAACGTTACAAGTATCGCATCGAGGAGGCGGTTCTCCGAAAAGCAAATGAAGATGAGTCAGCCGAGTATGTCCTATACGTAGGCGAGTGAGCTTGACATCTGCTCCTCGCAATTGCAACACAGGCCAAGGTTCAAGCGTTGATTTAATTGTATGCAGTTTGTTCTCAATTTGTAAATCCCAATGTTGCTGCCACAAAGACATGGTAAAATGTCGTATATAATTCTTCATGTCATAAATGGGGACTGATAGGGTTAATGGAGTCGTAGCAGATCGAGCAGCAGAGTCAGCCATGTCATTACCTGAAATACCAACATGGCTGGGGATCCAACAAAACAAAATGTTGAAACCATTTTTGTGAAGACTAACTAGCAGATGTATAATGATACATAAAATAGGGTGAGCTTCGTTGTATATATGATTATCCAGCTGATGTAAAACACTTAGGCTGTCAGAGTAAATGCAAAACTTTCGTGCGGTCAGTGATGAGATAAGTCGTAGAGCTATGAGAACGGCTACAGCTTCAGCAGTAAATACAGAGCATATTGCAGGTATGATATAACTGTATGTTCGATCAGCTACAATGATACCACATCCAACTTGCCCTGGAGATTTCGACCCATCCGTAAAAACAGAAACATACTGAGAATACTCATGACGATGAGACATGAATAGCTGAATATACACGCTAGGAGCTATTCTGGACTTTCTGTATGAAGTAAATGGAGAATGAAAGTGATATGACGGAATAACCCAAGGTTTGTTAAGAAAGTGATCGGCTGATTGAGATGGTGATTCACAAAAATTAAAGGTCTGGAAGATTGAACGCATACGAGCATTAAAAGGGGGTATGTATGAGGGTCGCGCATCATATAGTCGTCGTAAGCTTAGTGGAATAACCTCATGTCGAAGAGGATGGGAATTAGATGACATAACACGAAAGTAAAATGTAAGACAGAGCTGCATACGTCGAAAATAGAGAGGCGATAAATTACATATACTATATAAGCTTTCGACTGGGGACGTTCGAAATGCGCCGCTACAGATTCGCATTGCAGTATGATGCACTGTATCTAACCGCTTCAAATTTGAGGTTGTTGCAGTGCCATAGACTGCGCAAGCGTAATCTATGCGTGATAATATCAAGGCTTTGTAGATTCTGATTAGGGCGAGGCGATCTGCACCCCAGAAAGTATTTGAGAGAACACGTAACACATTTAAAGTTTTTTCACAACGTTTTCTAAGATAACGAATATGGGGCAGAAAAGTGAGTTAACTGTCAAGAATTACGCCTAAATATTTTGTTTCCGAAACAATAGGTATATTAACATTATGAATAGAAATAACAGGATCATTGTGTAATCTGCGTAATCGACAAAAATGTATGCAAGAGCTTTTTGTGGGTAAAAGTGTGTGACCATTTTGATCACACCATTTTGAAATCTTATTGACGGCCAGCTGGAGTTGGCGCCTAATAACGCGCATATCAGAGCCAGAACATGAAACATTTAGATTGTCAACATAAAGTGAGCCAAATACATGAGGTGGTAGTATGTTCAAAATGAGTGAAACATGAATAATAAAAAGTATGACACTTAAAACACTGCCTTGAGGAACACCTTCGGCCTGAATGAAGAGGTCTGAAAACGTAGAGCCCAATTTTACTCTAAAATAACGTTTCTAATAGACCGAAGAAAAAGATTCCCTTTCGTTTGCCGACCCAAGCCAAAGCCTGTCCTAAATAATGACCCCCACACTCCTATTTGAAATAGTTATAACCCGTTACCATAGTCACCGCCACGGGTCCAGACAAATGGCTAGGGGAGTGTACCCATATGTTTTCTTCCTTTCATTTTTTCGACATCATTATTCTTATCATTAATAATATTATAATTGATTAATATTATTTTGTATAGATAATTATGAATGAAACATTTTTTACTTGAAAGTTGCATTTAAAACGTGTAGTTATACGAAAGCCCTCAGACAAGAATGTGATTATATTTAATTCAATAAATTTTGAATAATAATGGATTAAAACAACTGATATTAAAAATTATCTTTTCTTAAGCCCTGATTCTATGGAACTATTGTTAGATTAAGCATAAGCATTAATTTTTATGAGGAGCCCAGCTCCCTTTATAATTTCCTTTCATGTTAAAAATTTCAACATTTTTAATAATTTACTAAAAGCAATAAGCGGCCAGAATTCGGGCTTTAGTTGTTATACACACACACACACATATGTATATATATATATATAGGGAGAGAGAGAGAGAGACGTTGACATTGGGCATGCATATATATACACACATACTATTTATACACATACATATCTACACTTATACATATATGGGTGAGTATGTATGTATTTATACATTCTGAAACTGAAATATATTTTATGCATTATTATTATAATTTATTTTGCATTATTATTTTTTTTTGGACAGATTTCTTGCAAGTGGTGACTCTATGAAGAGTATGGCCTTTAACCATAGAGTTGGCGTAAGATCAGTGTCAAAAGTTGTCGCAGAGACTTGTCAAGCCATCTGGACTTTTTTGAGTCCACTGTATTTGTCACCGCCTAGTGAAGAGGCATGGGCGAAAATATCCGAAGACTTTGAGAAACACACAGATTTCCACAATTGCGTTGGTGCTTTGGATGTGAAGCACGTTGTTATCCAAGCTCCTGCTAACTCCGGCTCGTTATACTATAATCACAAAGGGAGTTATAGTATGGTGTTAATAGCAGTATGTGATGCAACATACTGCTATACCTATGTTGATATTGGAGCTTACGGAAAGCAGGGTGATTCCACCATATTCAGTGATTCGGCATTTGGAAAAGCTGTCCTTGATGGAAGTTTAAACCTCCCAGCAGATAAATGTCTAAAGAATGGTGGGACGACTCCAATGCCAAATGGCTGATGAGGCTTTTCCTTTGAAAAAAACACATTATGAGGCCTTATCCAGGAAAAGGTCTTATTCCATTAAGGGCAGCATTTAACTATAGATTGAGCAGGGCACGCCGAATGATAGAAAATACATTCGGGATCACCAGCAGTCGCGGGCGAATTTTACGCCAACCGATTCTTGCTGGGACTAAAACAGTGGAAAATATAATAAAAGCCATTGTGTGTCTGCACAATTTTGTGTGCAGATATGAAAGGAAATCCACTGTTTTTAAAAAATAATATTACAATATAATTCCAGGAAAGTGGAGGAAAGAGTGTGTTACTGACGCTTGGGATGCTGTTGGTAGTATATCTACCAACAGTTATGCAAATAGCGTCCGTGATATCCGCGAGGGATTTGAAGACTTTTTCACGAAAAAATAAGTTGCCTTGGCAAGATAGTGTCATATCTAGGGTTTAATTTAATGAATGCCTGATAACCTGCTTATTTCAATTTATTTTATCCAATTTTAATAATTATTTATATGCGTGTGTATATATATGTGTGTGCGTATATAATCTTCATTGCTTTATTTAAATGATATGTTTTAAAATTTTTTTAAATCTTATCTGCATTTTATGTTAATATTATTTTGCAAGATGTATATATAAACTTAGTATGTGAATATTATAATCTCTATTGCATTATTAAACTGGTATTTTCTAATATGCATTGTATATGTATTTTTTCATCTTATCTTGATTTTTTGTAATTTACATTGCATATTTTAAACAGTTTTTTTTATTATTAAACTAAACATTTACTTGGATGAAAGACTGTGTTTTTATTATATTATTAAAGATTTCAGACAATACGAACTTTCTATTTCATTGTAATTTTTTTATAGGGTAATGTAGTTTTTATAAATCAGTTAGGTAAAAATTTTAAATTCTAGGAATAGAATGTAAGCTATATGAACCTTTTTAATAATTCCATAATGGTTACAAGTCATTACATAATTTAAAATCTCTTCTAAATATGATTCCATAGAGATAAATGCAATAATTATTTTGAATGGAGAATTTACTTTATTTTTGATTTTTATTTATAAATTCGAAATTTAGCTTATTGTCTTTCACAATAGTTTTACAGATGAAATTATGTTTTATCATATACCGCTTAATTTTTTGTCGGTTCAACAATGCCTGCAAGATAGTTGTTTTCACATTCTCTGCAATGATCAGTTTTTCTTTCTTTTAACATAATAGAGTGAGATGCAGATTACATTTCTTGGATTATCTGCTGCAAACCATTGGTAATATAACCAAATACTTGCATAATAAATACGATTTACTCTTCACATAATCAAATATTTTGAACACGACAAAAAAGACACAACTTACTTTCTGGGTGAATCGCTCAATTATTTTTTTAGTGCCAAAGCTACAATTTAAATTTTAACTTAAAACGACAAATATTTTGCTAAATAAAGACTCCTTTCAAAAAGACTGTCTCCACAAATCCATCTTTGGGTCTTGTTAGAATACTGACATATTCCTTAAAAAAATATAGGTGGAAAATATGTCCTATTTAAAGAGTATTGTGAACAAATATAGATAATTTTCATAAAGGCTATTTTATTCATTCAAATTATTCAAAGGATTAATAAGTTTACATCACGAGTGGCAACAAAACTCTATATATTTTTTTCTTATTGACACTCAAACCTGTCGATAGCAAACTAATACTAAATCTAATGAAATCAATTACACAATTCTAAATAGCATATTCTTCTTCTTTTAATTCATCTCTTAAAAGATTTAATATGAACATCAAGCTTTTTTTCTTTTCTAGCATTTCTCATATAACACTTCAGCAACTTCGTTCTGCTCTAAGCAGAATCTGATGTGTAGTATCAATGCCATTCAGAATGATTTCATTCCTCCTTTTCCTTCAAGTGAGGAAGCTCTCATCATAGTGATTTTCAGATGTATAAAAAATTTTATTAAAAATTAATGCCATTAACTTTGCTTTTCAAAAATATGCATTGGCTCACCTTTGTTAGATTGATTGATTATGATTATATAGACATTGCTATCTGACTTATATAACTGTAGCTTCAAAATATCTTACATTTAAGAGCCCTTCTAAAAAACATTTTTAGCAGCTATTTGGAATTTTATTGGATTTCAAAAAGTTTTTTCTTAAGACGCTTCATTCTATTCAACCATGGGACTTTCTTTAGCTGTAATGGAAGAGAGTGTGACTTTCACGGAAAATGCTATAGTTCAACCGAATCATCACTACCATCTTGGTAGTTTAAACTATGTTGCTGTTACATTTTTCTCGGGAAGTATGCTAATACATCTTCGGGAATCCCATTCTAACGAGGAATGGTAACTCCTTTGCTCTGACTATCCATTGTGAAAAAATCTTAAATTTTTTAAGGAATCTGCTTTAGCTGGAGAAGTGGTTATTGTAAGTGTTTGCAAAGGCGAACTTCGACATTGAAACCCTCGCAACTTTCCACAGGTATTATAAGAAAAGAGACTTTACTAGACAATTTTGTGCCTCATTGTGCTCACTAACAGAAAGTGAATTTGTAAAACTCACGTGTGACAGTTATTTGCAGAAGAAAATATCATCCAGAGTAATTAGTAAATTATATTCACATGTCTTCCCTCAGACACTGCTCAGAGAGGTAAAAAACTATCCTCATTCTCCCCAAATCGAACAGAGTGATGTTGACTTGTTGATAGCAGCTTCACTAATAGAACTATTGAAAACAAGCTTAGAAGAGAATGTAGCAAGTGCATGGTTGGTTGGTTGGGTTTTATTGGCGCAAGAGCCAGAAATGGCTATACTGCGCCAGGCACAAGTGCAATAAAGTGTACAGGTTGTGAGGAGAACTACGAGAACCAGCTAGGGCATGAATGCCTCACCTTCAACTATGAACAAAAAATTTGGCAGTGTGGTGAAATAACCATACTCGACATCAGTATGGATATCTCAGAACTTTGTGGAAATGAATCAACATATTGTGAATTATATTAATGCTGACTTTTTTTTTGAAAATTGGATGCAACTATGTTAATGCGTAGTGTGAAAGATTTGTTTGTAGCGTCATATCCCCTTCCATTGAGAATATTTTGATTTTTTTTCTGCCTTTATCTTCTTTAATAATCTTCTTTAGTGTATATATTTTCTTTAACTTATTTAATTTTGTTTATGTACTTATGTTTTCTTAATCTAACCCCTTTTAATTTTCTCGATACTGGTGTATATATATAATGATTAATTTTTTTTTTAAAAGATAAATATGTTTTTCAATTTTAATTCGTTATCATTTTTATTATGCACTTTCAGAAGGTAATATTTAATTTATCTCTCTCAGAATGCATTTGAATGACTTATACAATGATCCCGCGCGCCTTATCTGTGAAAATGTTAGTTGAATCAGTTGGTTTATCTTTTTGCAATTTATCTGATTTTTCTAATAATTTTTTGACATTTAAGTGCTGCACGTAATCATAATTCTAGGATTCTTTTTAGGTCCGGGAATATAGAGAAGAAAAGGAAAAGACTCAGGCCATCCACGCGTGGTATACTCAGGAAGAAAGCCCAGCTGTACCAGAAGCGTAAAGATGAGGAGGAGTTAAAGAGAAAAAATTAAAAATGCCGCCATATAATTGAGGAAGCTAGTGCGATAGCCACCCGACTAACTCAACAATTATCATAACAAACCGATTCATTAACAGGATGTATCAAGGAGCTTCATTCGAGGAAGCAAGAAATCACCTGGCTACAGAAATAGACGAGAGGAGTGAAGAGCTGAGAAGATCGATCCAAGATTCCTTAAATCAGTCTTCCCCTCCAGCAGAATTAGAGATTGTCTCACTTCCACATTCTTCCTCACCTGGATCTCCAATTCGCCAACCTGCACCACCAGTCCAGGATTTGCCACAGTCACTTGAGCGAGTACCACCATCATCCCCCACGATTCCTATCCGTTCAATTACACCACCACCACAGTCTGTCCCACCTGTTCGAGTACAGCAGTTACCTTCTCCAGCTGCACAACCTGTTGCAGTAATTCAGCCACCTGCAGTAGCAATTCAACAACCTCAACAACAAGGACCACCACGAAGAAGACCAGGAAATCCAGGCAGAAGGAGCACCAGATTAGCAATGCTAACAGAAGCCAGCTTAGCTTTCTTAAAGGTGGGACAACCATTTATCGACCGTCTCAGAACAAGGCCTCTTAATTCCAGCTATTACGCAGCTTAAATGCCTCTTTCATTTTTTAAGTCTTCAGGTCCCTTTTAAAATCTTTTTATACACCTAAAAGTTCTACATCCTCCTCATCTAAATTTTTTAAGTGGTGGTGGTAAAAATAAGTTATTAAACACTCAAAAGAAAATGAAAAGCTCTTTCAAAATAACAAAATATCCAGTCTCCAGCATCTTTCATCCAATATTTTTTTACAACTTTTCGTCTTAGAGTCCTAACGTTGAGTCCAAAATCTATCAAAAAGTTCCTGAAGACGATCGTAATCTACTGATTTCTACCTCTTCGTCATCTACTGATTCTGCCTCTTCGTCATCTACTCATCGTCTTCTACTTCGTTATCTCTTTTCAAGGTGGTGATAAAAAAAAATCAAGCACCTGAAATTTTCTCCTTTCATTATCTTCTGGAATTTATTATCCCATTACATATGCCCAGAATATTGGTTATCGACTTTATTAGTTTTCTTGCCTTCCTATGCTTTAGAAAAATCAAATCTTTAAATCACAAGTACATAGCACGTGACAAGATCCAAAACTACAATCTCAAAAAACAATAAAATTCAAATCGAAACAATTTATCTCGTCCGCAGAAGGGACAAATAAGCAGACAAGCAGTCATGACCTGATGAGAATAAAAACAGCTGGACTTCTTGAAAGAAATCAGGAGCCTAATTTTCAACTAATTCCCCAAAAATTGGAAAATTACCTTGATCATGCTTTTGCCTAAGCCAAATAAAGACTTATCCTCGCCAGGAAATTTGAGACCCATTAGCCTCCTATGCACTATAAGAAAAAGGCTAGAGTGTATTATTTACAATAGAATCAAACCCTTTCTCGACTGTTTACCAAAAGAACAATATGGCTTTAGGAAGCAGTTAGACACCACTAACCACTGGTTGAGTTCATTGGAAGAGGATTCCATAACAAACAAGTTACTGCTTTGCTCAAGAGTCTGGCACGATGGTGTCATCTATAAGTTAACTAATCTAAATTTCCTTGTTGGAGTTATAAAGATTATTAATTTTTATCTCAAAGACAGATCCTTCCAAATCAAACTGAACAGTTAAATGTCTACTAAAATAAATGACTTTATTAATACTTTACGAAGAAAAAGAAAAGCAGAAGTGATTCTGAACAATCTAGAGCAGACAGACAATTTGTTAAAAAAACTATGTGTTGAACAGAATGAAGATGAACATTTTGCACAGTTAATTACATTTTATTTAAAAGATGTGACTACAGACAAGAAATTGAAAACTTTTGTCTGTTTTATGAGAAGAGTTGGAGAAAAGCAAATAAAGAATGCAATGAAAAATAGTATGTATGTAATTATTTACAATTCAATACCAATTACAACCAACCACACATTTTTTTACAATCGCTGAGTGATGTTTGTTGACAAATTGTTACAATTTTTGCATTAATGATAATTTTTTTAAAAAAAAGGTTTTTTATGTGTTTAGTACGAAACCTTTGTACGTGTTAGTACGAAGAAGGAAAACGAAACTTAGCTGCACTGTACAAAGACTCTAGTTGTTATAACAAAAACAATTAACTATACTAAACTAAGAAACTATGTGTTTAGATTGAAATTCTTTAAATATTTTAATTTCAAATAAGTAAAAAAAAATATTAAAAATTTATCTTTTTTTTTCTTTCTACAGAGTATACAACAAAAAATAAGACTATTTTACATTTGTGATATTTAATTTTCTATACTGAACGTCTTGAAATAATAATGCCAAGTCAAAAAAACATTATTTAAAAATTTGACTTGAGATATTGGTTTAAAGAAAATATAAAAAGTGCTTTTTCATTAAGCATTACAGTTTTTTTTAAATTTTTTTTTTTTTTTTTTAAGTTTTCTTTAGAAAAAGATCAAAACATGTTGTACTTTTTTTTATCCGTCTCATGTTTTACATTTTAATTATCAATCCATTTCCTTTCAGCATTTATTATGTTCTTTCTTAGTAAATTTCTTACGATTTAAACTAAATGTTTCGCAACGCAATTATCACACTTTCACGTTGGCCACTAATTTCAGTTGAATCTTTTACATCCATTTACAGGATATTCCAATTGTAGTATTAATTCAGTCATGATTATTTTTTTAAATTTCTTCTTTTAGCTTAACATAAATCAAACCTCCACTAATAGGTACTACTCTAACTCTTTCGCTCTGGCTATCCATTGTGAAAAAATGTGAAATTTTTAAGGAATCTGCTTTAGCTGGAGAAATGGTTATTGTAAATGACAGTCTCCTTATTGCGAAGGCGAACTTCGACATTGGAACCCATTTAACTTTCCAGAGGTATTATAATAAGAAAAGAGACTTTACTAGCCAATTTTGTGCCTCGTTGTGCTCACTTATTCAGAAAGTGAATTTTTAAAACTCATGTGTGACAGTGATTTGCAGAAAAAAATATCATCTATATCTTGACTTGTTAACAATTTCACTAATAGAACTAGTGAAAACAAGCTTAGAAGAAAATGTAAGTGTACAGGCTGTGAGGAGAACTACGAGAACCAGCAGGGGCATGAATGCCTCACCTTCAACTATGAACAAAAAAAATTTGGCGGTGTGGTGAAATAGCCATACTCGACATCAATATGGAACAATTATCTCAGAACTTTGTGGAGATGAACAAACATATTGTGAACATACATTAATGCTGACTTTTTTTCTAAACTGGATAGCAACTATGTTAATGTGTAGTGTGAAAGATTTGTTTAAAGCGTAAGATCCCCTTCCATTGAGAATGTTTTCATTAAATTATGTTTTTTTTTTTTTTCTTCCTTTATCCTCTTTAATAATCTTCTTTAGTGTATATATTATCTTCAAGTGTAAACTTTCTTAAACATTTAATTTTGTTTATGTATATATGTTTTTTTAATCTAACCCCTTTTTATTTTCTCCATACTGGTGTATATATTTAATGATATTTTTTTTAAAAATAAATATGTTTTTCATTTTTAAATCGTTATTATTTTTATTATGCACTTTCAGAAGGAAACATTTCATTTATCTCTCTCAAAATGCATTTGAATGACTTATACAATGATCCCGCACTCCTTATCTTGTTATGGTTGGGAAATTATATAATTGTTATTTTATTAATTTTAATATTTAATGTTTCTTTGTTGACACTAATTATTTTTGACACTAATTATTTTACACTAATTAAATTGATAATTGAATTTACATTTAATTATGGCACTTAAATTAAAATAATATAATTTACCGATAAGTAATGTTTTTATTGAAAAGGGATCTCTGATTTATTTCTTTTGGGGAATCTGTTCTTCTTTCATCTTTCCTTGAATAGCCTGACGTCACTAGCAGTTGCGATTCTCCCCTTTTTAAAAAGTAGGTTTGCCGACCAATCCGGCTTCGGCGACAACAGCGCCACCGAGGCAGAGGAGATTACGAAGTTGTTGTTTTTTTGGCGCAGGACTATTTTTTTATTCCCATTAGTGTTTTTCTTTTTTTAGGTTCCGATGTTGCGCGACAAGCTGGCCACGCAAGTAAATTCTTTTTAAACCTGTTTTTTTCTTTAAGCGATCTCCTCTTTCCTTTCCTCTTAAAGAGTCCCTTAACTTAATTTTAATGTTCTTAAGTTTTTGATTATGTTTTAATTTAATTTTAGTAGGACTGATATGTCAAAGTCCATGTGTCCAATTTTTGTAACTATTTTATTTAACCTAGATTTTACTAAAGTCAATAAATACTTCGTATATTTCTAAAAATGTGTTTTATTTTAATTCATCTAGGTTTTAATTATTTAAGGTCAGATTATCCTTTAATTAATTAATTTTGATTTAAAGTTGAATCCTTTTGGTAATGGCTAGTTAACAATAGAAAAAATTATGTTGTATCAAGTACTAAGAAATAAAATCTAAAAGACACAACGCGATGTATTAAAAATTAATTTTATCATTAAATTCAGCTGGCGAATGTTTTCACTTAAAATTAAAAGAACAATACAACATAAATGGTGCCGTGACCAGCGGCCCACGCGGATTTTTTTTTAAAGCATTATTTATTTTGCTGGTCAGTAAATTAAGTATTAGTGATGTTTATTAATCTTAAATAAATTTAAATTTCTTTAAGAAGTTAATAAAGAAAGAAAATAATTTTTTTTTTTTTTTAAGTACACGCGTTATGATTGTCTGAAGCCTTAGCTTCAATTGTTATTATCTATTTTTCAAAGAATTAGTGCCATAAACCATGCATATTTTGGTAACATTTGTTATTTTTCAATTCATTTATATGTATATTTTAGTATAGATGTTTAAAATTGTTAAAATTTCGGGTTACCATGTGTATATTGATTTTATAAGATTCAAGTAACGGGAACGAAATCTTCTTACATCGTGTTTAATGTTAAGCAATTTTTAGAAATAAACAGATTAAATTAATGTTCTTATTAATAAGAAATAAAATGATAAGAAATTTTTTTTAAAAAATATTTACATATTTTTAAGAAAAAATAGTGTGATTGGTAAACTTAGAAAAATCGCGCGATGCACGTTTTGAAATAATATTTTAGCATTGAATTTTTATTTATTACTCTTTAATCATGACTGAAGCCTCAGAAATAGTTCCGGCTGTAACCACAGTTTAGCTGACTTTCTACCTATAATTCCGTCTTTTAACGGTAGCGAACCTTTTGCTCCGTTTTTAGAAAAACTTGAAGAAATCGCTACCTACTGTGAGTGGGGAAATAATGATAAACTTTTATCACTAAAACTTAAATTAACGGCTGAAGCTCAGGATTATTTTAATTCACAGAGAGACTTGAAAGCAAATGCTTCATTCGAAGAAGTAAAAAAGAATTTAATAGACAGATTTAACAGTTCAACTTCAATGACGACATCCATAACTAGATTAACATCTGCGTACCAGCTTCCGACCGAATCTGCTAGACAATTTCTTTCACAAATTGAAGGGATGTCCGCTTGGGTGCATCCCTAAAGATATCCCTGCGTTTGAAGAATACAGATTACAACTGCTGTTGTCGACCGCGAAGCTAGGAATTAAGGGCGAAATACTACGCGGTATAGGTTCAGCGGGAGTTGAAGATTATGCTAAATTTAAAAAACATGCGATAAATTATGAGGATATCGTATTTGATATCGTAAGTACAGTAAGATCACCTAGCGAGTCCCAAGAATTAAGAGAACTAAATATGCAGGTGGAAAAATTGACGCAGCAACTAAGCAAATCCCAGATTAGACAAGAGGAAAGTAAGAAAAATAATCGCGACAGGCGGACTGGGTTCCGAACGGAACCAAGAAGTTGCTACCGTTGCGGCCTCGTGGGACATTTATCCCGAAGTTGTATAACAATGATACAGTTTCTGTAAGAAAAGGAATCATACGGAAGATAGGTGTTTTGCCAATAGGAATTTAAACTAGTTGAGGGTAGGAAAAATGAGGTGCCGATTTCTCACCCGGAAACCCACTTGGTACCAAATTTATGTGCAAATTGTATATATTTGAATTCAGTTTCTTTGCCCAAGATTATGATGAGCGGATAAGACAAAATGCCCTGCACTACTTGACAGTGGATCCACAATAAATGTTATCTCTCGCGAAACATTAAATGTATTTTTGCCCAAATGAGTTACAAAATTGTAACGTTTGCATTAAAGATGAAACAATAAATCTATATTCGAGAACTAAATACATAATTCCTCCTAAATAACAAGCTGTTGTAATTGTGCGCACCAGAGGCACGAAATTTTAATTCAACCTAATAAAGAAATGTTTGCACATGGTTTATTAGTTAGTAGAGTGGTAAATTGTAAATGCAAAAATAATAATTATCCTGTTACTGTTCTAAACACAAACGACGAACCCTATCATGCAAATAAGAATTCAAAGTTAGCCTTTTTAGATTGTATAAAACAAACCCCTACTTTAAATTGTAATAGCATTGGTTTGAGTTGAGTTGAATGTAGGGTTTAATGGCACAAGGTCCAAAAAAGGACATGCTGCGCCAAACAAACGGTTGTTTTCTCTAACAAATGTAAGATAAAGCTTATTTGTTTAGCCAAAATACATTATATTGTTAAAACTATACATGACACGCAAAACATTCAGGAGTCAATAAAATCAAACAAAGGCGTAAATTGATTAAATTGTATAAAACTGGTTAAAACGGTTGCGTTATAATAAAATACTATGCAAATAAAATTGGGTAAAAGCAATTACATACAATATAAAATACCAATCGCACGTAGAAATGCAAAGACGTCAGGATGATGTGCTTTATTTAACAAATCCCTTATGCACAAAACAGAGCCACCGAAAAAGGTAAGACGATGACTGTTAAAACATGGGCAATAAATTAAAATGTGATTGATTGTGAGTAAAACGTTGCAAGTATTGCAATGAGGAGGGGATTCACCAAACAGCCAGTGAAGATGGGTCAATCGAGTATGGTCTCAGAGTCTTGACGTAGAGTCCAAAATCTATCCAAAAGTCCCTGAAGACGATCGTCATCTACTGATTCTACTTCTTCGTCATCGTCTTCTACTTCGTAATCTTTTTTCAAGGTGGTGATAGAAAAAAAAAATCAAGTACCTGAAATTTTCTCTTTTCATTATCTTCCAGAATTTATTTATTATCCCATTACTATATGCCCAGAATATTGGTTTATCGACTCAATTAGTTTTCTTGCCTTTTTATGCTTGCTACAGTCTCGTACAAAAAATTCGAATCGAAACAATTTATCTCGTCCGCACGAGGGACAATTAAGCAGTCATGACCTGATGAGGATAAAAACAGCTGGACTTTTTGAAAAAAATCAAGATCCTAATTTTCAACTATTTCCCCAAAAATTGGAAAATAGCCTCGATCATACTTTTGCCGAAGCCAAATAAGAACTTCTCCTCGCCAGGAAATTTGAGACTCATTAGCCTCCTATGCACTATAAGAAAAAGGCTAGAGTGTATTATTTACAATAGAATCAAACCCTTTCTCGACTGTTTACCAAAAGAACAATATGGCTTTAGGAAGCAGTTAGACACCACTAAGCAACTTCTTGGAATGGTAGAGTTCATTGAAAGAGGATTCCATAACAAACAAGTTACTGCTTTGCTCATTTGCAAAGCATTCGATAGAGTCTTGCACGATGGTGGCATCTATAAGTTAATTAATCTAAATTTCCCTGTTGGTGTTATAAAGATTATTAACTCTTATCTCAAAGACAGATCCTTCCAAATGAAGCTTAAAAGTCATACGTCTACTAAAATAAATGAATTTATTAATTACTTATATTTCTGGAAATAAAATCAGCATAAGGAAATAATAATATTTGACAATAAAATTTGTACTTAAATAATAAGAGAGAGAATAAATTATCTTATTATTTTTTTAAACGTATTTTAAATGCAAATGTTTTATGAATAGTTTAACTTATTTTCATTCCATTACTCTTTTACAGACTTCTAATGTCACTCAGAGATTAACAGCAGGAGAACAGTCCCATGAAAGACAGGCGATAGATGGAAGATTCAGGAGCCACACCTTTTTCACCAGTAAGAATACTTTTATTCCTAGAGGATTTAAAAACCCAAACTTTTCAACATGTTAAGAAAAAATATCGCATTGTCACCTATCAAATGGTATCTTTGCGTGAAAGCGCTCTCCTCGAGGACTGGGCAGGGAGGTGAATTAGCCACCTCTTTCTTCAGAAGTTGTAATGAGATTTCTTTAAATTGTGACACTTTTGAAGAACAGGTGAATTGTGCTTATTCCAAAATTGTTTCTTTTTTCAATAAATTCATTGTACAAAGAACACTGTACAAAGACTCTAGTCTTACGCTTCATCAATGATTTGTTAATCACCCTTTACAAGAAAGGATTTGACATTCTTATTTGTTGGATACCGAGTCACGTTGGTATACTAGGAAATGAGTTGGTTGATTCTGCAGCACGATCTGCCACTACAGCCTTAACAATTTTTGCACCATTCTCAGATAATAAACTACATATTCGGCAGATTATCGTACCCCTTTGGCAACAGCATTGGGATCTTCAAACTCAAAATAAACTATATAATATAAAACCTGGTCTCGATCCTTTACTTGTATTGCGTCTACGTAATGCAGATGTAAAGCTTACTCGTCGCAGAATCGGCCACACTCGACTCACACATCTTCATCTGTTGTTCGGATAACATCCTCCCAAATGCGACACTTGTAACGTTTTACTTACACTTCATCACATTTTAACTATTTGTCCCTGTTTAACCATTTTCGTAATACCTTTTTTAATAGAACTATTTTATGTATGAAGGATTTGTTGGATGAAATCCATCATCCTAACATTTTCGTATTTCTGCGAGCTAATGGAATTTTATATTGTATATAGTTGGTTTTATATGAATTTATTCACTCTTATTTATTATCCATTCACTGTTTTACATATTTCATGTATTTTATATAACTACGCCTTTTATTGGAATTTATTGACTTTTTGTAGACATTTACGTACTGTTGGCGCAGCATATTCTCTTTTGGATCTTCTGCCATTAAACTCTACATTCAATCAATCAATCGCCACTTCCATCGAACTGAATTGATTTGAGCGCGATTACCTCACACTGTTAACACTATTCTTTTTCTTGATTAGAATTATTATGTTTGCTTACCTCCATTATTATTTAGATTGCAGGCGAATAAAAATTCCAGTGTCATATATTAAGAATTTCGATGCCACAAACATGGATAAGTTTGACTATTCACCTTATCTGTATTTTTTTGTCTATTTTTTAAAAAAATTGTGTGCTGAATTGAAATATTTATTTTTTGAATGATGCATTAAGAATTATAATTATTTTCCTATATAATGATCAAGGACCTTTGTATATGCAAAAGGCACTTAAAAGAGGCGCAGAAGTGATAGATTACTGTACGTAGTTTTATATTTTAATAATGGTTATTAATTTTCATTTTAATCATTATCTCTGCTATTCAATGTGTTATATAAAAGTGTTATATTTATAAATTTTATTAATGTATATAAAATATTTCTTTTAATTTTATTAAGTACAATAAGATTTTGATTGTGAAAACACAATCATATTTAAAATTGAAGCATCTTGAAACTAACCTGTACAATATTGAATACCTTCAAAGACATTATTTGGTAGAAAAGATTTTTTCGATAATGATTTTTTGCGATAATAAAAATCTTTTAGCCCAAGCAAGTAAAATGCCTCGTAAAAGTTAAAAAATTCTTAATAAAACGTGTACGTAAATTTAATTTATGGTAACTAAAAAATAATGTTAATTACACCTCCAGTTCACTTATTTATCTATTCTTAAATAGTAGAAAATCTTTTTATTCGGCAAAAGTACACCTTTTCGAAGAAAAAAAAGTTTTATTGAAACAGAAGTTAAAAATGTAAACACATTAGGAATCTCTAAACTAACATTTAAGTGCAAAAGAAACAAAAAAAGTTATAGAAATCTGCGATTTTCTTATGAGTTAAAAGAGATGAAAACCATTAGAACCAATTTAATTGCATATTGAAATGTTGAAGTTGTTAAAGATTCTTTTTTAACTTTCCTGTTCTCTGGCAACCAAATAGTAGGTTTAAATATTTTCAGTCCAGTTTTCCTCCGAATTATTCATTAGATTAGAATTTTTTTTTTTCATTTGTGACCCTTAATGTGTGTATCTTATTACAAAGTTTTTTTACTAGAATTCGAAAAGTATATTTTGAAAGTGGTTAATGTGGAACACCTGCTATACTAATCTACAGAAAATGACAACTAATTTTTCTGTATCAAATGAAAATGCATGTAGTATGCACTGTACTTCCTCAAGAAGGGCCATCCGTCCTCGCTGTCCTTTGTTATTGAAAGCATAATAGTAGTGGATAAAACATTATATACTGCAGGAAATTAAAATAAAAATTATTTTAGTTTGTCTGGTATTAAGACTAAAAATGCTAAATTTTGTAGTGAAAAAAAAAAAAAAATTCCAAAAAGTATTCTACCAACCAAATAATAAAAGTGGCTGACTTTTTGTTAATAATTTTTAAAAGTTATTGTTGAACTTAATTAACAAAATGAATATTCATTTAATGTGTATTTTGCAGGTGTTTTCTAAAGATAAACCCTGATAAAGGGTCAAAGGTCTCAAGAAACAAGAAAAAAAAGAATGCTGTAAATTCCAAAGTTCTATTCTTGTTAAATAAGCTGATGGACTTTGAATGGTGCTAATTGCAGGGAAAGGCGCTCATACAAAATTGTTTTTAATTTTTTCAGTCCTTTCCTTGTGGTTTTTTAATACGTTATTACTACTTGCCTTTTTCACCTTAAACTAAAGTTAACTTTTTTACGCACTGGATTCAGAGCGATTACTTTGTAAATTATGTTGTTTTCAGACAGCTTTTGCATTCATTTGCATATCAATTGATGATGTATTCGATATGAGTATCATTATGATTTGTAATCACACAAAGTATAATTACAAATCATAATGTAATTTCATTATTAAAAATGATCAATAGAATGCATAGATTTAGAACTTAGTTGTTTAGAGATGATAAGAGATTTATAGTAAAAGTCAAATAACATTTTTTCAGGTTTTCAGTTCAATTGAGAATCTGGAGACATTGTATGCGGCAGAAAAAATCTGGCTGAATGGTACTTTCAAAATAGTACCTACTTTGTTTCTACAACTGTACACCATCCATGCCAGATACATGGGGGTAATGTTTCCTTTTGCTTTTGCATTGTTACAAGACAAGCGAAAGGAGACGTACCTCCGCCTGTTCCAGCAGATCAAAGCAGCAGCAAGGGGTGTTGGCCTAGATTTTGCACCTGCCTCTAGTATGCTCGATTTTGAGGTGGGAGTGATAAATACCCTTGAAGAAGTGTTTCCCAACATTGAAGTCAAGGGCTGTTACTTCCACTTCACTCAGTGTTTGGAGGAAGGTAAATATAACATTTCATAAAATTTTATTTCTGTTAACTTTTGTTTTCATGTAAGTTTAAAGTTTCCTCGTTGCTTTCATGTACGCGGGGCAGTCTAAAAGTTCCTGGAATCGGGTTGTAACTCTTTATAACCAAGATGTATTTAACTGATTTGTTTACTACCGAAATTCACAACATGCACTGTGACGGAAGCTGAAGGCACTCCTATCAGTGTGTGGTGATCGGGATGTTGAAGTTCGAGAAAAAGCAAACATCAAGTTCTTGTGCAAATTGAGCAAAATTTGCTTCAGAGATATTGTTAGCCTTACAAAAAGTTTATGATGACTTTTTTTCTGAAGTTAAAATATTAATACTTGATTTTTTTCAATAAGTATTGTTTTTAAAGTATGCATTTTCAAATTTTAATTCAGTGTATTTCAAGATTAATCTGTCCTGATATATTTAGTAGGTAAATTTAACAATGAGAGAAATAATCAAATGTTCCTTATAACGCTTCGATTCTAGAATGTATGTAGTCTTATTAAAAAGAACTGTTAAACAACTGAAGCATTTAAAAAATTCTTTTTTTTTTTTTAAAAATTATTTTGGCAGGATTTTATCCACGAGTCTATGAACCAATTAAGTCTATGAACAGTTTTTAGATTACTGTATATGGGAAAAATATAAAAAATTTGTTTCTTTCAGGTGCAAAAATTGGGGCTTGTCCATCAGTATTAACATGACCCAGAGACCACCAGGTGGGTTCGTCGGCTGGTGGCTTTGCCACTAGTCCCTCCGAAAGAGATGGGCAATGCTTGGGTCGGGCTGCAACAGGATGCTCCTCCAGGGAATGAGTATATCGTAAACACCTATTTGGATGATTCGGATGCTGGATTTCACATGTTAGTATTTCCATCAATTGCTGATAAAAACTGTAATTGTGAAATGATATGATGAGATGTGCTTTCTATTCAAGTTTAAAATTACTATTAAAAGCTAAAAATAACAAAGGGCTAAAGGGAGTACTGTTTTGATTTACAATTTCTGCTTTCTTGTTTAAATAGCCCTTCTCATTGGAGGACAATAGTAATTTTTTTTTCTAGAGACTATAATGCATTAAAAAATGTAAGTGGATGAGAATAAGCGGTAAAAATGAGAAAGTTTAAAAAATTGTTTTTAAGTTTAAGAGCAAATGTTCAATTTTTTACAGATTACATTGTAAAATTTTTTCTTCACAAAAAACTTTCAAAGTTGTTTAATTTAAAGCAAAATTTGAGAATCGCAATTCTTTGTTTTAAACATACATTAAAAAAGGTAAAAAATTGAATTTAGGACAGCAAAAAAAAAAAAAAAACTATAAAAAGTTAGAAGGACTTTATACGGGGGATAAAATTTTATCTCAAAATCTCTTTCATCTCCATAACTAATTTAAAATATAACAGTATAGTAATCTCTTTGGGGGGAAAAAAATCATTTTCTGTTAGCATAATTTCCAAGTGCACAATCAGAAATTAACAATAAAGTTTTCTCTTATACTATATATCACATTAATCATATACTTTATTTTTCAGGTCCCTACCAGGTCCTTACTTTAATATAAGTAGAAAGTAGTTCGAAGTTGAACTGGGTATCCTTGCAAAAGTTTTGATTATTATTTCAAAAATGTTTATTTGGAAAGATAAAGCAGTTAGCTTTCCAAACATTCGTATATATATTTTAATTGATTAGAAGTACTGCATTATTATGATTGCATACGTCTATTATAATTTAGATGGAAAACGAATAAAAATTCCATGTCATATATTAAGAATTTCGATGCCACAAACATGGAAAAGTTTGACTTATACTCAAATATAGAGAGCGCTCTGGTCAGAACGCGTACAAAAACTTCAGAGCAGTAAGAACGCTGAAATTTTGGCATTTCTAGCGCAGTGAAAGTTTCTTGGTCACCATTTTTACCGAACTGAATTAATTTGAGCGCGCGATTACCTCACACTGTTAACCTTATATTTAAGCGTTGTGATAGCGTGAAGAGTGAGTGATGTAAATTTATGGCGCAAGAGCCATGATTTGGCTATACCGCGCCTAAAACTAGTTTAAAAGTTCAAATAACTTAATAAAAATTTTATCACTTGCTTAAAATTTATAAAACTTGGTTAAAATCAATTTAAAACAGGAATATTTTTTCTAAAATCAATATAACTCGGTAAAAACTGGTCAATTTATTAAAATTTGAGCTAAATCAAATTATAAAATCCGATGTCTTTGAGGTAAGATATTAAGTAGGGATGAGGTGTGTCTCCAAGTAAAATTGCTAAAGTCGGGAAGTCACAGTGAAAATACCAAAGAATATATAGGGGAGAAGAAGGAAAACTAGGGAGAAATCGTAACTCCGTCTCTGGGATGTCGAGCATTGCTAGGAAAGCAGCAACATCCCACACAAAATTGCGCATGCTCAGTTTGAGAATTCACTCACTCACCCACTCACCTTCCTAACACGAATTTCAAACGCTTCTATTTTCCTCGTGTTTTGTAGAGCGTTCTTTGGTGTATTTAATTTTTTTTTTTAGTAATTGAGCATTGTAGAAGATGGATGACATCGAAGGGAAATTGAGTTCTAAGTAAGTAATACTTTTATAATACTTTTTTTATAAACACATTCTACCATGGAATTAGAATTAGCAAGCACAGAATGTTTAATATTCTAAGTCTAAACAAAGATCTTTACTAATCCCTATCTTAGTGTAAATGTGATGTAAACAAACTGATGCTTTTGTTCGTTTACTTGCAGATTTAGAAATTTTTCTATCATATAAGAAAGTAACATTCAGTATAAGTAATGTATTGATTATTTGGTTGAAAGTATCTGCCCATTTAAATGGAATAATATGATTATAAGCACATGTAAACAAACAGTTGTACTTGCTGATTTCTAATTTTAATGATAATTTTTTAAGTTAATTTTATTTTATATTTTTTAAACTGATGAGAAATTTTATGGACTATATTATGCAAAGAGATATATATATAATAAGATGTAAGCTAACTCATATCTTAGAAAAATTTGAGTTTTAACTATTTTTGGAATTAAATGGAATGTTTGCATAATTAAATGGAATGTAAAGTAATCTTATCATAATCATGTAAACAAACAGTTGTACTTGCTGATTTCCATTATTAATTATTAAAGTTACTTTAATTTTATATTTTTTTATACTTATGAGATAATTTAATAAACTATTTTATGCATAGTGATATAAATATAATAAGATGTAAACTAGCAAATGTTTTTGAAAATTATCCATTGCTGAGTTCTAATTTTTGTGAATATTATATAATAACATTAATTTTTACTTAATATGTTTAATACTTGCTAAGCAATTTATAAACAATTTTGTTATGTCAAGTAAATGTTTATAATCGGATATAAATAAATGCATAGGTATCTTAGATTCTTTACTAGCTGAGTTCTAATTTTAATGATTTTTCAAAAAAAATTTAATTTTTCCGTAATGTGTTTAATACTTCAATAAATTTTATAAAAGTTATTTGAATATAATCAGATGTAAATAAATATGCAGGTTTCTTGATCCTGCACAATTTTTAATTTTAAGGGATTACTTTCAAGGGTTATCGTATAGATCCGAAATTCTGTACTTACTATAATGTTTTTTATCATTTATTCAATGTTTATTCTAAAGTTTTATTGATTATTGTTCAAAATTTGTAAGGAAGTAATACAATTTTATAAAAGGACAACACTTCATCTTTGTTTATAAGGCTTTATTTAATAGTATTTTTTTAACAGTCATGTAGTTTTAAAAATCTTTTGTGTTGTCGTGCCTTTGCTTTTTAAAAGCAAATTATTGGTGACTTAACTATAAGACATTTCAATACGTTGTATGATAATATATTATAACTCTTTTCTTTGTCATGATTTATAGAGGAGTTTCGAAGCGGAAGGTGTGGCATAAGTGTTGTGTATGCCGAGCCACAACACTCACTCATCCAGACAGGAGATACTTCAGATTTCCAAGGGATCCTGTGCGGTATTGATTGATTGATTGAATGTAGGATTTAATGGCACAAGGTCCAGTGAGGACATACTGCGCCAGACACACGGTTTTAAAAACATATTAAAAGGTAGAATCGAGTACCATTACACAATCAATAAGTATAGTAAAAATGATAAGAATTCTAAACCAGGGTAAAGGCAAGTATTTTCATGTGTGGATAAAACTTGATAAAATGGTTAGCATAATAAATCAGTTATATACAGTTTAAAATACCAATTGTGCGCAGAAAAGCAAAGATGTTAGGATGATGGTTTTCATCTAACAAGTCTTTCATGCATAAAATGGAGCTACCAAAAAAGATGAGACGAAGCTGGTTAAAACATGGACAAAGTATTAAAATGTGATGAATCGTGAGTAAAACGTTGCAATCGTTGCATTTAAAAGGGGGTTCTCCAAATAGCAGATGAAGGTGAGTAAGTCGAGTATGTCCTACTCGCAAGCGGGTGAGTTTGACATCTGCCCTGCGCATGTGCAGTGCAGGCCAAGGCTCCAAAATAGGTTTAACAGAATGCAATTTGTTTTCGCCTTGCAGGTCCCAGTGTTGCTGCCATAAACACTGAACATGTTTGCGTATGTGGTGTTTTACATCAGAAAATGGGACAGATAATGTTACAGGAGTAGAGGCAGATCGTGCAGCAGAATCAGCTTTGTCATTTCCTTTAATACCTACATGACTGGGAATCCAGCAAAATAAAATTTTAAAACCCTTCTTGTATAGAGAAGTCAATATATGTTGAATAAAATTTAAAATTGGATGAGCTTTGTTTCTCACATTTTCTAACTGTCTTAAAACACTCAAACTATCCGAGTATATACAAAATTTTCTAGCCGAATGCGAAGAAATGAGTCTCAAAGCTAAAAGGATAGCAAATGCTTCCGCGGTAAAAACAGAGCAAATAGTAGGAATGTTGTAGCTGTAAGTAAGATCAGTCACAACAATCCCACAACCAACATGCCCAGGGGACTTAGATCCATCTGTAAAAACTGCTATATATTGTATATACTGATGACGATGGGAAGTGAACAGCTGTTGAAAAATGCTTGGTGATACATTAGACTTACTGTATGACACAAATGAACAATCAAGATAATATGATGAAATAGTCCATGGTTGGATGAGAAAATAATTTACAGATTGCGATGGTATATCACAAAAATCAAATGTCTGAATGAGTGATCGCATGCGAGAGTTGAAAGGTGGTATATATGAGGATCGTGCATCATATAATCGTTGTAAACTTAGCGGAATAATCTCACTTCGAAGAGGGTTCGATGAAGATGACATGACGCGAAAGTAAAATATCAGAGAGAGCTGCATGCGTCTGAAACCGAGAGAGGGTTGATGACACACAGCATACAAACTCTCAACAGGAGAAGTGCGAAACGCTCCACTACATATGCGTAATGCCGTATGATGCACCGTATCTAGACGTTTTAAGTTAGAAGCAGAAGCCGTTCCATAGACTGCGCAAGCGTAATCCAGGCGTGAAAGTATTAATGCTTGATACAAACGAAGTAAAATTACACGATCCGCACCCCATAAGGTATTAGAAAGTACTCGCAACATATTTAAGGTTTTCTCACATCGTTTTCTCAAATGTAGAATATGAGGTAAAAAGGTGAGTTTTTCATCAAAAATTACACCTAAGAATTTTGTTTCTGACACAACTGGTATAAGAATATTATTAATGGAGATTACAGGATGAAGATGAATGTTACGCAACCGACAAAAGTGAATACAAGAACACTTATTGGGTGAGAGAGTATGCCCGTTTCGATCACACCATTCTAAGATCTTATTAACAGCAAGCTGCAGTTGGCGTTCGATAACGCGCATATCTGATCCTGTGCACGACACATTTAAATCATCAACATAAAGTGAACCAAATACAGTAGGTGGTAAAACGTGCAAGATGAGCGAAATATGAACAATGAAGAGTATGACGCTTAAAACACTGCCTTGAGGAACCCCTTCAGCCTGAATAAAAAGGTCGGAAAATGTAGTACCTAATTTTACCCTAAAATACCGTTTCGACAGGAAGTTTTTCAGGAAGATGGGTAAATTACCTCGAAGTCCCATATCGTAGAGCGTCTTAAGAACTCCGTATCGCCATGTCCGATCGTAAGCCTTCTCAATATCAAAGAAGATAGAGACAAAATGGTTACGTCGGACAAAAGCGTTACGAATTCGAGACTCAAGAGCTATAATATTGTCAATTGTGGACCTACCCTTCCGAAAACCGCTCTGGAAATCAGGAATATGATGGTTCTTTTCCAGATAATACACAAGACGAGCGTTGACCATGCGCTCAAGTGTTTTACCGAGACAGCTGGTTAACGCTATAGGGCGATAATTAGCTGGGTCTTTCGAATTTTTGTTTGGTTTTAAAATAGGTATCACAATAGCCTCTCGCCAATTTGAAGGGTACGCGTGTTCCTGCCAAATTCTATTAAAGAGAAGAAGTACATTAGATAAAGACGCAGTATCCAAATGGCGGAGCATGTGGTACGTAATTCCATCTAATCCAGGGCTCGTGTTTGCAGCTGCTGATAATGATCGCTGTAATTCTGCAAAAGTAAAATCATGATTATATGGAAATGATCGTCGAGTATGAAAATGGATATCGTGGCGTTCAGCATTGCGTTTATGATTTTGGAAAGCTAAATTATAGCTATCAGGACTTGAACCAGCAGCAAATGTCTCTCCAAGTATGTTGCAAATATCGGCTGGATTTGAGAAGGTGGTACCGTTCTTTACAAATATAGGGTAATGAACATCGCGATATATGCCATTTGCTCTTTTTACTCTCGACCAGACTTGTCTGGGAGATGTCGTAGATGTTATTGATGACACATATCGCTTCCAAGACTCCCTCTGACTATTGCGCCGGATCTTGCGAGCAAACGCTTTGGCTCGTTTGAAAGCCAAAAGGTTTGTCGTTGAAGGGTAGCGACGGAAAACATTCCAAAGCCTTCTCTGCTCCTTGTAAGCAGTGGAACACTCAGCATTCCACCAAGGCTTACGATGACGTGGAAGAGAACTCGAAGTCCTTGGAATGCTGACTTCAGCAGCTTGCATAATTACCGATGTTACTGTCTCAACGGCAATATTTAAGTTGTCCTGTGTTACTATAGTATCGGTGATTTGAGCTAATTGAGTGAATTTAGGCCAGTTAGCGCGATGATATATGAATGTTGATGGTCTTGAGTTTATGGGAATGTTAACGGAATATGAAACTATAAGTGGAAAGTGATCGCTGTTATGAAGATCATCACTAACAGAAAAGTTTATGAAAGGCAAGAGTACTGATGAACAGAATGCTAAATCGATAGAGTGAAAGGTACGTGTAGGTGGATGAAAATATGTTTCTTCACCTTGGTTAAGTAAGCAGAGGTTATGATCCTGAATTAGTTTTTCAATTTTCCGCCCTCTATCATTGGAATCTGATCTACCCCACAATTCACTATGTCCATTAAAATCACCAAGTATTAGAAAAGGTGAAGGTAACTGATTAATCAACGAATTTAAATCTGTTGAAGCATGTGGAGGCAAATAAATAGTGCAGACGGTGAGCAAAACATTTGTGTGAACTTGAACAGCTATGGCCTGTAATGAAGTTGACAAGGGAAATTGAGTAGATGGTAAGTAGTTAGAAGTTAAGATGGCAACACCACCATTAGGCCTGCTGCCACCACTATGATCTTGTCGAAAACATGAAAAATTGCGTAAGCGAAAATTATCCGATGTAATTAAATGTGTTTCTTGAATTGCAATACATATGGGTTGATATTTAAAACTGATGTCTTGAACATCAGAAAGTTTATTTTTTATTCCACGACAATTCCACGAAATAAATAAAATAGACATTATGAAAATAATGAAGATGTTTTCATATGAACGTCAGATGTAGGGGGACAGTCAATGAGTCAATCGGAAGAAGGATGTAATGAAAGTTCAAAATCATCATTTGAATTTCTTAAAACAGCAGAAGTAGGTTTATTTATATATTGTAGATATTTCGGATCTTTTTTCTTACGTGACTGACCTGGCTTTTGACTTGGCGGTAGTTTTGTTATTGGTATTTTGGTATTTGATCGTTGTTTAAGAAAAGGGTGAGAGTTTTCAGTTTTAGAAGTTTTTGAGGGAGGTGGTGATGTTGTCCTATGGGATGTCGATGGATTCATAAAATTAAATTTCAGTTTTTTAGATGTTTGCTTGTTTTGTTGAAATAATGTTACCTTTGGAGAATCTGTCTGTGTACTGACAGAGCAATATGTTGTTTTTATAGCCGTAGAATAAGACACGCCTGGACGGGGTGTTCGGGCGGTGATTATTCGACGTGCTTCAGTAAAAGAAATGTTTTGTAGGACTTAAATTGATTGAATTTCCTTCTCTTGAGACCATTTTGGACAACTTCTGGCATAAGCTGCGTGATCACCCTTGCAGTTGATGCAAAAAGGTGGCAGCTCGCAGGAAGTGTCCTCATGGTCTGCACTAGAGCAACGGGCACACACCGGTCGACCACGGCAAGATGTTTTTGAGTGCCCAAACCTTTGGCATTGGTAGCAACGCAAAGGATTTGGGATATAAGGTCGAACCGGGCAGTTTATCCAAGCCATTTTGACTTCAGATGGCAGCTTAGGTGAGGCAAAAGTCAGGATGAGATGTTTTGTAGGGATGAGTTTGCCATCCCTACGAATCTTAATTCTTCGGATATCAGTAACATTTTGAGATTTGAGGTTTTCTAAAATCATTTCTTCTGTATCGTTAAGGAATTCTATTTCAGATATGACACCGCGCGAGGTGTTCAGCGATTTATGAGGCGTTACAATTACGTTAAATGAACACATAGTTTCACACGTTGATAAAATAGTGGCTTGTTTTGAAGATGAGACTTCAACTAAGAGGTCACCTGAACGTAGCTTTTTTACAGAGGCAACTTCCCCCAGGATGGAAAGAAGTGCCTTGTGAATCAGAAATGGCGAAACGTTGGTAAATGAAGTATTTGGTATATTTGGATTGGTCAAAGAAATCAGAAAATAACGAGCGTAATCACATGGTGCAAGGGATGTTCCGCTGTTTTTGCATTGGTGTGCGGAACTCAACACCGTACTATCTTCAGCCATAAAAAATAAAAGCAGTTCTACTACCAGCGGCATCACCCACCACGGAGTCCTACTGAGGGGATGCAAGTAACATAATTCGTCACTTGACACCGATGCTAACCAATAGCTATACGTCCGCGAGTCACCCCTGAAGCAGCCTCCACCCTTAACGAGGTGCCCAGTAAGTGACCCCGGACTTGACCCTAGCCAACAGATGACATTTGTGACTAACCGATTGATGCACACAGGCCAATGTACACCTCCCGTTTACCTGAAGCACGGGCCAAAGCAGTGTATTGGGGTACCAAGATGCCCCTCAACTGCCAGGATCCCCCTTTCCAGGGACACGGGTCTCCACGCACGGCAAACACGCGGGTGGTCTCTTCCCATCTATGTCCAACACAACAGAGTGGTAATCAAACACAGATGACAAGCCCTCACCAGTAAATTTGGCAACCACGACAAGGGGGAAGAGAAAGGAGAAAGTAGGAGAAAAGAGAGTGGAAACGGAAGGGAGGACAGATCACTAGGGTACCCCGGGGCGTGACTCCCTGTGTTTACCTAAAGAAGGTAAACCCCCTCAGGGGATCCTGTGCGGTAAGATAGCAGTTTGTTTATACTCGTTTGCAATGTAATTGTGTTTTTCAGCTTAAAAATTTTTTAGCCTTAGTCTTATATATTTTTTTTTTATTTAATGTTTGAAGAAAACTGCTCAGAAATTTTTTTTTTCATATTTCTCTAATTTTTATTACAAAAGTTTTATAAATTTCAATCTAAATATCAAAGTACTAATTCATATTTTTATAAGTTTATTTGTTCATGTTGTTAAATTGTAAATAACATAATTAATAATAAATGTTGTTAAATTATTAAAAAACAACACTGTGATACAAAGGGTCAATTTAAATATTTTTGAGAAAAAAAAAGTTTATCCTATATTTGAAATATTTTCTGACAATCAAAAGTATCTATATGAATGTTCTTCATACTTGAATTTGTACAATGGTCAATGGTTTAAAACTGATCTATATTATTTTTCTGAAGCTATTCTAAATGTAATTTTAGTTTGTTACTAGTAACCACAAACTTTTTTGTTCATTAAATTATTTTGTCACTTGACTTTAAAGTGTATATTAATATTACTAAATCGTGAATCATTTCTGAATTTAATGTGAAATTTTTTTTTACTACATTTTAGTGTTAGAATCAGAGATTTTAGCTAATACATGTGTTTATTTAAAAAATACATATAAATTAAGAATCAGTTTTCATTGAACAGTTTTTAAAAAAATTTATGATATTTTCCTTCAGCTTTGTAAATCTGTTAACAAAATCCCCCAAATGTACCATCTTTTGCAATAGAATAAACATTACTGACCTATTGGTTGCAAGTTGGGCACTTATTTATATGTGCCATTTGGTTGACATACAATTAGTTTGAGAAGGCTAAAAAATAGTTTGCTTTCCCCTATTTTTGATCAATTGTGCTTTTTGTTATAAATGTTTGGTACATATTTATTGTACTTGTGTACACATAAATAATTTAAACTGTTTTAAGTATTCCTTTTTTCTTTGTTTTCAATAGTTGTAGAGAGTGGACAAGCATACTAAGGAAGGTGGACCTGGCATCACATTCGCCGAATGCCCTCTATGCCAGGTTCCGAGTTTGCTCCAGCCACTTTGGAGCAAAGGCTTACGCCACCTCCCGGCGAATCCATTTGGCTAAAAATGCGGTGCCCGATCAGCCTCCAGTTTCCCCGCAGATTTCTGCAATGGCTTCGTCACTGAAGGGGAAATTGGATTCGACTCAGGATGAAGCGCCTGAATTGGTGGTAGCTGATAGCAATGTAACTCCAAGAAGAGGACTGCAGAGACTTAGGCTACTGACGCCTAAGTCTAAGAAAATTAAGTCCTTAGCCACAAAACTGTATTTCCTTAAAAGGAAATATGCTCAGACAAAAGTTGAGCGAGTATCTGGTTGTATCTGGTGGGATTGCCATGGAATTATCTATAAAGCCTGAAAAGCAGACAGGCTATCAAAAGTACAATATGCTAATCAAAGTTAAAGCTGCCATTCGCGAAAGATGAAAAAACAAGTTCAGAAGAAAGGTGGTTCTCGTTTATTTAGGTAATGCTCGACTGGCTGGACGCTCTATGTACTGAAGTGGGATTTGATGCAACATTCACCATACACACAAGATATGACGCCTTCGGATTTCTATCTGCGCACATTACAGGATTGAAAAGTTGCCTAAATGTTGGAAGACCATTGTCGATTTGAATTAAGATTACAATCCTCATTTGCTGATGATTGTATGGATGTTTTGCTGATGATTGATTGTATGGATTTATCACTTTACAAGATTTTTTTTTCGGCAACAGACAACTTTTTACTCAACCCGTTATACATAATTGTAAATAAATAAAGGATGACCCGAATGCTTTTTTTAGTGTTTCAAAAGGTTCATAGGTGTGATAACAGTTTTTCGTATCGAAATTTATGAATATTTCATTTTATCTTTATGTGATAGTAATTTTAAATTTCACTATATTAGTGATTTATTAAAATGTATTTTTGTAATTATATTTTTTTCCCTTTTACTTAAATTGTCTATCCTAACCATTATTATAATTTTTTACAATTTAATTTAAGGATTTTTTCTGCAGTATCTGATTAGCTAATTGACACTGTTTATAGTTTAATTAATTTAAATTTACATGCTTTACTAAAATTTGATTTGATGCATTTTTACAAAGTAATATTTGTATTTATAATTGATAAAATATTTATTTTCATCCTTATCTATTTTTTATTCAGAATTCTCTTTTTAAACCAATATATTTAGAAAATATTTCAATTTTCATTAAAAAATTTTTTGTTTAGCATTCAAAATTAAGAGTTAAGATAATAACAAAACATTTAAGATTTAAGTGCATTAAATGTCACTCATAAATAGAAAATATTGTAGACCACTTATAATGTTTACAGCAATAAAAGTTTTATATGTTGATTAAAATAAAAATCTTTATATGTAGAATATTTAGTGTATTATGGTTTAGTTATCAGTAAATTTATATTCTGTAAAACCTACTGGATTTTCTCCTACCCATGTTGGCAACTATGTATAGATAATTGTAAATAAATAAAGGATGAACTAATTATATATATTTTTTCTTTTAATTAAATTATTTCTTATTATGAAATGATAAGATATTTATTTTTGTTATGTATCCTAATCATTATTATAGTTTTTTTTTCAGTTTAATTTAATGATTTTTTCAGTAGTATTTAATTTGCTAATTAACATTGTTTAAAGTTATATTGATTAAAATTAACATGCATTTCTAAAATTTGGTTTGATGCATTTTTACCTAGTAATATTTGTATTTATAATTTATGAAATTTTCATTTTCATTTACATCCATTTCTTTAAAAATTTAACTTTCTTTTTTAATTTTAGTGGGTGAGTAACTTTTGTTTAATTTAGATCAATTAAAATTTTTATTTATAAAAACAATTGTCATAAATTTCTGATCCTGAATGTTTTTCTATATATATTTTATTAATATTCAGTTTTCCATTGCTATCACAGTTTCATGCAAAAATATTCTTTTTAAAATAGCTTTTCTTTTTAAATTTTTTTACCATATATATTATATGAAATCTATTAAATGTTATTGATTGTTCATGAGAAATTTTTAATCTAAAAAAGAAAATATGTAATAGTCTTTTTATTAACTATGTATTTATGTTTGTTGTATATATATTGTGTATGTAATTAAACTTGTAAATAAACTTCATGTGCTATAAAATTTGTTTTCATTGCAATGCTTCAACATAATTCATATTAACTACCATTCTCAATTCTTGATAAAAATAAATCTTAAAACAAAAAATTTTATTCAATAATAACTTATGATATATGTTATTTCCTACATGTATTTATAATATAATGTGAAATGTAGAAGCTACATAAGACATTTAAAAACAAAATAATTAGTAACATTTGTAGTATTGCCCATATTAAAAACTCATAATGCTGAGGATTTAAAACAAAAAGTAAAAGAAATTTTTTTTAGAAAGAAGCTTAAACAAATATAAACATTCTCTAGCAGCAGATTGTCCTACTCCCCTCAAAACAAGTTCTTATCACCCCGGAACAAGTTCTGTTCCCTTACGGTTGCTTTTCCTGCAGTGCTCGAACATCCCACAGCAGAGGGAACTGGTTTAACATTAGGTCTATGAGAGCTTTCCTTCTTCTCCCCTATATATTCTTTGGAAAATACTGTCGTCTTTTGAATTTAAATTTCAAACATTGGGTCAGAAAGTGCTTCACCGTAAGATGCTCTCGGCAAAAACTGCATTCTGGTGGTGCTTCATTTAAAATTAAATATTTATGAGTTAAACGGGTATGTCCAATGCGCAGTCTGTTGATGATGACTTGCGATTTTCTATTGTAGTTCAATATTTTAAATGGTTCGATTTCAGATTTAATTTCGTGCAATTTATTGTTAAGTTCAGTATCCCGGTTTAGTTGTCTGAGCTGTGTTAGAGAGTCTGTTATCAAATTTCGAATGTCATAGTAACAGAGAGATTTATTTGAGAGGTTGTTTGTTGATTTGGCTCTGTAATCTGCTTCCTCATTTCCCGTAATGCCCACATGTCCTGGAATCCAACAGAATATTATATCATAATCTTTGTTGCACAATTCAAAGTATAAATTTAATATATGGGGGATAATAGAGTGAGGTTTTTTGACCGAATTACTTAATGCATCAATACAACTCTTTGAATCAGAAAAAATTACCCATTTTTTGAACAACTGTTTTGAAATAAATTTGAGAGCTAGTAGAATGGCATTACATTCTGCGGAAAATACAGAATAGATAGAAGGCAATTTCTCGGATATTACCTCTGTATTACACACAACTGCACTAGCAACATGGTGATTAAATTTTGAACCATCCGTATACAACACGTTAAAGTTGTTAAAATTTTGTATTTGAGCATAAAATAACTGTTGGAATATAGCTGGAGGTGTATTATTCTTTGTTAACCTACCATCGAAAATGTCAACAATTTGGACCCGTGTGTTGTTCCAAAACGGAATCAGTTCGGCAGTTTCTAAAACATTAAAATCTTCTAAATTCAAACTACTTAAAAGTTTTTTCATCCTCAATCCAAAAGTAGGAATTAAGGCAGGTCTGTTGTTAAAATGCGTAGAACATGATGGTGTTAAAATATGAGAGTATAATGGATGTGAAGGATGGCATTTAATATGAAAGTAAAAGTTAAGAGACAGTTTATTTCGCCTTGAATCAAGTGAAGGTTCGTTGTGCAATGTGTATAAGCTATTAATAGGTGATGTACGGAAAGCACCCGTGGCGATTCTTAGTCCCTGATGATGAATAATATCTAGATATCTTAAGACGGACCTTCTAGCAGATCCATAAACGATGGCCCCATAGTCAAGTTTAGATCTGATTAAAGCATGATAAATTTTAAGCATTGATTGAGTATCTGCCCCCCATGATGTATTTGTCAGTACTTTCAGAATATTTAATTTTGCAAAACAGGACTTTCGTAGTTTTTGAATGTGAGCTAAAAATGTCAATTTAGAATCCAAAGTTAGGCCAAGAAATTTCGCTTCTTCAACTACAGGAATGAGAGTGTTATTTATGAAAAGCTCAGGTTCAGGATGAACTCCGCGTTTTCGGCAAAAATGAATACATGATGTTTTGGAATGTGAAAAAGTAAAACCATTTAGTTCAGCCCATTGTAAAATTTTATTTATTGCAAGTTGCAGTTGTCGTTCTATTGTGCGCATGCATGTAGCTCTGCAGGTCAGACGAAAGTCGTCCACAAACAGCTCCCCATCGACAGTATTTGGTAGAATGGATAAAAGTTCATTAATCTTAATGAGGAATAACGTCACACTAATAACACTTCCCTGAGGTACACCTTCCATCTGGTTAAAATCATCTGATAAAATAGAATTAACGCGTACTTGAAAGGTTCTGTCAGATAAAAAGTTTTTAATAAAATAAAACATGTTTCCTGTAATATTATGCTTAATCAGGTCCATTAAAATGCCGTGTCTCCAAGTTCTATCATATGCTTTTTCTAGGTCAAATAGTACAGTTACAAGGTGTTGTTTTTTCAGAAAGGCTAATCTTACTTTTGTTTCAAGCATTAAAATATTGTCAATAGTAGATCTACACTTTCTAAATCCGCTTTGATTTGTATGATATATTTTACGGCTTTCAAGAATTTGGACAAGTCTGTTATTAATGATCTTTTCAAGCAGTTTACAAAGGCAGCTAGTCAATGCTATTGGTCTATAATTAGTTGGATTTTTAAAATCTTTTCCAGGTTTCGGGATTGCTATGATAATAGATTTACGCCATGTAGATGGGAATTCTCTTTCTAACCATATACGATTAAACAATTTTAAAATTACTATTAAGTGAGGATCAGTAAGATTTTTTAGCATGGAATTGTGGATATTGTCAGGACCTGAAGATGTAAGTCGAGCATGGTTTAAAGCGAATTTTAATTCTGAAAATGTTATTGGTGAATTATATTCATCAGATGGGTATAATGAGGGTTTCAGAGGTATTTTTTCAACTTTGTTTTTATGCAATTGAAACTTGGAGGGATAGTTACTAGGATTTGAAACATTGCTAAAATTTTTTGCCAGAACATTAGCTATATCTTTAACATCTATTATTTTATTTCCATTCACAAACAGATGAGGGATTGATTGATTTGGATAGTGACCATTAATAGTCTTAATTTTTTTCCAAATTTCTCGGGATGTAGTATAACTGTTAATATTGGAGACATATTGGATCCAAGAATTTTTTTGACTATTTCTTCTAATTTTTCGGGCCAAGGCTCGCGATTTTTTAAGTATAATTAGGTTATCAAGTGTAGGAAACCGACGAAATTTTCTCCATGCTCTTTTTTGTGCTTTGTGGGCGGAACTACATTCTGGGCTCCACCAAGGCTTTGGATACCTTGGAAGATGGCCAGAAGTGCGAGGTATACTTTTGTCAGCTGCTGTTAAAATGGAGTTTGAAATATTTAATGTTGCTTCTTCAATAGAATTGTCATAAACTAAATCGTCAGTTAATCTAACACAGTTTTTAAATAGGTTCCAGTCAGCATGCATAAATTTATATTTAGGTTGTATAGTTGGGGTATTTCGCATAGATCCTGAGATATTTAAAATTAAGGGGAAATGATCACTCTGGCCTAAATCATCGTGAACTTCTAGGTTTAGTGAACTGTAGATATTTGGAGAACTAAGTATTAAATCTATGGAGTGAAATGTTCTTGTTGGAAAATGGAAGTACGTTAATTCATTATTATTGAGTAAGCAGAGTTGGTGGTCGTCAATTAATTTTTCTATTTGTGTACCACGAGAGTTAGTATCTTTACTTCCCCAAATTATATTATGTCCGTTAAAATCTCCCAATAAGACAAAAGGTTCTGGAAGCTGGTTTATTAAATCATCAATATCAGATTGCGGGATTATTTGATTTGGAGGAAGGTAAATAGAACAGAAAGTTAAGAGTGATGTTATCGTGAGTTGAGCTGCGACGGCTTGAAGATTTGTTTGAAGATTTACATTTGAAAATGGATAGCTGTTAGATATCAGAAGGGACACTCCTCCACATGCTCTATTTCGGGATGTGTAGTCTTTTCTCAAGTGTGTATATCTGTGTATTTTTGCTGTGTGAAAAGGTTTTAAAAATGTTTCTTGTAGAGCAATACATGCAGGATTATACAGCTCGATTAAGTTAGGCCAGATATTGCCAAGTTAAAACTTTTCTTTCCATTATCTTTTAATTTTTAATTTTGAACTTTTTGGAAGAAGGTTGGTTGGCGCTTCTAATCCATCATCAATTTGCATTTGCGGTTCTAGAGGATCATCTGAGTTTTCTTCTTCAGTACTCATAGCATCTGAGGATGGCTGCTGGGTATTTTGTTGTACTTTTGGACGAAATTTAAATTTATTTTGCCTGCTTTTCGGAATGTATTTCTGTTTGCTTATGACTGGTGACTGAGATAATTTTTTGTGTAGAACATTTACCATTTGAGGTGTTAGTTTCAAGTATTTACTATTTTCAGTGTTGCAAGGTGTTTTAGATTGTGTGGTTGTAGGTTTTGAAGTGTTTGAGTTTTGTTGAGTTACTTGAGATGATATTGGTTTTGAATTAACTGTTGTTTTACTAGGTGACAGAATTTTTAGTTTTGTGCTTTGTGGATCTACTTCTGTTGAGTTATACTGGATTCCTATAGATTTTGATGATTTTTTTGCTACTACTGCAGCATATGAAACGTTAGGTTTTGGTTGGGAACCTAACAGTTTAGCTTTGGCTTCAAAATAAGTTAGATTCTGTGTTACTTTTATGTTTAGTATTTGTTTTTCTTGTTTCCATTTTGGGCAATTTCGGGAATTAGCAGAGTGTGATTCAGTGCAGTTGACGCATTTTTCTGGGAGACTACATGTTTTAAAACTGTGATCTTGTTGGCTGCAGCGTGAGCAAGTTTCATTTCCTCGGCAGTTGCTAGTTGAATGACCGAATTTTTGACATTTAAAGCAGCGTATTGGATTTGGGATATACGGACGGATTTTACAGTTACGATAGCCAGCTTTAACATCAGTAGGTAATTGAGCAGTATTGAATGTTACTATTAAGTGTTGAGTATTTATTATTTCTGTACCTTTCTTGATTGTAATATGACGCGCGTCTATAACACCTTGATCTGATAGGCCTTCTAAGATTTCTTCGATAGGGAGGGACTGGAGAGCTTTATCGGAAATTACGCCTTTAGAAATATTTAATGTATTATGAGGTGTGACAGTTATGGGTATGTTGCCGATCTTATGTGTTTTTAACAGTGAAGCAGTTTGTTTTTCAGAGGTAGTTTCAACTAGTAAATCGCCTGAGGGTAGCTGTTTGACATTCTTTGGATTACCTATTGATGATTCAAGTGACTTCTGGACAAGAAATGGGGATACAGTAAATAGCTTTTTTTCTGTTGAGTTTAAAATTAGGAATCTTAGCTTTAGTTGGGTCATAATTCGGACATTTAGATAAGTTAAAACTGGGTAACGGGGTTGTTCCGCTTTTGTTTCGGTGTACGGAACTGAACACCATCTGTTCATTTTCTGCCATAGGAAAAAATAGGCAAACTTCCACTATCGGCGGCACCACCCACCACGGAGTCCAACTCAGGGAATGCGAGAAATAGAATGAAATCTGTAACCCAACACCGATGCTAACCAATAGCTATACGCCCGAAAGTCACCCCTGAAGCAGCCTCCACCCTTAACGAGGTGCCCAGTAAGTGACCCCGGGCTTGACCCTAGCCAACAGATGACATTCGTGACTGGCCGATTGATGCACACAGGCCAATATGCACCTCCCGTTTGCCTGAAGCACGGGCCAAAGCAGTGTATTGGGGTACCAGGATGCCCCTCAACTACCAGGATCCCCTTTTCCAGGGACACGGGTCTCCACGCACGGCGAACACGCGGGTGGTTAATCTGGTAACCACGATAAGGATAAGAATCGATAACAAACTAGGAATTGTAACAAAATGAATATATCAACGTAAGGGCAACAAATTAATCAAAAGGCTAGAAACCAATGTTCTGTAAATGATATCCAGAATTAGATAGTAAATAAATTATTCGCTCACTAGGTCAATGAAATTATAAAGTGAAAGTCAGGAACTCAAAACGGGACCTTCGCAAGAGAGAAATTGAAGTATGCTAAGGTCCAGCTCGGGGCCCCGGGTGCGCCGTACCCGTCACACAAGAGTGTGCCCCTGGGGGCGTGATAGCGTGAAATTCAATTCTTTTTCTTTATTAGAATTATTGCATTATTATGTTAGCTTACGTCCGTTATTATTTAGATGGCAATCGAATAAAAATTCCAGAGTTATATATGAAGAATTTCGATGCTACAAACAGTTTGACTATTCACCTTATCTGTAGGCGGAGCTTATTTTCGCTTGTAGACGTAATGGTCCGCAGTAGTAAAGGCCCCACTACGATGTAAATGGAGGATGAAGGCCTTCATCCCCCTTTACACCGAAGCTAGGGCCTATACTACTTGGTGAATAATAATACGTCACCAGCAAATCAGTGTGAAAATTAGTTTATAATTTATTATGTAATTTCGTTTTATAATTAGTATATAATTAATTATGTCATTACGTAATTAATATGATGATTTAAGGAATTGAAACCGAGCAGACATCTTAGGTAGGAGTTGAGTTTGTCTACCTTCTGCTGCTAATGAAAATAATTACGAGTAAATATCAACTTATTTCTGCCGTACTAAAGTTTCGTTATGAATTTCTTTTTGAGGGTGTCAACACTGAAGTTTCTTTTTTTGCGGTGGCAACAATTAAGTATCGTTTGTCTTGTTTAGGGTATTTCTGGAATAGGGATGATGACGTCATCTTCAGTGGCGCCATCTTTAGGTGACTCAAAGAAATAATAAATTTAATTCCAACTTAAATATTAATCTTTATGGACTGATGAATGATAATAACTTAATTACAATACTTCATTGTTATACTTAATTTATAACGACTTAATGATTATTGGAATTTCCCGAACTTCAATAATCCGAGTGTGAGTTCATTATAATTTTTTTCTTAATATTTTAAGTGATAAAATATATATATATATATATATTAAAAGCTATTTATATTTAAGCTTTATTTCAAACTGCTTTATTATATAACAACCGATGGTTTTTAAACATGAGTAAACGTCCATTACAAGACATGATAATATATATACATATATATAGATATATATATCATCATTTTTTTAAAGCTATTTATATTTAAGCTTTATTATCTGAATTATATTCACATCATGAAGTATGTTTTAGAAATAATTATTTAAAATAAATGTTTATTTTGTCTAGTGTGGGGGTCGAACCCACGCCATCGAAAAGTCGATCGATAAGACAGGACTGATTTCCTGTACAAGAATGTGCCTTATGTGGAGCGCTTACACACGCCACTCTTATCATAGCATTCCAAGCAGGATCTTGTTATATCTTGCAAGTAGCGTTCAGTATTTGGTTGGAGATCGCCAAATGTGTTGAATTTTTTTTCGTGGAGCAGTCGCATTCAGTAATTCATATAACATCGTCTTTGTGCGTGATATATTTTTCTGGAACATTGTTTTCTCCAACGTCTGAGAAGTAAGTACGTTTCTGTATTTATGATTTTTATTTCAAAGAAAACTTTTTTTTTTTTTAAAAAAACCAAATAAGCGAGTTGTCATCAATTTAATAAATGTATCTATTTTATAGCTTTGTGTTTTATTCTTCTTTGCAAGTTATTACAACGGATGGTTTTTAAACATGAGTAAACGTCCATTACAAGACTCTGTTGATGATTTAAGTGATTCAGAAGTGTGTATTATTTATTTAATTAAATTATATTATTCTATAAAATAATTTTTTTAAGCAGTAGTTTTTGAGAAATCGTATTATTTTTTGTACATTTTTTTAAGATTATTTCTGAGCTGGAGCAAAATTTTTTGGAATTAAATGACGATGATGTATTAACAGAATATGAACAAGAATTTCTTGAATCAGACTGTTAATTGAACACGTGGAGCAAATATTTGCTGAGAATCCATGCATTTCTCTTCAGCGTGGTGAAGGAGTATCTAATGAAGTGAGACAATTTATTATAATTCTAATAGTGTTTAGTACTAACTATGTTTAATCCATTGCTTATTCACTTTTAAAAATTAATGAGCTTAGTTATAGTTATTTAATGATTGTATCTATGCATTCTTTGATTTCTTTAAAAATGTATTGGTTTAGATAAAGTTTGTTAGTGTTATGCATTTTTTCCACTTTCTTCGCTTTTAAAAGTTAGTTTTGTTGGAAGGTAGTACGTAAATTTTCTTTACAGATGTAATAAATATTACGATAATTTTTTTTTTTTTTTTTTTATGAAATCAATCGCTGCGTCAATATTTCAATTTTAAGAAAACTAAGATTAACAGAATAAACTAATTTTATTCCATTTCAAATAAATGTAGTATAAATATTAGACATAAGCAGGTAAAGAAACATTGTGGGAGTGTTTTATAGAATGTTTTGTCACTGTCGGAGAATTTTTTAAATATTTATTTCATCAATTTTTCAAATATTTTTAGATAAAAGATGCTGTTTATATTAAGAAACTTGGGGAGAAGGAAAATTTCAAGTTTGGGGCCAAAGAAATGGCTTTCGCTGTGAGAGTCGATTCCGATAAACTGCCGGCCTCCATACGAAGTTCACCTCTCCAAACCGTTTTGGACACCCTCCGATATATGTTTCAGACGTTGATTACGTTGGCTGCCGCCGGATTACGACCTTCTGATCTGATGCGCTTCTGCATTTTCGCCCTATGCATTAGATCTGATCGCAGATGCATTAGATCGCCCTATCTCTACATGCCTGACTAAACTATCTGATATGAATCCAGACACCATCTTGAACCCAATCATGAAAGTCTTGCAAAGTAGGATGCGATACCGTTTGATGACAGCTTAAAAATTGATGTCATTACGGTATTCAAGTCTCCCTCACATCCAATCCCTGGACCAAGTGGATCCGGAAGAAAGAAAATATGCAATATCGAAGTAGACCGTTTGATAAAAAAGTAAGATTTATTTCATTTGGATTAATTGTGATGTTTATTCCAGGGGATTTTTGTAAACTTTTTTTTTTTTTAATTTAAGGTCAATCTACGCAGTTCCTAAAACTGATGAAAATGTTTGTTGTGCACGTGCAATCGTAGTAGGGCTGTCTATATTAGATAATGATCCTGATACGAGGAAGTTACGAGACCATCGATGCATTTTGCAACGAGAGAGAGCTTTACAACTCCACCGAGATGCCAATATTCCTGAAATAAAGAGATTTGAAGAACATTTAGGAATTCAAATTTTCGTAGTTTCAAGCGAGAATTTCAATAAGGTGAGAAAAAAAGCATTAATGTTCAAATATTTTACTGGAAAAGAATTTTTTGATCATGACATGATGAGTGTTACAACCAGAGAATCTTTTAACATATGGTATGAAGAACGACGTCGTCAGCCATTTGATTTTCAAAAGGAAATGTTCGAATACTGCAGGTAAGTTCAAAAATGAAATATTATTCGGGTGCGGTGTATTTAAAAAAAAAAAAATTTCATGTTTATCATTAGTTTTATTTCTTTTTTTAGAAGTGATGTTGATATCCTACGAAAATGCTGCATGGAGTTTCGGAAACAATTTATTGCTGCCAGTCGTGTAGATCCATTCCAGTACCTGACAATTGCATCAGCATGCATGGCCGTGTACAGAGGATACCACATACCTTTAGGCACCATAGCCAGCATTCCACTTCAAGGATATGTTTACCAGCGTCAATTTCAGTAAAGATTCTGTTAGGTGGTTGATATACTTATCTCGTAAGTATGACATTCATATCCGGCATGCATTAAATGGATTAGGAGAACACAAGGTTGAAGGTGTTTTTGTCGACGGCTTTTGCGTTGAAACATCTACTGTAATATGTACCACGGATGTTTCTTTCACGGGTGCCCAAAATGTTTTGATAGAGATGTAGTCAACAAGCTGAATAACAGGAGATGAAGGAATTTGTTCTCAAAAATAGAAGAACAGAAAAAAAAGCTATTTGATGCTGGTTATAAGTATGTAGAAATGTGGGAGCATGATTTTATGTCACACCGCAAAGAAATTCTCGGCATAATAAAAGATGTTGAAATTGTTGATCGCCTGAATCCTCGTGACTCATTCTTTGGAGGAAGGACTAATGCCGTAAAACTACATCATGAAGGACCGGCACATTATGTCGATTTTACAAGTCTTTACCCATTTGTAAACAAGTACAGCAAGTACCCAGTAGGACACCCGGAAATTATTACCGAAAACTTTGGTAATATAAATGATTACTTCGGTATTGTGAAATGCAAGATTTTACCCCCAAGAGTACTCTACCATCCTGTGTTGCCAGTGAAATCCAACAATAAACTGATGTTTCCTCTCTGCCAGAAGTGTGTAGACACGTTACAACAGGAATCCTGCCTACATTCAGATGACGAGCGTATGCTTCTGGGTACTTGGGTAACCGAAGAGGTTAAAAAAGCAGTCGAGAAAGGTTATATCATGCAAAAAGTTAGTAAAATTATCTGTTAAAAAAGTATGTTAAAAATAACTTTTTTAAAAATATTTAGTACAATAATATGCTTCTTTTTTATAGATATACGAAGTTTATCACTTTTCTGCTTCTTCAACGGAACTTTTCTCTTCTTACATTAATCTTTTCCTAAAGATAAAACAAGAATCATCAGGCTGGCCAAGCCACTGTAAGACTGAAGAAGAAAAACTGCAATACATTTGTAAGTATGCGGAAAAAGAGGGTGTGAACCGGGACTATGAACTCATCTGTGAAAATCCTGGAAGACGGCAAGTGGCAAAATTGGCTCTAAATTCATTCTGGGGTCGTTTAGGAATGAACACTAATAAGGTTCGCATGGAATATATATCTGACGTCGATAAGTTTTATAAGCTTCTCAATGACACTACGATAGAGGTAATTATACATAATCCCCTTAATTTTTTCTGAAATAATCTTTCCGATAAAAAAATTTTTAAAAAAAGAAACTTTTTTTCAGGTTAAGGATATGTACATGGCTTCGAAAAATATCGCAGCCTTACAGTGGTGTTATAAATCGGAGTTTGTGCCCCAAGACATTAAGACCAACATTTTTTGTGCCACGTTTACCACTGCATACGCCAGACTACATTTATATGAGCAATTAGACAAGCTAGGGGAACGCGTGCTGTATTACGATACAGATAGTGTCATTTTTAAAGACGGCGAGGAGAACCTTGAACTTGGAGATTACTTGGGGGAACTGACTAACGAACTAGAAGATGGAGACGTAATTGAAACGTTCGTTTCAGGTAAATGGATTTACAATCATTGTAGTGTTTAAAATTTTGTTGAATTTTTCTTTTCTTTAAAATTTTTTATTTTCTTTTTTAAATTTTATTTTTTTTTTAAATTTCTTTATTATAGGTGGTCGCAAAAACTACGCATACAGAACGAGAAATGGAAAAGAGGTGGCAAGATCAAGGGCTTCAACATCAATTATAAGAATTCCTTTCTTTTGAATTTGGACGCGGTAAAGTCTTTAATCATCGATCACGATAATGAGGTCGAAATCATTAACCCTGCAAAATTCACCACAGAAGGAAAACGAAGAAGTGATAAACAAGGTAGAAAAAAAAAACGGTACAAATTCACCTACAATAAGAGAAGGATCCACGTAAATATGGATACCACTCCATATGGGTATTGATTTTTTTCAATGTGAATAGTGGAGGCGACCCACTTGGAAAAAAGCAGTGGAGGCTATACCCACTTGGAAAAAAGCAGTGGAGGCTATACCCACTTGGAAAAAAGCAGTGGAGGCTATACCCACTTTAATAACCGTGGAGTGCCACTGGAGAAGGGTCCTCGTCCCGCACTCTCGATAGTTACTTCTAACTAACAGATGTCTCCTACTTCCATTACAGAAAAATTTATTAAACTAATTATACAAATTTTATTTAGATTAAATTTTTCTAAAAAATAATATTAAGCATGAGTGTACAAATGTTTGTGAGTGAGTGAATGATGTCATGAAAGTGAAAGAAAAAATGCAAGTTTTTTAAAACCATTTATTGAAAAAACGCATATTATAAATATTTTACAAAATTTTTAATATTTCAGCCATCTATTTTTTCTAGCAATCAACATAGGTGAAGTATTTACAGAAGGTGAGTAACTATCAAACTATCACTTTCTGTCATTTTTTCTTCTTTAATTTCTTTAGGATTTTCTTCCAATTCATTTTCCTCCACTGCTTGAGTTGGTTCACTTATATTTTCCAAAAAAGTTGGAAACTTGATATACTTTTGAAGAATTTGCAAATATAACACTGCTTTTTCATTGTCGGAAATATTTTGATTTTTTATAATATCGTGCATTTGCCTGTCCAACTCGGACAGATATTCTACAGTATTAGTTTGCAATCTATCTTGTGGAACAAGAATATATTTTTTAGCGTACTCCATTGATTAAGGAGGTTAAAGCTGTAATGACTGCCGGAATCAAGTCCGAGTTGGACAGATGTTAAACATTAAACTAGTTACTTTTGAAGTTGTTTTTAATGTAGTTTTAAAAGTATTTGAGGAATTTAATATTCCATGTCTGAATTTAATGTTAGTTTTGATGTATTCCTGCCAATGTAATGAGGGGATCTAAGTCTGGTCTCGAAAAGAGAATCCAGGAAAAGCCCCTAATTTGCTGAATGTAGATGGTGATTCTTGCTATCACATCCACAATGCCGCTAAACGGTTTTGCACACCATCTGAAGGGCATGTAGAAAAATATTTAAATGATGTATATATATGATTAATCACCGATGGTTGTTCTATTATGATGTTTCTTTAAGCAATATTCATATGCTAAATGCCCTTAAAAAATTTTATTATGCTTTTTTGCCATCAGGCTCAAGATAAAGTTACATATTTTTCAATTCTCTGTGCCATTTACATAGGAAAGGAAATTAAGGCTCACGGTAGAGCCAAAGTGAAAGCTATACACCAATATTTGATGAAAAAAAGTTTTACAGCTGAAGGAAAGGCTAGAAAATGTAGAAGTTATTTTTTAACAGAAAGAAAAACCTTTTGGTATTAAATTTTTTTATAACTATCCTTTCTTTACTAAAAAAATATTTCAGTCTGTTACAGACAAAAGAACCAATGATTCATAAACTTCATGATGAATACGAAGTTATTTGTAATTTTTTTTATCTTATTTTGTAAAACATGAAACCTTAAAAGACAAAACAATTACACAAATAATTAATTTGGATTTGTTATCTGCAGAAAATTTATTTTTACAAAAAGGAAAATGTTTTTTGGTTTCAACACTATTGTGGAAAAAAATTATAGATGTTGCAGTGATTTCCTTTTTAAATCTAGCAAGTCGAAGACATATTCAATGTGCCCAGTATCTTCAGAAAAAAATTACCTTTAAATAATTTACCTCTGAAGTGCATTTCAGCCATTGATCCATTAGCAATTCATTCTAATGGATTAAGTTTGGTGGGCAAGTTTTCACTGATGGAGAAAAATGGGAAATTTTAAAGAAAGTTTCCTTCTAGAGGAAAAATAAAATCGAAATTTCAAAGAAAACGGCTGTTAGAATTCCCTTAGAATATTCAGGAAATTTGGACAGTGCATTTTGTCGTTATTGTTTTTTCTTCTCTGATCAAGAAGTAAGAAAGGGAAGCCTTGCAGTGCCAAATTATCTTGCGAAAAAGTCTTTTAATAGACGGAAAAACGCTAAAGAGAAATTTAATTATCGTGAAAGTTTAGACTACCACAAAAATGCATGCGTATCTGGGCAACATTTTATTAGCATTCACGAAAATAAAATTCCTAGCGTACATCTTAAACTTGACACTGCGAAACTAGAAAAGTGTTTACATCAATCATGGAAACTATAATTTTAAATTGCAAAGATAGTTTGCGATTGTCATTTTGACTCCGGACCTATAACGATTAAAGCTCCATGCCACAATGATGGAAATTTTAGATCACTACTGCGCTTTCGAATGGCAGCAGGAGATGAAAAATTTAAGGTAGCATTTCGTTCCAAAGAAAGTAGCTCAGTTACTATATGGGCGTAGATTAAAAACTATGATTCCTGTTGGGATTGTCGCTTTTGACGCAAGCGCAGCAGTACTTGATCATGTGATCAAGAAAGTGTAGTAGTAGAAGAAATGATGGCGATTGAAAAGGACATAACGTACATACAAAACGTTCCATGTAAAAATATTGATGTTCGACTCTTGCTGGTCAATGTTATTGCTTGTTATAAATTATAATATTAAGTTTATCGTTAGTTACAGTCCTTTGTTTTATTTTGGAATATATATATCACACACTGACTCGATTCCGAAGTTATGGAAGGCGTACAATTCCAATTCACAATAAGTTGTTAAATGTTGAAGTCTTTAAAAACATTGAGAAACAGTTAATGCAAAAACAGAATCGCCAGAAACATTATTATGACAGGGGTGCGCATAAGCTCAAACCACTGAAAGTTGGTGATATAGTGACAGCTTATAATTTCAATAAACATATTTGGGAACTTGCCCAGGTTATAGACAAACTTAAAAATCCCTCATCTTATATTATTAAAACCAATTTAGTTAGAACGTTGATAAGGAACCGCATACATTTAAGACCTACTCTAATTGAATTAAGTCTGCAGCAGTACCAAACTTTGAATTCCTTGATAATTCTGTGTCTAGTTCTAGTGGAACAAATGCTTTGGTAGTATCTCAGAAAAATAACACAAGCAATCAGAATCGAACAAGATCTGGAAGACCTCATTATTTAAATAATTAAATGTATATAATTAATTTTATTCACACTTGAATTTAAATATCTTCAAGGAGGGGTGTGACATATGTTTAACTGAATAGAAGTAACTGTGAATTGATTGATGCATTGATTTTTTGGATTGCTTGGAGGAGGTAGTAGTTCATGTTCAGTACTAGTTCTGTTCTGGTTTAGTATGTTGCTGTCTAATTTATAATGGATAATAAATCGTTCTTTAATGAAACTTTAAGCTTTCCATTTCATAGAGTAAATGAAGAAACAGAGATAAGAGCAACAAATATCCCAATAAATGGACCCTTGCTATGCACACTAGCACGAAAATTCCCAGTAATGTTAGGGAACGAAACTTTTAAAGCTAACATTGGCTAATGCGTTTTCGAGATCGTCATGGAACAACTTTCAAGGAAGTTGTTAATGGGGAGAAAAAAGATGCTCCAATTAACGAGGCAAGAAAAGATTCAAGTTACTCTTCAAAGTATGAATCAGATAATGTTTATGACACAGATGAAACTGGGCGGTTTTTTCAGCTTCTACCTGATCGAACATTGGCAGTTAAGAGTGAAAAATGCTACAGAAGAAATCAAAACAAAGATTGGCTGTTCTTCTGTGTGAAAATTCAACCTCTTGTTATAGGCTATTGAAGCCAAGGTGCTTTAAGAAAGTGAAAAGTCTTCCCTTGGAATATACAACCAATAAAAAGGCTTGGATGGCGTCTAAATTTTGTTCTGAATGGTTTCTGAAGTTAGATAAAGAAATGAAGAAGAGGAATTTTTAAAAAAAATGGCATAGTTGATTGATAACTACACCGCTTACACTTCAACTCCAAAATGTCGAGTTGGTGAAAGTAACAGAGAAAACCATTTCGAATTTTTGGAAAAAGGCCGGTTTATGTGTCTTGGAAGATAAAATTGTATCTGATAGTGATGAAAATTCCATGGACAGTGATCTTTTAGATGGTCAAGAAAGTATTTTAAATTTCTAAAAATCTTTATTTATTCCAATTTTAGGAAAGAATGGGCAAAAAATATTGTATTAACGTGGAGTATTATTTAACTGAGCATGACGATCTTACAGTTTTCGCAGGAGTTAATGATGAAGAGATTCTTTTTGAAATTACCGATAAAATGGAAAATAATGAAGATGATAATCCCAGTCAATCACAATCTTATTCTCATCCCACGAAGCACGTCAATCGGTAAAATCTCTGAGGATAATTTTATTAGATTTAATGAATAATTTTGTTTGGGTAGCATGGCAACTTCATGCAATGTTTTTTTCTTCTTCTTTTTTCTATTCAATTTAAAATGAATGAATTGCGTTCACTAATTTTCATAATCCTTTCTCATTGAAGGTTGTAAATTATGATTTATTTATTTCTATCTATTTTGACCATAATAAATAGAAATATGCACACGCGTTTAATTTAGCACTTTGAATGAAATATACAAATTTGAAATTTTCCTGTATTGTTAACAAAAAGATTATTTAAAACTAAAGGATACTTTTTGCCATTCAGTTTTTATTCTCTCGGATCAATTCAGCAGTGCAAGAAAGTTCCTTTGAATAATTAGCAAGTTAAGAGTTTTAGGATGGCTTTATGAACATGGGTTATACTCTTCAATCCTAGGGATTCAGCTATTGCTTTAATTTCTCCAAACGTTTTAAAATGCTGAAAATTTATTTTTATGCTTTTTTTATGATGTTTTTTATGATTTTTATTATGAAACTAATTCACTACAATTCAATATTTAAAACTTTTTCCCAAATTTTATCCTTAAATCTTTAACACGAAAAATTTTATGATTTATGTAAAAAAGTATAATAAGACAATAAAGAAACAATACTTATACAGGGTTGCCAATCAAATTTGGAAAAAAAAATTCCCCGTGTTTTCCCTGCACATATTATACACAATATATTAAGAGGAAACAACAATTACTGTGCTCTTGTGTGAGCTATATTGCCCTAACTTAATTTATTAGTTTTAATTGCTGGAAAAACAGCTGAACATACTTGAATAATGCTATAGTAAATGAAATAGTTTAGTATAACTAAAATATCATGGTTAAATATCCCATAAATTACGCTTTGAGTGGTCAATATTTTTTAAAAGACAAAAATAAGAAACAAAATTCCCTGTATTTTCCCAGTTTGTAAAGAAAAAATCAAAATTCCCAGCATTTTCCCTGTTATTTTAGGTGATTTTTAAATTCTCTGTGGAGTGGTAACCCTGTTATACAACAAATTAAATTTATTTAGATGACTTTACTGGTGATTAAAAAAAAATCCATATTAAAAGCATTTTTTTACATTTTGTGGACAAGTAGCATAAACGTCTTACCAGAAAAACATAAGATTAAAAAATTATAGTCTGAAGCAATGGTAACTCAGGAACTACACCAAAGCACACGTTTTAAAGAATTTGAATTCTTACCAGCGTTTCCAAAACTTGCAATTACATTATGTTTTGCATGATGATAAATATATAAAATATTATCAGTGTCCTCGAGAAACACAAGGCACGGGTTCATGCAGTCGCACGACAAATTTTTTCCGTCTTAAGACGCATGATAACAAAATTAATTATTACCAATCTTCAAAAAAACTAAGATTTTTAATCGATCGGAAGAAATTAGGTTTACCTACAAGGTTGACAGAATTAAATACTTGTTTAATTTCTGTTCACTGCGTAGTGCCCACAGATTAGCACTTTTACTTCATAATGATGTGAAAGATATACGAAGTATCAAATCATATAGTGATAGCCTTAAAGAAATATCTATGCTTTTTAATGCATCAGCAGTTCGATCAGCAAAATTGATCAATGTACAAAAGTTGGTTCAAGAGATTGTCTAAAAATATCTTGAACTGCATTCTGTTCGATGGCTATTTCTCCACAGAGCTGAGAAAGTGATTTACAAAACATTCGATTTAGTTATTTTCTTAGAATCCCAAACAGCTGAAGGCAAAGACTGCACATGCCCTGAATTATTGCGAGCCATAAAGTACATAAGATTTATATATGTAACCCACATACTTAATGACTTTTTGCCAATATTAACAAAACTTTGAAAATTATTTTAATATGGCGCATCGGATTTGTCAACCCTCCTTAAACCCTTTGTAGACACTGTTGTGGCCAGATTAACACTTCTCAAAAATAATCCCAGCGAGATAGAGAAGTATTTTATCCAAAATTTAATGAAGGATGATAATCCTGAAAGAAGTATTGAAATTAATGCAGACAATATATTAGCCAATTCAGCAGAAAACAGTAAAGTATCAGATATTACTATCAGCATCGACGATGATGATTGGCCAATTTTTAATGGCCAAAGGAAAATTGCATATTATTCAGTTTTAAAAGAGAAGATGATAGCAGCTTCTTCATTAGAAAGCCCAACTAGGCTGAAGGTTGCTTTCATTAATTCTGTTCTTGAAGGTCTTGAAAATAGATTAAAATAGTCTCAAAGTGACTTTTCAGAAATACCTCACGACGCATACACCTGTTAATACCACAAAAATGTGAGATTGTAGTTGAAGGCTCTGTCAAAATATGTTCATCCTCAAGGTACTGTCCCAACAGAGTTCCGATTGTTCCTCAGTGAGAGACAGTGTGTAACCAAAACTCTGAAGCTTGTTTGTTAAATCAGTGTGAGTCATGTGTTGTCATGTAAAGTCAAAAATATATATTTAGACAACTTTAAAAAAATATTACACTTGAAACAAACAATCAACTTTCAACAGCATATAGACAAGCGTTATCACACTACAATGAAATTCATTCAACTACACGCCCAACTCAACCCTAACTTCGACTTTCCGTTCAACAACCAGTTGAATCAGGGTTACCATACTGTTGAAAAGAGTTGACCACTGATAAACGAATGAATTCTGTCTTTTTAAGGGATTTAGCGCATTATACGTACATGGTGAATAAAAAATTTTCCACGAAAGACTCAGCACGTGCGAGTTTGTTAGTTAAATCCAATTTAATCGACGGCAATGGATCCTTCCTATGCTAATTTAAGTTGGATCATTTACTGTTTGATAAAGAGAAGAAAAAAAAGATAAGAAAAGGACATTTTGGAGTAAAGCATGGCGCTTACGAAGACAGAGATTATATATGGTTGGAATAAATGCTGCAGAATCCTGTAGTAGAGTTGTACATTTTTCTTTTCTTTACTACAAGAATTATATAACTTTTTTTCTGTTTCAACATACGGATGGCAGATTATGATTGAAAATTTTAAAGGAAGTAAACAAAAACTGACCTTAAAAAATCGTTCATGTACACGATGGTGTGGTGATGCAAATGCTACTAAGGCATTGCGTCAAAACTATGCTTCGGTTCTAAAATCTTTGAGTTATTTATCAGATGATCAGAAACAAACTTTTTCCACTAGAAATGAAGCTAAAGCTCTTTATAAAAAAATTACTTAAGATTGAAAATGCAGTTTACAGTTGTGTGGGATAGTATTTTACAAAGATTAAATCAAGCAAGTCAAGTTCTCCAAAATTCTATGGCTCAATAAGATAAAGAGTCAAATAATGGTGATACTATAATAGATTTTGTGCAGTCTGTTCGAAATGAATTTGAGAAATTTGAAGCTGAAGCGCAGGAAATTTTGCCAGAAAACAGTATTGTTACAAATTAATTGCAACACTGTTTTCCAATTATGGATCCAACCAATTTCACGAACTTAATAGAACATTTCTTAATGTCACTAGCACAGTGAACTATGCTTCCAACACCCTGCCATGTAAGGGAAGGCAGGGCCATCTAGGCCACCACGCAACCAGGCGAAGGAAAGCAGAGCCATCTACACTGTTATCACATAGCTAAAGGAGAGGTGTTTCGTGTTTTCTTATAAGAAGATGGAAACGATTTGAAAGAAGGTTCTGGCCGGTTCTTTTAGGCGGCAGATGTGGTGTTAAAGGAGTGAGCGAAGGTTAGGGGGCCTTCGAGGGATTTTGTCTTCGAGTATTTTTGTAGAATGTTGTGAGAATTGAGTGGAAAGTGCTTGATACGAAATCGGATTTAATCCGAGATGTTACTTTCAAAACACGATTATAAGTTATTTTTCATGATGGTACTTTATTCCCTTTATTTCAGCCTTAACTTAATTTATTCTAATTAATTTGTTATTTCTAGAGAATTTGATTTCGCATATTGTACTCTACCATTTTAATCCTTCTTGTCGTACCACCACATGTGGTATTAAGTTTAGTTTTATTTAAATATTCGTAGGGTACCATGTGGTACAGTACTAATAATATTTTATATATTAATCTTAATTTTTTACACGGCTATTTTGAGGTGCTACTTATCTTTACAGCAAATTTAAGATTAATGGAGTATGATCATACACGTGCTTTAACTTAAACCCAATAGTTACCTTATAAACTATTTTATTGCACTACAAATTAGATCTTAATATTTATATAAATTTAGAGTTATCATTTATTATATTAAGTGCACTAATAGACATTATTCATTTAATACAAGCCAACTTTATGAAGTATGTATGAGCAAAAAGAAAAAAAGTTACACCTCGAAGTAGGTTGTCAGATGACGGAAATGCACCGGAAGTAAATCTTGAGCCACGCGATCAATACATTATTAACTGTCACTACATGTCATGTAATACATTAATGATTAACTTAAACGTAAAATTCTATATGAAATTTTACAAAATAGATTTTCATGCTTGCTAAGCACAGAATCAAACTTCCAAGTAACCGAAGCAGAGGAATTAGTAAGGCCTTCTGATTTAGATGAAGAGTTCCCAGATGAACTGCAACAATTCCATTCCTTAGTAGATAAGCAGACTCTAGGAAAAAAAGGTACCTGGAAAAAAAGGTACGGAAAAATAGGTCCCGGGAAACAAGGTACCTGGAAAAAAAAGGTACCTGGAAAAAAAGGTCCCCGGAAAAAAAGGTACCTGTGTAGGGAAAATATTTGAAATGAGAAGATTAGATTGAAAAAATAAAATAAAAGATTAAATAAAAAAAAATAAAAGATTACAAATAAAAGATAGCATATTTTATATTAAATCTTCCCCTTAGAAAAATAAAAGCAATAAAGAAATTAAATACACCCAGCTCATAAGAAAAGAAATACCGCGACTCTAATTAAAAAGGACCAATACTTTCACCTCTAATCACGAATAAACATCCAACACATAAATCCTCCCAACTTCCCCGATTGGCTACTTTAAGCCTCACATTAGCAACTTCTTCACAAAATATAATTTAAAATAGAAAATAACACATTTTTCACTTAAAAAGATTACAAAAAAAAAGTAAAACATTTTTGAAAAATTTAAATAGTATCTTCCCGCTTTAAAAAATAATCAAAGAAGAATAAATAAATGAAATAAAATTTTTAAAAAAAAGCGTAATACAACCAGCCCATAAGCCCCCCCCCCTTACCCTTCTCCTTGCCTTAGTGATCTAATCTGAATTATTACAGATAAAAAGAATATTCATTGAAACAGCGAGAAGCATTCATGCTGCCCAGAAAGCGAGAGGGGAAATATCCCTACAGATTTTCCCCGGACCTTTTTTTCCAGGGACCCTTTTTTCCGTCTACCGATAAGCAGGCAACTGCATTAGATATGATGAAAATTGAATTTAACATCTCCATTTTCTAATGTTGAACAGCACTCCAAATTTATCATTACCAATTTCAAACTGCACTGGGGAAAAAACCTTGTCATTGCTGAAGAGATATTCCATAAGATTATGCATACTTCAAAGAAAATTTATGTTTAAATTCTGATATAACGAAAAATATTGATTAGGATGATGTAATTGACAGTTTTGTAGAAAGTAAAATTAGAAGGGGAAAAAAACCATTGAAAAAGAAATCGGAAGACATTGATTTATCATGCAAAATTAAAGTTACATTACGGTACTATTTATAATCTCTCTCTGTTGCATTGAACTTCTAATTATGTAATTTTTTCTTTTATTTATTGTCATTATTTTGAAAGAATAGTAAATCTTGGTTAAAATTTTCTATATTTAAAAATAAACATTATCATTCAAGGTCAATATAAATGTTATTATTTTCAGTTTTTTTTTTTTTTTTACATAGTAATGGACGATTGGCCGACCATCTTAAGCTAAGCACATACGGCGCTAAGGGGCCCCCAAAGGGGTTTTTGCCCCGAGCCCCAATGAAGCTAAGTCAGGCCCTGATCAAACCATTAATAAACAGACAAGACACACAGATGAGAAAAGCAATACCAGCTGGTGATAGATAAGCAATTACTTTGAGATACTTCGCAACTGGTAATTAAAACAAGTAATTATTAATTGTTCAAAATAAAATATTTCCTTTCTTAAATATTACAAAGTATTTAATTTTTTTTCGGGGGGAAGATAATTTATAGGTTTAATTACCGTTTCTCTATGTTTAAACGGGCTGTAGACCTTAAAAATATTGATTGTATGCTGAAAAACAATTATTTAGTGTACAATACTTATTATTTTGTTACACGGATATAAGCAAAACTTGAATATTTCTTTAAAATATGCCATTATGATATAAAATCTAAAGTGTATGCTTGATTTTTTTAAATGTTTGCATTAGGCCATGTTTGTCTACCTTGAAAATTAGTCATTATTAGAAACATTTATTTAAATGAACTTTTACTAAATATTTAAAAATATTTGATTTTATTAATTTTTAAAGATAGAATTGAACTGTAAGTGTGCTTAGTATTCTTTACGAAATAATATAAGAGTATTATTGTATATTATAAATAATCATACATTTTGCAACCTTAATTACAAAAGCCCACTGCCAGAAATTATTTTCAGAACAATCTTAAGTTTTCACAAAAGAGCATTTAAATTTCATTTACCTCTTTCCCGTAAATAAATAAATTTCTACCATATGACTATTTTGAGTTAAAAAGTTGGAAATATAAAAAAAAAAAATTGCAATTATTTTCCTGATTAGCTTTGAATCTTAGTGTTTCATTTAACTTGGCAATTAAATTTGAAATTTTTTCATGAATGCATAAGTTGTGCTAACATTTTGGTTCAAAAGAGTTTCGTTTAAAAAAGAAAAAACAGTATACAGGGTTTGTCCGGAAAGTATTAGAACATGTCAAGCATAACTTGGTGCAGGAGAATAAGTTGGGCCATATAAAGAAATGTTTAATTTTCAAAAATGGAAAAAACTACCTAAAAACTCAAACGGCTGATGTTTGAAGAGAATAAAAACAAGTGCAAAGAATAACTCCCCCCTGCAAACAGAAGAAATATTTCATAATTTTCTTAGAAGGACCAAATTTGTAAAAGGGCTAATAAGGCTCTATCTAGTGCAAACCAAAGATTTTGCATAAAATTAAACAAGGGGGGGGGGCTTTCCCCGGGACAGCTTGTTAAGTGTTAAAGAGAGTATTGTGTTATAGCGCCCCCTAGAGAGAAATTAATTCATGTAACGAGAAGGCAGTGTGCCTCTGTGAAAGTTATGTGTAAGGAGTATAGCGATTTCCGAAAAATAAAGTAATGTTCTAAGGTTCCGGTCATCCCTCTTGTGTTGTGAATATTTTATGAACTAGTGAATAAACACAGCTTTGGCAGTTCACTTCGAAATTCACTTTCTTTATTGGACACGTTGATTCTGCCTAGCTTTGTATACTTTGTTAAAGACTTAAGTTTAGAATAAAAAATTCCATAAAACTTTTCACTGAACAAAATTTTTAATATACCATCGGTTTTTTTTATACAAAATCCATAATAGTATACAGATTTCAATAATAGTTTATAATTGCAAAAAGTTTAGATTTTTCTTTTTTACACAATTTTAAATTTCAGTGTTCAGAAGCACAATGGCTATAAGTTTTTACTCTGTCACAAAGTTGTATAATGTATAAGAACCAAAGAAAAAGGAGTATGGTCATAAAAAGGTTAAAATTAAAATAGTAATTGAAATAAAACTTTTCCTTAATAATTAACTGATTGTCAACAATTCAAATTTCTCTGAGGTGATTCTCATCCTTTAAATTTTCTTTTTCTTTATGTACACATTTCTAAATTTCAATATCCATACACTGAACAACTTCATACCCACAAGTTTAGCATGAAGTAGGTGAAAATAACGAAAGTATTGTGCCGTATAATTCTTGCTTAACCCTTTCTCTGTCAGATTTGTTTCCTCGAATTTCCGACCTTTGTTATTATTGCTGAAAATTATTATATGTTCTATCCTAAATTCGAAAATGCAAAACATTTCTGCTTGACCTTTTTCTCTGCCTTCGTGCGAGCAGGTTCTCTCTGATCTTTTGGATATTTTACGTATAGTCGGTCCCCTCCCGGGCCGGCGACTGTGATTACGATCGCGCCATCCGGTGCATTGGATATTCCGAAGAAACAAAAGGTCTTTTTCAAGACCAGCAATTATCTGCTACCAAGTCTTTTTAAGGCTTTATTCTGCTCATCTTGCTATTACGTATGTTTATTTTTTACTATTCATGTTTGCTCTTTAAATTTAATTACTGTCATTTTCATTTATATCCATAACTTTTGTTAGGGGGGTCCATAGCATCTCTGTAGATCTTTCCCTTGTCAAGAACGGCTCAAGGTGACTGCTCTCGAGGATTTAATTTGAAAACTACATTAATGCCCTTGGGCGTAGTGACTCAATTAATCCTAGTAGATAGCTATTATATTACAACCATAGTGTTGTCGGTTTAAATAGTGTTAGGCCAATTTTTATGTCTACTATTATGGATAAAGCAACATAATAACGAAATGGATTCTGACTCCACTGATGCAAAATATAATCACGAACTACTAAACGTGATTCATACTATGAACATGCTCAAAAAACAAGAGCAAACTGCCAATGTTATTAATCAATATCAGGCAGCAAAAATCAGATTTGATTTTATAAGCAACGAACTAGACTTCTCTACAAAACCATCCCCAATTAAAATTGATAATAATTACTGTCACAGTGATGGGTGACAATTTTTTTTAATTTTTAATAATTTAATCCTTCTTTCATATCTGATTTTTTTTCCTTTCCCAATTTTATTCCTCAACGGAATTGAATTTTTTTCTTTCGCGTTAAGAACAAATTTTTTTTGTGTCATCTTTTTTTCCACCTTTTTGTGATTCAAGGTCGTTTGACCTCTTCGTCCTTCTCAAGGACGACATTCTTTTCCCTCACATTCTAATTTACGTCACCACTTCCCCTCTTTTCCCATCACTTTCACGTAACCTTCATATTTGCACGTGGTGTTTCCGGTTCCAGCCGGAATTTTCAAGTTTCCCAGAAATTGGTGTGGTCACACCTTCTTTGAGACATCTTCCCTTTGGTACCATATTTGGTATGTTGTGGGTGTACTCTTTTACACCGATTGGTGTTGGCATAACCATGCGATGATTCCCCCATCCAATGACAGTCGTCCTCTCTCCTTTTGTACAACTCGTTCTTTCCCGCGCTGTAGGGACGCCATTCTTTCACTTCTCTGGGGTCCTCGATCACAGGCAGTCTGAACAAAATGTAGCTGTACGTGGTTGAGTATTCTTCCTTCCTTTTTTTCGGCGTCTTCATCGGTGCCATCTTGAATGGATGGTTATCTCTGGGTTTTACCCTCCTTTTCATGCAAAATATGCAGCCCTAAGCTGGTAATGTTCGATATACCAAGTCTAAAGACTTTCGATGTCAGGTGTTTCGAAGACATATATATGTTTTTAGCGTCTCATCCCGATAGGAAATTGTGATAGCTATCACGAAAACCCAATTTACATGATGGATCCTAAAACTTGGAACTGAACGTCCATCGAGTTATATCCTTATCATCTCTCCCTGGCGCGCTGCTCGCAGAATTTTCACCGTGCTTTGGACTTATTCTATTTAGGTCGCAGTGACGATATAACTTCAATAGGGGAGCGTTCTTGAGAAAAGATAGTCTTATCCCTACGCCGGATTGGAAGTGCTGCCCCCCCCCCCGTTTCTCCTGATGGTGTTTCCCGCATGAACAATATGAAAAAAAAAGAATGAAATAAAACAGAAAATGTCTCAAAAGTGTACAGAGCCTCTTGTTACTTCTTGTGACTTTATTGTCACCTCCCACATTCTAGTTGCCTGATGAAAGCAAGAAGATACTGATTAAGGGTGAGTAACTTGTTTGTATATTTCTTTATTTTGACAGGTTTGGTCATGCCTACTTCTATACTAAACTGCAATGTTTCTTGACAATGGAGAAATATGCTGAGGGCAAACGAAGAAAATAGTTCCCGGCGCGATGTCTGTATTTCGAGGTAAATTACGCATTTCACAATAGAAATATGATAAGTTATCTTAACCCACACATATATAGCGTTTTCTTAAAATTTTATATATTTTCAAATTTACGAGCAGCGCATCGCGGAATGGTATTTTTATTTAGAATTGAAGGCGTTAGCCAATGAGAGCTCACGATCCCGCCAAAGCGCTTTTAGGGAGAGCTTTTGGCGTGTAATTTCGCGCGCGCTTTATTGCATATTATCTTCAATCTTTTGATGTGCTGTAGTTTATTTTTTATCGTTTGAGAAACCAGCTTTTTTAAAAGCTAATATATCGTTATTATTCTACCTATTCGTTAATTTCGTTATTATTAAAATAATGGAATCTACTCCTAAGTTGAACTACGTCTTTCAAATCCACAAGAAAGGCAGCGCTTTGAAAAACTCTGAAAAGACAATTGTTATGAATGTATTTCATAAATTGCGAGAAGGGAATCCCAGCTATTCTATGAATGATGTGCTGTGTAAAACTTCGGACTTAACTGGCGTATCTACCAGCAGCATCTCACGGATGCAAAAAGAATATGGCGTTAATGGCTCATTTTCCACTCCTGGGAAAAAAAGACCTGCAAGGAAATGCCAAGGAACTAGACTACAAAAGTTTGATGACTTTACTTTGTTTGCCATTCGTCGGAAGGTGCACTTGTTTTTTAAAAGAAATGAAATTCCAACCGTGGCTAAAGTTCTGAAAGTAATCAATGAGGATTCTGACGTCCCGAACTTGACTGTTGACACAACCAGGAGGCTAATGCTCGATTTAGGATTTGTATATAAGAAGTGATCCCGCTATTCAATGCTGATAGAAAGGGAAGATATACAAGTGTGGCGACGTCAATTTTTAAGACAAATTCGTCGGTACCGAAATGAAGGAAGGAACATAATTTACACCGATGAAACCTGGGTGAATTTTGGTCACACAAAAGAAGCAGTTTGGCAAGACACATTTATAAAGAGACCGAAAGATGCATTTATGTCAGGCCTCTCAACTGGACTAAAAGCGCCTTCCGGAAAAGGATCCAGGTTGATCATTACCCATGCTGGAAGTGAGAATGGTTTTGTCAAGGAAGCTGAAGATATCTTTAAAGGAAAAAAGGTAAAGGTGATTACCATGAAGAAATGAATGGTGATTACTATGAAAATTGGTTTCAAAATAAGTTACTCCCCAACCTTGCTGCCAATAGCATTATTGTGATGGACAATGCATCATACCAGTGTTTTTGTGGAAAACATTCCTAACTCTTCCACCAAAAAGGATGACATTCGACAATGGCTGACATCGAAAAACATTTCCTGGAGTTTTGACATGCTAAAAGCTGAACTTCTGCTCCTCGCGTCTAATGTCCGTAACAAATATGAGGGCTATCGGGTTGATAGACTAGCCGAGCTTCAAGGGCATACTGTTTTGAGACTGCCACCTTATCACTGTGAACTTAATCCAATTGAGCATATTTGGAGTATTGTGAAAGGTAAAGTTGCAGCCGAAAATAAAACATTTAAGGAGAATGAAGTGAAACAGATCACGAAAGAAGCAATTCAAAACATTTCTACTGAAACATGGAAGAACTGTGTTAGCCATGTTATTAAAGAGGAAGAACTAATGTGGGAACTTGACGGAATGTGTGATTTTACCGTTGAAAGTTTGGTTATTAATGTTGATCCTGAATCAACGGAGACTGCTTCCGAATGAGACACCAGTACTGATGAAGTTGTGTGTATGTCATCATAAATGATACATGAATTAATTTTTTATTTTTAAGGAATAAATCTTGCAGTGTGTCATCCTTAATACCTACTAAGCTAAACAACTAACTACTAAGTTTAACAACTAAAAACACAATAAAAAGAGCTAGTAAATAACTTGTTTTTAATAGTATTAATCTGTAAAATTAAAACTATCGAAAAAAATAATTCCTTTAAGTATATTTTGTTTCAAGTGGACACATTTAAAAGTAAAAATAGGTACTATTTAGCTTTAAAAAAATTAAGTATAATTACTTTTCTAAAGTGTAATAGAACAAAGGGGAAATTTAAGAGACTGAGTATATACAAAAATGAAATGGTCAAATAAGAATAGAATATTCTAATGTAAATATAAAGAAAGGTTGTGGTGTGAAAATGATTGACTGTTGGGAGTTTAAATAAATATTTAAAAAAAATGATTTTTTTAAAATAAATAATTGAAATTTGGATTTTATTTAAAAAATACTTGAAATTGAGATTTTTTTTAAAAGTGATATAAATAAAATTTTTTTATTTTTTTTAAATCAATCTATTTAAATCATTGACACCCTGATTTTTAGGTTGAGAAAAATATTGATCAATTGAAAAAAAAAATTACACAATAATATCAGATTTATTTATTCAAACATTTGAGTATTGTTTTGAAATAATTTGTTAAAAATTAAATTTTTAAATATATAAAATTATGTAAAAATTAAAACAAACTCATAAATCGAATATATTAAAATTCTATATTTTTTAATTTATAAAATTTCAGAATATAAAGTTTACTTATATTTATTATACTAGATTACTTAATTCTGATAAGACCAATGATTTTCTAACAATCAAAGTGCCAAACAAAATGCTTAATCCGATTATTGCGCCAAATTGGAAGCTAGAAGAGTGTGACGTCATTTCGATCCTGCTCCTTACAACCCTACGGCTGAACTTATTTCTCCTTCCTCCGCCAGCCGTGACGTCATTGTCAAGAAACCTTGCATTCTAGTATAGTATTCTATGTTTACCATGTTTTTACTAATTTTATTGATCCAAAATATTTCGTTGAGCATAAATGTTATGATTAAACTAATCTTTGAGAATCCAATGTGATTTATTAGACATGAATTGTTTTTTACTTAATCATGCCTATCCTCCTAATAAGTAAATGAGATATTGACCTTGGACCTCATATTTGGGTAAATTGTCGGTCAATCGCAATCCTTTTTTTGTCAATGCCACTTTCGATCATTCGGCCACAAAATTATCTTTTGATTACTTTGACTCAAAGTTGTTTCTTCATCAAATTCTTTTTCATATATACATATTTGTCAATATATATATATATATTAACTATATTCCTCATTCTTTGGATCAATGAAATTTGAATAAGAAGTGACATACCCTCAGGTTTATTAGGATATGTTGGATTAGTATATAATATCATGACCTCATTTATTTGTGTATCTCATCATTAAATTTTTCCCTCAGTACTAAGATTTCACTTCGATGCATTATTTAGATATCACTGATACATATAAGCATGTAATTCTTTGACATTTGCAAGAAACCAACCTAACAAAATTAAGTAGCACTTCGGTACAATTACGTTTATGGTGGACATGTAAAAATTTTCGTTCCCTCATCCAACATGGTGCCCAAAGTGACCCCACCCAAACCAGAATTAAATGCAACTTCCCAAGGGAGAGGATTTTAAAATTGTTAAGAAAGGGTGCAAACCCAAAACGCCAACCAAATCTGAACATATAATCTAACATAAAATAAATTCCAACAATTAAACAAAATCAAATTGATTGGAAATTATTCAGAAAAATCCCATATCCCAACATCTAAAAAGCATTCCTCGAAAAATAGGCTCTCAGCCAATCAAAACGCTGAAACCCCTAAAGGTGCCTACGTCACAAGCCCTGAAACTTCACCCCTAATACCAAGGCAAGTAATTTCCAAATCCATAACTGATCGAATCTCAAAACCAAAACGGAGATTATCAGGAGATTTCAACTCAATATCCAAAAAATTAAATGATAAAAACAGTGATAACGAGTACGAAACTAATTTCCCTACTATAAATAATAATACAGAAAATCTTCAAATGGATACAAATATGAGTCCAAATGGCGGCCTCACATTGGCTGAAACGAACATACCAAATCAACCAATAGAAAATAGCCTACAATATCAGAATTACCAAGATGAAAATTTAAATAATCAAATACCTAAAACTAAGACTCCCTCAATAATAATTAAGGACAATAATGTTACTTGGAGTGATATTAATGATGCTCTAAGAATGAATAATATTACAGATTTTCATGGTCGCACTTACTACGATACAATCAAAATATACCCACATGATAATGAAACATGCAGAAAAATTAGATTTTCTCATTCACAAACATCACTTCTTTATCATTCCGGAAGATAAACAAATGACGGTGGTAATAAGGAGGCTACCTATTAATATAGATGTAGAAAAAGTTAAAGAGGAACTGATGTATAATTATGATTTAAATGTTCTCAGCTTCACCCAAATGACCAGTCGTAGAAATGGCATTAAAACTCCTATTCCATTATACCTAGCCACACTTCCAATATGCGAAAATTCTAAGAACGTGTATAATATTACCCTAATTAATAATTTAAGTGGCATAAAAGTTGAAAAGTATAGGGGACGACCAGGCCCCAAACAATGCCACAGATGCCAGCAATTTTTTCACTCGGCAAATTATTGTAGACACGATGCTAAATGCCTCAAATGTGCTGGGGACCATTTTACCAACGAATGTACTAAGCCCTTAGACACCAAGGCAACGTGTGCTCTCTGTAATGGGGAACACACGGCTAATTACAGTCAGTGTCCTAAAATAAACAACCAAAACAACAACAACTTTAACAAACGACCCCAATTTTATTCCACTCGAACTGTTATTGGAAAATCGTATGCAGATATTTTAAGAAACAACGATGATAATACTGAATCCATAAGCAATAGCCTAAAAGAGACAGTAACGGAAGCAAAAAGTATATTAGCAAAATTTAAAACACTTTTTAGCAGTCATAAAAGACCTTGCTCTCATGAATGTCATTAACTCAGCTTTAAACAGTAATATTACCAATAATGTCTAGTACAACTAATACGAATAAATCTGTCACTTTAACCCTCTGGAACTCAGATGGTATTAAATTTAAAATCGATGAACTTAAAAACTTTTTGCTTGATTATGACCCAGATATCCGCATGCTCACTGAGACTCATCTCACTCCACAGCATAAACTTAATATCAGCAACTATAATACTTTTCGGTGCGATAGGCTACCACATAAAGGCGGCGGGGCCGTGATATTAGCTAAAAGATACCTTAATGCCACGCTATTGAATATTGATAACAGCAATGGCTACGAGCTTGTTACTATTATTATCAGCTTAAATAATAAAAAATTTAAGTGAGTGAGTGAGTGATGTAAATTTATGGCGCAAGAGCCATGATTTGGCTATACCGCGCCTAAAACTAGTTTAAAAGTTCAAATAACTTAATAAAAATTTTATCAGTTGCTTAAAATATATAAAACTTGGTTAAAATCAATTTAAAACAGGAATATTTTTTCTAAAATCAATATAACTCGGTAAAAACTGGTCAATTTATTAAAATTTGAGATAAATCAAATTATAAAATCCGATGTCTTTGAGGTAAGATATTAAGTAGGGATGAGGTGTGTCTCCAAGTAAAATTGCTAAAGTCGGGAAGTCACAGTGAAAATACTGTCGTCTTTTGAATTTAAATTTCAAACATTGAGTCAGAAAGTGCTTCACCGTAAGATGCTCTCGGCAAAAACTGCATTCTGGTGGTGCTTCATTTAAAATTAAATATTTATGAGTTAAACGGGTATGTCCAATGCGCAGTCTGTTGATGATGACTTGCGATTTTCTATTGTAGTTCAATATTTTAAATGGTTCGATTTCAGATTTAATTTCGTGCAATTTATTGTTAAGTTCAGTATCCCAGTTTAGTTGTCTGAGCTGTGTTAGAGAGTCTGTTATCAAATTTCGAATGTCATAGTAACAGAGAGATTTATTTGAGAGGTTGTTTGTTGATTTGGCTCTGTAATCTGCTTCCTCATTTCCCGTAATGCCCACATGTCCTGGAATCCAACAGAATATTATATCATAATCTTTGTTGCACAATTCAAAGTATAAATTTAATATATGGGGGATAATAGAGTGAGGTTTTTTGACCGAATTACTTAATGCATCAATACAACTCTTTGAATCAGAAAAAATTACCCATTTTTTGAACAACTGTTTTGAAATAAATTTGAGAGCTAGTAGAATGGCATTACATTCTGCGGAAAATACAGAATAGATAGAAGGCAATTTCTCGGATATTACCTCTGTATTACACACAACTGCACTAGCAACATGGTGATTAAATTTTGAACCATCCGTATACAACACGTTAAAGTTGTTAAAATTTTGTATTTGAGCATAAAATAACTGTTGGAATATAGCTGGAGGTGTATTATTCTTTGTTAACCTACCATCGAAAATGTCAACAATTTGGACCCGTGTGTTGTTCCAAAACGGAATCAGTTCGGCAGTTTCTAAAACATTAAAATCTTCTAAATTCAAACTACTTAAAAGTTTTTTCATCCTCAATCCAAAAGTAGGAATTAAGGCAGGTCTGTTGTTAAAATGCGTAGAACATGATGGTGTTAAAATATGAGAGTATAATGGATGTGAAGGATGGCATTTAATATGAAAGTAAAAGTTAAGAGACAGTTTATTTCGCCTTGAATCAAGTGAAGGTTCGTTGTGCAATGTGTATAAGCTATTAATAGGTGATGTACGGAAAGCACCCGTGGCGATTCTTAGTCCCTGATGATGAATAATATCTAGATATCTTAAGACGGACCTTCTAGCAGATCCATAAACGATGGCCCCATAGTCAAGTTTAGATCTGATTAAAGCATGATAAATTTTAAGCATTGATTGAGTATCTGCCCCCCATGATGTATTTGTCAGTACTTTCAGAATATTTAATTTTGCAAAACAGGACTTTCGTAGTTTTTGAATGTGAGCTGAAAATGTCAATTTAGAATCCAAAGTTAGACCAAGAAATTTCGCTTCTTCAACTACAGGAATGAGAGTGTTATTTATGAAAAGCTCAGGTTCAGGATGAACTCCGCGTTTTCGGCAAAAATGAATACATGATGTTTTGGAATGTGAAAAAGTAAAACCATTTAGTTCAGCCCATTGTAAAATTTTATTTATTGCAAGTTGCAGTTGTCGTTCTATTGTGCGCATGCATGTAGCTCTGCAGGTCAGACGAAAGTCGTCCACAAACAGCTCCCCATCGACAGTATTTGGTAGAATGGATAAAAGTTCATTAATCTTAATGAGGAATAACGTCACACTAATAACACTTCCCTGAGGTACACCTTCCATCTGGTTAAAATCATCTGATAAAATAGAATTAACGCGTACTTGAAAGGTTCTGTCAGATAAAAAGTTTTTAATAAAATAAAACATGTTTCCTGTAATATTATGCTTAATCAGGTCCATTAAAATGCCGTGTCTCCAAGTTCTATCATATGCTTTTTCTAGGTCAAATAGTACAGTTACAAGGTGTTGTTTTTTCAGAAAGGCTAATCTTACTTTTGTTTCAAGCATTAAAATATTGTCAATAGTAGATCTACACTTTCTAAATCCGCTTTGATTTGTATGATATATTTTACGGCTTTCAAGAATTTGGACAAGTCTGTTATTAATGATCTTTTCAAGCAGTTTACAAAGGCAGCTTGTCAATGCTATTGGTCTATAATTAGTTGGGTTTTTAAAATCTTTTCCAGGTTTCGGGATTGCTATGACAATAGATTTACGCCATGTAGATGGGAATTCTCTTTCTAACCATATACGATTAAACAATTTTAAAATTACTATTAAGTGAGGATCAGTAAGATTTTTTAGCATGGAATTGTGGATATTGTCAGGACCTGAAGATGTAAGTCGAGCATGGTTTAAAGCGAATTTTAATTCTGAAAATGTTATTGGTGAATTATATTCATCAGATGGGTATATTGAGGGTTTCAGAGGTATTTTTTCAACTTTGTTTTTATGCAATTGAAACTTGGAGGGATAGCTACTAGGATTTGAAACATTGCTAAAATTTTTTGCCAGAACATTAGCTATATCTTTAACATCTATTATTTTATTTCCATTCACAAACAGATGAGGGATTGATTGATTTGGATAGTGGCCATTAATAGTCTTAATTTTTTTCCAAATTTCTCGGGATGTAGTATAACTGTTAATATTGGAGACATATTGGATCCAAGAATTTTTTTGACTATTTCTTCTAATTTTTCGGGCCAAGGCTCGCGATTTTTTAAGTATAATTAGGTTATCAAGTGTAGGAAACCGACGAAATTTTCTCCATGCTCTTTTTTGTGCTTTGTGGGCGGAACTACATTCTGGGCTCCACCAAGGCTTTGGATACCTTGGGAGATGGCCAGAAGTGCGAGGTATACTTTTGTCAGCTGCTGTTAAAATGGAGTTTGAAATATTTAATGTTGCTTCTTCAATAGAATTGTCATAAACTAAATCGTCAGTTAATCTAACACAGTTTTTAAATAGGTTCCAGTCAGCATGCATAAATTTATATTTAGGTTGTATAGTTGGGGTATTTCGTATAGATCCCGAGATATTTAAAATTAAGGGGAAATGATCACTCTGGCCTAAATCATCGTGAACTTCTAGGTTTAGTGAACTGTAGATATTTGGAGAACTAAGTATTAAATCTATGGAGTGAAATGTTCTTCTTGGAAAATGGAAGTACGTTAATTCATTATTATTGAGTAAGCAGAGTTGGTGGTCGTCAATTAATTTTTCTATTTGTGTACCACGAGAGTTAGTATCTTTACTTCCCCAAATTATATTATGTCCGTTAAAATCTCCCAATAAGACAAAAGGTTCTGGAAGCTGGTTTATTAAATCATCAATATCAGATTGCGGGATTATTTGATTTGGAGGAAGGTAAATAGAACAGAAAGTTATGAGTGATGTTATCGTAAGTTGAGCTGCGACGGCTTGAAGATTTGTTTGAAGATTTACATTTGAAAATGGATAGCTGTTTGATATCAGAAGGGACACTCCTCCACATGCTCTATTTCGGGATGTGTAGTCTTTTCTCAAGTGTGTATATCTGTGTATTTTTGCTGTGTGAAAAGGTTTTAAAAATGTTTCTTGTAGAGCAATACATGCAGGATTATACAGCTCGATTAAGTTTTTAATATCTGGCGAACTTGTATGAAATCCGCGGCAATTCCAAGTTAAAACTTTTCTTTCCATTATCTTTTAATTTTTAATTTTGAACTTTTTGGAAGAAGGTTGGTTGGCGCTTCTAATCCATCATCAATTTGCATTTGCGGTTCTAGAGGATCATCTGAGTTTTCTTCTTCAGTACTCATAGCATCTGAGGATGGCTGCTGGGTATTATGTTGTACTTTTGGACGAAATTTAAATTTATTTTGCCTGCTTTTCGGAATGTATTTCTGTTTGCTTATGACTGGTGACTGAGATAATTTTTTGTGTAGAACATTTACCATTTGAGGTGTTAGTTTCAAGTATTTACTATTTTCAGTGTTGCAAGGTGTTTTAGATTGTGTGGTTGTAGGTTTTGAAGTGTTTGAGTTTTGTTGAGTTACTTGAGATGATATTGGTTTTGAATTAACTGTTGTTTTACTAGGCGACAGAATTTTTAGTTTTGTGCTTTGTGGATCTACTTCTGTTGAGTTATACTGGATTCCTATAGATTTTGATGATTTTTTTGCTACTACTGCAGCATATGAAACGTTAGGTTTTGGTTGGGAACCTAACAGTTTAGCTTTGGCTTCAAAATAAGTTAGATTCTGTGTTACTTTTATGTTTAGTATTTGTTTTTCTTGTTTCCATTTTGGGCAATTTCGGGAATTAGCAGAGTGTGGTTCAGTGCAGTTGACGCATTTTTCTGGGACACTACATGTTTTAAAACTGTGATCCTGTTGGCTGCAGCGTGAGCAAGTTTCATTTCCTCGGCAGTTGCTAGTTGAATGACCGAATTTTTGACATTTAAAGCAGCGTATTGGATTTGGGATATACGGACGGATTTTACAGTTACGATAGCCAGCTTTAACATCAGTAGGTAATTGAGCAGTATTGAATGTTACTATTAAGTGTTGAGTATTTATTATTTCTGTACCTTTCTTGATTGTAATATGACGCGCGTCTATAACACCTTGATCTGATAGGCCTTCTAAGATTTCTTCGATAGGGAGGGACTGGAGAGCTTTATCGGAAATTACGCCTTTAGAAATATTTAATGTATTATGAGGTGTGACAGTTATGGGTATGTTGCCGATTTTATGTGTTTTTAACAGTGAAGCAGTTTGTTTTTCAGAGGTAGTTTCAACTAGTAAATCGCCTGAGGGTAGCTGTTTGACATTCTTTGGATTACCTATTGATGATTCAAGTGACTTCTGGACAAGAAATGGGGATACAGTAGATAGCTTTTTTTCTGTTGAGTTTAAAATTAGGAATCTAGCTTTAGTTGGGTCATAATTCGGACATTTAGATAAGTTAAAACTGGGTAACGGGGTTGTTCCGCTTTTGTTTCGGTGTACGGAACTGAACACCATCTGTTCATTTTCTGCCATAGGAAAAAATAGGCAAACTTCCACTATCGGCGGCACCACCCACCACGGAGTCCAACTCAGGGAATGCGAGAAATAGAATGAAATCTGTAACTCAACACCGATGCTAACCAATAGCTATACGCCCGAAAGTCACCCCTGAAGCAGCCTCCACCCTTAACGAGGTGCCCAGTAAGTGACCCCGGGCTTGACCCTAGCCAACAGATGACATTCGTGACTGGCCGATTGATGCACACAGGCCAATATGCACCTCCCGTTTGCCTGAAGCACGGGCCAAAGCAGTGTATTGGGGTACCAGGATGCCCCTCAACTACCAGGATCCCCTTTTCCAGGGACACGGGTCTCCACGCACGGCGAACACGCGGGTGGTTAATCTGGTAACCACGATAAGGATAAGAATCGATAACAAACTAGGAATTGTAACAAAATGAATATATCAACGTAAGGGCAACAAATTAATCAAAAGGCTAGAAACCAATGTTCTGTAAATGATATCCAGAATTAGATAGTAAATAAATTATTCGCTCACTAGGTCAATGAAATTATAAAGTGAAAGTCAGGAACTCAAAACGGGACCTTCGCAAGAGAGAAATTGAAGTATGCTAAGGTCCAGCTCGGGGCCCCGGGTGCGCCGTACCCGTCACACAAGAGTGTGCCCCTGGGGGCATAAAAAATTTAAATTCTCATCAATTTATAACCCACCAAATAACACCCTTAAGCAGCATAATATTGAAACTATTTTTAATGACAGTATAGACACCATTGTTGGGGGTGACTTTAACAACCAAACATACAACATGGGGGTGTCGCAACAATAACAAAAATAGCATAAACTTAAAAGACATATGTCGCAGTGTTGGGTGACATATTTTTTAATTTTCGATAATTTAATTTAGTCTTTCTTTCATTTTTGATTTTTTTTCCTTTTCCAAATTTATTCCTCAAAGGAATTGCTTTTTTTTCTTTCGCGTTAAGAACATTTTTTTTTTTTTTTTTTTTTGTGTCTCTTTTTTTTTTTCTTTTTTTTTTTCACCTCTTTGTGATTCAAGGTCGTTTGACCGCTTCGTCCTTCTCAAGGACGACATTCTTTTCCCTCACATTCTAATTTATGTCACCACTTCCCCTCTTTTCCCATCACTTTCACGTAACCTTCATATTTGCACGTGGTGTTTCCGGTTCCAGCCGGAATTTTTAAGTTTCCCAGAAATTGGTGTGGTCACAACTTCTTTGAGACATCTTCCCTTTGGTACCATATTTGGTATGTTGTGGGTGTACTCTTTTACACCGATTGGTGTTGGCATAACCATGCGATGATTCCCCCATCCAATGACAGTCGTCCTCTCTCCTTTTGTACAACTCGTTCTTTCCCGCGCTGTAGGCAAAGAATATATAGGGGAGAAGAAGAAAAGCTAGGGAGAAATCGTAACTCCGTCTCTGGGATGTCGAGCATTGCTAGGAAAGCAGCAACATCCCACACAAAATTGCGCATGCTCAGTTTGAGAATTCACTCACTCACTCACTCACCTTCCTAACACGAATTTCAAACGCTTCTATTTTCCTCGTGTTTTGTAGAGCGTTCTTTGGTGTATTTAATTTTTTTTTTTAGTAATTGAGCATTGTAGAAGATGGATGACATCGAAGGGAAATTGAGTTCTAAGTAAGTAATACTTTTATAATACTTTTTTTATAAACACATTCTACCATGGAATTAGAATTAGCAAGCACAGAATGTTTAATATTCTAAGCCTAAACAAAGATCTTTACTAATCCCTATCTTAGTGTAAATGTGATGTAAACAAACTGATGCTTTTGTTCGTTTACTTGCAGATTTAGAAATTTTTCTATCATATAAGAAAGTAACATTCAGTATAAGTAATGTATTGATTATTTGGTTGAAAGTATCTGCCCATTTAAATGGAATAATATGATTATAAGCACATGTAAACAAACAGTTGTACTTGCTGATTTCTAATTTTAATGATAATTTTTTAAGTTAATTTTATTTTATATTTTTTAAACTGATGAGAAATTTTATGGACTATATTATGCAAAGAGATATATATATAATAAGATGTAAGCTAGCTCATATCTTAGAAAAATTTGAGTTTTAACTATTTTTGGAATTAAATGGAATGTTTGCATAATTAAATGGAATGTAAAGTAATCTTATCATAATCATGTAAACAAACAGTTGTACTTGCTGATTTCCATTATTAATTATTAAAGTTACTTTAATTTTATATTTTTTTATACTTATGAGATAATTTAATAAACTATTTTATGCATAGTGATATAAATATAATAAGATGTAAACTAGCAAATGTTTTTGAAAATTATCCATTGCTGAGTTCTAATTTTTGTGAATATTATATAATAACATTAATTTTTACTTAATATGTTTAATACTTGCTAAGCAATTTATAAACAATTTTGTTATGTCAAGTAAATGTTTATAATCGGATATAAATAAATGCATAGGTATCTTAGATTCTTTACTAGCTGAGTTCTAATTTTAATGATTTTTCAAAAAAAATTTAATTTTTCCGTAATGTGTTTAATACTTCAATAAATTTTATAAAAGTTATTTGAATATAATCAGATGTAAATAAATATGCAGGTTTCTTGATCCTGCACAATTTTTAATTTTAAGGGATTACTTTCAAGGGTTATCGTATAGATCCGAAATTCTGTACTTACTATAATGTTTTTTATCATTTATTCAATGTTTATTCTAAAGTTTTATTGATTATTGTTCAAAATTTGTAAGGAAGTAATACAATTTTATAAAAGGACAACACTTCATCTTTGTTTATAAGGCTTTATTTAATAGTATTTTTTTAACAGTCATGTAGTTTTAAAAATCTTTTGTGTTGTCGTGCCTTTGCTTTTTAAAAGCAAATTATTGGTGACTTAACTATAAGACATTTCAATACGTTGTATGATAATATATTATAACTCTTTTCTTTGTCATGATTTATAGAGGAGTTTCGAAGCGGAAGGTGTGGCATAAGTGTTGTGTATGCCGAGCCACAACACTCACTCATCCAGACAGGAGATACTTCAGATTTCCAAGGGATCCTGTGCGGTAAGATAGCAGTTTGTTTATACTCGTTTGCAATGTAATTGTGTTTTTCAGCTTAAAAATTTTTTAGCCTTAGTCTTATATATTTTTTTTTTATTTAATGTTTGAAGAAAACTGCTCAGAAATTTTTTTTTTTTCATATTTCTCTAATTTTTATTACAAAAATTTTATAAATTTCAATCTAAATATCAAAGTACTAATTCATATTTTTATAAGTTTATTTGTTCATGTTGTTAAATTGTAAATAACATAATTAATAATAAATGTTGTTAAATTATTAAAAAACAACACTGTGATACAAAGGGTCAATTTAAATATTTTTGAGAAAAAAAAAGTTTATCCTATATTTGAAATATTTTCTGACAATCAAAAGTATCTATATGAATGTTCTTCATACTTGAATTTGTACAATGGTCAGTGGTTTAAAACTGATCTATATTATTTTTCTGAAGCTATTCTAAATGTAATTTTAGTTTGTTACTAGTAACCACAAACTTTTTTGTTCATTAAATTATTTTGTCACTTGACTTTAAAGTGTATATTAATATTACTAAATCGTGAATCATTTCTGAATTTAATGTGAAATTTTTTTTTACTACATTTTAGTGTTAGAATCAGAGATTTTAGCTAATACATGTGTTTATTTAAAAAATACATATAAATTAAGAATCAGTTTTCATTGAACAGTTTTTAAAAAAAATTATGATATTTTCCTTCAGCTTTGTAAATCTGTTAACAAAATCCCCCAAATGTACCATCTTTTGCAATAGAATAAACATTATTGACCTATTGGTTGCAAGTTGGGCACTTATTTATATGTGCCATTTGGTTGACATACAATTAGTTTGAGAAGGCTAAAAAATAGTTTGCTTTCCCCTATTTTTGATCAATTGTGCTTTTTGTTATAAATGTTTGGTACATATTTATTGTACTTGAGTACACATAAATAATTTAAACTGTTTTAAGTATTCCTTTTTTCTTTGTTTTCAATAGTTGTAGAGAGTGGACAAGCATACTAAGGAAGGTGGACCTGGCTTCACATTCGCCGAATGCCCTCTATGCCAGGTTCCGAGTTTGCTCCAGCCACTTTGGAGCAAAGGCTTACGCCACCTCCCGGCGAATCCATTTGGCTAAAAATGCGGTGCCCGATCAGCCTCCAGTTTCCCCGCAGATTTCTGCAATGGCTTCGTCACTGAAGGGGAAATTGGATTCGACTCAGGATGAAGCGCCTGAATTGGTGGTAGCTGATAGCAATGTAACTCCAAGAAGAGGACTGCAGAGACTTAGGCTACTGACGCCTAAGTCTAAGAAAATTAAGTCCTTAGCCACAAAACTGTATTTCCTTAAAAGGAAATATGCTCAGACAAAAGTTGAGCGAGTAAAAAACTTAAAACAAGTCATAAGTTCGATTGAACCTCTGGTGAGTCCAGTTATTTTTAGTTTTATTAGATCTCAATTAATTTCAAGTTCAGTATCTAAGTATGGACATAGGTGGTCTGTAAGCGATAAAAATCTCTGCTTACAGTTATACCTATCTAGTCCTAAAGCATATAACACCTTCGAAGCTTGATATTTGCCAAAAAGATAGTGCCTCATGAAATACTGCTGAAGACAGTAGCAAGAGAAAAGCAGCCTGTTTGGCTCTACTCAGAGATCAAAGAAAAGAGAACATTCTGTACCAAATTGTGACCTGTGACAAAAATCAGCAGGTTCGGTTGCAAGACAAATGCTAACTAACAAAAAAGTGCTTATTTGTATCTGGTGGGATTGCCATGGAATTATCTATAAAGCCTGAAAAGCAGGCAGGCTATCAAAAGTACAATATGCTAATCAAAGTTAAAGCTGCCATTCGCGAAAGATGAAAAAACAAGTTCAGAAGAAAGGTGGTTCTCGTTTATTTAGGTAATGCTCGACTGGCTGGACGCTCTATGTACTGAAGTGGGATTTGATGCAACATTCACCATACACACAAGATATGACGCCTTCGGATTTCTATCTGCAGCTGCATCTTGGTGACACAATCTTACTTTCAAATACGGAGATCATTAATGATTACGCTTGCTCTCTGAACTTGCGCACATTACAGGATTGAAAAGTTGCCTAAATGTTGGAAGACCATTGTCGATTTGAATTAAGATTACAATCCTCATTTGCTGATGATTGTATGGATGTTTTGCTGATGATTGATTGTATGGATTTATCACTTTACAAGATTTTTTTTTCGGCAACAGACAACTTTTTACTCAACCCGTTATACATAATTGTAAATAAATAAAGGATGACCCGAATGCTTTTTTTAGTGTTTCAAAAGGTTCATAGGTGTGATAACAGTTTTTTGTATCGAAATTTATGAATATTTCATTTTATCTTTATGTGATAGTAATTTTAAATTTCACTATATTAGTGATTTATTAAAATGTATTTTTGTAATTATATTTTTTTCCCTTTTACTTAAATTGTCTATCCTAATCATTATTATAATTTTTTACAATTTAATTTAAGGATTTTTTCTGCAGTATCTGATTAGCTAATTGACACTGTTTATAGTTTAATTAATTTAAATTTACATGCTTTACTAAAATTTGATTTGATGCATTTTTACAAAGTAATATTTGTATTTATAATTGATAAAATATTTATTTTCATCCTTATCTATTTTTTATTCAGAATTCTCTTTTTAAACCAATATATTTAAAAAATATTTCAATTTTCATTAAAAAAATTTTTGTTTAGCATTCAAAATTAAGAGTTAAGATAATAACAAAACATTTAAGATTTAAGTGCATTAAATGTCACTCATAAATAGAAAATATTGTAGACCACTTATAATGTTTACAGCAATAAAAGTTTTATATGTTGATTAAAATAAAAATCTTTATATGTAGAATATTTAGTGTATTATGGTTTAGTTATCAGTAAATTTATATTCTGTAAAACCTACTGGATTTTCTCCTACCCATGTTGGCAACTATGTATAGATAATTGTAAATAAATAAAGGATGAACTAATTATATATATTTTTTCTTTTAATTAAATTATTTCTTATTATGAAATGATAAGATATTTATTTTTGTTATGTATCCTAATCATTATTATAGTTTTTTTTCAGTTTAATTTAATGATTTTTTCAGTAGTATTTAATTTGCTAATTAACATTGTTTAAAGTTATATTGATTAAAATTAACATGCATTTCTAAAATTTGGTTTGATGCATTTTTACCTAGTAATATTTGTATTTATAATTTATGAAATTTTCATTTTCATTTACATCCATTTCTTTAAAAATTTAACTTTCTTTTTTAATTTTAGTGGGTGAGTAACTTTTGTTTAATTTTGATCAATTAAAATTTTTATTTATAAAAACAATTGTCATAAATTTCTGATCCTGAATGTTTTTCTATATATATTTTATTAATATTCAGTTTTCCATTGCTATCACAGTTTCATGCAAAAATATTCTTTTTAAAATAGCTTTTCTTTTTAAATTTTTTTACCATATATATTATATGAAATCTATTAAATGTTATTGATTGTTCATGAGAAATTTTTAATCTAAAAAAGAAAATATGTAATAGTCTTTTTATTAACTATGTATTTATGTTTGTTGTATATATATTGTGTATGTAATTAAACTTGTAAATAAACTTCTTGTGCTATAAAATTTGTTTTCATTGCAATGCTTCAACATAATTCATATTAACTACCATTCTCAATTCTTGATAAAAATAAATCTTAAAACAAAAAATTTTGATTCAATAATAACTTATGATATATGTTATTTCCTACATGTATTTATAATATAATGTAAAATGTAGAAGCTACATAAGAAAGACATTTAAAAACAAAATAATTAGTAACATTTGTAGTATTGCCATTTGTAGTATTGCCCATATTAAAAACTCATAATGCTGAGGATTTAAAACAAAAAGTAAAAGAAATTTTTTTTAGAAAGAAGCTTAAACAAATATAAACATTCTCTAGCAGCAGATTGTCCTACTCCCCTCAAAACAAGTTCTTATCACCCCGGAACAAGTTCTGTTCCCTTACGGTTGCTTTTCCTGCAGTGCTCGAACATCCCACAGCAGAGGGAACTGGTTTAACATTAGGTCTATGAGAGCTTTCCTTCTTCTCCCCTATATATTCTTTGCTGTAGGGACGCCATTCTTTCACTTCTCTGGGGTCCTCGATCACAGGCAGTCTGAACAAAATGTAGCTGTACGTGGTTGAGTATTCTTCCTTCCTTTTTTTCGGCGTCTTCATCGGTGCCATCTTGAATGGATGGTTCCCCCTTTTTTTTAACTTTTGTCTTTTTTTCGTGAAAGGTATACGGCCATGTGCGGATGATGTTTCCTTTAATTATTGAAGTCTAAAGACTTCCGATATGTGAATAAATATATTTTCTTGTATGTCTTATCCTCATAAGAATACATGGTAGTAGTCCCGCAGATCCTGTTGTACAATTGATCCTGAAATCTTAACCTGAAAGGCCGCCGATCTTTCTTTTTCATCCTGAGTATTCTCTATAGTAATTCAAGGCACTAACTGTTACCAATTTACCAAACGACGTTGTCATAGACCGCTACTAGTTTTCAAAAAAAAAAACGTTTGGGAATCTTTCTAATATAAGCAAATCTTCAAAACCTTTTCCCTGGCATGCTGTTCGAAGAGTTTACTGCGATTTTGGACCTGAGATTTTTTTTGTAAAGTCGCAGTGACGATAAACCTTAAAATGTGGATCAACCATGAGCGAGTTTAGCCATGTCCGGACGCCGTGAGTAGAAGTGCTGTTTCCCCCCCCCGTTCTCCCGATGGTGTTTCCGCAAGAAGAATGTGAAATGAAAGAAATAAACTAAATGTTGAAGTGTATACAGAACTTCTTTTGTTCCTTCTTGAGTCTTTATTGTGTGTCTTCACCGTGGTTCTGGTTGGCAGATTTAGTTCAAGAAAATACTCGTAAGGGTGAGTAACTCTTTCTTTATTTTGTCTGCCTGGGTTATGTCATGCCATCACAATATGTATGTATATGATGTTTTTAAGGTTGCTTTAATTTTATTGATCCAGAGTATGCTTTCTTTGACGTATATAATCGATGCTTGCTATATTATATATTGTCTCTTTTATAAAAAGAATGAGTATATGACCAACGAATCTTTAGATTGGGTAGTTGTGGATCAAACACTATCGCGTATGTTGTTGATCATTTTGGCCTCTAGGTATTCCTCAGGTTATTTTGGGTTATACACTTTATCTAATCAACTTTAACCAAATTATTTCATATATTGATATATATTTCTCATTATTTTGGATCAATAAAAATAAAAAAAAATATAATGGCATACCCCTTAAATTTGTGTTAAAGTAGCATTTTACACTGGTACTCATTACAGTAATAACTTTGATACATAATTTGTACAATACGGTGTTCACTAATATTTCTTTACATTCACTAGTATTTCCATATGCTTCCTTTCACCATTCGTACATCATTATCTCAGCATTCTTTTTAGTGTACTACACAATAATTTTGAAATCTGGTACACAATATTAAACTCTGGTACACGGTAAAATCACTTTGGTCAACATAATTAACAAGAAAAATCTTTAAGTGGCGGCACCCACCCAACCAACATACTGTTACATTGTAACACTGATTTCAATTTTACAATTTGGGACGCAAATTTTACAGAACTGATATACTTGAACACTTTTACACTCCATGCTAACCACAAATAAATTTGATTCATTTTTGAAAGTGAGTGCTTCAGATTTCAAGGACCTGGTTCAGAATTCTAAGCAAGAAGAGAGAGCAGAATTCCAGGAGATGACAGAGACCTCTATCTTCAGATTTGGGGAAGCAAGTGTTTATCAGTTAAGTTTTATGGCAACGAGTTTGAAGCGTCCAAAAAAGTAATTTGAGACGACAGATGTGGTTCTAATCGGGGGAAGAGCGGTGGCTTCGGCCAGCCGTGATTTCTACCTGTAAGCGTGTGTCTTTTTTGAAAAAGGCGATGGAAATACGCCTGCATTTTATAAGTTTATTTGAATCCTTCTACATCATACTAGTTAAGGTATCCGACTACCCAAAAATCGCGATTTTCATCAAAAATTGACAAATTGAGTTTTATGTTTTACATTTTAGATCATTTCATTAGCTTCAAAAAAATATTTAGTTTTTTATTTTCTGATCACTGGAAACGAAGTTACAGCTGTTTTAGCGGGAGCTTATCAGACAGCTTTCGTCTGCAAGTAGCGTTTCGAAACCGAAACTAAAAGTTTATCATTAGCTTTTTCTTATTTTTCTAACTATTAACTTAGATTTCTCAGTTCTCGTTCTTTTTTAAAATGCTACTGTAAAGCCTCAAATAATATTTCATGAAAAATTCATATATCTGAACCTGGCAACGCTGTGAAATTCATGTTTGTTTATATCTTTTTCAAATTGACACACGCTTTTCTATTCGCTTTTATTGCTTAATATTTGTTACATTTGTTACATAAGTTGTTTTGTTTTTAATTAAATTTTTGTTTTATTGTTATTTCTTATTAAATTGTTTTATTAAAATGGGTCACGGACGAAAGATTCGTCAGAAAAAGCGAAAGTTTACTGGTAATCGGTTCACTGCTCCTGCTATGGGTGACACTAAAAGGATTGCTTTTGATCCCACACAAAATGCCAGTTCCTCTAAAATTGGAAAAGGGTTGACTGATATTTCCTTTAAAGATAATTTTGAAACCCTTTCTGGTAATAGAATTTTTGATATTCAAGTCTTGATGTCAATATTCATGCTACTTTCTTGCCCATCTTGTTTTAAGCAAGGACTGTTGTTGAATGAAGACTCCAGATATGGCCTCCAATCAAACTTCTCTCTGAAATGTAAGGACTGTTCTTTTGTGAAGGGATTCACTTCCACTTCAAAAATTGACAAGGGGAACACTCTCAATCTTCTTGTCGTGTTTGGAATGAGAATCATTGGCAAAGGATTTTCAGCAGCACAAACTATTTAGCTCACTTGATGTTTCATTCATGACCAAAACTTCATACAGGGTGCAAGAGATAAAACTGTCAGAGGCTGCATATAAAGCAGCACAATCTTCCATGTTACATGCATCAAAGTTAATTTCTACGCATAAAAATGAATGTGGTGTAAAAGTTGATGGAACATGGCAGAAACGAGGTTACTCATCACTAAATGGATGTGCAGCTGTTCTTTCTGTGGACACGGGAAAAGTTTTGGACATAGAAGTGCTAAGCCAATTCTGTAGGATTTGCAACAAGCATGCAAAAGAATCTAGCACATCAAGAAGCTCTCTTGTGAAACATGTGTGCCAAAACCACAAAGGTTCAGCAGGAAGTATGGAAACTGTAGGTGTTCGACGGATTTTTGAACGTTCTCAATCTGAACGTAGTTTAAAATATACTTCGTACTATGGAGATGGGGATTCAAAAGCTTTTAATAATGTTAAAGATATCTATGGCCCTAATAGTGTCAAGAAATTAGAATGCATAGGTCATGTACAGAAAAGAGTTGGTTCCCGCTTGAGAAGGTTGAAAAAAACTATCAAAGGATTAGGTAGAAAAGGTAAATTGACCGAAAAGTTTATTGATATGCTCCAAAATTACTATGGTATTGCTATTCGTAGCAATGTTGACAATCTACCTGGCATGCAAGCTGCAGTTATTGCCGCGTTTTACCACTGTTGCTCTACCGATGAAAAACCTATGCATGCACAATGCCCAACTGGTGCCAATTCTTGGTGCAAGTATCAGAAAGCCAAAAACGAGGGGAAACAATATTTGCATCGTACAAAAGGCTTACCCACTGCAACCTTAAACAAAATTAAATCCACTTACTGGGACTTGTGTGATAAGAAACTCTTGCAAAAGTGTTTGCATGGGAAAACCCAAAATGCTAATGAGAGTTTTAACAGTGTCTTATGGAATATAATTCCGAAAGAAACATTTGTTGAACTTTTCACGCTTAAATTAGGTGCTTTTATATCTATATTACAGTTTAATGATGGTGCAAAAGGGATTCTTTCTGTACTAGATACTTTAGGAATACCCAAAGGCACTTATACCATTAAAGGATTTTCAAAAGTGGATGAAATACGCTTGATTGATGCCAAGAGACATTCATCTCTCATTGGAAAAGGCAAACGGAAAAGTTTGAAAGGAATGAAAAAAAGAAAAACTCTTTTATCTGTGAAAAATGAGGGAGCAATGTACAAAGCTGGGGGGTTTTAATTCATTTGTACAAATAGATAAATGAACAAATTGATATCATAACTTTTAAATGCAGTTTTCTCAAGAGGTGTTTTTACTAAGATTTTAAAACGGGGGACGTAATAACTCAAAAAGTTTTATTAGTATTGCCCTGAAATTTTGAGCACTATTGGTGTTGAAATGACCTAAAATAATAAGAATTTTTCAAATATAAAAATTTTTATGGCCATTTTAATAAAATATGACCTATGTTTTTGACGAAAATTTATAGTGAAACAAAGATTTAATGTTCTATAATATGAAAAAATGCTGCTAGATCATATATTTTAGGTCATTTCAAAGATAAAGGTCTAAATAATGTAAATATCTTTAAAAAATTAGATTTCATTTATAAACTTTTTTTTTAGAGTGCCCCCCGTTTGGATTATTTTTTGTCAAATTTGCACCAATTACTTCACTTTTTTTAAATAATAAAAAAAAATTTCATTTATTCTTTTACAATTTTGTCTATTATTCAACAAAAATTAATTAAAAATAAAAGAAAATATATAAAAATTAAGAAATTTAATAAAAAAGTTGTCGAAGGTAGTCGGGTACCTTAAGTCATCTGCTAGGCAGATCATTATGTTAAAATTTAATTAAGCATTCTATTTTTCTTTTTTGATTATCAGTTTCAAGATACCATAGATGTGTTCTTCGTTTTGGAATAAAATCCTGTAAGTTTTCTTTTTTTTATTTCAGCCTAATTTAATATCATTTAAATTTATTTATTTTATTTCCAGAGAATTATTTGCTTTGTACTACCACTAAAAAATGATAATAATTTAAGTTTAACCACCACGTGTGGATTCTAGTTTAATCAGCTTGGTTATTTATGATTCGTATTCTATTTTCAGTTATTGTTTCTTTAACGGCTCTATAGGCTTAAATGTTTACTACTTTCCTTGCACTAAATTCTAATTATTAACTTCTTATTCTTAACTATAAATTTAACCACACCACACCAATATATTTTTAATACATACTATCCATGCTTTACTGGCCATAGACCTGATATTTTAAATTTCTTTATCACAAATTCTAATTATCCCCTCTGTGCCGACGGAATAAATGATCATTTACCAGTCTTCTCCACCCTATTACAAAAAACAATACCGAATCCACATAATATTAAAGAGACAAACTGGCAAAACTATACCCAGTTATTAGAAAACTCAAACATAAGGGACATCGGGACATTACATATGTAGACTAAAATAATTATTAAAATTAGGTGAAAAATATTTTGGAAAATAATTTTCCAACCTTGCCGTTGAAACAGCTTTACAATCACTGTCCTCGGACTCTTCTCTCTCTGAATACATACAGTGGTGGCCAAAAGTGTGGACATTTTTTGAAAGTTTCATGTTTTACCAATTTTATGTGCTTGTAGAATATATGAATTTTCACTTAAATACAGACGTTTATATATCAAATTGAAGGTAATTTAATGTAGAATTTAATAATAAATCAGTATTACAATATCCGTATTACACAAAAGTTATGCAACTAATAGTAAGATCTATCTTAGATTTGCATTTTTTTAAAGTGATACTTACACAATCAATACTTAGTAGGATAACCCTTATTTTTTAAGACAGCTTCACAGCGTCTTTTCATCGAGTGAACGAGTGTTTGGAGTTCATCTTTCGTAATCACATGGTGTCAAGAATCAACTATAGCTTCAATGAGTTGTCTTTTATTGGATGGACGTTTTTTTCGTACAAGAATTTTCAAACGTCGCCACAAATTTTCAATTGGATTGAGATGAGGGCTGTTTCCTGGCCACGGTAATATATCTATGCCTTTATTTTGAATCCATGCTTTTGCTGTGTGGCATGGAGCTGAATTCTGCCGAAAAATAAATGGTGTGTTGTTGGGGAAGAGATCCCTGATGAACGGTATCATTTTGGTTTCAGGACAGTTTCGATGTATTTTCTGGCATTCAGAATGCCATCAATCACTTGAATTCGTCCCACACCATCTGCAGACATACATGCCCAAATCATGACATTTGTTGGGTTTTTTGTAGTTGCTTCAATGCAATCAGGATGAAGTGCTTCACCTACTCTACGTCTCACGTATTTTCTATCATCACTACCAAAAAGCGATATTTAACTCTCATCGCTCCAGATTACTTGCTTCCATTGATTTTCTGACCATTTAATGTGTTCTTTTGCCCACTTAACTCGTTTTTCGCGTTGCTTTTGATTTAAATATGGTTCTTTCCTTGAAATTCCAGCTTGTAGTCCAAATCCTAATAACCTTTCATTTTGAAGGCATAGCCGGTTAATTTTTCTATCGGCACTTGTGCATTTTTTTTCGGCCTGATTTGGCTTTATTTTCCACCGATTTCGTTTTTTCATAACGTAAACAGAACTTTCGTACACCAGAACAAGTTACTGAACCACAAACTTGTTCGCAAATTCAGCATAAGAGAGGCCATTTTCTCTCAATATGACAATTTGGCTTCTTCTTGTAGATGTCCAATTAGTTGGGACAAAAAAAAGGACTTTAAATATTAAAAAACAGCAATACTCTAATTGTACTAGTATGCATCATTCTGCAAAATATTTCCTCAACAATAACTCTTATCATCCATATAACCTAAACTATAGTTACAGACATTTGACTGGTCCTAAGAACAATGTTTGTGATTGGCTAATACGCTTTTATTACAAAACACGTCCTTATTCAAAACGATTTGTATTTGTTTGTTCTACTAAAATGAGCATAACTTTTTTTTTTGTAATGCAGATATTTTAATTCTGTTTTTGTTATTAAATTCTACATTAAATTATCTTCAATTTGATATACAAACGTTTGTATTTAAGTGAAAATTAATATATTCCACAAGCACACAAGGTTGAAAAACATGAAACTTTTGGCCACCATTGTGACTATTTTGACACGCAACGGTAACACATTACAGAAAGTACAAATTAAGAACAATTTTAGGCGGGAAATTTCACTGTGAAATTGTGAAGACAAGTTGCGTCGTCCCTAAGCACTATTCAGAAATACAAAAATAACCGCGGGACATAAAGAGACATGTAAGTAGTGGTAAATTCAATTTCAATGATACAATTTTTCTTTTCGTAGCATGGCATGCGACCTCGCCCTGACATAAAAAAGCCAATGCCGTTAGATAAATAAATGCTAAAAGGGTCTTTTTCTATTAAATAACATACAAAACAAAAGGGTATAGGTTCGATCTTCGTCAGTCGTTTAAGATGACGATCCAGGCATTCAACTTACATCGGTAACGTCATGGTCTGCGGCGATCGGCCAGTTTCTTTTCATTTGCTGTTGGTCGTTCTCGCATGAATCATGACGTCATCAATATCTGTTTAAATAGTATCCAAGCTTCTGTTGAAGCCGATTATATAGCATTATTTCTTTCGTTACTCATTTGTCATTCTGTTTGTGAGAGTATGTCTACCAGTTTAATATGTTTTTAAAATAAATTTATTGCCATAGAAACTTCGTGTTTTTATTTGTTTTCTTAACAAACAGATACAATGATATTCTGCGATAATCTCGGATGCCAGATGCGACGCCGACAGAGAAGGGGTTCATTATGCCTGGAATATAACATTCACTATTCACGCGCATCCGAAAAAAATTACACCAATCACATTTTTTAACGCGCCTCACAGCTTTTCGTTGCTACTGACGTACGTGAAAATTGAACCAATCAGATCTGAAAGACTACGTTTTTGCTTTGCTTTATGCCAACGCGTGAAAAGAAATTTCAGCGATTTTATTTGCTTAATGTTCGACTTCATTACCATGTATGTATAAACGTTTTATATAATACAGATTTAACGGAAATGAAATTATATTTTGAGACATGAAATTCACTAGGGTACCTCGGGATTGTGAGCCCCGTGTTTACCAAAAAGGCAAACCCCTTGAGGAATATTTTGTTCCATTGTGACTTACAGAAGGAAAAAAAAATGTGTCTAATTCACCACATATGATTAAGAAATTTGCAATTTCTATACTAAATAGCAAGAATGTGTACATAAATATATTTTTGTTATACAGTTAAAAACAAATTTAAATTAAATGAAGTGAGCAGGTGCAAAATGTAAGTTTAAGTTTGATAATATGTGACAAATATATTGTTATATTTAGAATGATTAGAACGAGCTATTAGTTTTAAATATTAGTTTTTCTCCATAAAGAAACAACTTCGTGGAAATTAATTTGGTGTTGCAGTAGGATTGAAACACTGTTAAGAGCAGCATAAGTTGTAGCAGATTTTGCATTACCCAGGGTGCACCACGTGGAGGCCTGCTACATTACACCCCATTATTACATTTAAATAGAAAATATAGCACTTGTGCTAATAAACAGCAAGTAACCAACACAACACAAAAAGCACTTATAACATACTGCTACAGAAAATTGAATTTTTTGGTACACATAATTTATGAAGCCAAACATTTTCTGTAGAGCCATGTGAAGGCTTGCTACATTACAAACCATTTCAATATAGGAAAACTAAAAAACTTAATCAATTATCTAAAAAACAATTATCTGCATTAACTTTTACTCATACAATACATGAAACACTTTATTATTGACTTCTTGTTCAAAATGATGAAAAATCTTCTTAATTTTATGAAACCAATAAAACCTTTGAACAAATTTTTGCACAACTTAGCAATAACTTTATACATTTTTTGAGACTTAAAATTATCACTATCTTAAAGCAGCAAAGCTATTAATCACTTTGATTTTTTCACCCCTTGCGTGTGAAGAGTCACAGAAGAAGGAAGTACGTCAGTTCCTGTCTTAATTTTCAAATAGATCAAAATCTTTTAAGTTAGAAAACTATATGGAACTGGAAACTACAATAAGCATAGTTCTAATAGAAAGAGACATGGAAATTTTAAGATATTTTTTTAACAATTAAGTACGAAAAATATTATGAAAGGGGAAAAACATCTTAGTACATTCCAACAGAACTAAAAAGAGGGGAAGAGGAAAGGGCCAAAGGCATGGATCCAGCCCCCCCCCCCCCAGATGGCGTATTCGAGCATTACGATTGCCTATACCAATCCTAATTCATTAGTAGCAATTTTTTAGCTGCTAGAGCTAAAAGCTTATATGGAATTTTAGACTAATCTTTAATTTTAATTTGCTGAAGTTGCAGACTTAAGAATAATTTAGGCAGTTGAAACGAACGATTTAAAACTATAAAACTAAAGTTGATTTAAATCAAATACAAAATGACAAATGTTTTGTTAAACATAATTAACATGCATCTATTAAAGTTACTTTTCATGAAGTGGTAAAATAATAATAAATTCACAGAAATAACAGTTACAAGTTTATATATTAATAACAACTGAAAAATAAAAATGATTAGAATGAATTACTAAACAAAATAAGTTTATATCCTAATAATTTAATCTGTTGGCAAAAAGATAAAAACTTCAGCTAATGAGAAAACATTTAGGTAATCAAATAGAAATGAAATTATTCAACAAATTTCAAATAATTACTTAAATGAGATAACTAGAAAATAGCTCATGTATAAATTAGAAACAAACATTTGAAAACAATTATATAATAATTAGGTTTACAATAAATCCATTAAATATACATATCACTAATTATATATACATATTTGTTTGTTTAAAACAAATTAAAATATTGTATAATTAATATAACAGGAAAACATAAATGCGTAGATATGTAATCATTTTGAAAATCTGTCAGAAATCGAACGAATCTACATCAAATGAAAAATATTTACTTCCTTAAATCAAGTTTAAAAGGAACTATTTCAAAGTGATGAATTTATGACTACCAAATACAGCCGGATCGTGAGAGTAATCATCTCGCTGACATTTTAATATTTTCAAAATGCCACCGGGAGAATTGTCTCATTGTCTACTGAGCGTAGAAGGCTTCTTGGCACGTTCACTAATTATGGTAAGCCTACTAATAAAATATATATATACAGTCGGACTTCTATTTAATGAACTTCTCTATTTTGCGAATTTTTTCGTGGAACCAAGAACATTTTGGAAATTTCTTCGTTAAATAACTTCCATATAGCTAAGTGAATTTTCTATTTAACGAATTTTTTTTTTTTTTTGAGATCTACTTTCTCTATTTCCCAAAATATTTGAGAAAATTATAAACTTGTTAACGCATTTTATGGGAAATGACCTTGAACTGATTTTCGCATCCTCTTAACTTTTAGAGAAAGCAGTAAAGTCCTCTGGCAATCAAAAATTAAAACCCTTAATTATAGGAAAGAGAAAAACTCCAAGATATTTTAAGGGCACAAAATCTTTGGAGATCGATTATGAATTCAACAAAAAATCATGGATGACGTCAGAAATTTCTGAAAAATGGATTCAAAAGTTGGACAAACTTATGATTGCAGAGCTTCGTAAAATCGCTCTAATCTTCGACAATTGCCCTACTCATCCGAAGGAAATCAACAAAAAACTGAAAAACATTACAGTTTTTTACTTGCCTCCAAACACTTCATCGAAGCTACAACCAATGAATCAAGGGGTGATTCAAAACTTTAAACTGCACTACCGCAAGAGAATTGTACGAAAAGTTATCACTGCTTTTGAAAATAAGCAATCTAAGCCAAAGATCTATTTGCGAGAAATCATAACAGAAATTTCCAAAGCATGGAACTATGATGTTACAGATCGTACCATTCGTAACAGTTTTTCTAAAGCTAGATTCTTTGTCAACGCTGAGAATTTGGAAAGTGAGGACGAGGATGATATTCCTTTAGAAGAACTTAAAAAAATGTGGGTACAGCTAAGAGAGAACCACGAAATTAATGATGATGTGCGGATTAAGGATTTTCTTTCTATTGATTCTGAAGCTGAAACCACAGAAACATTAACTGAATCGGATATTTTGGACGGTGTGAGAAATAAAAACAATTTAAAGCTATAAATTGTGAGGAAGATGAAGACGGAAATGATGAAGAAATTAGCAAACCTTCTTATGAAGAAATGTTAAAATCATTGGAAACAATTCGTCGAGGATTGCAGTTTGAGGAAAATACACCTGAATACAAAAATGAGAGACCTTCTATGTGAAAAAACAATTTTTCAGACGAAAAACTCAGAAAAAATTAACGGACTTTATCAGTAGCAATTAAAATTAAGAACGCATGTGAAAATGTATGCTTAAAATTACATTTATAATAAATGCAGCAATAATTTTAATATATAAAAATTTAGCTTTTTTATTCAGGGGAAAATATATGTAGCATGAGAGTGAAACACTGGATAATGTTTTGTTCTATTCTTACTTTCACTGCAGATTTCTTTTATGGGTAAATAAATAATGGATAATAATTCACAAGATAAAGGTGTATCAATTGCAATTTTAATTATTTCTAGTATCTATGAATTTAAAACCTGTTCTACGCTGTGTGAGTATTTCAAAATATGATTTTCTATTTAACGAATTTTTCATGTAACGAACTTTTTTTCGGGATTTAGCGACTTCGTTAAATAGAGGTCCGACTCTATATATATATATAATCAAAATACAAAATAATTTTCAAAGACTTTACATGATCGTGATAAAATAACTAGTTCCTGACAAAGAACACTTTCTTCATGATTATGAGTCATCATAAAAGCAATTTATACACAATTTGAAATATATTCCAGTGTTTTCATTATAGGAAAAAAAAAATGGGAGAGAATTTCTCACTCTTTTAAAAACTGGGTGAGATTTCAAAAAGTTAAGTGAGATTTCTAAAAATCAAAAAACCACGAATAGACTTGAAAAAAAAATATTTCTTTAATTTTAATACATTTTTAACATCTTCTAATTTCTAAACCATTGAACATTTTTGCTGCAACATCATATGGAAAATGTTCTATATCTACTTTTTCATCAGCTATTCTCATTAGGTTGCTCAAATGATCATCAGTCAATCTATTACGATATTTTGATTTATTTCGCTTTCGGGTGCTAAATGACCTTGCAACAGATGCTGAATTATTCGGAATGACTAATTAAATTTGTACCATTGTGCTCACACTTTCCTATCCTCTACATGTGCCAGTATAGGCTTTTAAATTATTTTTGTTATAGAATAGTGAAGTTCGTTAAAGTTATTTCCGTGTTCATACTTCTTGTTGGGTCTTCCAGCATAGTTTTCGCTTTCACAGACTTCAACTTTTACAAATTGCTGTAAATTGTCGATGGAGTTTGGTAATTCATTAACAGCTAAAAATAGAGCTAACTTTAAACAACTTATTATAAAAGACTCATTTCTTTTCTCAACACTTGTCGTAGCTGTTTTCATGTCTTTTTCAAAATGGCGAATTTTGTTCAAAGTGGCGGAAGACTAAATTTTTTCCGAAATTCAACAGATTCAAACATTTTAAAATCAATTAATAGAGTGTGCAAATTTCTCACGTTAATCATTTTTTAATGCGAGAAAAGAAAAAAATATGCGAGATACTCGCGCTGTAGTGAAAACACTGTATATTCAATCACAGTGGTCTGTCTAGGTTTTTTTGGGAGGTATTTTGTGAAAATTTACACATAATTTGCGAAAATTAAAAAATATATTTAAAAATTAATACAAAAATATGGTAAAGTAAGAAAATATTTTAAAAAATTGTTAATACAAATAAAAGACATTTATGACTGATAAGATTCTACACGTTTTTCCTCATATATTCAAAAATAATTTTGCAATAGTAAAATTTCAAGCTTAAAATTTTATAAAAATTTATAAAAACCTTTGTGAATAGTTAAATTTTAACTTCAATTTAATAACAAGTATTTAACAGTACTAGCACTAAAAGTTATTTCAATTATGAGAATATATTTGACTAGGTCATACAAAAACAAAATTTTAAGAGGCGGAGTTGAATTTGTGAAGGTACTGTTAAACTGTAGTAATTTTGCCCTGGACAGACTCCTGAATGAGTGGTTTATTCTATATTTTAAATTGATAATCAATTTTATTCTTATAAATAAATTAATTATATGATTTTAATTCTTATAAATATATAATCACTTTATTTTGTAAAAAAAAAAAATTTTTAATGTAAAAACATTTACTTCAAAATTATAATTACATAATTAAAAAGGTGAGAGATTGTATTTTTTGGGATTTAAATAATAATACTTATTTATAAAAGCATATTCAACAGAACATCAACAAAAAAGATTTTGTCCCCAAATATTATTGAGTTTTTTTTTTATAAAACAACTTAATTGTACTGAAATATTTAAACAATAATAAAAAGTTACAATTAAAAAAATGTAATAAAAACAATAAAAATTTTATGCAATTAGTGGAGTCTTTTGATCTTTTGACAAAAAATCTCAATTACTTTTCTTATGACCAGGGGTCTGTCCAGGCATTTTGTAAAATTGCGAAAAAATTACTCGTAACTTGTGAATATAAAATAAATGTTAAGTCACATTCTTTCAACCAGGGTCCTGCTTTTATGAATTTGTACAAATAGGGTCCTGTTATTGCAAAAAACTTTTACAAAGAGTTTTTAAATTGTAAATAGATACAAGCTTATGCTCAACACTGTAAAATTATAATACAAAAAAATTTTATTTTCAAAAATAAACAGCTATTGTCGCTACTAAATTAGAGATGCAACATACATATATTTGGTATTTAGCCTATACTTCTGAACGCAGAATATTCATTTCGGACAAAACTTAATTCGTTTACATAGACTTTTTCCTCCCCCCTCCCCTGGGAAGGGTTTAATCATTTACAAAACAATAATGAAAATAAAAAAATTTGTGAAGGGCCCAAATAAAAGATAAATCATTTAGCGAAGGGTCCGTTAACGGACCCAAATTTCTTCTAAACAGACCCCTGATGACATATTTGATACATTCATTTCTTACATATGCTAACTCCTTTACAGCATAATTGTCTGATTAATATGAACTTTTTAAGTTATTTTATACATTATGTTGTTCAATATTATGTGTACCAGTTCCACTAAATTCTGTCAGTAACTTTTTGAGTTATGCTCATTTTTATGATTTTTCTTTAATTCGAGTTGGTCTTCTATTATGTATTTACTTTTTCGTCTCACAAGGGCAACTGCCCGGAAGTTGCCAAGACTTGATCATTTTTCCACAAAACACTGAATGTAAATCCTCAACTTTTACTAATCTTATGCTAAAACTTATTTAATCACAGTTGAAAATAAATTAGGCAACTCTACCACCGGTCAAACCTAGAACTAAAATTTAGTCAATTGTTTGCATGAAAATGTTTTTAACTTCTGTGATTCACAGAAAGTCAATTTTATCAAATAATTAGCAGAAAGTTAAGTAATCAAGGAATAAAAAAGTTTGGTCATTAAACAGTGAACAAAAAAACAAAGTAATCCTTCAATATACATTGAAATACAAATAGTAATCCCATTTTTCTTCACGAATATAAAAAATCCTATATTGTTTTGAAATCTTTACAATTGTCATAATCCTACGAAGCTAGAATTACAAAATGCCAATTTGTAATACGAAGACACTGAACTGCGACTGCAAATTTTCTTATTTCATAACATAAAGCAATGCAAACAAATTAGAATTCAAGACAATTGAGTAAATAACCCAAATAATAAAGCAAGCTATTTCGATTACAAAAATTTTAACATTAAAATAGAATTAAAATTATTATGAGTAGAAATTAAACAAATGTCTGAAAATGGGATATTCTAATAATGTTCATTAAAGGAAAAAGAAAAAAAAAGCACATAAGTTTAATTTCGAACAAACCTATACACAATCCACGCCATTTTTTTCCCATTCTCCATTCAAAATGTTGTAAATGAAAATGAAGTTAAATAGTTGCACAGAATAAATATCTGGATGAATCATACTCTGAGTTAAAAATAATTTATTTCACAAGAGTTAATAAAATAATTAAATAGAAAAACATTCTAAGCGAAGTTATCTCTCTCTTTCTTCTACTATCATGAAGACTAGTACCGCTTTAACATCCATGTGTAGTCCCCCGTTGTGGGTGAAACTAATTTCCCAAGTATCTCTTTATTAAATTAGTTAGCTTATAGCTTGTATTGCTTTACATTCTAGAACTTCAATGCGCCATCTTACGGTGATGTATGAATTTAGCTTACGGAATTACACAAATATACCATAATCAGGGCTCACGCTAAGCATTCGCCATCTCCCTTAATGCGATAAAATAATAAATTTGGCGAATAAAATTCTGTTTTGGCGAAAATATTGGCAAGGATTTATTTTCAATATAAAGAAAAATATATACTTAATTCGATCCTCAAAATTACGCCAAAATGAATTTTTTTAAACAAATCAGAATTTTTACTCGATTACAGTAATTTTCGGTAGATGTGCTACATAACCAATTAGAATTGAGTAAAAATAATATAAGCCTGAAACAGACTACCGTGAAATGGTTTTCAATGGGAAAAAAAATTAATCATAAAAAATTTTTAAGATTTGCACTTGGCGAAGACTTTCAAAAAATTAGCGAATATTTCAGTTATTTGACTAATTTACCGGCATCGCCAGTCCTGCATAATTATTTTCTAATATCTAAAAAATACTATAATTTATACAAAACAATAAAATATATTTTGATAAGAATTAGGAAACTCAAGTTAATAATGCAGCCAATAATATTGATATATTGACCACATTATTGATTTTTATAATGCATTAATTTCAATTTTTAAAATATTAATAAAATAATGCTACCAATAATATTTATAATACTAAGTATGTTAAAAAAATTTACAATAATACATTATTGGCAAAAAATATCTTAAAAAAAACTAGCTGTATCCTAATATTAATATATTAAATAATATTAATGCATTGATATCAATTAATATGCATTAATATCAAAACATAATAATATTTTTGATAACATACACTAACAGCTGTAACATATAATTATGACAAAGTCGAAACAAAAAGAAAATCCAGAAATTCAAATACCACTGTTCGGGTTAACTAGAAAATAAACCACGCAAAGGATCTAACATTTCAAACGTTTTTAAAAAAAAAACAAAAAAGATAGAATAAAATTTTCAAACAAGAAAAGTTTAACTGATGAATTTAATATACCTTTCGAAAAGAAATTTACGTGACTGCAATTTACCTAAGCGGAAGAGTCTTCCACTATTAACGGTCGAAATGGGTTACAGGTAGCGTAGAGCTATGGCAACACTTGGCTTGCTTTTAGTATTAGCGTGTGGAGAGTCATAAAAGAAGGACGTTAGTTTGTTTCTTGATTTTCATGTATATTAAAATCCTTTAAGTTTGGACACTATATGGAACTGAAAACTACATTAATCATAGTTCTAAAAAAAAGCATCGCTGAAATTTTAAAAAATATCTTCATTAATTAAAAATGAAAAATACTAAGAAAAGGAAAAAATATCGTTGTACTTTCCGATACAACTGAAACCAGGAGGAGATCGAAGGGCAAAAGGCCAAAGGCATGGAACCGGTTTTCTCCCCAGACCAGATTGCGTATCCGAGAGTTGCTATCGCCTATTTAAATGGAATTCCGGAAATTAATAATATGCGGTAACATCAAATGAATGGTAGTTTAAATATTTCGTTTGAAACTTCGCGAAACCGAATGAATTGTTGTCAATAGGAGAATTTTGTATTAAAAATAAACAAATGTTTGATACTTATTTGCGAAATGGCTCTCATGGGAGTAAAAAGAAAAAAAAACTAAATTTCGATCGCTTTATTGTACGGTTTAGTGAGAACCAATACCGCATACCCTCGGTCCCCACGCAGACTGATCCAAGTGGTCATGCACCCGCACACTGACCACAGCCAGTGATGCTTGACTTCGGCGTTCTGCTGGGAACCGTGTATTAACGATCAGTCCACTGCGGGACACCTGTAGTCAGAAATCGTAGCGCTCATATGCAAATCGCACTCATGTCTGATCTCAAATCCGAATCGCAAGAAGTGAGAATGCTCCAATACGTCACACTAGTGAAGACCACCAATGAGCTATTAGCTATTGTCTAAGAAACATCCCTGATGATAATTTGAAGATATACTAACACAATTTTGATTTTCTGCTGAGGCTATGACATCCTCGCTTTGGCAGCCAGATGACCTGAGCGCGAAGTCGAGCTCTTTGATATAGAATGTTTAATGAGCATTGCAGTTTAATGAGATCGATATCACGCATCCTTGGTTTCTACACAGAATGATCACCCACCCGCTTACTGACCACAGCCAGTGATGCTTGACTTGATTGGTCTCATTCAACTCAACGTGAAAAGTACATCGGAAAGTATGCTTCACTGGCAAGTCTGGAAGAAATTCGATTCTCCCCCTCTAAACACACTTTATTTCCCTCAAAAAAAGGGGAAGCGTACAGTGAAGAGTTTCAGAATTTTTAGGGTATCATTTATAATTCGCAACGCCATCTGGGGAGAAGACTGGTTCCATGTTTTGACCCTTCCCTTTTCCCTCTCAGTTGTATGTAGGAATATACTACTATATTTTCCCTTTCCTTAATATTGTTCTTATTTATTTTACACAAATATTTTTTTAAAATTTAACGCTTTCTTTTAGAACTATGTTCAATGTAGTTTTCAGTTCCATAGTGTTTCCTGACTTGAAAGTTTTTAATATATTTGAAAATCAAGAGAAAAACTGACTCCTTCTCTTATGACTCTTCATATGCTAATGGTGAAAGCAGGGGAAGTGTTGCCATAGGTAGAGAGTTCTACTCTACGCCACCTATATCCCATTTTGAAAGCCAATAACACAGTAAAAATCTACTTTCAAAAAAATATCTTAAGTGTTAATTTTATGGAGAAAAAAAAAATCTTTTTTTTTATTGCTATGATTACTGAATTCAATTTTATATTATTTAAAAATATAAATAAATGTCTTAGCGATTACGAGTTATTATAAATGTGTGACGTAACTATCACTACGATTATTCAACATCAATTCACTACTACATAACTCATGTTAACTTGACTTACTCTTGGGGTACCTTATGATAGATGAAGGTTAACATCGTAGATATCTCCATTCCCCACAAATGTATAGAGTTGCAGGTTTCGTAGCAAATCTATTTTAATTCATTCATGTTTCAGATCAAAATTCAGTTCATATATTTCATTATTACAGCATCATTTTTTTTTTTAAATAAAATTTATTTTGCTTACAATATAATTCAACATCATACCTTTATCGTTACAGTTTAAGTTCAGAAATATTCACAAAACTAAAAAAATGTGAGAATATGCAACTAAATAAAAATGCACATTTTATTATACGAAGATCAAGCAACAGCTGCTATGAGACCAAGGTCCATATGCACGTTGGCTCGTTTAACACTAGAACTACAGATGTTTATACCTAGTTTTAATTCACCTGTCAAAGTGATGGTTCTTGATTCGCGATCTCAACGCACGAATTCGCCATCTGGGGAGGAGACCTTTTCCATGTTTTTTTTATCCATCCCCCTACCCCATCCTCCTCTTCTCAGTTGTATAACAATGTACTACGGTATTTTCCCCTTTCTTAATATTTTTCGTAATTAATTGTCAAAAACGTTTTTTCTTTTAAATTCCCTTAATATTTTCATTAAGAGCTATGCTCAAAGTAGTTTTCACTTCCATATAATTTCCTAACTTAAAACTTTTTAATCTATTCGAAAATCAAGATAAAAACTAACGTTCTCCCTTCTCCTATGATTCTCCACACGCAAGGGGTGAAAACATGCGAAAAGTTGCCATAGGTAGAGAGCTCTGCTCTACGCCACCTGTAGCCATTTTCCTTCGCTAATAACCGTTGTGGATGAAACTTCTGGGTTAGTTTTAGTAAATAAAATATTTTAACTTACAAAAACAAGGTTCAGTAAAACAATTTAATATTTAATAATAAATTTCTAAGAAAAAAAGAATCCATTTGTATTCATAATAAAGTATATTTGTGAAATGTCTATGAGCCACTTATTTTGCTAATACTATCAGACCGCACTATTGTTAACCCACTGCATTGTTAATAGCTGTAAGTAGCTCTTTATTTATTGTGCAATTTAACCTGGCCAGATTTACTCGCACAGAAACAAAATAATTTAGTAGTAGACTGTTTTAGAAGTAGTAATTTATTTACTTCGCACGAGAGAATTTCAGAACTGGCCATTGGCGAGTCAGGAAATCATTCCTGAGGATGATCGGTGACATGTCATTACGATTTAGACCATCTGCAGGGGGAAAGGCCCTCTCCACTTTCTTAGTCCGGTGGTTCCCACGCGAGATCGAGCACTTTCCGGCAGAATAGTTTAACGAGGACTAATGCCATGCATTCTCGGTCCCTTCGCAGTCTGGTCAAAGCAGCCTTCGCAGATTGGAAAAATATTTTAGCACACTAATGTATGAAACCGGTAATCAGACACAAAAAAGTACTTTCTCTGAATAAACATACCTTTTTTTTGGACGAATTCTGATCTCTGAAATGTAGGGGATAGACGCAATCTGGGGAATATGCGCCCCATAGTTGGGTCAAGAGAGTAATCCAAATTTGGGACCCCTTAATGTTAATTTTTCTTTTTGCATATTTCGCCATATCTCGAGAAATTTTAAAGCTCATTGAAAAATTTTTGCACACAATTACTAAATTCATTTATCCAAAGATAATACAATGTAAAAATCAATTTTAGTAAATATTTACCATTTTTTATTATTTTATTTAAGATTTATTATTTTATAAAACATTTTAAATTGTAAAGTATATAATTTTTTACATCGTTTCAAAAAATATAATTTTACGTGGCGAAATACGAAATTTGAGTGAATTCGGTGGAATAGTTCAAAAGTAAATTTCAAAAAAGTTGTATTTTTACAATTCGATTTCTGAGGAACTATTTGACCGATTTTGTAGTTTGCTATATAAAATTACACTCTTTAAATTGGTACAAAAAATTTCATACTTTAAAAGATTCAAAATTATTTTATAAAACAATAATAAATATTTACAAAAATTAATTTTCTGCATGGAATTATCTTAGGATAAGCGAATTATATGATTCTGTGCAAAACATTTTCAATTCGCTTTAAAATTTCTCAAGATATGGTGAAATACGCAAAAAGTAAAATTAACATTAAAGTGTCGAAACTTTGGATCACTCTTCTGATCAAACTATGGGTAGAATATTTTAAGGGTCAGAAATCCGAATTCGTCGAAAAAGAGGTATGTATATTGAGAGAAAAAACGTTTTTGTCTCTGATGGTTTCCCAACTAGAAATATTATCTGCGCTTATTAATTAACATATTTAAGGTCCCCCCTTGAGCCATAAAGATGGAGTTTTAGATAGTGAAAATCCGATCATTAGATCAAAAGTTATTCACGGTGTTTCGTCCCTTTTTCTTACGCACTATAAATGCGTTATAATTAATTTGTAATTTACAATTGTAGAAAATTTTAAAATACCTATGTATAAAAAAAACACTTATACCTAGATCAGAAAACGTAAGTCTGTATTAAGAACTATAATAAGGCAATGTAATTGAAATTACCTTGTAAAAAATGATAATTAATCAAATATTGGCGGTTTACGATTAAGTAATAGTAAATAAAAAAAACGTGATTTAAAAGAGACTACTGATGAGATCGAATTGGATTTCAAATCCGAAATTGCTTTTTAAATGCTAATAAGTAATTCGAAATATTTGCATCTCTTAATAAAAAATTGGTATTCTATTGTAGTGTAATTACCCCTACAAAATTCTGTCCGGGTCATCAATGTGGGGCGAGAGTAGATATCGACAATGTCAACCGCCATCTATTAAAAGGTACCCCAAAATGAAATCGAGTTAACACGCCTTATTGTTACTAGTGAATTAGAATTATAATTCTGTTGTGGTAGATACATTACAGTAATCCCCACCAAAATTATATCTGTGATAGAATTTGATGAACGGATACAACTAGTTGATTCAATGCTGTTTTGTGAGAAGCCGGGAGAGCTGTATTAAGATCTCCAAACTTGTTGAGTGCTGATCGTGAGAGTAGTATTTAGTTCACGGTCGTAGTCTACCTGGTGTTGCCTTTAGCAGTCGAGTGTATACGATGTGTGTGATCGAGACAGAGAAGCAACAGCGTGAGGAGGACAATGTCGTATTCATAAGTAGCAAGTCAACTATTCAATGTGGACCATCCATCGAAGTAGGCGTGTTCAAATCGTATTGGGAGTTTCTGTCAAGGCAGGAGTGTTCACATAACGTCCGAAGGTCACCTAGGTGGGGCGAGAGTAGATATCGACGACAATGTCAACCGTCATCTATGAAAAGGTACTCCAACATAGAATCGAGTTAAAATGTCTTATATACTAGTGAAATGGAATTATAATTAACACTACACTATTATTAAATGAGTATATTATTAATATAAAATTGACGCTGAGTGTTTCTAACATATAACTAATTTTTTATCTACTTATCCCCTGACTGCTTTATGGTTAAGCAGTGAACAGGGCCCACCAAAACTAATAAGCTCATAATCGAACGTAACAAACCTATACATTTCTATTTCCATTCGTTTTTCAATTCATACCAATGTTATATTATGATTTTACATCAATGAAATGCATTTTGATAATTCGTTAAAAAAGTTTCAGTTTGTGACACAACATGACGTAAATGGATATTAAGACAAATTTATTCTTAGTTATTTACAAAATTCAATAAAGTAAAACAAAAACATGCAAAAAAGTTTTTTTAAGTATTTCAATTTAGAGAAAATATGAGTCAAGTAAGTAAGTGTCCATGTGTTGAAAAGCATACTGCGATGCAATAGAAAATTCGACATAAGCGATAAGGAATTCACAATTGAAATTTTTATACATTTGGCATTTCTGTATAACTACATATTGCAATAAAAATTCAAAAATAAATTCTGTTTTAGCGTTCATCGCATTATAGAAAGAAAATAGTTATCAAGTCAGGTGTCTCGAAATCTATCGTGAAGCACTTACGCTGTTTTTCCAATTGCACAAATAACATAACGTATAAAAACTAGTAAACGCATTCCATAATAACTCAGGGTGCGTAGCCAAATTTTTCAACAAAAAAAAAACACCTTTTAAGTACTCAAATAATATTCTTAAGCACTTAAAAAAATATCATAATTAGGCAGGGTTGGAAAGTTTTTGCAAATTGACGGTTTTAACCGTCACGTCAAAAAAAAAAAAAAAAAAACTTTTGGCATTGTTTTTGACAATTGTCAACATTTTTTAATCATGTAAATCGAATGGCGTTTTCATACGCTACGAACTGACGATGCGCCGAAATAGATTGGGGTTGATTTAATTGTGAAAACGCTGAATAGAACTATGTGAACAGTGTCTTTCTGCATAATTCGTAGCGAAAACCAACAGGGTAAAGGGAAAATCTAATTCTGGAAAAGGGAAAATTAAGTTCTTCTTAAAAACACCCAATGAAAAATGCACCTTTAATGGCTTTTAAAAAACGAAATTAAGCACTTTTTAAAAACGCTACGCACCCTGTAACTAGTAAACATATTCCATAATGTCATCTAGGAAGAAAAAAATAGAAATATATGATTAAATATAAATGTGATCTCGTAAAATAAATTTAAATTTTTCAAGCCAACTTAAATAAAATTTTGCACTTTTAAAATCAGTGATCAAGAATAAATCCGTGAGATTCATCCAGCTTCAATGGTTACAGTTATAGTTTTAGTTCCTCATCAAAATGCTGTCTTCACAATGAAAGAACTGTTTGCGCATGCGCGAATTGATCTTCAGTGGGATCGCATATGCGAATTGCATGCTGCAGTGAGAATGGTTCTTATTAATGCGCTCTGGCTTCAAAAGGAGGAAGAAAATAACACGGCGATTTGTGTGCTGCATCTTACTTTGTTACGTTGTATTATTCGTGCTGAAAATACCAACTCCTTTTTAAGTTTACAATGTAAAGACTAAGTTACGAAGAAAAATGTGAAATGTGTTGCCATCTAAAAATTACGAAATGTTCTTACTGCTTCCGTCAGAGCTGGATGATCGTTTATAACACTATTCTTATATGATACTATATTATACCTTTAAAACCTAGTGGTTATTTTATAACCACTAGATTACTTGGATCATGGCTTTGTTCAATGGTGAATCTTTTTCTCTCCATTGACTTTATTTCTATACATTTGAGTGCGTGATACAGCATTCATACATATTTTCAAAAATTACAACAAGTGTTATTGAAACAGTCGGAATACTTTGGATGCAAGTCCCCCAGCACATACGGACTCACACCTTTTTTTTTCTGTCCGAGGTCAAAAATATGAACCTCGAAAGACGCATTGTTTTTATTATGTGAGATCAACATGATGCATTTGTACTTATAGGCTTATTACAGCAGTTGCATATCACAGTTGAAGTTTGGCTTATTCTGTTGAATTTTCTTTATATTCTGATTGTAAAACTCCTGAAAATAAAATAGAAAGGTCATTTAGGCAATTTTAATATCATATCAGCAAGGCTAAAATGATGCCCCAAAATTTTTTCATTTATAGGGATTTATTTATCTTCTTAAAGTCATTATTAACAGCATTTTTTTTCTCCAGAAATTGCATATTTATTTCGATTATTATTTGATTCATGAATACAAGTTACGATTTATAATTTTAAAATAAAGTTAATAAAAAACATGTTCCGAAAATTTTAAGGGTATTAATTTTCATTTTAAAGTCATTTTGATAATTTATATTATTAGGTCATCATCCTAGCTCTAGTCACTAGGTATATATTTGTTTTTTGTAAAAGATTTAAACCTATTGAGGCAAAAATTCCGCAAGTATTGAACTTAAATTTTTATGAAATCAACAGAATTTATTTTTTTTACAAATTTGACAAGAATTTATTTTTTAATTTATTTAAAAAGTTAAAAAATCGTAAAATTTTTGTAGACTTCTCAAAAAATATGCATTTAAGACAGTTGTTGCGAGATAGATTACCTCTCCTTTGAATCATCATGTCAAAGCATATGTCCATCGTAAATAAAATAAAAAAATGTGTAACTTCCTTAGATTTAAATATGTTGCTTTCCGTTGAAATTAATCCAGTTTCTTTCGTCTGTACACTTTTTGGATTTACTTCATCAGTCGACGTTAAAAATTTGTTACTTTACTTACGTCGCACTAGAGCTGCACACTAGACTATTGGCGACGGTCTGGGAAACATCCATGAGAATGATCCGAAGATATGACTAAGCAATTTTGATCCTCTGCAGGGGAGATGGATCCTTTGCTTTGGTAGCCCGATGACCTGCGAGCGAAGTCGAGCACTTTACGGTAGAATATTTTAACGAGGACAGATACCGCACACCCTTGGTCCTACGCAGGCTGATCAAGGTGGTCACCCATCCACTAACTGACAGCAGTCTGCGATGCTTGGCTTTGGTGTTCTACTGGGAACTGCGTCTCTAAGATCAGTCCACTGAGGGACTTAGAATAACATAGGAAAGCATGCTTATCTCCTTTGGAATGTTAATGAATAAGAAAATTTTTAGAATATTGTATCGTAAGTATTTATAAATATTAGAAGGAACAGCAGTCCTTACAGAACATTTATACAATATAACCTGTACCGAAGAAAAATTAGAATTTAAGAAGTCGAAAAACAACTTAACACTTAGATGGAAGTTAAGTATTTACTTTACATCAAGAGTTGAATGTTTCCGATAAAAAAAAAAAATAAATAAATAAAAAAAAAAAATAAAATAAAAAAATCAGCGAAATGAGATACCTAGCAAAATCCGGGCACTTCATGATGACATGCTTGAATTCTCCGGGAGAGAGCATTCCATCTTTGTCAATGTCTGCTTCATCCATCACTTTGTCGATGACGTCATCGATGTCCTGCTCATCCAAACTATCACTTCCAGTCAGCAAATTTATCAAGTCCTTGAGGTCTCCTCTTGATAAGTAACCATCCCCATCTCCGTCTGAAACATATCACCGATTGTTTTATTTATTCTGCAGGTATTTTGCAAGCTAAATATTCAATGTGATCTGCCTTGATGTATATTTTTTTTTATTACTTGTTGAAACCGAAACTATCACATTATGCAAATTAGATGACGTAATTTGAGGTCTGACCCCTTCAGGATAAATGATGACGCAAATTTCCCTTCATGGATCACGCGGTATCATATATGAGAAAACCCTTTAAGAAACCAGTACCTCATACAGTTTCTCTGAAATAAAAACTCCCCCAGACATTCCTCTGGACCTGTGGCGGTGACTATGGTAACGAGGTATGACTATTTCAAGTAAGGGGTCACTGTCTTGGAATGGTTTCGGCTCTGGTCGGCTAGAGAAAGAGAATCCTTTCCCTCGGTTTATTGAGTTAAGTCCTAGAGTGAAGCTACTCTACCCTAAAATGAGCCATTCTTGTTTCCATAGCACCAGGCGACCTCAGACTTAGTGGAGTGTGGAGTTCTTCTTTAGCCCTGTGAGTTCTTAGCTTAGACAAACTATAATCATGTGGGCGTATTTTAATTTGGAACGTTTTATTTCAATTTTTAAACGACATTAAGTCAAAGAATATAAGTAAGAAAAGACGTCTAGCTTTCATTGACATAATGTAAAATAGTCCCCCAAGGTTAGGTGCCCTGTGTATAAAGGATAAGATAGCATTTAGGGACACAACAGCAAACGTTCTATAAACTGGTTTGCATCCTCCTCCCCTCCTAACCAATACTGGAAATTGGGAAGCGTTAGGGTGGAGAAGAAAAGTTTCCTTTGCCTTTTTTAGCTTGTATTGTTCTGTATTTTTACACCCCGTAGCAGAATCGCAGAGACACGGCGACATTGTCGCAGAACGTTGCAGAGTTATTGCTGAGAGATATTTCCTTTGAAAAGTAAAAAAATTTCCCTTTCTTCTTCAGAAATTCACACGTATTATTTGAACATTTAGAGATAATCACTTTTTGATGCTCTCAATTTTCGCCGATAGTATTGTAAACCGATGTAATGTTTCGATTGTATTTTCGGCAGTTACTGATATTGATTTTCACTTGGTTTTTAAATATCCCTATGTTTCAAACAATATGGAAAATTCGAATCGTGAATTTGAGTATTTACAATTTAAAGCAATAATTCTATCGAATTTTTGGCAGTTATTGCTATTGATTTCTCCAAATTTTTTAATTCCGATATTTTTAATACGATATTATAACACACTAATCTCGAAACGAAACACGCATTTGAGGAGTTCGATTGACGTGCTTTCGCCGTCGATCTTTTTTTCGACAATTACAATGGATTTCATGATTTTTAATCATTTTTTTTTTTTTAATTGTGACGATTATTTACAAAATTCGAAGAAGAAAATAATTGGATAAGATGGCGGTAATTTGAGTGTTTTTCGATTTATTTAGAAAAATTTTGATTTTGGAGAGCTTTATGTGTGTAAGGAGCATAGAATTAAAAAAAATAAGGAGCACCTTGAAAAACTTAGGGTTTTAACTTGTTAAGGCTCAATCTTGACGATTCGAGGGCCTGACATTAAATATGCTAATTAATTAGTGCAGTTTAAGTTACGAAGTCAGAAACAAAAAGGTACTTTCTCAGAAGAAACATAACTTTTCGGTTTCTTGAACCGCAATCTTGAAGGTGGCATTCGCAATCTAGAAAATATGATCGCAAAAGTCAGGAGATCAAGTTGAAAGTTTGGATACTTCTAATATTTATTTCAATCGTAGAGTATACAAATTTCAAAGAATGTAATTTTAAATGGCATAATACAAAATTCGAATGAAATCGGTTGAATTGTTTTCGAGAGATTAAAATTTTGGACACTTTTAATTTTTATTTTCTTTTTTGCGTATTTCACCATATCTCCAGAACTTTGTAAACGAATTGAAATGTTTTTTTTAATATAAAATTGGTTCATTCAAAGATAATTCTATGCAAAAAAATAATAATTTGTAATAATTATTTACTATTTTTTTTTTAAACATTCTTCTTATTAATAATCTAAAAATGTCAATTGTAAGGTATACACATTTCTACATCATTTCAAAGAATGTAACTTTATATGACAAAATACAAAGTTTGAAGGAAATCGGACGAATATTTCCCGAAAGATTAAATTTTTAAAGTTAAGACTTTCTTGAAACTTGATAACACAGAAGCTATTCGACTAATTGCGCTCACATTTTAACCACTTAAAATCCTTGAAATGATCTAAAATTCGACGATCCTGCACTACACTTCCCAAAGTATGAGGCAGTAAACCCACTGTGTGGATAGTTTGTGAGAGAGAATCAATAAGTTACCATAGATACTGAAAGCATATTCTGCCTTCTTTTCGGCTGGAGAATCAGTATTGAATACAGAAGCCATATCCAGGAAATCTTCAAAAGACCAGGTATCATCGTTGGTGGAGGAGAACAGTTCACAAATCCTCTCCTTGAACGGATTGTTCTACAACAAAAATCATTCATTTATATGAAAATATAGTATTTATTGCTTAAATAAGAGACTAAAAGTATTCCGTAAACACCACCCTTAATATGCAGATTGTCCACCAGATTACTGACTGATTTCAAAATTAAAAACCGCGAAAATAAAGGAAGAAGAATGAAATATACGGTATGTTTATTGTAAAAGGTCTGAAAAATCAATACTGAAATTTTGGAATTTAGTTAAAATGGTTGCAGAAATTTGGTGCCAGGCCCGGATTGGTATCTAAAATCGGCCTGGGCATTTTAGACATATCGACCCTCTACTTCACACGAGACTCCTAATGAATCAGCTAGTCTCAAGGTGAAAATAACCTTATATCTAGGTCATTATAAGGTTTCTTTTCTAAGCCTTGTATGCTCAGCAAAAATCCACCTTGTCTTGAAATTTTAATGGACAATGCAATTTGATCCTATCATTAGTGTGACGTCAGCTAAAACGTCATTATGAACCTAAGTGACCATTTTACTTAAGTGACAACACTTTTTTTAAAAAAATTTGTAATCCTTTTAGGATGAAACGTTTAAAAACTAATATTTTTGCCTTATTGAAAAAAGGATTTTAGTACATATGCACATGTCTTATAAGACATGTGCATAACACCAAACATGAATTTGACCAGGGAACTCTTTGGAAAGGCATGAAGAAAATCCTTTATATTCACCTTGCATATTTTCAGCCCCGTCAGTTGAATTACCGATGCACTTTATTATATTTATATTACAAGACTTTAAAACTGAATCCACTAAAGAAAACATATTCTGTCCGGTTGAAGATTTACACTCTATAACAACGAGAAGTCTTTCATATACACGATCGTCTTTCACATATCGTACTATAATTGAGCATCGATCTTTGCATGAAATATCCTGTGTTGGATCCACTTGTAAAGAAAACATATCAGCTGCTTGTACTTCCATACTAATATTCCGTGTTATAAGTTGTCCAATTGATTGAATAATTTTATTTATGGTGGATTTGGAAAGAAACGTTAACAAAGACCCTCTGCCATTACTCTTTTGTGACTCGTGAAGTTTTTTACTGCTCTCAATACACTCTTTCAAATGGTCTTTAAAAGTAATATCGTATTTGCTAAGAAGAACAACAAGTTCCAAAAAGTTTACATGATCTACGGACATGTCTTCCAAAGTATAGGCAGCTTCTAGCCTATCGCCTCTGTAACTTAATCCTCGTTTCCCGATAAATAAAGAGTTTTGGAAAAGAAATAACTTTTACTTAAAATACTTTTTAATATCTCTTACTATTTTCAAGATAATAGATAAGAAAAAATACATATTAAATAGATTTTGACATATTCACTAAATTCGTCATTATGTCTTATACCTTCATTAAAACACATTTGTGCTTTTCTTCCAATGTTTTATAAAAATTGAAGCGATTTTGATAATTTAAGTTAATTATTTTTGGTAAAAATGATAAATTGAAGTAAATAATCATAATTTTTTTTTTTATCTATTATCTTGAGAACAGTAAGAGATATAAAAAAAAATTTCAAGTAAAAGTTACTTTTTTTCGAAAACCCTCTCCAATGATGCTAAATAAGATATAGGTTTCCAATTAAAAAATCCAATTTGTGTTCGGATTCCGGTACTTCCGGAAATTAACAAAATCACTATTGAATTCCTTGGGGTCAATTTAGTTATTAGATTTTTTATTTCAAATTGATTATTTGCTCCATTCTCGAAAAAAATGGGTGGCACGCATGGTCTGAATCACCCTGTATATTAAAAAAATATTATTACTACATATATCATATATATGTTATTTAATATTATTACTATTTGCGCAATATTATTTGAAATTCATGCAATGTATTAATAAAATTTTTTGCGCTGCTGGCTCAGTCCAACCGGCCCACCGGGCATTTGCCCGGTCTGCCTATTGGCCTGTCCGTGCCTGTTTGGTGCTGTAAGCCATCAAAGACCAGATTGATCACTTAGAGCATTAAACCGTGAAAGGAGATTGTCCTACAGGACTTGGAGGTTTTAGATATGAATTCCATTGAGCAACATGTGCTTCTGTTACTGAAATATCAAAGTTTGATTTCAGTTTTTCGGTATGTGTATTGTTTTCAATAACTCTGCACAGCGCCTTCTGTTGGCAATATTTGTAACTAATTTCTAAAATTAGTTACAAATATTGACGTTTGAATAATCCTATATCATCATTTGTTTCCGCGATTTTTAATTTTGAAATCAGTCATTCATTCAATGGATGTATATTTTTAGAATTCTTGCCAAAATTGAAGAAAGAAAGCATCTATAGTAATGCTCTCAAATTAATATTTAAGAGAGTAAAAGCAAAAACTATATTGAAATCCTTCACATCACAGGCGTGGAAGGTGGGATGGAAAACATCAAAACCAGATGGATTGTTAGATGGAAATTAGAGGCCTGAAGAGTTTCTACTCCCCCTTTGTTTCCTCCGGCAATCGAACAAGTTTTGGAGTTTTCAGTCCTTTCTTATTCGGTATGCACCATTACATTTGTTTTTTCTTTGCTTAAATATTAATTCGCGGCCCCTCATGCACGTACTTTTTGTACTTCATTTTTGAAAAGAATTCTAAAAAAATTTATATTTAGAGCATTTATTACGAAAGGCAAAAAGAGGGAAAAACATTTTCACCTTTAACATTTGTTATTATTTATTATTATTATTATTTTACTATTTCAACTATTATTTATATTTATACAACAATTGGACAAAATTAAATTCGCAGAAAAAATTAAAATACGTGCACCTTTTTTAATTACATACTGTTTTAAACTTCTTTCTTTTTAAAAAATAAGATTATTAAATAGTATTGTTTCAATACAACAAAAGAAAGTCTCAAACACATGCAATTATTTTGCAAATGGGTTTAATATTCAAAAAGCTATTTGTAATTTTTCCATTCTACAAAAAAGGGACCGAGTAAAAAGAATTAAAAAGAAGAAAAAAAAGTATTCTAAAAAAATTATCTAAAAGCAGCGGTCGACATCAGGGCTAAAGAGAATAGAAGGGCTAGTTCACTCCGCTCTTAGAGCTGAAGCTACGATTTCCCTCCTCATGACGTCACTGTGTCCACAGATCTCGGAGATGGCAAGCAAAGATATTATGATAACTTTGCATCTTTCTCTCGGTAAAAATAAGTTAGGCTTTTTCTAGTTATTAGCTTCCAAACTTTACGTAATTAACACATTATTTCCATTCATAAACATAGTTCAAAAAAACTTTCTTGGCCATTATATTAAAAAAATACCATTTTAAACTTATAAAAATATTTTACTAGTTGGCGAAAATGACACTATAAATACTTTATTTTAAAAAAGTTCAGTTTTAACTTTAATTATTAAGAAAAATGAAAGCATATATCGACACTTTTTCATCTACATATTCTTTTATAACAATAAGTTTAGTTAAATTTAGAATACCTGATTTTAAAATATGCCGTTTATAGCAATTTGTTCATTCTTAATCATTAGGAAACATCAACCTTAAACGCTAATTACTGAAACAAAATAATTTAGGTTCATAATAACATTAGAAATTTTACATTTGTTTATAGATATTTAAATTTAAGATGATATAATTTATAGATATTTAAATTTAAGAGAATATAATTTTTAAAAAAATCATAAATATTTAGAATAACTACATTAAAAAGTATGTTATGAAATTAGGAGAATTTCAACTATACACTATATATTTAATTTATACTTTTTACTCACGTTTTAATTTTCATGGACTTCATTCATTTTTTCATTTTTTTCACCTGCCTTTCTTTTTGAAGTAACGAGGCGGTTTCTATTTAGATAACGAATTTTTATAAAAGTTCTTAACGATAGAAAAAACGTATTGCTGTTTTATATTAACTATGTCATTTCGGAATCCATTCTTTACATAGTTGTTCCTTTACTTTAGGGAACACTCGGAAATTTATATTTTTTCCATTTGTTTTACTATCAGCATTTTTGCAAGTTGCAATCGCGCAAACTGGCATTTCGTTAATAGTTTTAAATTTTTGTAAATTCACTGCAAAAACTGAGGAAAGTCATTATAGAAAATAACAAATGTCTTAGATTATGTTACAAAAAGAAATGCTCCAATATTAGTTAGAGCTAGTAAGGCCGAACGCTCTGTTCTTGACGTAAAAGTTCGAGCTTTTCGCCAAAGTGACGTCACTTGAGAAAATCGGAGGATTGGCGCGGCGAGAGTCTTTTCAAAGGAGTGAACCAGCCCTTCTTTTTCTCTTTAGCCCTGGGACGACATAGCAAAGCATGCGCACTGTTTACTATTACTCTTGATGAACACAGTTTAAAACTAGGATGACGTCCAAATGAAGTGCGCACGCCATCAATCCCAACACAACACCCATCTTGCCAATATGGGTAATAAAATCACTGACTATGGATATTCAAAATATATAGTCACTTTTAAAGTATAACTAAGAGTTAGGAACAGTAAGTGAAAATGTGTTCGCATAGAAATAAAGAGTATCAAAAAACGAATTTTACGCCATAAAATTTTGCTGACGGGGAAAAAAAGACAACGGCACAGCTGACAGTACAGAGTTAGTAAAAAGGATGCACAAGGTGAAAGAAAAATGCGTTTTCATGGTTGAGCAATATTGAGTGATTTCTTGGTCGTCATTTCAAGTTTAGTTAATTAGAATCGGCCGATCAGACATGCCTAAGAACCTTCATCTTTTTTTCTTTTTTTTCAATTTTCAAATTTATGCTAATTAAACCCATAACCAAGCACGCTTTAACAGAGGAAATTATGAATCAACAAAATTCATCTACATTTACATAAAATGATCATTGAAAATTTCTATAAAAAAGTGCATGTACGCCAGCAAAATGGTGAACGCCGTTTAGCTAGTATGCTATTCCAAATGTTCCCGTTCTAGTTTGGCCTACCCATCCCTTTTATAATGAAAAAGCTCCGTCAAAAATATGTACTACGTTTATGAATATTGCCGGCTAGGTGGCCGAGCGGTTAGCGTGCCCGACTGCTAAGCCAATGGTTGTGAGTTCGAATCTCGCAATGATGTTTCTCTGTTTGTGTTGTCCTGTGATTTGTGAATATGGTACCCCACCCTACGAACGGGTTTCTTATATGGCTTATATTGCTTGCCTCAGTGACTTAGGTTCACAGGTGCCCACAGAGTACCGCTAAAGAACAACACTTTCTTTTGTGGCAAAGAAGGGTTCAGTGACTGCCGTTCGAAAAATATTGCACATAAAATTTTAATATACATCGATGCCCTCAGTTTTTTTTTTTAAACTTGCAAACAAATTGTTTTGGAGAAATAAATATTTCAATGACTGAAAAAAGTACTAGTATGGCAAACCAGTGTGTTATTAGTCTATTTACGTACGTTACATACAGAATGGTCTGAACCTTTAAATAATTATCAGAAATTTATAACATTTTTTTAATGATATGCTATGAAAAAAATATATTTAACGGGTTTTTTTTTCTTCTGGACATTAGCGACAACTTTGAGTGTTGGAATAGAGAGATTAAAACAAAATATTGAATAAATTATATTCTTTTGACTCAACCAAATGCCTTTATCATTTCAATTTTCATAGCTTTCAAATTAATGGTATAAATAATTTGAATGATTTACGTAAAGCACTTTGCTAAGTTAAATTTTTTGTTTTCATCTTTCTTTTTTCATTTGAAGGAAATAAATCTGATTTTTTTTAACCTTACAAATTAATACGATTGAGGAAGATATTTATTAGCTTCCTTTTTATTACTTTTCATTTAAACTGATAGTCAACTTTAAACAGCAATAAAAATAATAAATGGCTTTTAAATTTACTACAAATCCTGAGACAGAAGAACGATTGAAAAGGGGTAGAAGAATAAAAGGTACGTACCTGGAACTCTGGCATTCTTTTTATAAGATCCACTGGTATCCTTGCATTCTTATCTTTGTTCAATATCCGTGGCTGTAGATTTTTAAACCTTTTAAATGCACTGAAATAAAAATAAAAAACAAAATAAAACATTGTAATATTTTTGCAATATGTTAAAAAAGATGCTTTATATTAATTTTAAAAATATCAACGAGGAAAAAAAATTTACAAATATAAACATATTTTTCCTCTGTAAAATATATCTAATAAATCAGGCAAACTTCATTGTATATGTTAACGGCAAAGTATGAAACGCCGGCATTCTATAGGAAGCCTAGGCATTGTATATAATGCCGGATGTTTTTAGGCAAGGTATGAAATATGAGAAGTATTACATACTTTCCCTTGGCATTGTATATAATACCTAGGCATTCTATAGAATGACAAATGCTATTTAGGCAAAATATGAAAAAAAACGTCCTGATGAGGTTATTATGTAAATGGTGAGCATTTCTCAAAAATAAAAATGTAATTCTGAAAAATAATGAGAGTGCCATTAATTTTTTTTTTTTTTTTTTTTAAATGCGTAAAGAAAAATTCAAGTTTTACAAAAGCATAATTTATGCCTTTTTTATTAAAGGAAACAAAATTTTCATATAAAAAATAAGAAATTAACCTACTTGTTGCAACATGGCAGGCTTGAATGACATTTTGACGAATCGGAGATGTATTTTATGCTTTGCCGGTTTCTCATTTAGCATTCTATAGAATGCATAGCAAATGTGTGAAATATAAATCGTTTCATAGATTGCCGGCTAGTTTTAGGCATTATATACAATGCATAGGCATTCTATAGAATGCCGGATTTCAAACTTTGCCGATAACATGCCGATCTAGTACAATCATTCCCAGCAACCTGTTTTTATCTAGGACGGTCATGAAAGTTGAGGTTCCACAATTTCGTAACCAAATGACTGATAATGATTCAGACAAACTAGTACAGATCGATCTAAAGCCGAGTGAACTTCAAACCGCCATCAGGGATTGAACTATTGTCGTTAACACAGAGAGCTCATTGCCTTAACTATGGTGGTGGATCTTAGTTACTATAATGTATAACTTTCTCTATTTCGAGTGCAGTTTTCTTTAAGGTAAGGACAGTTTTGTTTTGTACACTAATAGGTGACACGAGCGTAGCAACGAGTGATTACGTCGTGTCCTCGCATTCCTTGGGAGCAACAGTGCTCAGTACAGATGTGTAGGTCCATCCTTGTACGGTCAGTTCTGTGCCTTTAAAATGTTCCAGTTTAACAAATCGCTCGCAGCATACTGTTTGTCTAAGATAGGTACTCTGACCACCACCAAGTTTGCGGAAGTCTGGTGCTATGGAAACAAGAGGGCATTTTAGAGAGGGTAGCTTCAATGAAGAGGTCTCCTTTTCTCTCGTCGAAACCAGTCCTAAAGAGGGACCCCGTACCCCTACTTGAAATAATCATACCTCGTTACCATAGTCACCGCTCCAGCTCCAGACGAATGTCTGGCAGAGTACCTATCTTAGACAAACAGTATGAGGCACGGTCAGTGATGCGTTTTTAGTCGGTAAAAAACCTGTCTGCTGCATACACTCACTGGTAGATTTGTGAAGTTTACGAAGCATACTACTGGCGTGCTGACAGGAAATTTTGCTACTCCACGACGGCGACTCTCCACAGCTCAGATTGGACTCTTTTGGCTGAGAAGTTTCGGACTACTCCTCAATACAGCCCAGACCTTGCGCTAAGTGATTTTCATCTTTTCCGAAGATTCAAACATCATTTTGGCGACATCCATTAAAACGATGACGTTGACGTGAAAACGGTCGTGACCATTTGGTTATTGGAGCAGGCGGCAACTTATTATGAAGAGGGTATTCTAAATATAATTGTAAAGTATGATAAGTGCTCAAGCAAACTTGGCAACTATTTAGAAAAAAAAAAAAAAAAAAAATGAGATAAACGCATGTAATCAAAAAAGAAATTTACTTGAGGAAAATTTTCAAACGGCAATTACTTAAAAAACAGCCCTTGTATTTTGTGACAGACCTTTTTAAAGTAACACGTCATTTTTAAAATAGATATGATTCTATATCAGATACAAAATAACAGTTACAGAAAATACTGGTCATTTTTATTTTTAACCATTGGTTTTATTGATTAAATATGCTCAAAAGTTAATAAGTTTTGCGTCGAATCGATACGATAAATCTTTTTTAACAACATTTTTATTACATATCTTATTTTGCATTACATACATATTTTATCAGATTCGATTACGCTACTGAAAAATCCATACCAGTAGCAGGAAAAAGTTTGATAAACCATATTCCTTTAGATAATGCCTGGATTTAATTTTTCTCTATTTGAAAGGATAGTTGTTAATACACTTTTGCTTAACTTGCAAAAGTTGTTACTTATTTAAGAAAATACATGGATTTATTTCTTGTTCTATTTGAAGTAGTAGTAGCTCAATTAAGATAATTGCACACAATTATTTTGTAATTACTCATAATTTATTCGTTCTATTTAGTCAATGCACATATTTAATTATTACTTAAATTCAAGAAAACACAGATAATAAATTTTTTTGCTGAAGTTGAAGTGGTTGTTGTTTAGTTAAAGTAATTCATACATTTATCTGTTGTAAATTTAAATAAATGATGATCAAACAATAAGATCTGAAACTGAAATAAAAAAAATAAAAAAACTTACTATTGTATTTCACTCTCCGTCAGATATGTTAATTCCTAAAACAGAAAAAAAGGAAGGATAAATTATTTTTCATAAGCATTGTTTAAAAGAACGAGCATTCAAATGTTTCCTAACAATGGCATGAAAGAAAGAGTATGATTTAAGCCATTAGAAGAAGTAACACTTCATTAAATTAAAAAAATAAAAAAAATGGCAAGAGGGTTATCTAAAATTTAATAACAATACTTATGCTCTAAAGCTCATAAAATTATTTTAAAGTTAACTATGAAAAAAAGACTTTTTTAAATCATGTCATATAAACAACACTGACAAGCAAAGGAAAGACACTGTCATGGACCCCGGTTGAACGTGTTGACTGAGAAACTAAAAGTGTTTTTAAGACATTCGAAGTAAAAAAAAAGAGAATGCTTACTTTATAATATTGCAATTCAGATTTTGTCAACTGGCTTTTACTGTTACCCATTCCATAAAAATTCTAAAAAACCTGAAAGAAATTAAAATTATAAATAAGAAAATAATAAATTTAATTTGGATTATTAGCATGCGATTCTATACAAATAGTGCTTACGAATTCATTGCATGTTCTGTTCATTCATATTGTATGTTGATAAGCAAGAATTCTCGCAAACTTTTCAGAATCAGGGGTTTATCCAGACATTTTATGAAAGGTCAAGTTTTTGTAAAATTGTGAAAAAACTATTCATAGTTTGTGAATATAAAATATGCGTCAAGTCACCTGCTTTCAACAAGGGTTCTGCTTTTAGGAATTTGGGCAAATAGGGTCCTGTTATTGCAAAATTTGTAAATAGATACAAGATTCTGCTCAACAATTGCTGCTACTAAATTAGAGATGCAACATACAAATATTTGGTATTTAGCCTATACTGCTCAACACAGAATATTCATTTCAGACGAATAATGGAAACAAAATCGCTCACATTTTTATTAATTTCAGTTGACATATTTTAAATGACACAACTTAGTAGTGTATCACTTTTAATGTGTTACGCATTAAGTAAACTTAAAATATTATAAATTTAAGAATTGTTTATTTAAAAAATTGCCAGAAATTAATTTTTATTTTCATAATATTCTTTGAATTAATTTTAAGAATAAATATAAATTGATCAATTATTTATTTACAAAAAAAATATGATTCAATATTAATAAGAATGCGTACACGATGTCAATGTAGAACTATTTTTTTAGAATACTACATTTGGAATTTAAACTTAGGAAAACTTAGTTTGTCTCGAACCGTCTCCCCCCCCCCCACCGGTGGGGGAGACGGTACGACACAAGAGAGTTACAACCGACCCAATTTTGGGTTTACGACTACCAATGTTCAACTACCTCTGGTAGATATCATACCTCTGGGGGTAATGATCCAGGAGTTTCCTTGTCTTCTGGATTGTGTCTAAAATTACAAGGCTACGGAGTTGAACATTGGTAGTCGTAAACCCAAAATTGGGTCATCTGTTCAACGACGATTATTATAATATTAATATGATATTATTAGTCAATGAGTGGATTACAACCCCAGGTAACCTTTAAGAAGACAGATGGCATTGGTGGGGGGAGTTTTTAACGTAGACAAACTATAGAACGGCCTTGGCTTGCTCTGGACTATCAATCACTTTGTCCTCCATATTTATAGAGGGTCAAAAATTGAAATCCGTCGGAAAAGGAAAGGTATATTATTCAGAGCAAATACGTTTCTGTGTCTGTTTTCTGAACTTAAATACGTCGGCATAAATTAATTAGCATATTTACAATCAATCTCACGAACCATTGGGATGGCAGTGAGAAAATATTAAAACGAAAAAAAGATAAAGCTGTTTTATTTTCGGTTTTGCTCATTGTACGCTTTAAAATGAGGCACGTAAAACGTTCAGAAATAAAGCAAAATTTTGGTCTTAATCTATTTACCTAAGCTTTCGAAAGCCGCTTTATTAAATCGAAATACATTTTAAGATATAAAAATATAGCCATTAAGATAAAACTTTCAATATATTTTAAGAGTGTTGAATCAACAATCATTTTGAATCAACGCATTTGAATGAAATTGCTACGGATTTTCTTTTTTATGTTATGTACTTTAAGTGATAATCACAAGACAAAGGAATAGCGACACATTTTGTTGTTATTGCCACGCGAAACAGGTGTACATGAGTTGTTGTTTATGGAAGAGAAATAAGACAACTTTTTAAGAAAATAAAATTAGTTAATAGTAGTTTTAGTAAGATATAGAATTCTTTTAGTATACATCCAATGCAGGGCCGCCAACTTTCTACGCTTTTTGTAAAAATTTATTCTAGTGGTAGTTAAATTAATGTCTAAATGCATTTTTTTTTCCATTCATTTAAACTTACTTTTCACACCACTACATATAAGTGATTTAAAAGTTCATAAGCAACGTCATTTGTTCCAGCTATTTCATGGTGCGACTTTTAAACTATTTTATTTTATATAACAGTCATTAAATAGCCGACCCAGTTTTTTGGGTTTACGACAACTAATGTTCAACTCCGTAGCCTTGTAATTTTGAAGCCATTCCAGAAGACAATGGAAAGCCTGGATCAAGTATTGGGAGAAGTTTGCTACTTGGAGGACTTTTTTATGGAACTAATCCACATTTGAGTCACGTTCAAGTGGAGAGGAAAACCACGAAAACCTCCCAGGGTTAGACCGATGGAAAGTGTCAGCACTGTGGTCCTGTGCAAGCCGGATGCTGATTCGTATCGACCAGCCATCGCCGGGATTCGAACCCGGTTCATCTCATTGGAAGGCGAACGCTCTATCTCCTGACGCCATCACGACTTGCTTTTAAACTATTGGCAAAATTATCAAAAATTCTGAAAGCTTTGGGTTTTAAACGTCTACTACTCTATAAAATATTTTTCAAAAAGCGTAATAGTTGGCAGGAATGCCAACGTAGCCTGATTTTTCAAAAGAATTTCAGCTAAAAATGTTATCGCAAAAACACTTTTTTCGAAAAAGGAATAAGTTTCCTTCTAATAACCAAATTGAAAGTGACCAGAAATTATTTTTAACACCATTCTTGTAAGCATAAATCACAATACCCATGCACAAAATTTTATTCCGATCATTCAAACGGTACGTTCTCTAGAAGGTCATGTCTGCGAAGTTATAGTCTTAAGTTCATAATCATCGTGTATATAAAAAGCAAACGAGAGAGAGAGAGGGTCATTAACCTATGAAAGACAATCTATCAGAAGAATTGACGGGTAATAGTCCTACAGTATTATGTCATGATGTCAGCAGATTACGAGGAAACGAGTGATATCATAAATTTTCCCTCACATTGTCAAAGTTATAACAAATAAGAGAGAAAAACAATTACCCAGCGACATATGAAGGAAAAAGAGTTTTGTTTTGCTCGTGTCTGTGCCATAAATAAATATTTATTTATTTTATTTCAGGATAAGAATAATTACTTAGCAGAGAATATAGTTAAAATAGTTGAATCTCGAATACAAATTGAATGTCAGTTTATGAACAGAACGAAGCATTTCGTAATTATATTTAGTTTTCATAACATTTTTCGTTTATAAACAAGCGATGAAATATTTAATATTCTCATTAAATTATACTTTCACTACAATAACTTATTTTGCTAAGTTTTCGATTTAGTTTGATGTGTGTGTTTAAGAATATGAAAATAACTTTTTTTTAAAGGGCATAGGATTTGATTTCGTTTTCCAAACTTGTCTTTTTTTAAAAAATAAATAAATAATTGAACTGATTTATCCGAATAAATTTGTAATGTGATGTTTTTAATCTAAACAATTCTTGTTTTTCAATATAAAATAAAGGTAATGGAAGGTTTTCACTTACCTTTTATTATGGACTGCCTTTTTTAAATGTGAATAAACATTTATTGTTTCTAAACTACAAGGTGATAAAAATGATGAATATATATAAAATGAAATGATTTATGTTATTTAAAATGGTGATGAAAGATAGTGAAAGTTAATTACCGCAAGCCGCATCTTGAGATCCATTTTAACAATTAACTTTCAAGTTTTAGAAAACTAAAGTTATTATTTTCCTCCCTGCTCGCAGCGCCATCTGGAGACATTTTTTAACCATGAAGGCTTAAAACATGATGATTCATAATTCCATTTGCCTACATTACTTAGTACATTTTTTTTAAAATTAGTATTTTTTTTTTGGTTGAAAAGATATTAAAAGTTAACAGTTCTTTTGACAAGGTTGTCACGTCTCCTATTAATTTATAATAGCGGTATTAAATTGACGCTGGACGAATGTTTAAAAGCCACTCTATCTTTTAGTGTTCTGAATGCGAAGAGATGCCTGAAAAGTTTCTATCTGCAGTATACACAGCCACCCCGACAGAGAAGCATCTTAATAATTAAGCTTATAATGTTTAAATATGTAAGAAAAAGGACAAAATTTCTCTTTAAATTTGGGTCGAGCATTAAAAATGCGCATTTCGAACTGTGTCCAGAATAAAAAGTTCTCCGACACTGTTTTTTCATCAAAAAAATAAAAACGCAAAGATAGCAAATGTGATAGTGTGGAGAGATTTACGGAATTTTCACATTCAATTTAAAACTTGCGGACAAAAGTATAAACAAGAGTCGTGGTAGCTTAGGGGATAGAGTGTTCACTTTAAAATGAGGTGAACCGGGTTCGAATCCCAGCGATAGCTGCTCTATACGAATTCCACATGCTGCTTGCACCGACCACAGTTCTGACGTGAACTATCCTCAGTGGTGGACGGATCATGGGTTAGAGTCTCCTTGCCGTCAGGCTAACCGTGGGAGGTTCTCGTGGTTAACAGGGTGCGTAGCCAAATTATTGAACAAAAAATAAGCACTTTTCAAGCACTCAAAAAATATTTTTAAGCACTTAAAAAAATTTCATAATTAGGCAGGATAGGAAAGTTTTTGACAATTGACGGTTTTATATTGTTTTAACCGACATGTCAAAAAAAATCTTTTGGCCTTGTTTTTGATAATTGTCAAAAATCATGAAATTTTGAATCATGTAAAACGAATTTCATACGCTACGAACTGACAAAACGCCGAAATAGATTGGGATTGAATTAATAGTGAAAACGTTGAATAGAACAATGTGAACTGTGTCTTTTTGCATAATTCGTATCGAAAATCAACATGGTAAAGGAAAAATCTCATTTAGAAAAAGGGAAATTAAGCACTTTTTAAAAACACCCATTGAAAAAAGCACCTTTAGGCACTTTTTAAAAACGCTAAGAATTAAGCATAATTAAGCATTTTAAGCATAAGAAATTAAACCATATTTTCGGAATCACTTCCGTCTTTCTTCCTGTGTCCTGGTGATCTCTGATCTCGGTCTTTCATTATTTCAATTGAGTGTTTGAAAAAAATTAAATAAAGCTCAAAATGACCTTTGATTAAAATTATTGTTTCAAACAATTGACGTAGTTGAAAATGCACCTTCTCAATTTTGGACCAATATTTTGACTCTACCAAGGTCTTTTGACTCTTAACTTCTATACAACGCTTGTAAAAAAGGACAGTTCGAAATCAGTAATAAAATTATCTTTTTTTTAAACGCAACCAATAATCATTTCCTTCCTAATTACTTCATCTTTAAATATATAAAGTTATATCAGTTGTTTGAGAAAGGGAATTACACGATATGCCCCTTTTTCTTAATGCGCTTTTAAGCTTTATTCATTTTTTCCCCAAACGTATATCCATTTTCGTATTACGCGTTTTGAGCTAAGTATTTTTTTTTCAAACGTGCATATTTCCATTTTCTTAAACAAGCACATTAGGCTATGTCCGCCTTTTTAATTACGCATATCAAGTTATGTCCTTATTAAACACGCATATCAAATTATGTCCATCTTCTTCGACTTGCATATCAAGTTATGTCTATTTTAATGAATAAGTATATCAAATTATGTCTATTTTATTGACACTAGATTGCCCAGGAAGGTCATTCTGACTGTTTTTTAGTTTCAATTTTAAAAACAATGATGTATATAATGACACAATATCTTAAAATTTTGTGACTTTTTGTACAACATATAATTATTTTTATTGTTAATATTTACTAATAACTCGTTATATAACTGTAAATAATATAAAAAAATATTAAAAATTAATTTTAAACAAATTTCTTTACACATAATTCTTTCACAATACAGTCATTTTGACTACTTTTGGGCAATATAGGTATATACTAAGTTTCAGTCTTTCTAGTGTTAAAAACGCATATCAAGTTATGTCTATTTTATTAAACGCGCATATCAAGTTATGTCCATCTTATTAAACAAGCATAGAAACTATGCGCATTTTGAGCAACGACCAAAATAAAAAAAAAAAGTAGTCAACGATTTATATACTTGTAAGATTCAAAAACAATGTAAACAAATGTTGCATGCTCATATTTTTATCTCTTCCTAAAGAGGCTTAGTAGGTATTTGTTCACCGATTGACAAGATGAGCATATCTAATCGGACCTTATCAATTCGTACTTTTCAATTTTATATTGATTTTGCAATTTAAATACGGAGACAATAACACGGATGTAATATTAAGCAACCAATGAACTCTTTGCTGATTCTGTACTGCTGTGAAGCAGTTTCATTTCTAAATGCATAGAGACAAAATTATGAAAAAAATATTTCAGTAATAGTGATTGTAGAGGTTGATAACATAGCAGCCGGATACGGTTAAATAAGACTAAGCACGCGGAGTATTTTATTTTACCAATTTTCTGGGTTTATGACTATTAATGCTCAACTCCGTAGCTTTTTAATTTTGAACCCGATCCAGGAGACAAAGGAACTAATGAATCACGTACTGGGGAGAAATTTGCCTTCGTGGAGGACTTTTTGAGGGAACTAATTTGCGTTACATGGAGAGGAAAACCTTCCACGGATAGCCTGAAGTCCAGGGAAATCTAACCCATTATCCGTCTACCACTGAGGTCATTTTAAGTCAGCATTGTGGTCCATACAAGCTGGATGCGGAATTCGTATCGACCAGCTATCGCTGAGATTTGAATCAGGTTTACCTCATTGGAAGGCGAAAGCTTTATCCGCTGAGCCATCACGGTTCAAGCTGTGGGTATAGGGGGAAAAAACATTCGATTTAAACGGTATTAGAATGTTTATATCACAAATAAAAGCGGTAAAGAGTAGTAGTATATTTAGGTCACACTAGAGGTTCACAAGGCTATTGGCGTCGCACTATGTCTATTGGCGACGCTGTGGTAAATATCCCCGAGGATGTTCCAAAAACTTGCCATCACAATTTTGATCCTCTGCAGAGGAGATGGCTTCACCGTTGGTAGTCTAGTATTTTAACGAGTACTATGGTTCAACGAGATCCAATACCGCGCACCCTCGCTCCCTTTGCTGGCTAATCACTCACCCGCTTACTAATCACCAACAGTAATGCTGAACTTCGGTGATCTACCGGGAACCGTGTCTTACCGTCAGCCCATCATGGGAAGAGAAAAACAACAAAAGAAAGTTCACAACGGCTTTTCCGGGGTCGTGGTTTATGTATTAATCAAAGGAAAAAGGAAAATTTCAAAATAAAGTCATATTTTTTCAAGAACTATTCGGCCGATTTATTTAATTTCAAATTTTCATTACTTGGAATAGTTATTTGAAATACAATAACTTACAATAATGGAAGAGGTACTTTCAGTTTTTGTTATACATTTTTTTTTTTTTTTTGAATTTCTCAAGAAATGCTTAGAGGACTTTTTTTGAAAATTTAGAAGTATTAGTTCTTGCACTTTTTCATACTTTGCAATTAAGTTTAAAGGTTTGAGAGAACGACAATTATTTACGAAAGAAAAGAAGTATTTTTTGGACACCCTATGTTAGAAAATCAAGCAATAAGCTTGCAACTTGTATCATTTACTTTGGTTGTTACTTGCAACAACTGCATAAAATTTCGTATTTATAGAGATATGAAGATTTCTATTCAAAAAAACTTCCTTTTTTTTTGTTATATTATTTTGCTATAACTTTAAAAATATTCAGTAAAATTAACAAAATCTTTTGGACAACTCAAAATTAGTTACAAAATTGTTTTACAATTTAAAAAATGTTTTTGAAAATGTGCAAGATATGAGTATTTCAAGTAGTTCTTTTGTACTACGCATGCGTGGGAAAATAAAAAATTATTTTTTCATAATTTTAGAGTGAATCATATTTGGCAACTAATAGAAAATATTTGGTTAAAATATCTTAAGAGCGTAAAAGGCTTCAAGCAATTTTCTAAGTAGTTTTTTTTTTTTTTAACCCCATTGGCAAAATGGGTCTTATTTTGGGTTTTATGGCGTGCGCACTTTATTTGGACGTCACACTTTTCAACTGTGTTCAAGAGTAATAGTAAACAGTGCGCATGCGTCGTCGTTGCATGCTTTGCTGTGGCGACAGCTGTTTGATAATTTTTTTAGAATTCATTTTTTTTCCCCCAGCAGTCATTCTTAATGTATTTACATAATGATAAGTTAAAGTATTTTTATATTATTTTTATTATTAACTTATAATTACTGTCTTGACGGTGATTTTAATATAAATAAGATTTTTCCCCAAATTACCATACAATAACCGGACAGCAAGAACAAAATTAAATATGTGGAAAACTCTTACAGTTTTGAGTTCTCTTTTAAAAAATACAAAAAACTACTTAGAAAATTGCTTGAAAACTTTTACCTTTTCAAGATATTTGAATAAAAAATTTTCCATTAGTTGTCAAATATGATTTACTGTAAGATTATGAAGAAAGAATTCAATTTTTTTCCGCGCATGCGCAGTACAAAAGAACTACTTTAAATACTCATATTTTTCGCTTTTTTTTTAAAAAATTTTAAAACAATAAATCCGTAACTAATTTTAAACTGTTACAATTTTTGTTGTTGTTGAATTTACTGAATATTTTTAAAGTTATAGCAAAATAACACAAGGAAAAAAAATTAGCTCGTAAAACTGTTAATGTTGCCATAAATATTTAAACTAATTTACAAAATTTTATGCAGTTACTGAAAATAACAACCAGGAGTGCAAGTTACAAGCTTATTGCTTGATTTTTTTTTTATAGGTTTTTCAAAAATGCTTGGGTTTTTTTTCGTCATTCATTGTCGGTCCCTCAAATCTTCGAAAACTTTAAACTTTATTGCAAAGCACGAAAATTTGGAAGAATTAGATACTTCGAAATTTACAAGGTAGTGGTAAGCATTTCTTTAAATATTTTTTAAAAAAATGTATATCAAAAATTTATAGTGTCTCTTCCATTATTGTAGGATAGAACTGCAATAAATTGTTTACGTGGTTCGAAAATTTTTCGAACATTCTTAATTTAAGTAATTTATTTTTGTATTTAATTATACTTTGGATAAACTAGTTTTATAATGATATGAAATAGATATAGCGAAGCACTCAAATAATAAAATTTACTTTTGAGGTACTCAAAATTTTGACTGTCTTCCTTACTGTAAACTTTTGGAACCCTATGTTCCAGATTGGGATTATCCCTGTGGCAGAATTTTTTCCGGCTTTCTGTGACATAATCACTAATATCTTCAATTCACTAATATTATCAATAACACTAATATATTTCTACAAGGTACTTTCAATAATAACACAGATGTATATTACTAATTTAAGGCAACAAAAACGCTGTGTTCACAAAAAAAAAAAAAAAAAAAAAAAATATTCTTTTAATTGAATATGTAATATTATTTCATTCTAATACCATTGGCGATATTTTCGCATTTTATGGGGGGGGGGGACGCATTTATTATTTCCTATATCACATTTTTCAAATCATCACCACATTAAAAAATAATTAAATATCATGAAATCTATATAGTAGTTACCGAAAAACAGATCGACGACGAAATCACGCGAATCGGACTCTTCAGAAAGGGGTCACTCAAATGCTATGTTTCGTTTCAAGATTTGATTGTTGTAATAAATAATATAGTATAACAAAACTTTTTTTTTTTTTTTTTAACAATAAGTGGTAATCAAAGCAATAACTGCCAAAAAAAAATTTATAGAATTATTACCTTAAAATGTAAATAATTAAATGTGCAATTCGAATTTCCCATATCGCCTGCATATCGCGATATCCAAAAGCCACGTGAAAACCAATGTCTATGAGTGTAGAAAATACTATCAAAATGGATTTACGATATCGGCATAAATATCAAAAATGGATTTGCGAGCTCTTCAAAAGAGGACTATTTTAAATGAGAGATTTAAATTTTACGTGTAAATTTCTACAGGAAAGCAAACCAAATTTTTTTACTTCCCAGAAGAAAAATCTTTCTGTAAGAACTCAGTAAAGATCTGCGATAATGTCGCCATGTCGCTGCGATTCAGCGACGGAGGGGGGGGGGGGGCTGTAAATATTTCAATCCCAATTTTAGATAATTGGTTCACTTTTTTTTGGCAAACTGCATACTCTGCTAATGCGAAGTCGGAGGAAGGCGAGGGAGAATGAAGGGAGTCATCCCTTTAATTGTAAATAAATATAATAATTTTAAATATAATTGTAAAATAAATATAATTGCAAATTTTTTCTATCTTTTTTGTACCCTTTATTGCATATTATCATATATAACCCAGCATTCGATTTCTAAGAGATCTTTTCTCTGATGTTAGTTCTTGCTATAAGCCCTCCCCCTTTTCCTCTCCCTAAATTCCTTCAATTCCGATAAAAGAAAAGATAACCCCAGTGGTTAGATACTCCATAAATACTGTATCGGTCAGTAGGCCACAACGAGTCATTTTTTGTTTTCGATTTTAATCAAAAATAGTCATATGTTCAGGAAAAGTTTCAAATTTGCATTAAAAATTTTTTTTTTTTTTTTTTTTTAAATCTTACAATATTAAATACGCCTGTAAATTTATCTTAATATTTTCAATAGGTTTCAACAGTGATAAAGAAATGTTTAAAATTTGAAGTCATTAATGATGAAATGTTTAAAATACTTTGGTTTTAAGAAAAACTAAAAATACACAAGAATTAAACTTAAGAAATATTTACTCCGGATTCTGGGTAATTCAGTATATTTTGTATTTATTTCATTGTAAGATTGTGCATAAGTTTGTCAGATTATAAAACTCAAAAAGGTTTTTTTTTTGTCAATTCTTTTTTACGAAAGTATAGTTTATAGTACATATAGTTTTAAATTATAATTTCACAAAAATGCAATTAACTATTAATATAACATTTAAAAATCTACAATATTAAAAGCTGTAATTCGTTTATTTTTAATATTTTTACTGAGTTATGAAAATAAATTGCTCGAAATTTAAAGTCCAAAATATTGTAGTGTTCAGAACTATAAAGACGAAATGTTCAAAATCGCACATTTCTAAGTTTTCTATGTACGGAGTAACATTAATTAAAAAGTATATATTTACACTTGATTCTGGTTAATTTTTTCTGTTATGCAATACGTTTAAGTCATTAATGATGAAATGTTTAAAATACTTCGGTTTTAAGATAAACTAAAAATACAAAAGTTAATAATTCACATTGTGAGATCATAATTTATTTTTATCTGTTTAAATAACTCAAAAGGTTCCTTTTTTTGAAAACAATTTCGTAGTACTTAATAAAATTAATTAAATAATTTTTCGAAGATGGAAAAAGAAAGTGACTTTTTTTACTAAAGTTTCGTTAAAATATTACATACTTTTAAACAAAATAGTTAAATTATAATAATTTCACAAACATGAAAATTAACTATTAATGAGATATTTAAAAATCTACAATAAAAGCTATAATTCATTTATTTTAAATATTTTTACTGAGTTGTGGAAATATATTGTTCGAAATTTAAAGTCCTAAATATTGAAGTGTTCAGAATACCGAGTTATAAAGATGAAATGTTCAAAATCACACAGTACGGAGTAACATTAAATAATTAAAAAGTTTAAAGTTACACCGGATTTTGGTTGATTCTGTCTTATGTAAGAGTCGCATAGTGAGATTATAATTTTTTTTTATCTGATTTAATAACTCAAAGGTTCCTTTTTTTTAAAAAAACAATTTCGTAATACTTAAATAAATTAAATAATTTCTTAAAGATAGAAAAGAAAGTGACTTATAACGAGTTAAAGTATAGTTATAGTATAAATACTTGTAAACAAAATAGTTAAATTATAATAATTTCACAAAAATGCAAATTAACGTTTAATAGGAGGTTTAAAAATCTACAATAAAAGCTGTAATTCATTTATTTTAAATATTTTTGATACTTTTACTGAGTTATGAGAATAAATTGTTCGAAATGTAAAGTCCTAAAAATTGTAGTGTTCAGAATACAGAGTTATGAAGACGATTATGTTCAAAAACGCACGTTTCTAAGTACGGAGTAACAGAAATTAAAAAGTATATATTTACACTGGATTCTGGTTGATTTTGTCCATTATGTAAAATTAACTGTTATAAGTAAAAAGTTTAGTTAGAAACTGTAATGTAGAAAGTTTAGTTAGGTCTGTTATGTAAAAAGTCTAGAATTAAGCTGTTCAGAAAATCGAGTTATAAAGATGAAATGTTCAAAATCGCACGTTTCTAACTAAGTTTCCTAAGTAAGGAATAACATTAAATAAAAAATATATATAATTACACTGGATTCTGGTTGATTTTGTCTGTTATGCAAGAATCATATTGTGAGATCATAAGTTTTTTTTTTTTTTATCTAATTAAATAATTCAAAAGGTTCTTTTTTTAAAAAACAATTTCAAAGTATTTTATAAAATTAATTAAATAATTTAACGAAGATTGAAAAAAAGAAGAGAGACTCACCCAATTTTTTGATGACTCAGTGTAGCAGCCCCGGTCAACAAGTAATCCACATAAAATTCAAAATAAATAGTCCGGAAATATGGAGGAAATAAGCCAAAATGACATCCGTTTTTTTTTTTGTTTTTCTTCTCTTCCTTTGGCGACGAATGGTCAGAAGTTAGCTTTCTCTCATGAAATACGACAACAAAATGCCTCTCAACAAATTGTGAAAGGATGATAAAAGAGAATTAACTGCTTTTAAATCTTCCGACGTCACAGAGAGAACACGAGAAGTTTATGTCCAATTTTATCTCTTCTTTTTTTTCTGCATTAGATAACGGGGTTATCTAATATGAATACCTAAATTGAATGATATATTTCCGTTCTGATTGTTTGCTTGTTTTTTCACGAACTGTCAATAATCCGAGGAATGTTTGAGATCCTCAAAACTTTTTCCCCCCTTCTCTTATTCTAGAAAGGATCGTGTTGCAGCTGCGAATAATCAGCCCTTTATGTTTGGTCAGAAACACTGCCTCGCTCTGCAATTCGTAAACTAAGAATTTTTTAAGGGGTTTCCCAATTGATCTATTCTTCTCATGCAAGAAATCGTCGTGCACCGTTACCGGCAAATAAGAATGTAGAGGTTCAAGGTTTAAAAATTTCCCGCAACGGTTTTATTGAATCGAAAAAGTGAATAGGTTGACTTCCAAAGTAGTTTCGAATTCAATTGTTTCCCTGCATTTAACATTTATTTTTTTATTTATTGAGCAGGACAAAAACACTGGCGATTGCGTAATATGGAGGGCATTGTGTTTCAGTGGCAACCAACAATGAGTCGATTACCTACTTTGCAGTTATCAATTATATATTATTTGAAGCAATATTTTAGTATATTAGAATTGGAGAGAGAAAAGGAGATAGATTGTTATAATTTTTCTTTCTTACGTTATATATATATGTGTTATCGTGAATGATCAAAATCAGAGAATGTCGACATTCACCGATGATTATCAACAATCACATCGTGGCTTTGGTGAATGTCCGAAATATTTGTGATATCCGATTTGATATTAATTTATTCGTTGACATTATTATATTTGTTAGATATATCTGCTGAGGAATGATAGGAGAAACATCCGTGTTCAGTTAAATGCATACTGGGCTGGGGCACTTGACCTTAAAAACAACATTGATGTAGGGCATACCGGCCAGTGCCACTGAACTTTGCAAAACATCAGTGTAGGGCAGGGATGGCGAACCAATGGCACGCGTGCCATTTATGACACGCGACAAAATATCTTGGGCATGCCACCGATCGCAAAGTTCACTATGAAGCATATTAACAATTAAATTAAAATTCACAAAAACAAACAAAATAAATAAACAATTATTAACAAAAAATTAACAATTAATGCAAAAAAATAAATAAATTAATAACCATAAAAAAACAAGCTAACAATAAATAACTAGCAAAAAAAATTCACAGTCCTGCTTAAACTAACATCTTACAATCTAATATAAGTTATTTGTCATCTAATCTGCAACAACAGAAGTCACACTCATGTTGAGTTGAATTACGCGTATAACTGAGACATTGCAAAATGCATTTTTTTTTATAGTAAATGTAGTTTTTTTTTTAGTAAATGTAGTTATAAAAGAAGTAGTTTTGAGTTGATAGTATTTCGTATTATTATTTTCCCAATAATCACGAAGTCAAAATTATTTGACGGCACGTCTATGACCTCATTAAACAATTTTTTAGAAAAAATGGCACGTTTGTGCATAAAGGTTCGCCACCCCTGGTGTAGGGTATACCGGGCAAGTGAATACTAGGCAGTGGCACTTAACTAGACTTTATATATTTTGAACATTTACCAAAGCGACTAAGTGATTGAACCAGTGGAAGTCGATAACCACTAGTTTCGGTTATTCACAGTAATATATGTCCCTCAGTTGACTCAGTCGATCGTGAAGACACGGTTCCCGGTAGATCACCGATGGCAAGACCCACCGGTTCGGTCAGTAAGCGCGTGGGTGAACACTTTGATCAGTCTGCGTACGGACCTAGGGTACGCGGTATCTGTACTGGTTAATGTTCTACAGTAAAGTGCTCGACTTCATGCTACCAAAGCTGGGGAGATACAAGGGATCAAAACTGCGATGGCATGCCTTATTTGGATCATCCTCAGGGATGTTTCCCAGACCGTCGCTAATAGCCCATTGTACTGCTCTAGCGAGATGAAAATAAAGTACCTACCGCAGTAACTTAAGGACGAATCTGCCCGGAATGGTCATGTCGACGATCGCCGAGGGGCTCGAGGGCCACCAAGCGGGAAGAAAGAATTTATAATTTTGTGGAGAAAAAAAAATTACAGATATTTTCTTTCCATTCCTTTTTAATTGCACTTATATCCATAAAAATTAGCGTATCTAGAAAAAGATATCAGAATGAAATTAAATTTTACATACGTTCATATAAGAAAGTATTTATAAAAAAAATCGAAACTAAATGATAATTTGTTGCTTGAGGCCGGGATAGGGTTCGATCCCCGCCGACCGAAGACTCCCCGTGTAGTAAATGGTGACTGGTGCACGTTAAATCTCTCGAATCGCGAAGTTCTCCATGTTCCCAGATCAAATCAGACCTCTGGGGGTACTGATCCAGAAGTTTCCTTGTCTTCGGGATTGGTTCAAAATTACAATGCTACGGAGTTGAACATTAGTAGTCGTAAACCAAAAATTGGGTCGGCTGTTCAACGACGGACGTAAAATAAAGTAAACTTTTATGCAAGAAAAATATAAATGAATGGAAGTTTTAGTACCCTCTTCAGCGAGCTCTAGGACGAATGCTACAGTCGAGCTTTTAGGCTTACATGTCCCTTGAAACGTCCTACGGCATCTCGTTCCACGGTTGCAGTATAAACATCACTAAATCGACTACCCTCGTAGGTTGTCCATCTTGCCGTCCCAAGTATATATGCTTGTTTGATAACAATTTTGGGGATCGAGCAGGCTAAGAAAATTTGGCCGAGACATTCCTGGGATATCATTGTTGTGTGGGATCGAGCATTGCCTTGTTGAAAAAATGGCTCATGGGAGCACTACCATAAATGGCAACACATGTGACTGAAGGATGTCACGAACGTACCGCAGGGCTGTCATGACACCGTTGATAAGTATTAAGCGTGATCGTGTTTCGTGCGCGATTGCATTCTATACCATCACACCAGCTGTCGAAGCGGTGTGCTGCTGCACAGCGTAGACAGGATTGACACCCACCCACCGTTGCCTCTTTTTGGTGTGACGTCGCTCTCGACGGTATTGGATTGCAGCCGAATGGAATCTGGTCGTCTTCAGTGATGAATCTAGATTTAATGTGGGCAGCGCTGACCATCGTGTACTAGTGTGGAGGCCGCCTTATGAATGCCTTGCCTATGCTGTTTCTTACTCTTAAGTCTGAAAATAAATGAGTCGTCTTACTATGTATACATTTCGGTACGGTATGGTACTTTTATTTACATCGCACTAGAGGTGCACCATGGGGTACTGGTGATGGTCTGGAAAAGATTTCTGAGGATGATCCGGAGAGAACATACACACGTGATATCCCGTTACACAGAGAGAAAACAGTCCAACACTATCCATCCGCAGATCTTAATTTTGACCTTATACACAGCATGATCAATCTCCGATTCAGTACCCCTAGAAATATCAATTTGTTATGGGAGCTTGGAGGACATAGTGACTCCGACAGATTTAGTTTGCACCAGGCACCGTTTTGTACACGGAAAGTCTTCATCTTTCGGGGATCTAACTCACAACCTCTCGGGCATGAGCCCAACGCCCTACCAGCCAGGCTCTCCCGGCCGTATAAATTTCGAATTAGTATTGAAGCAATTATATATAGTTTATGCTTATGATGTTTCAATGCAAAGGAAAAACATGATCGCAGCAAAATTGTAATTCTTTTTTTGCAGAACGTACAGTTATGACTAAAAAAAAAACTGAAAAAAATTAAGATTTTTAAAAAATGTAAACTATTTTCAGAGTCATTATTAAATCTTGCTAGTTTTTATAAAATCGAAAAAAAAAAGTAAAAAAAAAAAAATTTTTTTTTTTTTTTTCATCCTGATGTTTGGGCAAGTTCAAAATGAAATTTTGTTTTAAAAAAAGTTAATTTTAATTTGTGTTTGTTATAATATATCTGACCTAATATCGGGAATTCTACCCATGAGTTCTGCAACTGTCTTTCTTCCTGCCTCCTGACTTGAGTGACGTCAGATAACGTCTGATGAAGTCAATTTAAATCTTTGCGATTTGAATTTTAAACAAACACGTTATTTAAAATTTTCTTTCGTATTGAATTTTATAATTCAAACGTATTTACTATCAATCGAAAAGTAAATTTAAATTCTAATAAATTTATGACTCGATACTTTTTATTTTGAGCTAAGGTAGTTTTTAGTTTAATTTTCGAATGCATTACAGAAGAACAAAGCACCTTACTTTTCTGAAACTCCAAATTACTTTGAAACAATCAAACTGCATTATTATTATTTTTATTAATACCTTGATTTTTTACTGATTAATCAGCATACAATTTAGTTTTTTTCTTTTCTTTTTTGTAACATTTGTTTCATTTTAATGAAAATCATTTTGATATCTTTATCAATACCTGCTATTGCGTTATTTGGTGTGTTGTCATTCCCAGGGAAGGATTGCTATGAAGTCTTTTTTTTTTTAATACCGCCAGATGGCGTTCTTTTCAAATTTGTATGTACTTGTCTGTTTTTTGTTAATAAACCAGTACTTTCTGTCTGCATCTCGATCTCCACGGACTACAGTTGGCTGCACTTAGGCAGTGGCATACGGGGCAGCCGCCCCGGGCCCCCACATCTAAGGGGGGCATCAAATCGAAGAGTTTATATTACATTTCCTTCTTTAATGAACTTTTTTTTTAAACAAAATATCAGTACAGAGTAAAATCCGTCAGTTTTATGTTAGCTTCTTCATTAATCTATCGTATGAACACAAACTATATTTCGTAAATCCATAACTTTCTAGGGCGGAATTCAGCTTAAATTTCAAAACTATGATGGACAAATTTGGCCCATCAAAAGCCTGTATTTTTACATTTCGCAAAATGAGATATTCTTACAAAAATACAGGCTTCTGATAGGCGTAAATTAAGCCATTGTAATTGTGAAATTTTTGCCGAATTCTGCCCTAATGTCAACAAGGATGAGAAAGTCAACAATCAGAAAAATGCATTTGGCATGATGGACATAGAATTGTAAGAAAATCAATAACAAGGACAGAATGATATTTCGCCTGACCATTGGAGGGCTTTATAGCTATTTTAGGTTCTAGTCATTTTTCTTGTTATTTTTAATGAGGTGAAAAATTTAAATACTTCCATAAAGTTAGGTTCTTCATTACTGCAAAAGTGAAGCAGAGGCCCCCCAAAGAGGTTTTTGCCCCGGGCCCCAATTTGGCTAAGTCGGGCCCTGTGCACGGCTGTGGTTTTGAAAATTATAACGCAGTAAAAAGTTTCACTAAGTTTCGCCGTGATTTACATCGTTTAGATTCTAAAATGAATAGGGATCTGCCGCCGAGTATACCATTGCTTAACAGGGACAACTTCTATCAGTGGAGTATTAAAGTCAAGATTTTGCTGACACTCAAGAAAATTGCAAATGTGCTTACGGAAGAGGCCCCCGTTGATCCAAAATTGCGAGAACAATGGACATTAAACAATGATGGCGCTGTAGCGTACATTAAACTTTCGCTTTCTGGCGACCAAAGTCTTTAGTTCGCCAACGAAGCTACTGCAAAAATTATATGGGAAAAAATTCAAAGCACATTTACTGGTAAAACCGAAGATCGAAAAATCGATGCAAGTAACGAAGTAAAAAATCTTGAAATGAAAGAAAATGAAAATGTTTCAGACTATATTGCAAGATTACGTGGACTTCAAACGAAATGTTCGTCACTGGGACTGGAAATTTCAGAGAGAGAACTAGTTTTTTTTTATACTGTTAGAGGTTTACGAGGAAAGTTTTCAAAAATAAGAGAAATCTTGAAAACCAACGTGAAAAACAAATGGATGAAATTTTAGAAATACTGAGAAAAGAAGAAAACAGCGTATCAAAATTAAAAAATGATATTCCTAGAAGAACAAAAGCATTTGGAGTAAAACATAAATATGAAAATCGAAGCACGAAGAAATGTTTCATCTGCCATAAAACGAATCACCTAGCTAAAGACTGCTATTTCCGAAACAAGAACGAGGGAAATCAAAACCCAACATCTCAAGAAAAAAAAACATTTTCGAACTGTAAATCGGGTATGAACAAAATCAAAAACAATAACTCTCAATGTGCATTTGAAAATCAAGATAAACATTCTAGTGAAAGTTTCGCACTTACCGCTGGACAAAAACAACATCATGTAAATTCTAATGTCACAAGAAAAACAAAACTGTTTTCATTCTGGATTCTGGTGTTACTTCACACATGGTAAAAGATATAAACTTTTTTGAAAACATAAATCATATTAATGGATTAAAACAATTAGCAGGTAAGAAAGCAAATTTAATTTCTAAAGGTATTGCTATTGTAAAAGCTACCACAACAGTTGATAATTGCAATAAAAATATAATGATATATGATGTTATATATGTACCAGATTTACGAAACAATTTAATTTCAGTATCTAAATTAATTGATAAAGGTTATAAAATTGAATCTAATGGTAATGATATTTTGATTTTAAGTAATGACAATCGCACTGTTTTAAAAGCTGTAAAAATAAACAATCGTTTTGAAATTTTAATGGAACCATGTAATGACACTTCACCTAATTCATTTGATTATAATGATGTAAATAATTCTGAGTTAGAATGTAATGAAGTAAGTAATTTGGATACTTATAATATTTGGCGTAAAAGACTTTGTCATTTAAATCCACAATACATGGTTAAAATGCAAAATGTCCTTGGCATAAATTTAAAGATTTTGAAAATTATCATTGTGAATCTTGTGACATAAGTAAAGTAACCCATAAGAGTCACCCAACAATTAATATTGCACAAAGTAATTCTTTATTAGTGTTAATTTATGCGGATCTAGCCAACACCTCCTAGAAGAAGGAAGGCCTCAGCACGGATAAATTTAGTAGTCCGATATGACGAAGTTAACAACGCAGTTGATGAAAAATAGGAAAGATGTCATTACGTTAGAGGTACTAATCTGCGCAGTGGTTGAAAATACGAAATATGTCATTACTTTTGGACTACTAAAGGATATTTATGGTAACCCGTGCTGAGGCCTACTCTTTTTAGGAGATGTTGATCTAGCAGGCGCAATAAATTGTGATTCATTAGGGAATTAAAAATATTTTTTAGTTCTAGTGGACTATTTTTCTTGGATGTACTTTTCTTATTTTTTGAATCATAAAAATCAGGTATTTGAAAGGTTTTGTATGTTTAAAGAAAGGTATGAAAATGTGATGAATAAGAAAAATCAAAATATTCAGAACAGATAACGGTTTAGAATTTTTTAATAACGAGACTGATAGTTTTTCAGAAAAATACGGGATCATACATGAAAAAACAGTACCGTATAATCCTTCGTCGAATGGACGCGCTGAGCGAGCCATAAGAGTATTAGTAAGGTAGGACATTCTTATATGAAAGTGAGTTACCATTAAAATTCTGGGCTGAAGCGAAAAGTTTTAGCACTCACATTTCGAATCTTACACCGCGTAAAAATATACCAAATCTTTCCATTGAAATATGCTCAGGAAAAGAACCTAAACTTAACTACTTAAAGGTATTTGGATGCATCGTTTATTTTTATATACTTAAACAATTCCGAAATAAATTTGATGTTCCTGGAAAACGTGGGATTTTCGTCGGAGTTTCTAGAGAAAGGCGCGCTTATGATGTCGATAAAAATATTGTAATTAAAGAGCGATCTGTTAAATTTAACGAATCATTAAGAGGAAGTAAATTTCAAACATACAAAAATGAAAGTAGCGTATGGAACATTGAGGATTTGACCCAGTTTAATATATCTCAACCGCAAATTGAAACTCAAACTCATAATTCCCCTCCAACCGAATCAAGGAGTGAACGAGTGAACATTCTTTTTCTCATAAATCGTCTCAAGAAATTACCAATTCGCGAAACGAAAATAATCAAAATACTCCGGCATTAAGACGTTCTGAAAGAAAAAAAAATGAAATATTTGCGAACGCGAGCTTAGCTTCGAAAGGATCCTCTGTCCCTTAAAATTATGACCAGGTGATAAATAGTAATAAATATTTAGAGTGGTCAACCGCAATGGAAAATGAACTTCTTTCGATGGAGAAATATAAGGTTTTTGAATTAACTGAGAGGCCTAAGAAGGAAAAAAATAATAAAATGTAAATCGGTGCATACAATTAAAAATAACGATAATAAAAAAATTTACAAAGCGCGACTGGTTGCAGCTGTGTTTAATCAAATAAAAAATGTTGATTATTCTGAATTTTATTCACCTGAGGTAAATATTGAATCATTCAGGTTATTAATTGCTTTAGCAGCAAAATGGGATTTATTTGTTAAATTTTTAGATATTAAAACTGCATATTTATTTGGTGATATTGATGAAACTGTATACATGGAAATAATTCCAGGTTTTGAAGATAAATTATGATAAAAATAAAGATGGCAAATTAAATAATAGTATTTATGGTCTACCTCAATCTGGTAGAAATTGGCATATAAAGTTAAAAAAATGAACTTAAAAAGGTTGGTCTTACTCAACTTGCATCTGACAATTGCGGATTTACTAAAATTAATGATGATTTTGATCTCAATTAAATTTAAATTAATCTCAGATTCTGATGATTTCTCACCAGATGAAGCATCCGACCATGAAATAAACGTCCAAAAATTTCTTTGAAATCGGATCATGTCATTTGGTCAAATGTTCTGTATATTTTGAGCCACGATTCCATGTGTCCGAAAATCGACCAACTGCAATCTAGCTCAAATCAAGATATCCTCTAATGAAATCGAGTGCTTTATTGTTGTATTAGTCTTATTCTTGCTTTGATTTCCCAATGTACTACAAACAAGCGTCTTGAAATAATGAGACGTGAAAAAAAGTAGTTATTCCAGGTATCAACTCCGTAGAAATTATACTGGTTTTGCGAGTTATGCTTGATGTGTCGTCACCAAAATTTTCAGATTATTGCTTTTAGTAATTCTTCATTTGGAAATGCAGCCATCAAAAATGCAATTTCTTGTAACAGATGCCTTTTACTCTTACAAAATGTACTTCCAATGAACCAGAAAAAGAAGCGAATGCGCCAAAAACATATTACATAGATCAGGTATATTATATTTTAACCGTCATTGAACAGCCGACCCAATTTTTTGTGTTTACGACTACTAATGTTCAACTCCGTAACCTTGTAATTTTGAACCCATTCCAGAAGACAAGGGAACACCTGGATCGAGTATTGGGAGAAATTTGCCTTCGTGGAGGATTCTTGATGGAACTAAACCGGATTTGCTTTACATGGAGAGGAAAACCACGAGAAGCTCCCACGGTTAGCCTGACGGCAAGGGGACTCTAACCCATGATCCGTCTACCACTGAGGATATTTCACGTCAGCACTGTGGTCTGTGCAAACTGGATGCGGATTTCGTATCTACCATCCATCGTTGGGATTCGAACCCGGTTCACCACACTGGAAAGCGAACCTCTATCCTCTGAGCCATCGCGGCTTCATAGATCAGGTAGTGGCAAGTTTAAAAAAATACATTTATGCAAGTTTGAGAAGATTGTCCCTTTTTCAGCATTGATAAATTCGTGGTTCAATTCAACTGCCGTTCTAACCTGAAGTACGTATCGAGGCCTGGTCATGTTACAATTGGTTCTTCTCAAGAGTTCTTGAAAAGGAATCGTATGTTGCTTCCGTGTATCTTGATATGTGTTCGGATGCTTGTCTTTCCTTAAGGGAGTAATGGGATGCCTGCCTACTAAATCCAAACGCTCTCCAAAACCATTAAAGATTCGCCTCCTTGCTGCCTGCTGAAGAAATTCCTTGGCATTTTTTCGGCCAATACTCCAGCCGTCTGGACCATTTAAATTTCTTTTATTTTTCTCATCGCTGAAGTACAGATAACCATTTATTGCCATACGATTTCTGATTTTTCGCCCAGTTCATTCTTGTCGGTTTATGATGGGATTTAAAGACTAATTTTCTTCAAAATTATAAAATTTACATTCTCGAATGAGTCTAAGCCATACGTCTTAGGAAAACCTTACAGCGCCCTTAGACACTGCTACACCAATAGTGTCTTTTTTTTTTTTTTTTTTAATTTTTAACTATCTTTTTGGGAATTCTGCCTTGATACTTATCTCCGAGTTTAACTATCAGTCTTCCACAACTCGCTATTCGAGCAAAATCGTCTCTTTTTCTTCAACATTTGATAAACACCCCCGCTTTAATCTATTGAAAGCGCTAAAAATTTTAGAAAAACTTTTATTTTTTTCGGATTTTAACTTATAAATTTTTAAAACTTCGTTTTTGTTAATTTTGCAGCTAAGGGGGGACTGTGAGTGTCGGAACTTTTAGTTAGAAATAATCGGCATGTCTTAATGCTTTGCAGGAAATACGTAACTTCGTCCAACTAATTTACTAAGAAATTCAACAATTAGAAATTTACAAAGAAATTTTCTTAAACTTTTAAATCAGTCATTTCAAAAAAAAAAAAAATTTTTAAAAGTCACAATATTAAATCTTTATCAATAATCAACACAATATCAATTTTAATTGACGAACATTTCTTGATAACATTTCATTTCGGCTATAATTTAAGAATTTTCACGTTATTACGTCGCATATTTTTCAGATGTACAGTACTAGCGAATTTCGCTGATTGCTTAACTTTTCAAGACACACTTTATACATATAATAACAAAAGATAGCATTTGCTTTTGAGTATAACTTCATATATACTTCAAATTATTGCAACGGTCTTCAATGATTTTTTTTTCTAAACACTTAATGTCCAGCAGTGGACTGATCGTTAAGACACGATCCCGAATAGAATACCGCGGGTGAGTGATCTCTTGGATCAGTCTACGAAGGGACCGAGGGTGTGCGGTTATTGGTCCTCGTTTAACTGTTCTACCGCAAAGTGCTCGACTTCGTGCGAAAGTCGTCGGGCTACCGTAGAGGGGGTGCCATCCTCTCTGTAGAGGATCAAAATTGTGAAGGCATGTCTTCGGATTATACTGAGGGCTGTTGCAAAGAACGTCGCCAATAGCCCATTGTGCAGCTCTAGTGCGACGTAAATCAAACTACAAATACAATAGACACTAAATTTAAAAAATCGGGCAATACTTTCTTAAAATGGAATTATTTAATATTTATAAATTTATTTAAATAATTACTGAATGTAATTGCTTTGAAATTAAACATTTTTCAAAAAAATATTGACTATAAATATGTTTTAAGATTCTTAAAAAAATCTCGTATTTTTATAAATTGTTTAAGTAAAATATTAGAAAAAATGACATAAAGCATTTTTTCAGAATATACTGTCAAAGATGAAGCAAAAAGGTTAAAATATCTACAAAAAGTTTCTTAACTTAATTTTTATTTTATTTCTTGCGAAAGGTTTCTGGTACCTTTGCTTACTGTGTTGATTTGAATGTGTTGATTCGAATGTGTTGATTTGATTGTTGAAAGAATAAAAGAAAAGACTCCCAAAGAAAGACAGAAGGAATGAAAAAACAAAAATTTTTTAAATTTCCGCCTTCTCCCCCCCCCACAATAACAGCCCGTGAAAAAAAGCATATAGTTTAGTGAAGGACAGCAAAAAGGTACATGCGGAAAAAGGTAAGAGATGCAGGACGACGTTTTTCCTGTAAGCAGAATTTCCTGCAGACTGAATTTCAGAATTTGGAAATCGAAATAAAATATTACCTTTTCTAAAAACAAAACGCATTTAAAAGTATTTCAACGCTTTGGGTTTGCCACACGAAGTATTAATTTTCATTTTAAATTGTTGTATACATAAATTTTTGTTTAGTAATTTTATTTTATTTTATATCCGTCATTGAACAGCCTACCCAATATTTGGGTTTACGACTACTAATGTTCAACTCCGTAGCCTTGTAACTTTGAACCAATCCAGAAAACAAGGAAACTCCTGGATCAGTACCCCCAGAGGCATGATTTGTTATGGGAACATGGAGGACTTCATGACTTGACCGATTTAACGAGCATCAGTCACCATTTTCTACATGGGGAGTCTTCGGCCGGTAGGAATCGAACCCACGACCTCTTGGACATGGGTCCAGTGCCCTACCAACCAGGCTATCCAAGCCCTCTTCAGTATTTGGAATAATTTTAATTGCACGAATGGTTACGAATTTCATACAATTCAGATTAGAAAAAATGTCAGAGTGAGAAATATCGGGCAATGGACTTGTAAAAAAATATGAATGTAATTCCTTGCATTCATCTGGCATTCAGGGCAAGTGTATACCGAAAAATAACTTTAAACTTAAAAAAAAAAAAAAAAAAAAAAAAAAAAAGAAAGAAAGAAACATTAGTTTAAGGAATACTGGACAAATGGGTACCAAGCGATTGCCCTTTACCTTTAAAAAAACATCAGTGATTGGAATGCGATGCATTTACTACCTTTCTAAATCTTCAAAAGAAAGACAGCTACTCGCTCCTCATAGGGAGTCAGCTTGGAATATAAGGACCAGCGCTGCGGAGTAAAGTATGGGTTAGCTCCAAATAACATCACAGGAATACAATCTCATTTCGCTTTGAGTACAATATCCAAAACATATGATCAGGAAAATTAAAATTTAAAAAAAAAAAATGAATTTTTTCATTCTAGGATTTAACACAAAAACTTTTAAAAATTCAGGAAAAAAGTTAACTTTTAAAAAATAAAAATAAAAAGTTTCCGATTTTTTTAAATATTTGAATTCAATGCTAAACCTTTTAAAAATTCAGGGGAAAAATGAACACCAAATTTTTCTTTCTTTCTTTTTTTTTTTTTTTTTTTTTCTAATTAAAGAAAGCTTTCTCATTTTCGAATTCAATATAATAATACCAGTTTTTAAAAAAACCAAGGTTAATTTAAAATTCTTGCCCAAATTTTTTTCTTCATAAATATATTGATTGACAGCGATTAATACTTTTAAAGAAGATATGATTTTTCGAAATTAATTTTATAAAGCATTATTTTGTTAATGTGAAAAATCCTCAAATTTGAAAAATCTCTTCTTTTCTATGTCCGCAAACAGCAAAAATAGAAACAATTTTTTATTTAAACAAGAATTTTTTAATTATATCTGATAAGATATATCTTATCTCGCTTAAGTAATTTCACAGATAGAAATATATGGTAAAATATTATTTTCAGAACACAAAATTAACATAGTGAAGAAGAAATATAAAAAAAAAAATGTTTTAATTATATCTGATAAGATATATCTTATCTCTCTTAAGTAATTTCACAAATAGAAATATGTGGTAAAATATTATTTTCAGAACACAAAATTTACACACTGAAGAAGGAAAAAAAAAAAAAAAAAAAAAAAAAAAGCTTTAATTGTATATGCTAAAACATTATTTTCAGAACACAAAATTAACATAGTTAAGAAGGAAAGAAAAAGTTTTAATTTTATCTGATAATATATACCTTATCTCTCTTAAGTAATTTCACAAATAGAAATATATGGTAAAACATTACTTTACAACTCAAGATTGACATTGTAAAGAAAGAAAAAACAAATAAATAAATAAAAGGAAAAAGAAAAAAGTTTTTTAAAGATCGCAACGCATTACTGACTTCCAAAGCTGTGATCCGTTGTTTTCGTTAAAATTTTTTTTTATTTTTTAAAAATCTCCTATGATATTAAAGAATTATCTGCATCAATTGGCAATATTTTCTCGGATTGTCGATCTTATGATAAGTTAAGAATATTTATAAAAATGATGAAAAATTTCTTTATGATATGCTTTTTTCAAAATCACTTGTTTGAAAAGGAATTATTTTTACGTGATTATATTACAATACGATAGGTGTGATTATATAATAAGTAACATTATATATATGGTAAGTAAAAATATTAAAAAAAAAAAAAAAAAAAAATGAGTTGTGAAGAGTTATTTTCCGCAAACTTCCCACTAATCCTTGTATATTTATTAATTTTAAAATAAAGTGTAACCAATTCATCAAGATTTAATTAAATAAAATAATATTTAATTAATAGATACTAATTAAATAAATAAGACTCAATTTTATTCCACTATTATTTTTATTTTATTTTATTCAATTTTTGGCGGTTATTTCTAGTGCTTTTTTTCTGGGTTATTTTTCCAGTGCTTTTTTTTCGCTTATCGGTGAGAATATCAATTCTCAAGCATGACGGAGACTGTTCGGTAGCTTTTTCGGTATAACTATTTGTAAAAGTTAGTGTTGTTCACAATCAAAAAATCCTCCTCTCCCAAATAAATAAATAAATAAATAAAATAAAATTTAAACAAAATCGGGAAGCAAGAGAACTGATTGATTAAGTGAAGTTGTTATATAAGATTTATCAAAATTCTCAGGTATATCTGTCTTGCTTCCAGCTCTCGCTCTTCATTTTATTCAGAGTAAATTTCTTTTATATTCTATAAAGATTTTTTGCGCTATTATTATTGGCATTACTTTCTGAATTTTCTTGTGTCCTGTAATGGACTGATCTTTAAAAACCCCAAAGATCGTCCCAACAGAACACCGAAGTCAAGCATCACTGACTGCGGTTAGTAAGCTGGTGGGTGACAGATTTGATCAGCCTGCGTAGTGACCGTGGGTGCGCGGTATCAGTTCTAGTTTAATTGTTCTACCGTAAAGGGCTCGACTTCTCACGCAGACCGTCGAGCTACCAACTCAGGGGAGCCATCCCCTCTGCAGAGGATCAAAATTGCGATGGCATGTCTTCGGATCATCCTCAGGGATGTTTCCCAGACCTACCTGTTCTACCTACCAATCAATTTCTCTTGTAGACTACAAATAAAATTGAAAGTCTTAACCCGTAATATATTTGTAAAGTGCTTCAAATTCATTTCTTAGAAAGGAGTTTTATTAGCATAGCATTGTAGTCAGAAGAAATAAGAACCTGCAAACATGAAAAAAGTGAACTTTCTTTAAGAATTCTAACGTATATTGAATATAATAAAGATGTAAAATAAAATGATCAAATTATAACTGCGCCAAAAAGGTTTTTAAAAATACCCCCTCTTCCTTTAAAGAAAAAAAAAAACAAAAAACTATCAAAATTAATATTTTAGCTCAACCAATCCACTGGTTATAAATGTGCTTTGATTACACCCAAAAATAAAATAAAATAAAATAAAAAGATTTTTAAATCTATCCGACCGCCCAAACAAAATCTTCTTTCCCCAAAAATTAAACCACTAGTTTTTAATGCGTTTTTCTTATTTGTTATTTTATGTGATTGTAAAGTTGTGCATTTATGACATAATAAATTTGGCTAAAAAAAAAAAAATTCTCCGCCAAAAAAGATTTTAAAATTTAACTCCCCCCTCCCTGAAAGGTGTTGAAAAATGTAAATATAAATGAAAATATAAAGAAAACGAGAAAAACGATGCAAAATGTTTTAAAGAAGTAAAAAATTGGTAAAAAAACACTCACAATTTTTAAAAAAATGTTATGCAAAATAAAGCATTTATGCATTATAGAGTAAATAATTTTAAATGTGTGAAAATCAATGTTTTAGATATAGTAGAAAACATTGATTTAAAACTAGAAAGAAAAAAAATTATTGCATGATTTTACTCAAAACTATTTTGCCATATGGGCTAAACCAGGGGTTTCCAACTGGAGGTCCGGGGGCCGCATCCGGCCCGCGAAGCCATTTTTTGTGGCCCGCGAACTAAAATATATTAGTTGTCAATTTTTTTGCGGACAATTTTCGTAAAAAATCTATATGGGTTTAAAATACTTTTCTCGTTAATAGAAACCTAATTTCTTCGTTTCTGTGAAATTTAACATACCATCGGTGTACATTTATTTCTCGGGCTTTGCATCCAAGAATATTTTTATTCAAATAAAAAAATAATTGCGTATGTTGCTCTTTTTTATTTCATTTCTTTGTATTTTGTGACTATAATTCAGTGAGTGCGTATCAGAAATTTTCTCGAAGAAATTCTCCGATTTAACTTTTTGAAACCACTCATTTTGGACGAAGATATTTACACACACATTTGTAAATTTTAAATGTAAATATCTATTCTCTGGTGGTTGCAGCAGACAAACCTCAATTTTGTCATTGAACATTTTGTGTGCTACTATGTAAGTTTGAATACCAACCTTTTTAAAGTTTTATATCTTAACAATTAGATATCTGTTGCACATTAATTGTTTAATACATAAGTGCACATTAAAGTTATTGTAGCCCGAATATTTATTATTTATTTAATATTTTTAAAAATATTATTAGTAAACAATTAAGTATTTTTAAAAATCTACTTCTTATTTAAATTTGTAATTCAATACTTTTGTTTTGTACAACTTGGTAAAAATCAGACAGCAATATTTTATGTTCCTTCCAACATAAAAGAGTTCTACATAAAATTTTGATAAAGTTGCGGCCCACCATTTGATTTGGGAAATTTAAGAGTCGACTGGGCTAAACCGCACCTTCCAACATGCACAGATTAACTTTAATAACTCCCAACCCTCAACTTTTCACTTTAAATATAAGTGTACAAATTGAAGTAAACGGGTATCAGGAAGTAATAGAAACTCTCTTAATAGTGACGAATTAAATGTAAATTGTATTTCTAATAAGAAAAAAGATTTTAATGTGAATTTTACAATATTAAACCAATAAAAAATTTTGTTTTCTCCCCTAAAGATAATGACATTTATAAGATAAGATTTTCTTTTACTAATTTTTCACTTCAAAATTCTTTTTTTCGATCTTATAAAAGCCGAAATGAGTAAAATTTCACCAAATAAAAAGAAAAAGATAATTTGAAAATACCTGTAAGTGTAAGTACATTAGAATTCGTTACTCGCTTAATATATTACATTTTGAGTTTTATTATGTATGTCTTGAATTTTTATTTTCTATTTTTGTTTGATTGCTTTATTTTGAATTTTTTATTTTTATTTTACTCTTTTTGTTTAATAATTGCTATTTTCATTTCAACTTTTTGGTGCTCCTCACACTATTTTATTGATATGTTTTGTTTTGGCTACATTAATACAATATTATAGAGCACAATTTATACGGACATAATCGTGTAAGCTGATGATAAGATTTCCTTACTTTATTATTGTTTTTAAAATTTTTTTTTTTAATTTGTGAATATTTTTTAAAAACATAATTTAAAATTTTTTTTTTCTCCTTCAAAAATCTTTTTTTCCTAGTTTTCTCTATCTTATGCGCAGAAAATAAAATTTATATATTTCTTTATTTTCTTCGTTAATCTCACTTTTCTTTTATCCTTCTATGCGTTATTATATATATAACCTCAACAACAACCTCAAAACTTAAAGTCAATTAATTAATTAATCTATTTGTTATCATTTTTTCTTTTGTGTGTGTTAGCGAACTTGTAGTAACTTGGTGTTTTAGCGAAAGCAATTAAATTTCGATTGCGAGTTATAATTTAGAAAATGTTTTTTGTTGGGGGGGGGGGAGGGTTGTAGGAAGGTAGAAATATTTTTTCCCCTTCGCTATTATTTTAGTAATAATGTAAGATATTTATTTAAAAAAAAAAAAAAAATTTACAAAACTATGAATTCGTATATAAAGGATGAAGTGATAATGCATTTATGTACTTCAAAAAAACAAATTGCACTCCTTTATCAATGTTGGTACTAATAATCCCTTAAAAAAAAGTTTATTAGTTTACTTAACCTAATTCTTTATTTCATTTTTTTCTTTTTGTGAGAAAATGTTAGACAAAAAAAAGTTAAATTTTACAAACAAATTGTTATTTTGTTAATTAAAAAACTACTAGATGGCAGCATATTCGATCATTTTTGTTTATTATAAAACTCCTAGATGGCAGCATATTCAATCATTTTATTGGTTATTCTTCGGAAAGTGTTCCAGACAGAAAAATTTCAATAGATGCAGGTCATAGAGATTTAAACGATTGTTGTTCATAAAATGCTGGAAAGTGGAATCATATTATACGAAATGAATTGAATACTTTGAAACGGTTTGTGCGCATTGCCTACATCATTTTTACGAGAGCACCAATCTCACTGAAAAATGAAAATGCATCCGTTTTACTCATTTTGACAGTTGTTCAGAATTTTGCATGACTTCTGATTGAATTGTTGATGTTGCGAGTGTGACAGAACTGACGCCGGTTGTTTATTTACTCTCGAGGGTGTTTTATATTGTATCTTTTGGAATTATTGTTCACCTAATGACTGAAACATGGATATTTATTTCTAATTGATGAGTTTTGAAATCTCATATTGATTATAGGGTCTGTCTGACTTCCAGGTAAGTCTTACTACAGTCTAATCAATCCTAATTCTGAGTATCTGTTTATATATAATTCATGATTATGAAAATCAGTTAATAATAATCTAAAAATATACTTAATGCATATTTTGCTTTGAGTATGCGGAGTTTCAAGTTCGAAAAAAAGTTTACTTGATCTGGATAGCAACTGAATACATTTGTTTTCCCAAATACTTTTAACGAAAATTTTAAAATGTATTTTAAGAAATTTTATTTTTATCTGTGTTTTTTTATATATTGTAGATCGATCTTGCATAAACTGGTATCTTGGCCAAATTTTGATTTTGTAAATTCCAGCTATATACCTGTTATTGGTTTATTGAAATTTTTACTGCCTATTGCTAAATTTTGGAATTTTGAATATAATTACTTTCATTCACTAATTAAGCTCGTATAAAGAATATGCTAAGCATGCATTATTCTTTTTAAGTAATGTATGTGATACATACTATGCATTATTGAAAACCAAGCGTCTAGTAATTAATTTGAAGAAAAAAATAGGTTATTTGTCATAGATCAGAGTTGTAGATTCTGCAGTAGAATTGTTCGATTCTGGATTTTTTCGAATGCAACTGTGGCTTGTACTGTGTTAAAATTTTCACCGGTTTCCTTTGCAAGTATTATTACTATATGAATTATCTATTTTTATGTGCATATAGAATGATTTTATTTGAAGCGGAATTATATTTTATAAGATATGGAGAAGTAAATTTAAAAAAATATATTTGTAAAAACTACTGTTTGTTTACTGTTGCTGGAAGACAATAATTTAAATATCTGAATTAAAGAAAGATTGCTACATTAAGTTTATATATTTATCTTTTTAATTAACTTTAAAAGTTAGCTAGATCGAGTGGATTTCAGATTTGAAAACAAATATAACTAATAATGTATTAATGTCATTTTTTCTAAAATTTTTTGTTTTATCATTTTCAGAAGTTCAATCAAATATATGCTTAAAAAAATTATACTTTGACTCTACTGTTCAGAATAGATTTAAAAAAATAGTTTCTAGGAATAAGTGATAATATCAAGAATTTAACACAATTTTAATATTTTAATAATGAAGTCTTACTCAATTGTAATCTTTACAACTGTTGGATATATTTATTTTTGTTGTATTTCAAACTTGTCTACTCCAGGTATTATTTTAAAATTAGATGTAAAATTTAGAATTATTATTATTTTTTTTACCTGTCCTTTCAATAGTGGAAGGGAAAAAATCTTCTTTCATAGAAACTAATATTATCTTCTTATAATTAAAATATTTTCTAATTGAAAATGTCTATAAAGATAATAAAAATTAAAATTCTAAATTAATCTTTAAAATAATTGTCTTGTGACAACTATATACCTACTCTTATCTTTCATTTTATTATTTCATATGATTAATATTACCTAATTTTCAATCATTATTAAATAAATTTTTTTTTTACTACTTTTCTCTAGCTAGACTGGAAAAATTTCACAAATATAGAAAACGATATTTATTTACATCTTTTTTATTATTTTAATTGATGGTTTGCGAATGAACAAAATAAAAAAATATATATATTTAGTTTGTGAGTTTTAGAATGCATGTGTAGTGGCTAAAGAAGTTTCTGTTTATTTAAAGATAGAAATTTTTATCTATCATGGTAAAATATTAAGTTAATTTAGAAATTATAATTTATACATATTTATGTAATTAATAATTGGCACAATCGTAACAGAAGAAAGGATAAAATTGATTTATTTGCCTTTTCTAAATCTGTTTGATCAATGATTAATTTTATTTGCTCACAAAGAATATATGATATAAATTAACTCAGCTACCTCCACTAATAAAATCACTGGATTATAAAATCATCTGCTTTTTAAAATCCAATTAGCTGAAACTTGATCATTACAATATCAAAACATGCTAAAATCAACCTGTTATAAAAATCCTTATCGCTATTTTGTAAAATAAAATTTATGTAGGACATACGTTTAAAATAATAAAAAATCTTTATTTTCCTAAGTTCTCATGTTTTGAAAGCTTATAAGAAACAAATTTCATTCTGCACCTTACAAATAAAGTTTCAGGTGTGGATTACTCGTTTTAGGGAAATTGAATGGTGAAATTTAACAAAAAAATAGAAAAAAAAATTATTATGTAAAGGAATCCGAATGGAAACAGTTTATGATTTAAGAAAAGTTATAGAATGTCTATAATCATTCAATGGCAATGAGCATCACCCATCCAACAAGGTAAATTTATTTTCAATAGATGTTAATCCTTAATGTTTTAAAATGAATTTAATAATAAATAAAATATTAGAAGTGATGAAAATGTTTTAAAATTATGTAAAATTTTAAATTTTGCTAATTAAGCAAATTTGTTAATATTTTAAAATTCTGTCAATTAAACAATGTAGCCATGTTTAATTAAAATGTCAGATGAATCACAGTGTGTAATCTTTCTACTCTTATAGTGTATTTATAAAGTTTAACTTTGAAATTTTTTCCCTATATGTAGTTATTTAGGTTTATAAAATCAAATGCTCTTAAGATCGTTATTATAGTAATTAAAATATATTTTATATTGTGTTTCGTATTTAAAATCCACTGGCTGAGAATTACTTATATTACTCTAAGGTTTAAAAATAATCCTAACTATTGAATCCCTTCTGATCCTTACACAGAACTCTAGGGTTCTGGGGAACACCTTTTAGGAACCACTGTTCTAGTGGCCAGCTTCTATTTTTCATCTTCATAAATTTCCAATAATAATTCTGATCCTTACACGGAACCCTAGGGTTCCGTGGAGCACCTTTTGGGAACCGCTGTTCTAGTGGTCGACTTCTATTTTTCATCTTCACAAATTTCATCATAGCTAAAAGTACATTTGCACCTTTCCAAAACCTGAAATATTTTGAATTAAATTATGTTTTGAACAAATGTGTTTTTGTGGTTTTAAAATAATATGTTAATGTTAATCTGTAAATTTTTAATAATGCTAAAAATTTGTTTATATTTTTAAACAAAATGAATTACATTGTTAAGCTTGATATTTTTGTGAAGAGTCCATTTTAACGATAAAAAATTTAGTGGAGGGTTTGTTAACAGACCCAAATTTCTCATTTAATGACCTCTAAAGATAAAAATCGTTTATTTTTTAAATTTTGTTTTTGTTTTTTTGTGACTTACTTTATAGATCAGAACTTAGCTGTGATATCTAACTAGTACTAGCACTAACTACAACTACTAATTAGTATTAACTGCACGCATAAATAAATGTATTTTAAAACAATGCAAGACTTGTGGATTTTTTTTTCTTAATTAAAAACTCCTTTCCTTTGAGCTCGGCATACATCTTTAGAAAGAACGACGGTTAAATGGAATTTACTCATCGTCGTAAAATACTCAGAATCTTAATTAATTAGCTTACGATAACTAGTTGTTAAAATTGTTCCAGGAACTTGAAGTAAACAAAAAGATATCGTCTGGAGACAGTACTAGAGATGAGACCGATTCGTTTACTGAAAATAGGTTTCGGATTCATGATAATATTTCGTTAACTTTTTTACTACTTATAAACAAAGGTTTGGTTCAGTGACAAAAATGTAAAATTTATAAGGTATATGAAATTACTTCGATCTGCTACTTCTGTACAGTGCTTCTGCTTTGCCAGTCTAGGACTAATTGTCAAATTACTTTTATTTAGCTTAAGATTTTTACTTTATTTTTGTATTAGTACTTTACTTTATTTTTGTATCTTGGAGTTTCAGTTGGTTCAATTTTTCTCTTCACTGTTTCTTTTAGAGGTTAGTGATAAAAAGGTTTTAATTTACTAATTTCATTGTTTTGACATTTAAGCATTCTAAGTCCGAGAGGCAAGACCAGGCCACAAAATTTGGCTTTCATCCGACTATATCTCGGGCTCTAAGTAAGACTTTAAATTTCGGACGGGCTCTGATTAAAATTCTTCGGGCTAGAGAGCAAGTCCGAACTCATCTCTAGGCTGTACACCTGTTGTTGTTTTCGTGTCCATGGATTTTCAATGAACATGGAAAGTCCCCGTACACAATTCTTAAGTTATTACGAATACCGAAAGAAATCTTTTAGAGGCAATTTATTTCCCCAAATATAAAATGTGCACCCTGCTGAATCTAATTCAGACCCAAAATATTAACATTGCCTTTTTTTTCTTTCTCTCATTTTATTTTTTGTTTAAAATAACAAAATTTATGCTCTTTAAATTATTTGTTTGCTAAGTGTAAGCTGGGATGTTTTTTTTTAATTTTTTTTTTTAACACGTTGAATGGCACGCTAATTTTACACGGCTTTGCCCGTCTGGTCAAAATGATTTTACTCAGTATGCGTTTCATATTATGATGGATATTATCAGGGGCGGATTAAGCGCACCGGGTCCCTAGGCCATTCAAATTTTTTTCTCGTATATTTTTTATTTATTCAAATATAAAAGTATTTATATATATTTCCATTTAAGAAAGCATATTTAAAATAAAAATAAATAATAATAAATTAAATTTTATTTTATTTTGTTAAATTAGAACTAAAAAATAATCATAACATTTCGAAAAATGTGAAATTTATTGAAAAAATTTGAAATTTATTATTATTATGTAAAAAAAATATCGTATTTTATTATTATATATTTGAAATTGATTTTAAAAAAAATCATTGTTTTTCTTAATTTTTGAAAATTTATTTTCAATTTTTTTTTTTTTTAAGGGGGGGATCCAGGCCATGGCCTAGTCTAGCCTAATGGATAATCCGGCACTGAATATTATTTACAACGAAACAGTTAATTTTTGTAATCATTCGTGACCCCTTCTCTCTGCTTGGTGTGTTTCAATACCATCGCAAATAACTTGAATCTTTTAGGTTACATGTTATATATGTAAATGAATAAAACTATTTTTATGTGTATATTGAAACTAATTTCACCGGTAACCCCCATGGCATTCAGCGTGTTAAAAAAAAAGAGACATTTTATATTATGGATTTATAAATCGAATGAACCTATGAAATACTAGTGATATTCAAAATGGTGCCCCCTCCCCCTCAATTTCATGTTATGATAAAATTTATCGATTTCTGAGATGGGGTGATCCCTGTAAATCACCTAAGTCAAACATCACTGGGATATGTCAGTCAACGGGTGGGTGACGACTTGGATCATCAGCTTGCGAAGGGATCGAGGGTGCGCGAGTATCGGTCTTCGTTTAACGGTAAAATGTTGGAATTCGCATGCTATCCCATTTTAGTAGCCAGACGACCAGCCTGCTAAGTCGAGCATTTCCTCAGCATTCTTCGAGAGGATCAAAATTGCGATGAAATGTCTTCGGATCATTCATAGGAGAATTCCCTGACCGTCGCCAATAGCCCATTGCTCTTGTGCAATACATATTACCGTATATTCCGGCGCATAACGCGCCCCGGCGTATAACGCGCACCCGTAATTTCTAATACTTTTTTTAAATTTTAAGATATACTCTTCGTATAACGCTCACGAAAATTAGGATTGTACATGTGCAATATTTCGTCTTTCAAGATCGTAAATAAAAAGTTTTTTTCCCTATCTTTTGCAAAAATAAAAGAACTGAATTTGACATGTATGTGAGGGTAGAGTTGAAAGAGTAATAATGTGATTCTGAGAAAAGAGATGTAGTCGTATTCAGCAGTGCAGGTGTGTGGAAGAATGTTGTTCCCCACATTCTAGAAGTAAGGGGGGGAGGGGTATCTGGAATGCTGTCTATTGTGTATGTCTCAAAAGCATACCACGAATCAGGAGACAAAACGTAATTCCTCTTCGGCCAATCGCACCATTTGATGTCCTGCCTTTGAAAAGTAAACATTGTAAACTTCAAGAATTCAGCGTAGTTTTTAGTAGTAGACATGGCTCCTATCAAACGAAGCAAACACAGCGCTGGATTTAAATGCAAAGTAATTCAGTTTGCGAAAGAAAGTGGAAATCGGGCTGCGGCGAGACATTTTGGTATTGGGGAAAGCTCGGTGCGTGAATGGAAGAAAAATGAACAAAAAATAATGGATATGCCTAAGGATAAGTGTGCATTGCGTACAGGACTAGCAAAATGGCCGGTGTTAGAGGAAAATGTAGAAAACTGGATTTTGGAAAATCGGCAAAATGGCTTGATTGTAACAAGAAACTGTGTTCGCTTGTTTGCTCTAAAATGGGCAAAGATTAATCCACACGAGAGTGAAAACTTCAAGGCTACTGTGAGTTGGTGTAGCCGATTTATGGCTCGAAAAAATTTAGTTCTACGTGAAAAAACCAAAGTATCACAAAAACTACCAAAAGACTTGGATAGTAAATTGTTAAGTTTTCAAAAATATATTATAGAACTGCGAAAAAAAAAGGAATATTTACTTTCGCAAATAGGAAATATGGATGAGACCCCAGTCATGTTTGACATGATCGGTAATAAAACAATTGATTTAAAGGGAGTAAAATCTGTCAACGTAACAACAACGGGACATGAGAAATCTCATTTCACCGTAGCCCTTTCTTGCTTAGCGGATGGAACGAAACTAAAACCAATGGTTATTTTTAAGAGAAAAACTTTTCCCAAATGTAATTTTCCAAACGGTATTTTTGTTCATGTCCACGAAAAAGGCTGGATGGACGAAAATGGTGTTAAATTGTGGGTAAAAAATGTCTGGCAAATCCGTCCTGGTTGCGTAAGAAAACCAGAAAGCCTTTTAGTGTGGGACATGTTTAGGTCCCACCTTACAGATAATACAAAAAAATTGTTGAAAGAATGTAACACCGATATGGCAGTTATTCCGGGTGGATTGACACCATTAGTTCAGCCATTAGACGTCTGCTTAAACAAACCATTTAAAGCCAATTTAAAAAAACAGTGGAACACTTGGATGTTGGAGGGCGAGAAAACCTTTACGAAAGGAGGACATATGCGTCATGCAAGTTTGGAAACAGTGTGCGAATGGATATTAAAAGCATGGGATGAAATTAAGCCTGAGATTGTTAGAAAATCATTCAAAAAATGCAGCATTTCAAATAATCTGGACGGATCAGAAGATGACTGTTTATTTATGGATGAGGGTAACACAGATGATGAAGACGAAACAGATTGTGATGACGTGCCTGAAGAAATAACGGAAGACGAATATAATGAACTATTTATGTAATAACGAAAATGAATAAAGTATATAGGTAAAGGTATGTTATTTCTTTAAAATAAAGTTTTTTTCTATATTAAATTTTTTTTAATCAATAATTTTTTATATTCGGTGTATACCGCGCACCCGTAAATTCCAATATTATTTTTTGTATTAAAAGTGCGCGTTATACGCCGGAATATACGGTAAGTATAATTTCTGTGGGAGAATTTTTTTGAGCTATCTGCGACTAAACTCTCTAGCACTAATATATTTCCTGCAAGATACTTTTAATAATAACAAACATATATAGTACTAATTTAAAATAACAAATACGCTGTGTTAACAAAATTTTTTTTTTTATTTTTTTAAATTTTTTGAATTGAACATTTCACAATTTTTTATTCTAATATCAGGGGTCTGTCCAGATATTTTGTGAAAGGTCCGTTTTTGTAAAATTGTGAAAAGATTACTTGTAATTTGCGAATATAAAATAAAGGCTAAGTCACATTCTTTCAACCAGGGTCCTGCTTTTATGAATTTGTGCAAATAGGGTCCGATTATTGCAAAAAAAAATTTCTAGCAGTTTTTAAATTGTAAAGAGATACGAGATTATGCTCAACACTGTAAAATTATAATCGAAAAAAATTAAATTTTAAAAGATAAAGAGCAATTACTGCTACTAAATTAGAGATGCAACATACATATATTTGGTATTTAGCTTATACTGCTGAACGCTGAATATTCATTTCGGACGAATAAAGGAAGAAGCGTCTGTCGAAGACAAAACTTAGTTCGTTTACATCTGTCTGACTACTAATACCGGCCGTTAACGGGCACAGATTTCTTCTAAACAGACCCCTGAATATTATGTGTAATACAGTTGAACCTGTTTATCTCGAACCTGCTTATCTCGAAAACCTGTATTTCTCGAAATTTCTTAGTTTCCCGACATTAACGATTTAATTTTAATGTATTTTTCCAAGTTTATCTCGAAAGAATTTCTTTCAAAACCTGTGTTTCTCGAATTTTGAAGGAGAATGTACATCATCGTAACCGATGCCTGGACAGCAGAACTTGTTCAAACAATCTACATTACAAGAACCGAAAAATTCCCTAGCCCCATGGGAAGTAAGAATGAGCAGATTGGAGGGTCGTTTCTTCGAATTTTCGGTTACTATCCTCACACTCTCCAACCAATTGAGTGTATTCCGACAATGAAAAGTTGACTGATGAGGGAGGCGTCACCACTGGGCATCAGTTTCCACACATGGATAAGAACAACACAAAGAGAAATTCATTTTATCAGTAGAATTTTTTTAGGAGGTCTTTGGTTTGAGCGTCTCAGTTTTTTTTTTAAACATTGTCAATTGAATTTTGATTAAGTATGGAAGGGGCTAAACGTAAATTTAATGTTCTCTCCATTGAAGAAAAAATGAAAATTTTAACATTCTTGGACGGAAATCCATTAATGAAAAAAAAACGAAGTTGCAGTGAAGTTCGGTTTACCAGCAAGCACTCTTTCTACAATTATTAAGAATCGAGAAGCTGTGGAGAAAAAATTTCATAGCAGCAACAAGAATGCGAAAAAAAGCCGAAAATGCACTTTTCCGGACGTGGATGAACGTGTTTTAAAATGGTTTACACAATGCAGGAGCAGAATTTCATTTTTTAAACTTACCTGTATATCTCGAAACCTCTCTATCTCAAATTTTTTTCCCTTTCCCGCGAGATTCGAGATAGGCAGGTTCGACTGTATTCTCGCATTTTGTTGGGGGCGGGGGCAAATCGCACAAATTATTTGCTCCTCATCACAATAAAAAGATGATTGAAAATCATAAAATCCGTAGTAGTAATTGCCGAAAAAAAAAAGATCCTCTGCGAAATCACGTGAATTGGACATCTCAAACGCGTATTTTGTTTCGAGATTAGGTAGTAGAACAATAATATCGTATAAAAAATATCGGATTTAAAAACTATGAAGAAATCAATAACAATAACTGCCAAAAATTTGATAGAATTATTGCCTTAAAAAATAAATACTCAAATGCACGACATGAATTTTTCCGTATTGTTTGAAATGTATCGGTATGTTTAAAAACCACGTGAAATCAATATCAATAACTGCCAAAAATACAATCGAAACATTACATCGATTTACGATACTATCGTCGTTAATTGAGCGCGAACAAAAAGTGATTACCTAAATGCATGATTGGCAAATATTGCGTGTAAATTTCTGTAAAAATTTAAAATAAATATTTTTACTTTTCAAAAGAAAAATCTTTCTGCAAGAACTATGTAAAGTTCTGCGACAATTTTGCCACGGGAAGTACATCTATAACAACAACTCAAATTCTGAGGGGGGGGGGTGAACGTGTCTTCATTTCATAAAACTATATTTTATTTCAATATTTCTACAAATATATCAATTTTTTTTTTGAACGTTGATCTTCGAAGGGTACGCCCCTGTCTGACTACTTAAATATAATTTCTTTTACCGCGGCCATGTTAGATGTGTCATGTTATGGCCACTGATGGGAATAATAGAACTTTTTTACGGTACGCTTGGCTGATCTCGGCAAAGAAATGACGCCCGTCTTATCTATATATATAAAAAAAAAAAAAATCCTAATCAAAAATATTTGAAACCCACGCGTGAATAGAAAAACTCCGTCCCTTGTCAATTTATTACATTTATTACTCTACCCTTTTTTTTTATACCTTGTGTCGTGCGGTTTAGTGAACCTTAAACAGGTTTCGCCACTTGAAAATTTTCATTTGGGAAGGGCAAGCGGCGTCATGCCTTCGCGTGGATCTTTATCCCCCCCCCCCCCGAGGGGACTATTCATGGGGCTTTGTTATGTGATTTCCGAGGAAGCACGATCTCATAATTGATAAATGCAATACTAATAAATGACACTGTTATTATTTTATTTTCCTGAATGCAGTGTATCACTTTTTGAAACCAACAGTTTATTATAATACTGGATGTGTTTAACCTCCTGTTTTTTACACTTTCAATAATGGCAGAAAATGCGATTTTTGTTTAGAAATATATAGCTTGGAACACTGTTTTATCGCAGACCGATAAGTGTGGTAATTAGGTCTATTAGTACAATTGTTACAAATAAAGATTGTGGCAATCATTAAAAAAAAAAAAAAAAATTAAGTTAATTTTTTTCTGATCATTCACATACTCTCTATTACGGTTGGTTGGCCTTTTCAAAATCGCTCCACTTAAATCATGGTTAAAGTTACACACACACACACACACACACACACATATATATATATATATATATATATATATATATATATGTAATAACAGAGCTTCATCCCTGTTATCAGTGGTGTATTTAGCTTTAATAATGCAGTCGTAAGCCATGTTACACACAAAGAATCTTTATTAATGGTAGTAGGCTGGTATCGATAACACTTCACATCCACACTCCGCAAGGGAGAGGGTTGACAAGACTTTGGACAATTCCGGAACAACTTTTCTGGATCACAACATGATGGAAAAAGCCATGCGAAAAGCATTGCTCTCGCTTTTATACTAACACAGATTTGAGTAAACAGGCACAGTCGTTGGCATTCTTGTATCCTTACGCATTAAGGAAAATCATTTCATGCTTCCTTATATGGAAGTAAAAGGGGGAGAGATTCTACAAATAACTCAATCGTATGTTTATCAGCCTTGACTTCCCAAAATAGAATCTCTCTACGCTTATTCTTTAACAAAGACATTTTATTAAAACGAAAGAGATTTAATTCTTTTATTAATACAAAAGTATTATAATTTTTGTATTACATCCCCCCCAAAAAAGATTTTTGGCAAGCCAAAAAGAAATCATAATAAAATTTAGAATTCTCCGAACTTTTAAAATTTATGTTGGTACGACTGTTCCTTTTCACTACTACAAATAACATTTTTTCAATTATCTGTAAAAAAAAAACAACTATATACAATGACAATAACAAAAACATGATAATACACTTTATCTGTTTAGGCAACTAAACAGAAAGAAAAATGAAACATATTTTTATAACTAATCTACTAAATATTTCATAAATTTTTCACACAAAAATATACATAATTTTTATGGAAACGAACTGGACAACAAGTGTCTTTAATCAGAATTTAAGATTCTGTATGGTTAAAGGGGTTATTTACTTTATGAAAATTTGTATTCCCCGTTAAAATGGAGGAAAAGTGATATTGAGAGATCCAGACGGGTCAATCCAAAAATATTTTATAATACTTTTCTCTACTTGTTGAGAAAAAAAAAGTTCAACTTTCATCGCCCTCACATCCAATTGATGTTGAGGTAAATCTCCACACGCGATTCGGATCTCCCAAAAAAATATAGGGTGTACTTCTTCCATTGAAGAAAGTAACATATTTTGTTTTGTTTTGTACACTATTCATGATTTAATTTCAACATTTGTGGGTTGTTATATTTCCTAAGATTTGATACATGTACTATTTCAAAATTTTGTTTACTTAAACAATTCTTTTTATTTATTTTGTAATTAGCTTCTGAAATTTTTTGAAGAATTTTATACGGTCCACTAAAATGAGGTGACAACTTCCTCGTATTAGGATAAGTAAATTCTTCAAACATAACTAATTCGTCAGTTTTAAAGTCTATATCTAAAAATCTAGCATCATAGTAAATTTTATTTCTTTCATGATATTCTTTAGTTCTTTGAATTGCTATTTTTTTAGCTTCCTCAACAGGTGGATAGATTACTTCATTTAAAGGATTTTCATAGGGGAGTCTACCATGCATGAGGTATGCAGGTGGAAATTTTGTCACAGAATGGGGAGTTAAGTTATAAGTATTGACTATATCTTTTAACAAAGTAGGCCATGGAGTTTTAGTAGGTTTCTCATTGATTTTACACTTTAAACGTGTAATTATTGTTTGACCAAGGCGTTCTACCTTGCCATTTGACTGCGGATGATGTGCAGTTGTCAATAATTGTTGAATCTTATTATGTTTCAAAAATTTTTTAAAATGAGAAGACGTAAAGGCGGCGTTTCGATCACTCAACAAGGATTTAGGTATTTGATTTTGAAAAATTTGATGTAAAACATTAGTATACGTTTCTGAACTAATGGATTTTGACGCAAAAGCCCAAATGTATCTTGTTAGGTGGTCAATAATTAAAGTTAAATATTTTTTTGTTGAATTATAATAATTCAATCCACCAACACTATCTATTGCTATTAAGTCAAAAGACTGATTCACAGGGGGTAAGGATTGTAATAATCCAAATCTTTTTTGTCGCGGTTTTTTATTTAATTGGCACGTATGACAATGTTTACAAAATTTTGTTATATCTGATGTTATGTTATTCCAATAATAAACAGGGGTTATTAAGTTAATCATTTTCTGCACTCCTGGATGGTTAAATTTATCATGAGTAATTTGCAGAAGTTTTAATCTCAACGAAAATGGAACAACTATTTTAGTAAAATTTTTCTTACGTATACATAAAACATCATTGATATCAACAAAATTACCTTGTAAGTTATCTTTCCTTTGAGCTTCAATTATTTCATTCAATTTTAACAAATGTGAAACATGAACATTATTTTTACTATTACATTTGACTAGTGAATGTGTTGCATCTCTTGAAAGCCAATCTGCTTCAAAATTAGTAGAACCTTTCTGTACATTCAAGTTCTGTAATTGCATAATTTTTTTCATAGTCTCTTAAGGAGCGAGAATGAAAAGCTACAGGATGCAATACACCACATTCATCTGTCTGTTTTAACACAGCTCCAATTCCAATTAACGATGCATCAACAAAAAGATGACATTCATGAATAGGATTAAAAATTTTCAAAATTGGTTTACAAATAATAGCATTTTTTAACAGTTCAAAAGATTGTTGACATTTTTCTGACCACACCCATTTTACATCTTTCTTTAACAAGTTGTTTAAAGGATGTCGAATATTTGCATAACTATCAATAAATTTATTGTAAACATTTATTGATCCAAGAAATCTTTGCAATGATTTTACATTTTTAGGGGGCATTAATTTTTTGATCACCTCAATATTATGATTATCGGGTGATACAATCCCATTGCTTATTTCATATCCTAAAAATTCTATTTGTTTTTGCAAAAATGAACATTTTGAAAGTTTTAATTTCAAGTTTTCTTGTTTACAAATATCGAAAATCTTTTTAAGATGGGTTAAATGTTCATCATAAGAATTAGAAAATATAATAATATCATCAAAATAGTTCGTAGCAAATTTAATTTTATGTTTATTTAAAATTCTACGAATTGTACGTTGAAAAATGCTTGGTGCATTCTTCCAGCCAAAAGGTAATCTTAAGTATTCAAATAGACCGTTGTGAGTAGCGAATGCTAATTTCTCAGTGTCATCAGGATGAATACGAACATGATGATATCCCTGTGATAAATCTATTTTAGAAAAATAACTACTATTAGACAATTTTTCAATTAAAGACTGTATTAAAGGTAGAGGTTCAGAATCTGTTTTTGTAATTTGGTTTAATTTCCTAAAGTCAATACATAAACGAATCTTTTTATTTTCATCTTTTTTAAAGACTAAGGTTACAGGGGCAGCATAAGGGGATGAACTTTCTTTTATAATGTTATTTTTTAACAATTCCTCTATTTGTAAATCAATTTCCTGTTGTTGTTTTGGGGATGTTTTGTACGGCCTTAGAGATATAGGTAAATCTGAGGTTAACCTGACTCTTTGTGGTTCCATTCTGATTTCTCCCACGTCGTGTTTATGTTTTGCAAAAATATCATCATAACTTTTTAAAATTTCTTTTAAGTCCTCATTTTGTATTTTGTTCTCATTTTTTATTCTTTCGTCGATATTGACCTGATAATGTGTGCACACATTACCTAGTACTATCTTCGAATCATTTGAAATTTTTGGACCTTCTTTCTTTTTCCTATTTTTCCTTTTCTTTTTATTTTTGTTATCCTTAACATTATCTTTTTCAATGTTTACTTTTACTGAAACATCTTTAACTTTTATTTTTTCAAAATGTTTACTTTTATTGAAACATCTTAAACTTCTATTTTTTTCAAAATGTTTACTTTTATTGAAACATCTTAAACTTCTATTTTTTTCAAAATGTTTACTTTTATTGAAACATCTTAAACTTTTATTTTTTTCACCATTTTTAACCCTAACACTTTGAGAATTTTGCTGTCTAATGTGCAAAGATAAGTTGTCACTGTTAGAATTAGCAGAGGTGATCAATCTCTTACCAAATTGAGTAACAACTGGCCCGACACAGTCAATAGACAAACAAAAATCCTTGCAAGTCTGCAACCCTAGTAAAGCATATGGTAAATCAGTATCAATTATAAAAAACTTAGCTGATTTAATAATTTCGCCTATCTTAAGGGGAAACTCACAAATTTTGTTAAGTGTTAATTGTCCTTTCGTTTGGATAACATTTAATTCCTCACATTTTTTAATAGGAATTTTTAGTTTTGACACAAGGTCTTTTGGTATTATATTCAATGTTGACCCGGTATCAACATTCAATAATATCTCTTTTTTTACATTTTCATTTTGTTTTGGTTTTGGACGTCCATTTAAGTATTTATTTTCCACTTTATATCCATTTAGGTATTTATTTTCAACTTGATATCCGGATATTATTAATTGCTATTGTTTATTTGTCATATTTTGAACGTTCATTTCAACAACATTAGGGTTGTTTACACACGAGGAGCCCATGTGAAACTGATTCAAAAGTCCTTTCTTCGAACAGTATTTACACTGATTTATTGGGATCTCCTGTGTTGTATGATGTATTTTGGGTTTTGTCACATTCGGGGTTACACTTTTATTTTTAGGACAAGCCGGAGCTTTATGTCCTGGTGCATTACATTTAAAGCACCTAATGTCATATTTAGGGTTTTCCATTTTCTTCATGTATGGTCCCTTGTTATTTTGAAATTTATTTTTATCTAAGTCACTTTTAATTTTTTCATAGATTTTAAGTTTTTGTTTAAATTCAAAAAGATTATTGGCTCCATAAAGAATTGATTTATTATTTGTTTGGTCTGGTATTCCTTGAATTATGTAAGTGATTAGAGCTAAGTCATCAATATCACTTTGAGTGGCAATTCCTTTCATTTTAAGGAAATACTCTTGAAGAGTTTCATTATATCTTTGCTTTCTTTTTTGCAACATTGCATGTATTTCTGCACTATTACAATCAAATCCAAACTCTTCAAGCAAAAGATTTTTTAATTTTTCATACGAATTTAAACAACTTTCACTTCTTATTAATGTTAAGGCATTACCCTTTAAACATCTTTTCGCAAATAAAAATTTTTGCATATCAGATAATTTAAATAAATTGGCATGAGTTTCAAAATTTTCAAACCAAGAATTAATATTTTCGTGTTTTTCTCCTTTAAACATAGGAGTAACTGCTTCAATATCCGAAAAATTTACTATTAATTTAGTTTCTGTTTCTCTATTCTTTATATCCTTGCTAGAATTTTGACTATAGGATGCCATATCTTTATCAGTATAAACATGAGTTTGTATTTCTTTATCAACATATATTTTAGTATTTAAACTAACTTGCGTAAATTGACTTACACAAGTTTTAATTGGTAAATGTGATTCAAAATCAGTTTGAGTTTGTTTACATTGAAACTGATTAGTTTCATCCTCATCTTCAGAGAGATTTTCCATTACTATCGAATTTTTTAAGATATCAAAATCACATAAACAAGTTAAAATGTGCTTTGCAATTTCATCTTTATTTCCTTCACTGGAAATATTTAAAATGTCTGAAATTTTAACTAATTCCGAAAAATTGAAAGTATTACAAATTTCTTGTAATTTGTTTGAAAATTCTTCATCGTTAGGTTCAAAAGAAAATTCTGAAAAATTTAGAATTTTGTTACGGTTTAATCTAGAAAAATCATTAGGAAACAAAAGTTTAAATAATAACTTAATTTTGTTTGCCGTCACTAATTTAATTGACGTTTGAATCACATTTATTTCTTTCAAAAACATTTTAAATGCACGATAAAAAACAATATTATATCATCATTTTAAAGAAAAGCAATATAAATACAAGAAATGCAATCTAACTATTCATAATAAAATATACTCAGTTATTCATAATGAAACTTTTAAAACACTACTCATCTCTGATATCGATAAACTATTCAATCATGCTAGTGAGAAAGAAACATAAGATAAAAAAAAAATATATCTACAGTACTTTCTTTCCATTTTCCACACAGTGTCCTTTGACCTTCATGACTTTTTATGTTGAAGAGAAACAAAAAATATTATCCTTTTTTTGTTTTTAACGCGTACATTCACTTTTGTTTTCACAATTTGAGCACTACGGAATTGTAGGGTCATCGGTCATTTCCAGATTTGACACTGTAGGGTCATCTCGATCAACCCTATGGGTTTCAGAGAGGCATGTGACGAGCTCGAGCCAACGTCAGCATTCTCACAGCGATGAGGTGTAGTTAAAGATGGAGTGGTAAAACAGACCTTCCTTCATTCGTTTTTCACCGCGGACTAAGCACTTCTTTCTTTCGTCCTTCGTCCCCCGGGATGAGGTTTTATCAACGTTGTAGTCAGCCGGAAAATAGATAACAATGGTTTCCTCAGCAAGTAAACATCCTGGCGTCTTGTAATAACAGAGCTTCATCCCTGTTATCAGTGGTGTATTTAGCTTTAATAATGCAGTCGTAAGCCATGTTACACACAAAGAATCTTTATTAATGGTAGTAGGCTGGTATCGATAACACTTCACATCCACACTCCGCAAGGGAGGGGATTGACAAGACTTTGGACAATTCCGGAACAACTTTTCTGGATCACAACATGATGGAAAAAGCCATGCGAAAAGCATTGCTCTCGCTTTTATACTAACACAGATTTGAGTAAACAGGCACAGTCGTTGGCATTCTTGTATCCTTACGCATTAAGGAAAATCATTTCATGCTTCCTTATATGGAAGTAAAAGGGGGAGAGATTCTATAAATAACTCAATCGTATGTTTATCAGCCTTGACTTCCCAAAATAGAATCTCTCTACGCTTATTCTTTAACAAAGACATTTTATTAAAACGAAAGAGATTTAATTCTTTTATTAATACAAAAGTATTATAATTTTTGTATTAGATATATATATATAATAACAGAGCAAAACCCTGTTATTAATATGGGAATAATTAGTCCCGATATCAGATGAATAATGAGTCCAGATTCTGCATAGCGGTTTATTTATTAAAAGATTGTGAAGCAACAGTTTCCTCCCCTCTCCGACTGGAGGGGGAGAGACACTTTTCTCGTCAGATCTGACGGAGTTTAGCTAGCACAAGTAAAACACAAAAAGCCACGCAAAAACCATCGGTCCTGCGTTTTATAGGATACTTAAAAAGTGTGAAGAGGTCAGTCATATTGCATTCCTTGTATTCCTACGCCTCATCGCAACTAATTTAATACTCATAGAAAATCGTTTAATCTTTCCTTATATGGAAGTGAAAGATCTTAAAATAACTCCTCTTTTGAAACATAAATCTAATTATAATTCATTGGCTTGTTTACAGTCTTGAAGTCCTAAAATAGAATATCTGCATTTTATGAAAACGAAAAAGTTTCAATGTTTTATTAATACAAAAATATTTTTATAATTTTTGTATTACATATATATATATATATATATATATATATATATATATATAGCGGAGAAATGTACAATATTAAAGTTAGTCTAAAATAATTAATCTCATAATAATATGCATGTATTCATCTCTCTCGAGATCTTTATTTTATACTCACTCTTGTATGGATGTCAGAAATGGAATAACGCAATTGTAAATCTTGGCTCTTGTATTGAGATACTTAAAAACATGCGAATCATAAATTCAAGAGAGATAAAAACCTTTTTCAATTTTAACTGTTATTACGATATAAGGTAATCTTCGTACAATTAATATTACTTCTAATTTATTTCTCATTATTGTGTCACCATCACTCAAAACTGTATTCCTCAGTTGATTTGTTTATTAATTTTTAAAGTAAGTGTTGTTTATTTTTTAAATTCTGATAAACTTTCATTTCGTTTCAAATGTGATATTAACAAAATGTTTTTGCCTCTTAATACCCGTTTTTCAAAATTTACAAAATGGTAATTATGTATTTCATTACGATAAACAAAATAATCCTTTTTTTTAAAAAATCTATTTTTGATGGAGAAAAATCGACTTTTAACGCTACGGATGCAGAACCTTTTTGAGTGAAAGGCCATTTGCACAGTAGGTTGATTAATGAACACACATATTTAGTCATGTCAGCGGCAAATATGATAATTTTTATGTAAACATTATTGATGTTCTAAGTATTACACATTTTTATCAGTACATATTTGCAGAAAATTAAATACTTTTAATTATTTGAATTTATTTAAAATTAAAAAAACAGATACATTTTTTTAAAAAACTTTTTCCATTTTTCACAATAATTAATTTATCAAATATATACATAATATGCATATATACATAAATATTGGAAAGGGGAATAGGAATTCTACCCAAAAGGAAACTTATAGAATGAAAGTGCAAAAAATATACGTATTTTTGAGTAATAAAAATTTAAGTCAAATATTTTAATTAGAGAAAATTTATAATGTTTATAACAAAAACCAATATTTTTTTTTATTGCGTTCAGAAGCTACCGTGGGCCGCACAGCATCAGTTGACGGGACGCATGTGGCCTTGCGGGCCACAGATTCATCATCATCATCGTAATACCGGCCAGACAGCCCAATGTGAGCCAATGCCTTCTTCTGAAGATTTCTCCATGGCGGCTTCCGATATATCTTTGATCTTCAATTCTTTTCATTAATTGCAAGAAAATCAGACTCCACTGAGTCAGCCCATCTCAACCGCGCCCCCCCCCCCCCCCGCTTTCTTGTGCCAGTGGGTCTTAAAAGCAGTATCTTTCTTATTGTATTGTCATAGTTACCGCGGGTTGCACAGCAACAGTTTGCGGGGCGCATGTGCCCCGCGGTCCTCAGATTGCGCACCCCTATTTAAGACAGAAAAAAAAAATTATCTTTGGAATTAGTCAGCAAACCGAGTAGGTGGCGAAACTTCTGAGTCCTTAAAAATAATACTAAATTGATTATGATTTAACACAGAATTTATGAATCACTTTTTTGCCATTATACAGCATCTTAATTTAATAGATCCCTTTAGTTTTGAACACGCGTTAGAAGGGTGGTCTCTTTTTCCCCCCTTATTTGTTCCGGATCCTTTTAGGCCTTGGAGTGGGGCGGGGAGGTTGTGTATTGATAAAAATCACTCTGGATCATGATGAATCAATGGGAGGGAGGGGGATGGTTCTCCTGAAATACATCTCCCATCTCACAGGGGGGTGAATGACATTATTTGTTGTGAGTCATCATTTCTGATATTTTGTCCAATTTTCTGAATCTTGTTTTCCCCCTCCCTGTGTTGTTGCTATTGGAACCCTTCTCAGACAGTCGTCTGCGCCAACTTAGAAGAAATATAATAATGTTTATTGAACTCTAAAAATAATGGTAACTCACTATTTGTTTTCGCATTGAAAGACATAAAATATTTTTTTCTTCCATATTTCTTTTATCCAGTCGAAAATGATTTCGTTTTCTTTATTTTCCCCATTTTGCGAAAGAATATAAAAACAAGTTTTTCCTCTATTGAAGAGAGTTGCTATACGTTTAGGACACGTCAATATTCCCTTTCCTCCTTTCCCTTTAAGTCTGGTGCACGTACTTGTTAGTTTAGATTTTTCGATATCTGCATGTTTTTCTAAATTTATTCTCTTTGTATCGGCGAAGAAAAGTTTATAGAATTTTAAACGAATGAATCAATCATGTAATGTGTTAAAAGTTCCAAATAAAATCTAACTTGCCTTATTGAAGAAAATATGTATGAATTTTTTTTTCAACATTTTTATTTTTTCATTTTTGTTTCTTATTACTTAAAAAATAAATTTTTGTTTTGAACTGATTATAATTTATGCTTTCACATAAATTTAGTTTTGTTTACAAATGTGTTTTTTTCTTCATCTCTTATAAAAATATTAAAGATATGCTATAAAGAGATAATCTTTAATATAGAAATATTAAAGACAAGCCGGATGCGGAATTCGTATCGATCAGCCATCGCTTGGATTCGAACCCGGTTCACCTCATTAGAAGCCGAACGCTCTAACTCCTGAGCCATCACGGCTCCATAATAACGATATTTCAGAAAACAGTGCTTTACAGCTACTCAAAAGGGCCGGAGAAAAATGCTTGATAGTGGTAAATTTCGGCTACAATGAGTTGGCCTCGAGCCGTATCATCATGCCAAGTAATGCTGAATGCAGTTTATCTCTGTTCTGTTGGGATAAACTATAAAAAAAAAAAAAAACATGTTCTGTTTAATTAAATAAGGTAAAGCCACCACGAAGGGTATCAAATAATAATAAATGAATAAAAAATATTTAAAACTATTTTAGCTTTATTAATTGTGCCGTATATGCCTCTTAGTTTTGCGCATGATTTCTTAGTTGTGTTCCCTACTAATTTATTGATTCTTTTTTTTTTTATTCATCCGCATACGAAGATAGTTGACATCTCTGTATTGTACACTACATCAAAACACTCAATTGCAATCACACAAAAATATATAACGTAAGTCAATTGACATCGTGACTCTTTATTAATCTGATTGCCCCTTTTGTTTGGAGATTTTTTTTTTTTTTTTTTTTTTTTTTTTTTTTTACAGTTCTATTGAAAATTTATGTTGAATCCTGTCAGTGGAAAGAGCTATAAATTCACCCTAAACTTTTTACTATGAATTTAATTAAATTTATTTTTTAACTTTATCTTTTAAATTAATTTAAATTTATTTGTCGTTTGAGCTTTAGTTCAGCTTTAAGTTCTTGCCTTAATTACTCAATAACCGTTAACGGTCCGCTTTCAAGTTTATTTAACATCCGGTGTAATTGTGATATTTAATTATAACATGAATACAATAAGAGTAACAAATTAATATTATCCATGATGCGTCATGGAAAAATAAGCTTCTGAAATACTTAATGCAGGAAAACTGTCGAAAGTTTAGAAGAACTGTTCTTATTTCAAAAAAAAAATAAAAAATAAAAAAAAATAAAAGTGTTATAGCCCAAGTTTTTTGCTATTAGAATTTATTTTTCAGAGCGTACCATAATATATGATAAATATTTTTATATTTAAATCTGAAGTTGGAGCGCAGGATCTTTTTTTAAAATAAAAATAAAAATAAATAACGTTGTTGGTTGCAGAAAGAAATATTCACGTGGTATTACTTTTTTTTTCAATTAGGTATTTTTCATATTCAAAACAATATTTGTGAGTGGACACTTAGGTATTATGCAGGGTCCGCGCTAAGCACCTCGCCAAATGTGATGAAATCGTCAACTCGGGAAGAAAAATTGTGTTTTGGCGAAAGGTATTTATTACGCAAAAGGTATTTAGATTAAAAAGTATTTTTTGAACAAATCCTGTATTTTTTATTCGATTACAGTAATTTCCATTAGATACGTCTCTTAACCAATTCGAATTATGATAAGTCCCGATAATGTAAGCATAAGCAGCAAAAGAGATTGCGTAAGCATGAGACAAATCGCCGTTAAATACAGTTTAATACGTGTGTTATCGGATCACGTGATATCGTGTGTTGAATTTCTTTTTTTCTACAGTCAGTGTCACTAAAACAGACTTAAGTGGTAGCATTTTTTCTCACGTCGGTCTCTATGGTAATGACTTAGCGGACAGCCTAGCTAAAGAGGATTGCAGCCAACCGCACTCTACCTCTTCTGATCTTACCTATTTGGAACTTTACTCCATGAAGAAATCCCAACTTCTCAGTGACTGGCTGATTCCCCCCACCCACCATTGGTACAGCCTGCAGTTTCTTTGACTCTTCCCTTTGAAAGGAGAGTCTGCACCTCCATCTCCCGCCTAGCTACCGGCCATCTAAAAGGTTTTCTATTTTCCGAAGGAAATAAAAATCTACCCCCTTTGCCCTAAATGTTATCTACACTGGGCTTCCGCCGATCACCTCCTGGACTGTCTTGGTCTTCTCTGGGAAGACATTTACTCCTCTTTTGGTCTTTGATTTTCTTCAGGTCAACGGGTTCATAGATCTGGTCTGACTTCGTCAGGCCAGAAGAGGATAAGCAACAACAAGTGGTAGCAAGATGCATATTGTCATCCAAATATGCTACATAATATATCAATAACGTGATAACAACATATTGTTGCTTCAGGTTTATCCTAACATTACTGCTCTAGTCTATGAAGAAGCAAGAATTAACCCCAACCTATTCCTATTCATTGCTCAATTACTTAACCCCAATTGCAAATTGACTCTTGATTTAAAATTGCTTTTTATAAAAAGAATTCTATTATAGAAAATTTGTAAAATTTTTACATGAAAATATCAACCAGAAAGAGTTTTGCCTTTGACTAAGAATTTCGAAAATTAGCGATTACTTTTCATATTTGGCTAATTTACTGGCTAATAATTTGAAGTCCGTAGCGCGGGCCCTGATTACGGTGTTGGATTTTTCACCCCCTTTCTCACTCTGTATATGGCGCAGATCCGACATTAATGCGTAGATGAACTCATCAAAATAAGCGTAACTTATAAGTTACTGTAGGTGCTATTTCCTGTTTGTGATTAAGAGAACGCTATGTCATGATAACATATCGTGGTATAGCGTTCATATCAAATCTCTTTACCCGCATAAGTAATTTCATATTTTAAGTTACTTATGTAAGGAGATTGTGAGTACAGGTAAATTACTTATGCTTATGTTCAGGTACTCTAGGTTTACCTGAACATAAGCATAAGTAATTTAATATTTTAAGTTACTTATGTAGGTAAAGAGATCATGAGTACACTGTCCCTGCATCAGAAAGGTTCTGGGTTCGAATCCCGGGCAAGACATGGATGCTCTTTCCTTCTCTGTACTATCTGTCCTTACTGTGGGAGCAACGTTGGCCCACCTAATAGGGTGCCCCTGAAAGAGAGGCCAACAAATCTGCCTTGTAAATGCCTGAATTGACGGATGTTAACACAGGTGGGCATTGGAAAAAAAAAAAAAGATTGTGAGTCCAGAGTTAATCATATAGTTTCAAATACTGAAGAATAAAATTTTTAAAATATCAAAATGCATAATAATAATAGCAAAATTATTTAGGATTGCGCAGTTTGGAAGTTATTGTATATTAATCTTTTCTTTGCAAATTAAAAAAAAAAAATGTTTGAAAAAAAAACAACATATTTTTTTAACATTTGAATCTGAATTGCCATGAAAAGTTTCTCCCACTCTATATTGTTCTCTGAAGTCAAAATTGAGGAGAGAGCAAGTCTGGGTTTTCTTTTCTAGTTCTTATCATTTACCACTTGTCAACATTCTTTTTAATGTGGTCAAGTTTTATCCAGATTCTGTTGGTCATTGTACTTTGATTGGCTGACCTTCTAAAAATGTTGAAATCTCGACCGGAATTACTATTTCAGAAGTGATTCTCGTGTCGCTTTAGCATCCTCTCAAAAACGGCGAAGAATTGCCTGTTAATTGGTTCGTTCGTCGAAAGAAGAAAAAAAAAGTTTGTTCTGTGGTGTCGATTCACGAGAGCGTGACTCTCACGGAAGTGGTCGGAGTCACGGAAGCTCTCGAGGCTGACCCCTGAACAGGTGGTGGCCTAACCTATCGTGCCATTCCTTATTTTGCGCAATCCAACCATCACATACTCTTGAAATGTTTGCAGAGCCACACAAAAACAACTAGCTGGGGAGGTGTTGTTTGATTTCAGTGCTTTTGTTCGTCGTCAAGATTTTAATCTACGCTTATAGCTTTTGTGTGATTCTCATTTCTCTATTATCGGGAATAATTTGATAGAATTTCACCGGTATCTAGTATTTAATTCTACAGGGACGAAGAACCCTGGAAGATTGGAAATTTTGTGTCAAGTTGAGGCATGTACGACCAACTACGACTGTGATCATTTTTTGAATAACTGGCCCTCTATGACCAGTTATTCGAAAAACAGTCGTTTCAATGGGCACGCTGCGTCGCAATTTTTAAATAATATTTTGTAATTTTTAAAAAAAAAATTATATATTGTTATGAAATATAGTTAAAATAACTAGAAAAATTTCAAAACAAATCCATTCTGGGATTTTTTTTTTATTTGTAAAAAACTTTTAAACCAGTAAAATTTTGATCAAGTAAAATAGTACTATTAAAATCTTCAAGTATATAAGATTCAATATTTATCATTCTTTCATCAGTTTCTTTGAAGTAGAATAGAAAGACGTACATTAGTTATGATTTTTAGATATCATTTTTATTAATTCTTATTAAAAAAACAATAGTTTTTATTCAATATGTTTTATTTTCCTCGTGTCACACAATTTAAGAAAGCAAGCAAAAAGAAGACTTGAAGAGTTGGCGATGGTGGTATACGTTCGCGCTGGGAGTTTGGCGTTCACTTAGATGCAAACAGGCTCTCTTCTTAAGGATAATGGTTTTTTCTTAACTTGTAATAGAGTATAGTTTTTGATAGCAATATAGTTGCAGGCACAGTATAACAAAATATGCAAGAGAATCACATGAGTCATATCTTGCGCAAGAAACTCATCAGATTCTCTTGTCTTGATCCCCCTTGGCAGAATCACGGCGACACTGTCGCAGAACGTTACAGAGTTCTAACAGAGTTTACTTTCTATTTTTACAGAAATTTAAACATAATATTTGAATCATGCATTTAGATAATCACTTCTTGACACCCTCAATTTACGTTGATAGTATCGTAAATCGATGTAATGTTTCGATTGTATTTTCGGCAGTTTTTGACAATGTTTTCCCCTGGATTTTAAACATTCTGATATATTTCAAACAATATAGAAAATTCGAATCGTGCATTTGAGTATTTACTTTTTAAGGTATCGAATTTTTATTCTATCGAATTAACCCGTAAAACTATTATTCTATCGAATAATTCGATAGAAACGTTTATTCTATCGAATTAACCGTTTTATTCTATCGAATTAACCGTTTTATTCTATCGAATTTTTGGCAGTTATTGGCTATTGATTTCTTCATAGTTTTTAAATCCGATATTTTTTTATACGGTATTATTTATTACAACAACCTAATCTCGAAACGGAACACGTATTTAAGGAGTCTGATTCGCGTGATGTCGCCGTCAATCTTTTTTTCGGCAATTACTACTGCAGATTTAATTTTTAATTTTTTTTTAATTGTGATGATTATTTACAGAATGCGAAGAATAAGTAATTTATGCGTTCCCCACGCCAACAAAATTCAAGAATACCACCCATAATATTCGAATAAAAAATTATTACATGTTCAATTAAAAAAAATTTATATATATATTTTTTTTGTAAACGCAGCGTTTTTGTTATTTTAAATGAGTAACATATATGTTTATTATTATTGAAAGTATCTTGCAGAAAGATGTTAGTGCTAGAGAGTTTTGTTGCAAATAGCTCGAAAAAATTCTGTTACAGGGCCTTGATCTTGCATTTCATTGAATATTGGCTAAAATTAGTTATAACAAATCTCAATGGAGCATCCGAATTCAATAAACGAATATGATAAGCGAAAAAAAAAATTTATATATGAATGTTGGCAGAGATTTTCTTCGTTGTTTTGTACGACAACAGTTCTTTGAGTGTCTTGTAGATTATAAGAAGGGGAAAAAGAGAAAAAAGATTTTGATTGTCTAAAAATTATTTCGGCAACTAAGGTGATATAATTATCTGAAAAAAATATTACTTGAATGGATATTTTAACAATAGCTTTAAGTTATTACTTATCACAAACGTAATGAAACATATTTGAGCTTTTTTTAAGCGTCTGTTCAATCGAACTATTGAAAAAGAAAACATAAAAACTTCGGAACTATTGAAAAATAACGATAAATACAGTTATTTTAAAATGTATAAACTCCATAACCAAATTTATACGTTAAGTTAATAAGTGAATTAAAGAAAAAAATATGTGAATTAATATAATTTGTGATAGTTTCCTAGTTCACGACTCATCACTAATCAATTTTATTTATTTTTTGTCATAAAACGTTTATTTATGTGCGCGTGAAATATTGATGTATAGTTCTTTCATTATGGTTTTTTAGGAATTTATTTTTCCAACTCTTATTTTAAAAAATAAAATGTAATTTTAAATGAAGTCTCTTTTATTTCATTCGTGCATTAAAAAAAAAAAAGATATGTATAATTTTTTTAACCCCATTTAGTGAAACTAAATTGAAGAAAAAATTCTGATCGCCGAAAGGCGATCACAGGTTACCCATTGGCAAAATGAACAAAATAACAAAAAAATCGTTCAAATGATGAAATCCTCTATTATTCGCAGCGCAAGAAGTATTTATGGGATCTCTCAGGTCCCATATCTCAAAAATAAACTCACCAACTTAATGCATAACAAAATTAAAAGGGGGAAAAAAAAAGAATTCTAAAAAAATTATCAAACAGCAGCGGTTGCTATAGCAACGCATGCAATGACGACTCATGCGCTATGTTTACTATTACTCTTGACATAGTAGAAAAGTGTGATGACGTCCAAATAAGGTGCGCGGGCCGGGATAGCCTGGTCGGTAGGGCTCTGGGCCCATATCAATGAGGTCGTGGGTTCGATCCCCGCCGGCCGAAGACTCCCCGTGTAGTAAATGGTGACTGATGCACGTTAAATCTGTCGAGTCTCAAAGTCCTCCATGTTCCCATCACAAATCAAAACCTCTGGGGGTACTGATCCAGGAGTTTCCTTGTCTTCTGGATTGGTTCAAAATTACAAGGCTACGGAGTTGAACATTAGTAGTCGTAAACCCATGAAATTGGGTCGGCTGTTCAACGACGGTTATAAAATAAAATAAGGTGCGCGCGCCATCAAACCCAAAAGTTTTGGGTTTGATGGCCAAAACAATACCCATTTTGCCAATGAATAATACTTGAAATGAACAACTACTTAATAATAACACTTTCTAGGAATTCGATGGAAATTTTAATTAGTATTAATCAGAGTTATTATTAATAACTCTACAACTCTGTTAGGAACACTTACGGATTACACAAAAATGTCTTAAATAACCAGAGTGGTCCCCGGATCTCAGGTCAATATAGATATTCAATATAGAAAAAGGGATCTTGTGCGCTGTTGCTTCCGTAAGGAATCTGTTATCCCGATTTTGAATTTTATAAATAAGAACTTTCTGTGTTCTTGACAACCCTATTGCAATAATTGTAGAGGAATTGTAATATATTTGTGTAGTGAATCATTAATGAATTTTGTTTCCGGCCGAGCGCGCTAATATTATCTTCTTTAGTGCAGTTGCAGCGGTAACCGCAACATTTCCGGTGTAGCAAATTAGAATTGTTCTTTAACTTTTAACAAAGGTATATCCAATTTCAAATCTATAAAAGTAATAAATATAAGAAAGAAAAAAAACAATCGTGAAAATGCGTCCGAAATCGTTTGCTGAAAAATTCCTTATTATTTTTTTTCCTTTTCAAGTATGAGTGGCTTTCATTTATTTTGAAACGGTTTTTAAAGTGAAGCTTTTTTTTAAAATTTTTTTTTTTAAACAATAATCTGCAAGTTGCAAAAAAAAAAAAAAAAAAAAAAAAAAATTACAATATAATTTTAAGGTATTTTATCGAAACTACTTGTATGAGGAATCCTGTCTGTATCCTATTACAGTCTACGTTGGTCTTTAAATAATATAAGTTTAAGTTTTGCATAACGAGCAAGCGTATAACGCATATTTAAGTTCTAAACGAGCTTTAAATAATGGCAGAAAATTCTATTTTTACTTAAAAATAAGAAAGTATTTATTTGAAGAAAGTATTTATTGATTTTGATATTTTAATTTTAAAAAAATCGCCAAGTTGTTAATCTTTTTAAAAATTTCTAAACATTTTCGTACATTTAAGCTGTTTGTTGAGAGGAATGATCAAATTATTGGCAAGTTAGATAGTTTAAAAATACACCATTTACTTAGAGTGAAAAGGCGTTTAAACTGCCTCTTTTAATAGTCTTTATGGCAAAAGAATTTCGACTAAAAAAGTATACATTATAAACAAATAAAAGTAAAATTTACGTTATTGGAGAACAAAATTTATAACAGTTCTAGTTCTTTACTGCAATTAGAACTATAGTTGGCAGATTACTTTCTCAGATTGAGTAAAAAAAAAATCTGTTTAAATTCATACTATTAGTTCACATTCTCCCTATATTTTGTTCAAATTTTCAATCGTTAATAAAATACTTTTTATTCATCCACTCAATTTCAAATACATTTGTTATAAAACTTGACACTTGAAGTTAATACAGTTTTTTTTTCAAATATTAATTCATTCATTAAATAGGGATGAGCGAAAAACGATATGGAATTTTCTGATGGGTTAAGCGTTAGTCATTGTTTTAAATTTCACTATAAGTGATTCAGTTTTTCACATTTTTAAAAATAACATCAGTGATAATTTCTAACTTATAGCTCTATTTGAACAAATAAATAGTTTATTGCACACATTTAAATATTTTATTATTTTATATATTGAATATTTCATATTTCATTTAAACATTTCATGTATTTAAGTCCCGTAGTGGACTGATCGTTAAGACACGGTTCCCAACAGATCACCGAAGTCAAGCATCACTGGCTGCGGTCAGTGTGCGGGTGGGTGACCTCATGGATCAGTCTGCGTAGGGACCGAGGGTGTTCGGTATGGGTCCTCGTTAAACTGTTCTACCGTAAAGTGCTCGACTTCGCGTGCAGGTCGCCTGGCTACCGAAGCGGGGTGCCATCCCCTCTGCAGAGGATCAAAATTGTGATGGCATGTCTTCGGATCATCCTAAGAGATGTTTCCCTGACCGTCGCCAATAGCCCATTGTGTAGCTCTAGTGCGACGTAAATGAACGACAACAACAACATTATTTTATATTCGCTGTGTCAGGTATGTTCAATAAACAACATTACGTGGTAGCACGTGTGGTCCACGTAACACAAATGTATACTTTTTTTAAACATTTTTTTTTTCCAATTCTTATTATTATATATATATTTACACTCATCCTATATATATATATTCATATATCCTGTTCAAATTTTCAATCGTTAATAAACATTAATAGAATATTTTTTATTCATTTACTCGGGTTCAAATACTTTTTTCTAAACTTGTAGTGAATGTTAGTACAGTTTTTTCAAATATTAATTCATTAATTAAATTTAATTAATTTTAGCTTTATATGGGAATGGGAGAAAATTTTTTAATTATTTTATAAAAAGTAACTAAAAAATTATTTTTTTGTTGTTGACCTAAGTAGGAATTGACTTAATATTTTTTATATATATATATATATATTACTTGTTCTGAGTTACATTATACATCTAAAAAGGGTTGCACAATGGCGGCTTTTGAAAAGCTATAGAAAATTATCCTATTCAATTTGATGGGTTCAATTGAAGGAGTCACTCCTCTATAACCTTGATTAGATACCCCAACAATTGTTTTGTGTGTCCCAACCCTACCGCTGTCCGGTCTCGGCTGGCTCTGGGCCAACACGAACCTTTTGAATGTGACCCCCAGATAGATAAGACCCCGTTGTCGTCTGCTAATTAATATCTGTCGCATAAATGGGTTTGAAGATTAGATCTGTCAAAATCGAGACACACTGAGATGGATTCTTCTTGACTCTGGAACAAATGACTTCCCAAAATGTGGAATGAATGTTTAACCCGCTTAACAACCTTCATTAAGTTAAAGCAATTGCTAAACGCAATTTGTTTCTCGTCTTGTTTCTTTTTTTTATATTCTTAGTTAGTGTGTTTAATAAAAGAAATATTCTGATAATAATAAAAAAAACATGTTTTTTTTTATTTATTTATTATTTTTTTTATATCTTTCTTTATCCAAAAAAATAAGTAGTGTTTAAGAGTGTCATTTTTCTCTTATTACGCCTTAAAAGATTGTTTCCCCTTAATGTTCCGACCAAGTTACAAGTTTGTCTAAATGGTGAGTTGCTATGACATCAAATGTATAAAAAAAAGATTGAAAGTCGGATAAGTAAGTGTAATTGGGGGTGAGGGGGAGGCCTGTTTCAAGAATTTTTTTTTACTGCGCAATTTTTCTCACTTCGTTACTAATCAAGTCACATTTTGCAATGCAGGTGATTTAAAAAAATATTTTTCCTATTATGGAAGCTGTGCTTGATGGGGAGTAATTTGTAACAAACCATGCCGAGACTCCCACATGAGTTTCAAGCAAAGATGATTCTTCCTCTAATTAACAAAATATGATGAAACGTGCGTGCGTCATGTGTGTGTGTATATATATATATATATATATATATATATATATATATATATATATATATATATATATATATATATATATATATATATATATATATATATATATATATATATATATATATATATGTGTGTGTGTGTGTAGGGGTTTGTGCAGCATAAGGGTAAAATAAAGACCAATATATAACATTGAAACTTAACATTTAATAGAAATAAAAAGAAATAAGTGTTTAACGGCGAGTGACATGATACGGGAGGGCTGCCTACACGCAGTGATCTCCAAATCGCATGTGAATAAGAAATTAAAATGTTCTATGGATAAAGTTCAGAATTAATTATAAATTCGGGAGTTTCCCATCGGGACTTACCTACGAAGAGACCGAGGCTGTGCGGTATCGCCTAATGTTCTAACGTTAAGTGTTCGACTTCGCGTGTAGGCTACCAATGGGGGGAAAGGGACCATTACCTTCGAAGAGATTCGAAATTGTGATGGCATGTCTTCAGATCATCCTCAGAAATTTTTTACGGACCATTAACAATAGCCTATCGTGCAGCTCTAGTGCGACGTAAATTGGGTATTATTATTGGAAACCGAGTCGTGGTGGCTCAGGGGATAGAGCGCTCGCCTTCTAATGAGGTGAACTGGGTTCTAATCCCATCGATGACTGGTCGATACGAATTCCGCACCCGGCTCTCACCGACCACAGCACTGACTTAAAATATCTTCAGTGGTAGACGGATCCTGGGTTAAGAGTCCTCTTGCCGTCAGGCTAACCGTGGGAGGTTCTCGTGGTCTTCCTTTCCATGTAACGCAAATGCGGGTTAGTTCCATCAATAAGTCTGCCACGAAGGCAGATTTCTCCCGATACTTGATCCAAGTGTTCCCTTGTCTACTGGATTGGGTTCAAAACTACAAGGCTACGGAGTTGAACATTAGTAGTCGTAAACCCAAAACTGGGTTGGCTGTTCAACGGCGGTTTTAAACGCTATTGGAAATCATCTCTACCGAATCAAGAACTCTACGTCTCCTGTTTAAAAACTCACATTAACAAATTTTGAAATTATTTTATTTCATTATATTTAGATTGATTTTATTAATATATTTCTTTTAATGCTTTATTAGCGTTTCTCACTCTTTCAAGCAAACATTAAAAGACTTTTTTTGCCATTGTTAACTTTACATTCTTTTTCCTTTTCACGCTAATAATCATAAATGCCCAGCACAGATAGACATCATTTACTTGGAAAACAACGGACTTAACGACCCATATAAAAAGGGCGCTTTTTATACACATTCATAGTCAGGTGATATATTTTTTATACTGCGTTCGTAAAAGTAGGCGGAGATGTTTGCGTGAGTCTCGTGGCGTGTCTTGGATGGTCTTCCGAATTAATGTCTTCCATTTCTTGAAGGCGATCTTCCAGAATTGGGCGTTGGCATGTTCGATTCCTGGGGCGAAGAGTGATTTTAATGGTCATCGCATACGGCAGGTGTACCTGTGATGATGGATGATTAAAAATGCAGGTTATAATGCACTCTCTTCCTTTCAGTGCCAAACGGGGTTTCGAATGTCCATTACCAATTGATCAGGAAAAAGGAGATACTATAGTCTGTATTTGAAAAGTGTTTACGATCGTTTGCTTTTTTTGTTCTTTATTTCTTTGCACTTCATGTACTTAAAAATGCTGTTTGAACTAATATAAGCACTAAATGATTTAAAATACAGTATATTCTCGATATCTCAAAGTTGAAGAATGCTAGAAAATTTCGAGATAACAAGTTCAGAATTAAATATATTCTAAAACGTAGAAAAATATATTCTAAAATATTACTCTAAAAAGTACATACATGAAACATAAGACATGGCGCGTAGCGTTTTTGAAAGGTGCTTAAGGGAGCTTATTTCCGATTTTTGTTTCTTAAAAAGCCCTTAAAGGTGCTTTTTTTATTGGGTGCTTTTAAAAAGTGCTTAATTTTTCCTTTTTCGAAAATGAGATTTTTTTTCTCTTTACCATGTACATTTTCGCGACGTATTAAGCAAATTGCGCTTTTCATATTGTTTTGTTCCAGATTTTTCACAATTCATTCAACCACAGTCCATTTCGGCGTACCGTCGGCCCATGTGCAAATCGGTTACATTTTGCAAGATATTCTCAATTTCAGACTTCGTTTTCCACCCTCTGATATCGAACCGAAAAATCTCTCTTAAAAATAGTTTTTGAGTGCTTGAAAGTGTTTAAAATGTGATAATTTTTTGTTGAAAGATTTGACTACGCACCCTGGGGAATAATAAACGATTTCTGCCATTATCAAATCAAATACCACATAATAGCTTTTTTTTTTCTCTTTAAGAGAGAGAGAAAGGAAGTTAAATTTACAGCGAAACCTCTCGGAAGCGACCACTCTCCGTTCCACCGTAAAATGGTCATTGATGGAGGTTAGTCGAGGTTACCTTCGTTGACTTGTTGACAAAATTGTTATCGAAGGAACATGATTTTTCGCAATCGATTTTATTTTTAGACTGTGTCATTTTCTAGGTGCGGAAATGCTCCTTCTGTAGACGTCAGGAAAAGACAGATCTATGAATTAAATTTAGCGTTTATAAAAATCAGCCCTACTGATATACTTATGCGCAAAAACAAATTTACCAATGATGAATGATAAAGCTATTTTAAATAAATAAACAATTATGCTACTTTTTTTTAAAAAAGTTTGCATTTAATTTTATATCATAAAAATTAGTTAGCTTTAAGAGATGTGAAGAGGTTTAGTTGCTTTTTCTGAAATAACGTATTTTTTTTCTTCTAAATTAACTTTCAACTCTAGAAGTAAATCATTGATAGCATTCTCTTTAGTGCAACATGACTGCACATGCAACATGACTGCAACATGAGGTTGCATCGTCAAAAAGAACTCTCTCAATAAGCGTTTTACATTAATATTTTGAATACATTTTAATCTACTTATTTGTTTTATTTTTTTGCGTTTCCTTATTTGACCTTTTGCGCATTTGGTGCAGATGTTTGCCCGGTCGCTGGGAGAGGTTTTAATGGTCTCTCCTAAAGGTTTTCTTCAATACAAAGTCTATGGAAAAAAATCCGTTCCTCTCAAAAGTGGGCGCAAATAGAGGTGGTTTTTCCTGGAGGTTTCGCTGTATTTATTAACACGATTTTGTGTCTTTTTGGGTGTAACCTTGCAATAAAAATTTCGACCACTTTTCACCCTCGTTTTCTGTTTGCTGCAAACAGGGATTTAACTTCTTTAATATTTCCTACGGCAGCGGTTCCCAATTTTTTTCGGATAAGGATTCCTAAATGATCGACCTTTTAGCAGAACTCTAAATGGTCGACCTTTCAGCGGAACCCTACATGATCGACCTTCCAGCGGAACCCTACATGATCGACCTTCCAGCGGAACCCTAAATGATCGACCTTTCAGCGGAACCCTAAATGATCGACCTTTCAAGGCAACCCTGAATGATCGACCTTTTCATTAGTGAATGTGAAAAATATTAATCAACTAAGGATCATTATTTATATAAAAATTTTTTAATAAATTAAAGTTTTATTAATTATTTTGGAAATATTTAATGAATGAAGGAAGAATGAAACTTTTTCATCCTGTAGTTTTTACAATGCTAGTTTTAAAATTGGGTTCTATGTCAGACAGTTGAATATACAGGGCAGGGCTTAAGTGTCATCAAGTTTAGTTCAAAATTTGATTTTATTGTATGCATAAACTGAAAACATGTTTTCCTTTAAATAAAAATTAAAAAGGACGAAATTAAACGTTGAGATTAGTTATGCGATCAATATTAAATAATTAATGAAAAGTTAATTGGATAGAAATTTTATTACAGGGTTTTGTAACTGATCAGATTGTCCTAACTTTCAGAACCCCTGTGATCTTACCAGGGGTGATTGTATTCCGGGAGTTCCCGAATTCCGGATTTTTCGTATCATTCTTCCAGGCCTAAAAACTAGGAGTAAGGAGTACTAGGAGGAGTACTTCCATTTTTCCGCGGAATTCCGCTTTTCTCAAGGCCATTGATTTGCGACTTCCGCGAATTAAAAGTTATACTCCGACGAAATTTCAACTGTTATCTAAAATTTAAAGTAAGAGTTAAGATTTAAAGTAAGAATTAAGAATTCCGAAATCTAAAATTAAAATGTTGAAACTTTCGCTAAACCACGTTAACGAAACGTTTGCTTACACTAAATAATTAATCTTCTCTAAATATGTAAAAACGTAGTAGAAGACGCTAATTAAAGTGTAGATATTTTTTAATGGACTTACTTGTGTGTGATTGAATTTCTAGCATTTGCACTAATCGTTTATTTTCTTCTTTATTTTAGGCTTTCAGCATGGTGGACATCCGCAGCAATCCCATGGACACCTCCCTTCCCATCACAGAGAGTGGAATCGTCATTAATGACTATGAACCGCACTATGAAATTCACAAGAAGCGAACTAAAAGTGTGAATCGTTCTAAGAAAATACAATGCAGAGTCAGGATGCTGGATGGAACAGATTTTGAGTGCGACCTCGATGTTGGTATTTTATTCGCCATTTAAGAATTCTTTTTTTTCTTTCTCATGACTCATTAATTACAATTTTGTTAGTGAGATATTTCTACTTATTGTGCAAAGATAGATTAATTAGACCTAATATCAGATAGTTATACTACAATAATTTTTTTTTTCTTCCAATGCCCACCTTTGTTAACATCGTCAATTCAGGGCAGATTTGTCAGCCTCTCTTTCAGGGGCACCATATTAGGTGGGCCAACGTTGCTCCCACAGTAATGACAGATAGAGATAGTACAAAGCAGGAAAGAACATCCATGCCTTGCTCGGGATTCGAACCTAGAACCTTTCTGATGCAAGGGCAGTTCCCTAACCCTTACACAGGCCGGTCAGCTATATAACAATAAATGAAAGTTAACAAAAAATACTGTCCAACAAGCTCTAACAAAGAATTAATTTTTCCAAATTTTAACCTCATTTTCTCCTTTTATTATTGGTTTTCAAATAATGAAAAAATCTTATTTTATCGTCTTTCGTCATTTTTTCCATCTTTTCTAACAAGAGAAGACTCACTGCTGATCACCCCAAGAGCTTCCATTCTTAGAATTGCCTCAAGAATCTCTTAAGAGAAATCAAGATTATCTCTTAAGAAGTAACAAACGTAACATTCCTGTCTGATTTCATTTCCTTCATGTTAAAAGCTGATCATGAGTCACAAATGACCACGAGCATCACATTAACACCTGAAAGGGAATTTTTCATGTAGAGGGTGGATAGAGCATTATTCACAAACGAAAATCATTTTCGTGCTTTGGACTCAATGCATACTTTGTTGGTTGAGTTAATACATATATAACATTAAAAAAAATCTTATTGTGCCCATAAAGTATGTAGGCAATTGATATAACAATATATCCCTCTACAACGATATAATTATTTGGTCCCCAAAATATTGTTGTAGCGAGGTTTTACTGTATATATATATATATATATATATATATACAGAGAGAGAGAGCAAGCATGAAAAATAATAAAGATTGATGAAAAGAGAAGAAGAAAAATAAAATATTAAAAAAAAATATTTTGAAGAAAATATTAAAAAGCCGGAAAACAAAATAATGAAAAGATATCTCTTCATCAGATCACACGATTATATCTGCAAAAAGAAATGTTTTTCAATATTGCATTAATATAGCCAAAGCCAAATATATTAAAACAATAGTGTGAGGAGTCCTAAAGAAATATTTAAACGAAAATAGAACACATTAAGTGAAAAATATATGCAAAATAAAACACATCAAGCTAACAGCAGAAAATACAGAACAAAACACAAAACGTAATCTTTAAAGCGAGTAGCGAACTCAAATGAACTTGCGTGTACTGGAATCAAGTATACGTAAGATTGATTAAGAATGATTTAAAATATTGAATGATTTAAAATATTTGATCATTTAATATTTTAAAGATTAGATGAATGATTTAAAATATTTTCGTAATAAGATTGCCAGATTACAAATTGTAAAAATAGAAGCAATAGAGGGATCTTTTATATTGGGTTCTTACTGCAGTACTGAAGTGTATTTGATTTGTTAGTTACCTTGGATTAGCCCAAAAATGGATGTACGCAAGGTAATAATATACTTGCCATCCTTGCAAAAATTGTGTATTAATATGATTTTTCTATTTCTTTATTGTCTTGTCAATGGTGATATGATCATGATTATTCTATTTCCTTATTGAAATATGCATGTTTTGTTCTTAATGTAGAATAATATTCTTTCAAAAATGCACCTCGAAATGAATTTGCTTATTTGATTAAATATGTTGCTTATGAAAATGTTTTAAAACGAATGTCCTTATAATTTTTCCTTTTCAAAATGTTAATTCTTTGATTTTAGAGAACTTCCAGAGGTTTGGAGTTAGCTTTACAAATCGCAGATCATTTGAATCTATTAGAAAAAGACTATTTTGGAATAACATTTCGGGATCCAGATGGAAGTAGAGTGAGTCAAATTAAAATTTTTATCAAATTCATCATAGTCATAAAATTTTTTTTTATGTAGTGAAATTTTTTTGTTCTTTTGAAGCTTGTTAAAAAATAGAAATTCTGTGTGCTGTGTCATTTCTTGCTGCTGTTACACTGCAGGAAAGTTTGACACAAAATATCAAAACTGGTACTGACATCCTTAATCACTCTTAAATTAAATTGAAGCAATTCTATTTTAAAATGGTTATAAACTACAGAATTCTAAGCCAAATGTTGTTCCAAACAGATGTTTCTATAAGACTATCTTAATTCTTAAATTATTATTCTTAAAGGGAAAAAAAAAGAAAGTATATTCGAATTTTTAGCATTTCACCACTGAAAAATTTAGCACTAAAACACTTATCATGAATTATTATTTATATTCGAAAGATTGATCACTACTCAATCATAGTTAAATTTGGGAAGGATTAAAAAGTATTTAAAATGATTTGAAACCAGTTTATTTGAAAATGAACTAGTGAAAAATTTATGCATTTTTAAGTTACAAGTGACAAATAAACTGCTTTAGAATGATTTTAATTGCACCTTTATTATTCCCAATCGCAATAATGATGCGCAGTATCTGATGTTTGTTTCCCCCTCACTTAAATATTAATTTGCAACTCTTAATACATATTGCCTTTTTCTTTTCTTTCTTCAAGGATTCTAAAAATATAAAAATAATTAATTAGAACTGTTATTACAGAGCAGTTACATTATTTATTTCTATAAAATCCTGTATGGCGGGGAACTGGGCCCCTGTCCAAGAATTCGTGGGTTCGATCTCGGAGGGCCAAAGTGTAGTAAATAATGACTGGTGCATGTTAAATCTGTTGAGTCACAAAGTCCTCCATGTTCACATAACAATTCATACCTCTGGAGGTTACTGATCAAGGAGCTTCCTTGTCTTCTGGATTGGCTCAAAATTACAAGGCTACTCAGTTGAACATTAGTAGTCGTAAACCCAAAATTGGGTCGGCTGTTCAACGGCGGATAAGAAATAAAATATTATAAGTCCTGTGTACATTGATGCATTTAAAACATGTTTTTAAGCTTTTAAAAATATTTTATTTTTGGTCTTTAGAAAAATTACAAAGAAAGATTTGTTTTTAAAAAACTATCAAAAACTAATTCATAATTGTTTTAAATAAAATTTTTTGATTTTTAGTATGCAAAAAAAATATTAGTGATTTAAAAATGTATGTTCATAAAATTTAAATTGCAATAAGAAATTAAAAACAAAAAATCAATCATTTATTAGAATTGATTATGTTTGTAATTATTCTAATCAATATAAATACGAGGGTCATCCAGAAAGTAAGTTTCCCTACTTTTTTTAAAAAAAGAACTCACACTTTGAAGAACATATTTATTGGCAACAAGTACAGCAATGTTTCAGCTATTTTTCAACATAGTCACCACCAGAATCGAGACACTTGTCGTATCTTGGGATCAACTTTTGTATCTGTTGTCATAGAACTCTGCCGTCTGAGAATGGAACCAGCGTGTGCGAAAAACCTGTCACCCGAACACAAAATTCAACGCTTAGGACCCTGTCAGTACGGAAAGTGATGTGCACAGTGTTCTGGGACAGGAAGGGCATTAAGCTCATTGACTTCCATCCACGTGATGAAACAGTAAACGCTGACAGTTACTGTGAAACACTGCGGAAATTGTGACGTGCCATTCAAAACAAGAGGCGTGAAATGCTTACTGCAGGTGTTGTGCTCCTCTATGACAATGATCTTGCTCCCAGCAATTTTCACGTTTTCTTACACCTCAAGAAATTCCTGTCCTCCGGTGAGAGTTTTGGCAACGACGAAGAGCTGAAGACGTCTGTCACTCGCTGGTTCCATTCACAGGCGGCAGAACTCTCTGACAGAGGGGTACAAAAGTTGATCCCACGATACAACAAGTGTCTCAATTCAGGTGGTGGATATGTTGAAAAATAGCTTAAACATTGCTGTACTTGTTGCCAATAAATAGGTTCCTGAAAGTGTGAGTTCTTTTCTTAAAAAAAATAGGGAAACTTACTTTCTGGATGCGCCTCGTATATCTGCTTAGTGTTTTCTGATACTTATTTAATTGTTATATAATGGGGGGGGGGGTGAGATCTGGCTTGCAAATATTAAATTTGTGTTAACTTGCTGTTCTTTGTGAATTACTTTATAAATACAGTCAAACCTCGTTTACATCAATTCGAAGGGAGACAGTAAATTTGTTCATGTTTAAAGTAGTTCACTTTATCAGTGCAGATTTTTTTTTTAATGAAAATCATTCAATGTGCTGACATTCTCTGTTATCTATATCTATTTGCGTTTTCTAAATATAAATTTCTAATATGAATCTGTAAATTAATTAATAACTGCTATCAACATATTTTCATAATAAATACAACTTATTACTTTAAAAAATAAAACTAAGTTATAAATGTTATAATCTTATAATGAAGGGAAAAAATATTATAAGACGAAATTCAAAAAGTAAACTTTTTTTATTGCACCAGTTAGAGAGGGTTACTAACAAAATAAATGGATCAATCAAGGATCAATATGGGTGGTCATTTCTCTTGAAAACATACTTCTTTACAGGTATCTCCCTCTACCAATGAGGTAAAGAAAATTCTAGTCATATTAAGAATACAAAAAGGCTTTAATTGTTTCCTGCAATGTCACCTCCCTTCAACATATTCAATGTACACTGTTTGGCTAGTAGTTATCGACGTTGTTAATTTTCATATATGAAAAGGTACTCTAACATAGAATCGTCAGTAACATGTCTTATACACTAGGCAATTGGAATTGTATTTTTGTAGTTGTAGATACACTGCAGTGCTTTCCCATCAGAATTTTATCTGTGATAGAATTCGATGAACGGATTCAACTTGCTGATTCATTGCTTTTTTGTGAGAAGCCGGGAGAGCTGTATTAAGATCACCCTACTTTTGAGTCTTGATTGTGAGAGCTGTATTAAGTTCACGGTCAAGGTTGCTCTTGTATTGCCATTAGCAGTCAAGTGTATGCAGGCCGGTGTTGTGTGTGATCTAGACTGAATAGTAACAGCTCGAGGAGGTGGACAATGCCGCAGTCACAAGTAGCAAGTCAACTATTCATTGTGGACGATCTATCAAAATTGGGGTATTCAAATTAAATTTGAATACCCCAAGTGGGGGTTTAAGTGGGAGTTTCTGTCAAGGTTCATGTTCACATCACATCCGAAAGTCACCAAATGTGAGGCTAGTAGTTATCGACCATGTAAACCTTCATCTATGAAAAAGTACCCCAACATAGAATCGAGTTAACATGTCTTATATACTAGGGAATTGAAATTGCATTTTTGTAGTGGTAGATACAATTCTTAAAAACAATCAATCAACACTATAACATAACCAAACATAAACTAATTATTAAAACTATAACAAAGCATAGAAATGCCTTATTGATATAAAATTGTGAATGATCAGTTTTGCTGAAAGAGGAAATAAATTTTCAGTTCACATTAAAAGTAAAAGTTTTTCCTAGAGTAATGAAATTCGAGTTCACGTTAAGAGTACTTTGAAGCATTATATGCGTATTAAATTTGACGGGGAATCGGAAATTAGTTCTCGTTAAAAAAATTCATGTTAAGCGTGTTCACCATCTGTATTATTATTAAAATTTTTTCTGTACTGTGCATCAAGTTTTGTTCATCTAAGTTAATTACATTTTTATGGGGACAAATTACAAATGTGTCCAGTGTCCATTTGTTACGACAAAAAATTATTTCAATTACTGAATTAAGATATAATATTTAATTTTTATTATAAATTGTCCTTGAAAAGTATAAGGAATTTTTTAAATGACTGAGATTACACTAAATCTTCCGTCTATTATTCAATTTTTTTTTTAAACAAACTTATGCACACGTTTTTATTGTTTGTATAATAAATAATTTATAAATTTTTTTAAAATGTTTTAACATTTTTGTATTTTTAACAGAATTGGCTGAATTATGAAAAAAGAATTTCAAAGCAAGTCAGAGGCAAGTAGCATTTTATTTAATTTATTTATATTTAAAATATTTTCTATTTAATAAATGTTAAATGGAAAATAATTTTTTTGAATATCCGCTTATTTTAGGCTCTTTTGCTAGTTAAATTAATATGCTACAGCTGAGTGCCATTAAAGTGAAGTGTTATTTTATTGCCATAGCACTCAAATTTATATATTAATGGTGTTATGATTAATTCTCTTTAATCAATTATAAATTAGTTAAGTAATTATAATTTCTTATTTTTCACTATAATTTCTTGTTGAAAAAAATTAGACTTTAAAAGTGAAAAAAATATTAAAAATATCCAAAATGTTTTTTTTTTTATTCTTTATTTTTTTTAAAAAAAGAAGGAAAAAAAAACAGTATATTTATTTGGCAGGATGCTTTTTTAATTTGATAAAAATTATTATAATAAATGGATAATTTTGAATTTTTGTCCTTTCTATAAACCCCATATGATACAGCTTTTCAATGTATTAAAAAATTAATTCATTAAAATAAAATGAATTAACTTTTTTGAAATTGCTGTTTTGCACTATTTTCATTTTTAGCATAGTGAGCATTAGCGAGAAATGATCAAACAGTTTAATAATATTGCTGTTTGTTATAAGATTATAAAAGTTATTATTCACTAAAATTTATTATTTCTTTTCATTAAAGAATTTTTTAAAAACAGCCTCAAGACTGGATGTTTTAGCAGTCCAGGGAACCATACACTGCTAAATGAAACATTTTGCAGTCATTGAAGAAATTCCTCTAATATACTATGTTATACTGAATGTATTATACTAGCCCTGAATATATTATACTGAAAGTTATCTCCTATGAACTACTTTTCCATTTCCTACTATAGTTTTCCAATATAGCCAGACAAAAACCCAGTTTTAAAAGTTCAGAAAATGCTAAGAATAACACGCAGAAAGTTAAACTAGAGAGTATTGGTGGAAATTGAAATTTAGTAAAAACTAATTAGGTTTAAAAGTTTTCATTCGAATAAATTTAGTTTTTTTAATATATTTCCTTTCTGATTCTTTTTTTAAAACTATTTGATTTTTTTTCCTTTCATGCAGAACTGAAGTTTTATAAAGGCAAGTAATAAATTTATTTTTCTTACTATACTGTAGCATAGCTTTAAATTGTATCTGATTTTGCTTGTTTCACCTGGTTTTAGGTTTATATTTTTGCCGATTTCAAGATCCTAAAAATATACAAAAACAAATATTTTAACAGCTCTTATTTCTTGCTCAAAAAATTTTAAAAAATGGTTCACGTGCTTTCAGATAAAGACTGAAGCATATGAATAATTTTTTTTAAAAAATACTATTTTTCTATATAAATTGGTATTATATATATTTTTTTAACGAATCCAGAATGTTTAAAAATTAAGAATTTTTAGATATGATGTACACAATCATTTTTGTTTTCTATTCAAGCTCAATTAATACTAATTACAATTGGAAAAGATTGTAATCTATTCAAAATTCCTAACATTTGGTGTTTAGTTAATATTTTATAGTGCAATAATTTGAATAATATTTCTAATTTTTGCAAAATCTACTCAATGTTTTTTTTAAATTTTAAATCTTATTTGTGTGAAATAGTAGTTTACATAACATTTAAACATATATATTATATATATAACATTATACCATATAACATTCATTTATTGTGAAATAGTTTGGATAAAATTCATGTTATGTCAATGTTGCAAAGTCTGTTAGATTGTTTTTTCTCCATTCCATGTGCATTTTCAGCTGTGCTATTGATTCATAATTCTTTTATTAACGTATATTCCGGCGTATAACGCGCACTTTTAATACAAAAAATAATATTGGAATTTACGGGTGCGCGGTATACACCGAATATAAAAAATTATTGATTAAAAAAAATTTCATATAGAAAAAAACTTTATTTTAAAGAAATAACATACCTTTACCTATATACTTTATTCATTTTCGTTATTACATAAATAGTTCATTATATTCGTCTTCCGTTATTTCTTCAGGCACGTCATCACAATCTGTTTCGTCTTCATCATCTGTGTTACCCTCATCCATAAATAAACAGTCATCTTCTGATCCGTCCAGATTATTTGAAATGCTGCATTTTTTGAATGATTTTCTAACAATCTCAGGCTTAATTTCATCCCATGCTTTTAATATCCATTCGCACACTGTTTCCAAACTTGCATGACGCATATGTCCTCCTTTCGTAAAGGTTTTCTCGCCCTCCAACATCCAAGTGTTCCATTGTTTTTTTAAATTGGCTTTAAATGGTTTGTTTAAGCAGACGTCTAATGGCTGAACCTTGGCCAAAGGATACTGTGAGATCCTTGGATTTGTTCGCCAAGGGCTGAACTAATGGTGTCAATCCACCCGGAATAACTGCCATATCGGTGTTACATTCTTTCAACAATTTTTTTGTATTATCTGTAAGGTGAGACCTAAACATGTCCCACACTAAAAGGCTTTCTGGTTTTCTTACGCAACCAGGACGGATTTGCCAGACATTTTTTACCCACAATTTAACACCATTTTCGTCCATCCAGCCTTTTTCGTGGACATGAACAAAAATACCGTTTGGAAAATTACATTTGGGAAAAGTTTTTCTCTTAAAAATAACCATTGGTTTTAGTTTCGTTCCATCCGCTAAGCAAGAAAGGGCTACGGTGAAATGAGATTTCTCATGTCCCGTTGTTGTTACGTTGACAGATTTTACTCCCTTTAAATCAATTGTTTTATTACCGATCATGTCAAACATGACTGGGGTCTCATCCATATTTCCTATTTGCGAAAGTAAATATTCCTTTTTTTTCGCAGTTCTATAATATATTTTTGAAAACTTAACAATTTACTATCCAAATCTTTTGGTAGTTTTTGTGATACTTTTGTTTTTTCACGTAGAACTAAATTTTTTCGAGCCGTAAATCGGCTACACCAACTCACAGTAGCCTTGAAATTTTCACTCTCGTGTGGATTAATCTTTGCCCATTTTAGAGCAAACAAGCGAACACAGTTTCTTGTTACAATCAAGCCATTTTGCCGATTTTCCAAAATCCAGTTTTCTACATTTTCCTCTAACACCGGCCATTTTGCTAGTCCTGTACGCAATGCACACTTATCCTTAGGCATATCCATTATTTTTTGTTCATATTTCTTCCATTCACGCACCGAGCTTTCCCCAATACCAAAATGTCTCGCCGCAGCCCGATTTCCACTTTCTTTCGCAAACTGAATTACTTTGCATTTAAATCCAGCGCTGTGTTTGCTTCGTTTGATAGGAGCCATGTCTACTACTAAAAACTACGCTGAATTCTTGAAGTTTACAATGTTTACTTTTCAAAGGCAGGACATCAAATGGTGCGATTGGCCGAAGAGGAATTACGTTTTGTCTCCTGATTCGTGGTATGCTTTTGAGACATACACAATAGACAGCATTCCAGATAACCCTCCCCCCCTTACTTCTAGAATGTGGGGAACAACATTCTTCCACACACCTGCACTGCTGAATACGACTACATCTCTTTTCTCAGAATCACATTATTACTCTTTCAACTCTACCCTCACATACATGTCAAATTCAGTTCTTTTAATTTTGCAAAAGATAGGAAAAATAACTTTTTATTTACGATCTTGAAAGACGAAATATTGCACATGTACAATCCTAATTTTCGTGAGCGTTATACGAAGAGTATATCTTAAAATTTAAAAAAAAGTATTAGAAATTACGGGTGCACGTTATACGCCGGGGCGCGTTATGCGCCGGAATATACGGTACTTGTGTTATGCTTGTAATAATTTAAATTTTCTAAAGCAGCATTTTTATGCCCTGTTTAGGAGGTCCTTGGGAATTTAGCTTTGAAGTTAAATTTTATCCACCAGATCCTTCTCAATTGCAAGAAGACATAACTAGGTATGCAAAATTTAGAAAAGAAATTTCTCTCTTGAATATATTTTATTAACAATTCCCTTATTTATTTTGTCAAAAAATACACTTGAGTCATTCAAGCTCTACAAAATAAATACTTTTCAAGAAATTGGTCTTTAAAATGACTATAATTTGAGAGGCTATGTGCAAACAGCTTTTTCATTCCGCAATGAAATTGATACCCTACAAAAACAAATTGAACGAAATGTTATGTTCCTAGAGAACAAATTGTTAAGATAAGGCTTTTTGCATTTTAATTCTTCATAAATTTATCAATCCTTATCTCCTCTGCTAACCCTATGGATGGTCCTCTCACAGTTCCATCCCCCATCTTGTATCGTCCACCATGTAAAAGGGGGCAACCACAAGCAATTTGTAGCTTACAAATTTTGTGGTGGGGTATGGGGTTAAATTTCTTTCAATTTGTTTTCGTGGGGTATCGATTAAGTTGAGGAACGCAAAAGAAAGCTGTTTGCTTTAGCCTAATATTTCATATGAATTATTGTTTTAAAGAACTTGCCATAAAATGGTATTTTCTATTTAATCATGTTGATAGTTATTTGAGGTTGTAAAAAGTAACTTAATTTTCTCTCTTTTTAACCCTTTGCTTACGGCGTTCCATGTTGTACCATCATCTATGGTCCACATGTTGTACCTGCCGTAAGCAAAAGGTTAAAAAGGACTTTTTTCTTTGTAGTGTCGATTATCTGTCTAAGTTACAAAAAATTCATGATTTACACAATTTTCTCTGCAATATTTATCACAAACTAGTTATTTTATAATGATTATGCAAAGTTTGTGAAAATGTTTTTGAATTTTATTGATTTTATGTTCGTAAACTAAGTATATCCTAATGTTGAATTTTTTTTAGGGGGAAGTGTTTAAAAATATTTTTGAGTGCTTAAAAAGCACTTAAAAGGTGCTTATTCTTTGTTTAAAAAGTCTGGCTCGCACCCTGATAGAAAATTTGACTTAAACAAATAACAAAAAATTTTGTAAAATAAACCTTATATTACTAGGAACTTTACTTATTTGCTATTATAGCATGTCAAATTAGCGTAAACCATAGTGAGAGTGTAAAAAAAAAGTTAGGACAACACACTGTGATGTGTAATTCTCCGTCAAAAAAAAAGTTATGCCTGCAGAAACTTATCTAGGCAGAGTTAAACCAAACCAGGGGTGCGGAATATGCCTGATTGCATAAACAAAGTTTTGGGAAAATTCATGCACCCTTGCAATAATTTTTGGTGCAGTTTAAAAAAATAAAATTTCTAACTAATTTTTAAATCTTCTTGTTAACTCAAAAATTTAATTTTTGGGCAAATAAGATGTATAAGAAGGGTGGATAAGTAAGTTATTCTTTAAATATTAAAATATTCATTTTTAAAGCTTTAACAACTTACTGTCTCGTAATTTTGTTTAAGTTTTTTTTGCTAAAAAATATTAACTATTTATCCATTTCTGTAGAAAAATTAATTTTTATCATGAAACCTGTATTTTATGAGCTTGGGCTTGAATTAATGTCCGAAGTAGCAAAGAAAAAAAAGGAGATTAAATGTTGCTAGATAGAATTCTTAACATTTTATATAGACATATTTTTATCAAAAAACGTTTTACTCGAGCGCTAGAAAAGATTCCAAGTTTCAACTGTTATAAGACACATGACAAAGTAAAATTACTTCTCATTTATTTCTTATTAGATTAAAATTTTTTTACAAGTAATCATTAATTCTTCAAATCTAGAAAATAGCATATCTCATATGATTAAAATATTGACAAAATGTTCTTATAATATGAAACTACAATAATTGGTATATTTTGTTAACAAACTGTTCTGCGATTTTGTGGGAAATATTTGACTTTTAAGAAGAAAAAAAATATCAGTGATGAATGCAAAACAATTAAGAGGTTTGTAAGTCAAGTGACCTGTAGGCAGACCCTCCTAGTTAGAGTAAAAAAAAAATATTAAAATTAAACATTAATTTAGTTTTGCCTTAATAAGAGGCTGTTGCTGAATTCAGGCTCGAGCTAGGCTATGAATGCCTTGTGAACCACCTTCACTGAATTGGCATTTTCAAGAGTTCTAATTGCCCACTTTGTGGAAGAGACGAAATCATGGACAGGAAGCATTTGTTGGGATGCGCGGCTCTGCGTAGGGAGAAATACAATTCTAGCAGAAAACGACGCAGAATTCTAGCAGAAAATTTTAAGACGTGTGTTGGCAAGACAGCACTTCATGCCTGCCACCACACTGGAGCCTTTTTGTCATCAGTGGTAATATCAAAAACAGAAAGACTCTTGTGTGTTGGCAGGCAGTGTGTCCCCTAATGAAGTGCTGTCTTGCTAAAACACATCTTAAAATATTCTTCATTTTCTGCTAGAATTGCATTTCTGACTTTCTTATTAGAGTTTGTCATTTTCCTTTGCCATTGGAGGAAAAAAAAAGTTTTGTAATTACTAACTTATTATGATTACACTTATCATTGTTTTTATTCTAGGTACCTATTGTGTTTGCAACTTCGGAATGATATTCTCTCTGGAAAGTAAGTTGAAAAAATTTGTTTTAGATTGAATCTAAAAAATTTTTCTGTTCAGTTTGTCTTTTGTTATTCCCATCTTCAACCTTGCTGTGCCTGATTCGTTGCAGACTTCCTTGTTCATTTATAACTTACGCACTCCTAGGATCCTATCTCGTGCAATCAGAGCTCGGAGACTACGACCCTGAAGAACACGCAGACAACTACCTGTCCGATTTTCGCTTTGCCCCCAATCAAACTCCAGAACTTGAGGAAAAAGTTGCTGTTCTCCATCGACAGCACAGGTAATAATCAAAACATTTGAACAAATTAATGTGCAATATGGTGCATAGCGTTTTTAAAAAGTGCCTAAAGGTGCTTATTTCCTTTTTTTTTTAACCCCTTAAAAGTGCTTTTTTCATTGGGTATTTTTAAAAAGTGATTCATTTTCCTTTTTTGAAAGGGAGATTTTTTTCTTTGCCATGTCTTTTTTGCCATGTGTGCAAAAGTGTGCTTTTCACATTGTTCTATTCAATATTTTCACAATTCATTCAACCACAATCCATATTGTTATTTTGCATTTTGTTAATGTATATAGTGCTTAAACATATTTTTTGAGTGCTTAAAAAGTACTTAAAAGTTTCTTATTTTTTGTGGAAAAATTTGGCTATGCACCCTGAGCAAAATGGCGATGGGTCATTCATCAACGGTGATAGACAATTCTGTATTTTATTGTGTAAAACTGTTATCAAAAAATTATGAGCTACTGTAAGCAAAATCTCTACTAAATCCTCCATTTTTAAGGGAATTTTGCTGTTTTGAGCTCTTTACAAGGTTTTATTTTAACTGCCTGAATGATTTATCATGGCAGGTTCCTAATATTTGTTACTATCATTTTTTGTAAACAATGTGTAGAAAGCAAAAAAAAGTGAGAAAAATTTAGCGAAAAAAAGCACTACTAATACTTACAATAACTTTTTAATATTTATTGAAATTTAAAACAAAATATAAACGAATATATCCTTTTCAGCACCTTAGTTGCATTCCTGGGGCCTGACTGTATGGGACTTTTCTCATCAAGTTTCGATGTTTCATAATTAACGTCACAAATGATCACAATTCATAATATTTACTGGCTTTATTAGATACATGATTTTTAACTAAGGCAAAAACATTACTTACAATACTTCTTTAACCTTTCATGTAACTATCATTGAAATTTATAAAGTTTACTAATAATTACTAAATTATAAATACCTTAAGTAGTTGAAAAGAAAGCTGCCAAGTTTCACGTATATGTACAGTCACGGAAAAAAGTATCCGTAAAGTAACAAATAAAGAATAATTTATTTTTTAATAATTTCTTTGACAGATAATTCTCAAGCACACAACAAATACGGCGTTTGTGTCCTTTCCTAGAAACGACGAAACGCTGTATTTGTTGTGTGTCTGAGAAGTATCTATATTAAAAAATAGACGATCCTTTAGTTGTTATTTTCCGGATACTTTTTTCCGCGACTGTACATATAAGTACATTAAAGTGTTATTGTTATCGCTTTAAAATAACAAGCGTAAGATACATTGCGTTTATAGAAAGAAAAAAAAATAGTGATCTGAAAGAAAGAATGTTTGTACTTCGTAATCCTAAAAGAAAACAAATTTTTTTTTAAAATTCTAAATAGACAAAACTTCTTTGAAAAAAACACGCTTAAAAGAAGCAGAAATTTCAAAAAAAGAATAAATGTAGCAATAAAGGAATTGAAGGAAATAAAAATATGACCACCGAAGCCGATGTCTTCAGGGGGTTCCGGCCCCGGTAGCCAAAAAACAAAACATTTTTTATTGAGAGAGAGGGCAAATGCCTAAATTAACTCCCTCAGTACCCCGAACACTTAACAAGGAAAACCTAACTTAGGAAACACTTGAAACAAAAGAAAACAACGCCCTCTATTACAATGCGCAGATTGAAAAAAGAAGTCAAAGAAAAGATTACGTAACATATTAATAGAATGCTTAACTGGGGCTGCTCAGTTAAGACTTGAATTGCGCCCTATTAAAAGAAAAAAATATATAAAAAACTAGAATTCTTCAATCATTTTTTTAATTAAAAAATTAACTTTGCAAAAATTAAAAGAAAAATCATTATTACTCAAATTATTCAAAAAATTCTTCACAGCTTCCCAAAAACTTTCAATATTATTGCAAATATTTTTAATTCTATCCGATTGTGAAAAAACTAAATTTTTAAAAATTTTATTACACAAATTATTATTAAAGTTGCAGAAAAAAATAACTTTAAATTTAAAAGCTTTTCTTTTATCAAAAACACCAATTTTAATAATATTGTCAACAATATCAATTTTAAAATCTAAAATTCAACATTTAAGCAATTCTCATTAGTTTTCTTCAAAACCAAATCTTTAGGATAAATACTATAAATAAAATTATAATTATAACAATTATTATAATTAATTTGCAATAATGTTGAAAGTTTTCAGGAAGCTGTAAATAATTTTTTGAATAAATTGAGTAATAATGATTTTTCTTTTAATTTTTGTAAAGTAAATTTTTTAACTAAGAAAATGATTGAAGAATTCTAGTTTTATATATATTTTTTCTTTTAACAGGGCACAATTCAAGTCTTAACTGAGCAGCCCCAGTTAAACATTCTATTAATATGTTACGTAATCTTTTCTTAGACTTCTTTTTTTCAATCTGCGCATTGTAATAGAGGGCGTTGTTTTCTTTTGTTTTAAGTGTTTCCTTTTCATTTGGTTTGCTTATGAAATCGCTGTTTGACCTGGTTAAAGTGAGTTTTTATTTTCTGATGATTTTGTTTGAGTTTCTTTTTTAAATTGGTTCTTGTATTTAATGTTTTTTCCTGGACTTCTATACAAAACCTTCGGGGTACTGAGGGAGTTAATATAGGCATTCGCCCTCTCTCCCAATAGAAAAGGTTTTGTTTTATGGCTACCGGGGCCGGTACCCCCTGAAGAAGTCAGCTTCGGTGGTCATATTTTTATTTCCTTCGTTTCCTTTATTGCTACATTTGTACTTATTATAACATATTATTTTATCAGACAAATCAAGAAAGGAAATAATTTATGTAACCACACAGCGTAGATGCTATAAGGAAGTGCTGACAGACACAGGTCGAGTCAGCCCCGCCAGTAGAAAAGACGTGCCATTTCTATTATGAATATATTACAGTTTGATGTAGACTATTAGTGTTCCTTTTTCTTCCTTTTTATTTACGAATTAACATTTATTATATTACACTGGCACTAAATTTAAAATATATTTTCCAGAAATCAATTATAATAAAAATAAAAATTATCCTGCAATTTTTTGTTTTGAGGACCATTTGGCGCCCCTTTAAGAGTAGCGCCCGGGGTATGATGCCCCCCCCCCTTGCTATGCCACTGTGCAAAATCTAGTTCAGAGATGATTGTGCTCCGTAAAAAAATCCGGATGTACGGATTTTTCGTCAACCGCAATCCGGAAGTTTCCGGAATTCCAAAATTCAGAAGTTTCAAGAAATTATCAATTACATTTAGGTACAGTCGAACTCGTTTATAATGAGCTCGGATTTACCTAGGGAATATTTGGTTGGATCAATGTTAAGTCTATGGAACAGAAGTCGCTTTTAACAAGCAAGATCCAGTTTTCTGTCTTTTTTCTCATCTTTCTAGTCTTATCTTTTTTTCAAAGTGATAAGTCAAAAAACCATTTTAAATATGTAGATTAATGAAAAATATAGATGTTTTGGTAAGTATCTTTTCCTTTATTATTCTTTCTGTTTATTGTTTCTTTCCTTTAAGACTGTAGCGCAACTAGAAGTTTTTTGCTGGTTGGGGGGGGGGGGTTAGTTGTCATTAAAATAAGAAAAGTATTTAATTAAATTAATTAATGTAATTAAAGTAGATAAGTATTAGTTAACTCAATCATTTGACCTCCCAAGCCCCCCCCCCTCTTCTGGTTGCATGCCTGCCTTTATTACGAACACTCAGATTTAACGAGTACATGTTACGGTCCCTATGTGCTTCTTATAAACGAGTTTGACTGTATAAAAATTCTTGTATATTTTTAATTTAAAAATATTAGAACTACTAGAATTTCTGCTTGGCATCTCTTTCATTTGTAAATATTTTTTCTGGTAGAATAATTAATGGGATTAGAGATAAAAGTAAACTTATAAATAATTAATCATTTAAATTATGCTGGATATAATTTATTTAGAATTTCATGTTTTGAAAATATCAATGATTTAAATTTATAAAGAGATAAATTTTTTGATATTCGTCATTAATGATTTTACTCAAGAAATGTTCAGGAATTTTTTAGTTGGCTCGCAATCACCCCTGTGGGTTGAAAGAAACATTCATTGTATTGCTTTTTCTTCAATATTCATACAATTGTTTGGCATGGTCTTAATAGCTTATCTTCTTAATTTTAGGGGACAAACTCCAGCTGAGTCAGAATTACATTATTTAGAAAATGCCAAAAAACTAGCCATGTACGGAGTGGATCTTCATGATGCTAAAGACTCGGAAGGTGTCGAAATTATGTTAGGTGTCTGTGCTTCGGGACTACTTGTGTTTAGGGATCGGCTGAGAATCAATCGATTCGCTTGGCCTAAGATACTGAAAATTTCATACAAACGTAACAATTTTTACATCAAAATTCGTCCTGGTGAGGTGAGCACTTGTTTAATTCATTATTTATTCAGATTGTTTTTAGCATTCTCATGTTTCTTCGGGTTTCACTATTTTCGTTAATATTAAATTTTTTAATGTGAAAAAGACTATTTGTATCTCTAGTGCATCATTCTCTGTTGTGTCACTGATCAGTGATGCTTACCTATAATATTGAAATAGCTGTTTGCACCAAATTTTTTATTCTCATAGAATGAGTTACTTAATTTAATACTCTACCTACTTTTAATATTTCCTAATTCAGTTGAACCTTGTTTATTATCACTAATGCTTTTCTTTGAATGTTAATACTACCCATTTAGATTGTTATTTAAATTAATAGATTTCCAGATTTATTGTTTAAAAATTTCACTGACATGTTACAAAATGTATTTAAGTTATTTCCATTGGCCCCATCAAATACATTTAATTGGTGCGGGGACCATCTTATATATATATATAAATTTGAACGGGACGCATTGTCCCCTTGGACAGTGCGTCCCGTTTAAATTTATAATTTATCCATGATTTTACAATTTATCCGTTTTTAAAATTTTGTTCCTTGTTAATAAATTTCATATTTTTCTTTTAATGATCACATGGATGATTGACTGAATATATCTTTTTATTTAGTTTGAGCAGTTTGAAAGTACTATTGGTTTCAAACTACCCAGTCATCGTGCTTCAAAAAGGCTTTGGAAAGTTTGTGTTGAACATCACACTTTCTTCAGGTAATAGTTTGAAATTTCTGCTCTGCTTTTTTTAAAAAAAATTTGTTTGTGAATATGCCATTTTCAGTTAGAAAGATTTATCTATGACTTATTATATATTATTTTAGTTTCTACAACCATCAGGGGTGATTGTATTCCTGGGTTATCCTGGAATTTCGGATTTTTCATATTATCCTTCCCAGTCTAAAAATTAGGAGCAGGGCATATTATTTTTCTTGGATTATCGTGCAATCCTGCATTTCTCAGGACTTGTTCTTCACCATTTGTTCTAATCAAAAACTTATAATCCAATGAAATTTTAACGGAATTATTCAATCTAAAATTCAAAGTTTGGAAGTTTCGCCAACGAGGCAAAATCCGCCAACTGATTCATTTGTTTTGGAGGATTTTCGCCATTTGGAATATTTCAAAAATTTGCCGATTTGAATTTTCGATTTTTGTAGTTACCTAATTTAAAAGTTACACTTTGCGATTTGTATTCACATGGTTAAAAATCGTAAACCAAGATTCGTGTTCATGCGATTTTAAAATCCCATATCCTGATACTTGCAAGAACTAAAACTTTTCTTTAGTTACTATAAATGTGTGATATTCATCATTGGTAGGTATATCATTGGTAGGTACATCATTAGTAATTGTAACTTTCATTTTAAAAAAATAATAATTTCAATACAAAGCATGTATGGTATACAAATTGAAATCTTGATAAAAAATTTTGCACATAAAATTTTCTGGGTTTTTCAATCTATCTTACCTGAACCATCATTGCAATTTTTCAAAAGTTTAATCGCTAAGATATGTTTTATTGTTGACAATAAAACATATGGTAAAAGAAAAATTTTCTTAGTTGCATTTATATTAAAAATAAATAAATGTAGACATATTAAAAGCATTTTAATAACAAGCACTTTAATATAAAATAGTAGCATAATTAAGAAAAATAATTTTGAATTAATTATGACAATTAATTCCCAGAGTACCTTAACCATTCAATGTCCGGAGTTTATTCATTAACATTTTCAATATTCCTGAGTTAATATTAATTCAAAAAGAATTTAGAACATTGATGGTATACTGGTCGACTTTTGATTAAAAGAAATTTAAATGAAATAAAAAAAAAATTTTTTTCATCTACTGTTCAATTTTAAAAACACACGTTTGTTACATAAACTCAGCTTGATTTTCCTTGTTGAAATAAATTTTCCTAGTTATGCTTCACATCCAAAGTTCAGAAATTTAGAGTGGAACAGGGTATCTGCGTACCTGGAAAGTCATGAGAAATAATGGAAAGTCCTGAATTTCGGTATTGAACAAAATTTTTCATGAAATGCAAAGATTTTAACTATTTTTTTAAAAAAAATCTTGAAAAATCATGGATTAAGGTAGCCGTAAAATCTAATTTTTAAAATGTAACTCCCCCTCCCCACTTTCATAGTGTTCTGAATATCTGAATTTCTAACAAAATCCCCACTCACAGTCATATTTTATTAAAATATAAAATGTTTTTATCATATTCTTTAAAAATTATGGTGTTCTTTCTAAAAATGAAAGAAAAAACATCCTTTCTAGAGCGAATTATCTTTTAAACATCTGTGATAAAATTTTTATTTTTATTTTATCAATTTAAAATACTAGCTCAAGCAAGCCAGTCATTGGCGAATTTGTGTTTTATTCCGAAATGGAACAGAAAAATCAGGAATATTTCTTTCCTTTCGGATGAACAAGAAAAGTGTCTTTAGGATATAATTCTGCAGGAAAATTTTTTTTTTTTTTGCTTTTGTATTTTTTCAGTTATTTTATAGTTGCTACTCTTTCTTTATTCTTCTTTTTAAATTTTAAATCTATAAATATGAAGATGCAGAGTATAACAGTTTTGGTTATACCTATCATTTCAATTAATGTTATTATAATGCTTTTTTAAATTTATTGTTGTATTGTCAGAGAAAATAGTAAATTCGTTAAGTCATGAAAAATTCGTGGAATTAGTCATGAAAAGTCATGGATTTGAAAGTCTAAAATGTAGCAGATACCCTGGTGGAATTACTGCAGTTGTAGCTGATATGCTTTATTTATGATTTTCTATATTTTATTCTACATGCTCTGTTTTTATCTCTCAATTGAAGGCTGATGATGCCAGAACCACCTCCTAAACCAAACCTGTTCTTACCTCGCTTTGGGTCCAAATTCAGATATTCTGGGCGTACACAGTATCAAACACGTATGGCCAGTGCACTCATTGATCGACCTCCCCCTCATTTTGAGCGCACCATGAGCAATAAAAGATTTACCTCTAGAAGCATGGATGGGGGAATGTCAGGTAAGCTCTTGTTTTAAGTACTTTATCTTTTTTTTTTAAAAAAAATCGAATCACTTCAAAATTTATCATTCTTCTGTAGCTCTGGGTTATAGAAATCGTACAATGTCCGAGTCCAGGACTGAGAACAAACGCCACACTTTGGCCCACCCTATTCGAAGTCCAGTCGGAGACTCCTTCAGGAAAGAGAGGCCGATTCTTCCTCCTGCAGATTTCATACAAGCGTACGAGTCTACGCCAGAATTTATGCAATCATATGATAAGGTAACTAATATCACAACCAGTTAAAACGGTGAATGCCACGCTAATTTTACATGGCTTGCCTGTCTGGCCAAAATGATTTTTGTGTGTTCTATATTGCCTTAATTTCTTCAAACCATTTTAGTAACAATAATATTAAAAAAAATTAAAAGCATAAAAAATTTACTCAAATTATGTGTTTCGAATAATCTTGGCTCTGTCGGTCATCGGTGGCCCCCGTGGCGCTAGGAGCAAACTCAATGCCGGCCACCGGTGACCCCCATGGCATTCAACGTGTTAACAGAAAGGTCTGAATCATTGGTATATATGCCAACTTAAACCCTTAATAAAATTCTCCCAATGTTAGTCAAAATAAAAATTTATTTACAGTCGTAAAACTTATTAACCTTTCTGTTATTTAAACATTGATAAAGAAAAATATGATGAAGGAATTAACATATGAAATTTTTTTGTGTTTTCCTATGCTATAATCTCAAAGTATTCAATTAATTTAGATTAGTTTGTTTTAGTATTAAATATTAACATGGTTTAAGAATCGGACTTTTGATTTAGGTAGGTACTTTATTTACTTCACTCTAGAGCTGCATAATGGGCTATTGTTGACAGTCTGGGAAATATCCCTGAGAATGATCTGAAGACATGCCATCGCAATTTTTATCCTCTACATTTTTATCCTAATTTGTATTTTGTAAACATTAATTGTATATATTTTTGTGTTGGTTATGGTTGCTGATAGCTAGTTTGGAAAGTTGGCATCTCGTGGGCAAATGACTGAAATATTACAAACATTGCTAAAATATAGATTATAATGTTGTGCAATTTGTTTTCTCTTAAGAGTTTTATTGCCACGCAGAGATAATAAATTGTTTAATAAAATTTTTTATGTTTGAGAACGGTGCAGGTGGCTTAAAGCAGTGTTTCCCAAAGCGTGGTACACGTACCGCCAGGGGTACGGGAAAAGTTTGGCGGGGGTGCGCGTTCTTATTCGAAATATCTTGCAAAAAGCGAAAATTTCAACATTTTTTATTTAAAAACAAAGCTAGCCATGAAAATTTACAATTATGTATTTTTCTATTGACTATTTTTTGCAGACTTAACAGTTAATAATTAGTAGTGTCAACAGCCAGTTGTGATTTTTAACTTTTGTGCAATTTTTTTATAGTAAAAAATACATTCATTTTCTTATTAGGAGTACACAGCGTTACGAAAAATTTAGAAAGGGTACACAAAAATCATAAGTTTGGGAAACACTGGCTTAAAGAGTAGTGAAAAAATTGGATGGCAGAATTATCCTGGTCAAAATGAATTTGACTATTTAAAATGTTCTATTTTTACAATCGAACCCCGGTTTAATAAATTCCCTATATACCAAATTTCGCAATATAACGAATTTTATGAAGTTAGCGAAGTAGATTTATATGAAACAATGAATAGCGACTCTGACATAGAAGTCGATGATTAAGAATCTCCAGTGAAAACTGTTACTTTTCCTGATGCTGTGGAAACTAACCTTATTCAGCAAGATGTAAATTTATTTGGTTCATGGCGTCGAAAAAGAACTTTTTGTAGTAAGAAATCAAGGAAATAAGCAAACTTTTAAACTTTAAAATTTCAAATTAATCAGCGCTTAATCATTCGTTGCATTTTAAGCTCCTTAATAAAAAGTGTAAAATTTCTATTTATTTTAGGTATTTCCTTATTAGATATTCCATAAGGTTAGTCAATTTTTTTAATATTTTGCTCTTGATATTGTGAATTATTCTCAATTTAGCGAATAATATTTTCGATCCCTATGAATTCCTTAAATCAGGGTCCGGCAGTACTTATATTTTGCAACATTTTCTTAGACACTTCAAAGCTAAAACTCTGAATTAAACTGCAGGAGTAAAATGTGTACTTCTTTTTTTATATATAGCGACCGCATGGTGGAATACCAGTTTTGCCTAACCTGGATCATTTTCGATCCAATCAACAATCTCCAGAACCTGCCCTTAATGGTAAAATACGTTTGAATCCGGAGGAAAATATTAAAACCATTTCTGAGGTATTTATTATCCTATTCATTTTTAAATAATCAATTAAATACTTATCTAATTATTGCCAGAGTAAGCTGTGAGCATTTAATTTTTGTACTTCAGTAAAAAGTATATATATATATTATAATTATCTATAATTTTTAGTCTATTATAAATTCTATCTATAATTTCAAATTTTTATAATTTTAAAAAGTTAATTTTTACTGAAATGTGAAATTTAAAATTCCATTCTAATCAAGTATATTTATATTTAATTTCTCACAAACCTGTAAAAACTATTGTCAAAAAAACTAATATTAATTATTTCTTAAATGAAAGTAATTTTTAAGAAAAAAATTTAGGCAGGGAAAATTTTCTGAGTAACCAAAAGATGAGAATCTGATCAGAGTATGCAAATCAGACCTAGAGTATGCAAATTTGCACCATTTGTCTGTGCTATTTTTTTTATTCGAAACGTCACCCAATTCTGTGATATTATTTGTATTCCATAAAAAAGATTTTTTTTCTTCTCTGGAATCAATATGCTTTGCTATCCCTGGCATAATTATGAAAATAAGGTTAAAACTAATGTACTAGATAAATTATTGTACTAAGTGTATTGTATAAATAAAGTTAATTATAATGATTTTGCTCTGAATCGCTCTATCAACAAAAAATAGCGGCTTTGGACTGTAACATCCTATTTGTTTAATACATTTATCTGTGTGTTTAATGTTAGTGCATGATTTTAGCTTTATTGTATTTTCTTTGTTGGAAGACTAGGAGTGTTTTATGTTATGTTTAATGTGTATCTTTATTTATTTATTTTGTTTTAAAAATGTGATTACTATAATTAATACAACTAGTTTATTTGCTGTTTATTTATGATAATGCAATTAGTACTTGTTTAAGTGTCTCAAATGCTCTTTCAAATTGTTTATGTTTACACTATGTTTTTTCATTTACACTGAGGTAACTTATATATTATAAATTAATTAAATTGAATGTGGTTAATTAAGAATGCTTCAACTAGTATTCTACAAATAGAATTCGAAAAATCGATAAGAATAAAATTTATTTTTTCTTTGTTTTTCTCCACTTTAATATAATTTTGTTTAATTAGAAATATGCTATTAGTTAATTTGTGTATTCATGTTCAGTCAGGTCTAATTTATAATTTTTACTTCTAAATTTTAACTTGGACAAATGCGTAAATTGAAATATTAACCATGATAATGAATAAATTTCAATGACTTTCCCTAGCCCTCTTTAATGTATACAATGGTTTTCATTTGATAAATAAATTTATGCTTGCATTTTGCACAACTTACTATAAACACTGAAGTGTATCAAATGAGTAATACGATTTTTTAAAATATTACATTAATTTCTATAGAAAAATTGTTCAGTAATAAGCTAATTAATAGTGATTAACAAGTTAAAAATATTCAAATTATAATGAATTAATAAACTAACATTATGCTATTTATATTAGCTTCTGAATTAATTATTTAACTTATCTGCATTATTATATAACTTTATTTGGTTAAGAACAGGGCTGCAAAAATGTGTTTTGCTTGAGGTGGAATGTTGCTCATATTTATTTTGATAGTTTTAAAAAATTAGAAAATTTCATAAGCGTTGCAAAATTTTTGGGGTGGGTGGGAGGGAGGTAGAACAAAATTAAGACTTTCTGAATTTGATACTGAAAGAATACAAATTTTTTTTTTTAATTCTAATAGGCAAAATATAAATCTTTGATAAAAATGCACTTAAAAGCATGAGAAATTTCAAAAAAAGAATAAATATAGCAATAAAGGAAAAGAAGGAAGGAAAATATATATATATATGTCTTCAGGGGGTACCGGCCCGGTAGCCATAAAACAAAACTTTTTCTATTGAGAGAGATGGCAAATGCCTAAATTAACTCCCTCAGTACCCCGAAGGTTTTGTATAGAAGTCTAGGAAAAAAACATGAAATACAAACAACAAATTCAGGAAAGAAACTCAAACAAAATCATCGGAAAATAAAAACTCACTTTAACCAGGTCAAACATCGATTTCACAAGCAAACTTAATGAAAAGGAAACACTTAAAACAAAAGAAAACAACGCCCTCTATTAAATTGCGCAGATTGAAAAAAAGAAGAAGTCAAAGAAAAGATTATGTAACATATTAAAAGAATGCTTAACTGGGGCTGCTCAGTTGAGACTTGAATTGCACCCTGTTAAAAGAAATAAAAAACTAGTATTCTTCAATAATTTTCTTAATTAAAAGGAAAGTCATTATTACTCAAATTATTCAAAAAATTATTCACAGCTTCCCGAAAACTTTAAACATTATTGCAAATATTTTTAATCCTAACCAATTGTGAAAAAACTAAATTTGTAAAAATTTTATTACACAAATTAGTATTAAAGTTGCAGAAAAAAATGAGAGCGTTGAGCGAGAGCGTTAATAGAGGGCGTTGTTTTCTTTTGTTTTAAGTGTTTCCTTTTCATTAGGTTTGCTTGTGAAATCGGTGTTTGACCTGGTTAATGTGAGTTTTTATTTTCTGATGATTTTGTTTGAGTTTCTTTTCTGAATTTGTTCTTTGTATTTCATGTTTTTTTCCTGGACTTCTGTACAAAACCTTCGGGGTACTGAGGGAGTTAATTTAGGCATTTGCCATCTCTCTCAATAGAAAAGGTTTTATTTTATAGCTACCGGGGCTGGCACCCCCTGAAGACGTCGGCTTAGGTGATCATATTTTTATTAGTTTTTTTTCTTCCTTCCTTCGTTTCCCGTATTGCTACATTTCTAAATTTGACACACAAAAACAATCGAAAACTTTTTCACTTTAGTAGTTAATCTGCAAAGTAATTAGTTATTTTTCTTTACTTAATTATACTATTAGGTATTTTAGTTTTGCAGGGTTCCCTCTCCCCTGGGAAATTCAGGGGATTTAAAAATCACCTAACATAACAGGGGAAATACAGGGAATTTTGAGTTTTTTTTTTTTTTAACAAACTAGAAAAATACTGAGAATTTTGTTTCTTATTTTCGTCTTTTAAAAAATGGTGACCACTCAAAGCACAGTCTATGGGATATTTAAGGGTGATATTTCAGCTATACTAAACTATTTCATTTACTATAGCTTTATTAATCGTGGGAAGTCACGAATTTAGGACACCGAAAAAACTAATTTTTAATATGTAATTGACACCCCCCCCCCAATTTCATGGTGTTCCGAATATCTGAATTTGTAGCGAAATCGATTTTATCAATTACAAATTTTAGCTGAAGCAAGCCAGTCATTAGCGAATTTTTTTAATTCCAAAATGAGAACAGAAAAATCAGGAGTATTTATTTTCTTCCCTTCTGAACAAGAAAAGTATCTTAGGACATAATTCTGCAGAATAAAAGAAGAAAAATATTTGCTTGTGTATTTTTTTCAGCTATTTCAACTCTTTCTTTACTGTGTTACTTAAATTTAAAATCTATAAAAATGAAGATGCAGAGATTAACAGTTTTGGTTATACGTATCATTTCAATTAATTTTATTATAATGCTTTTTTTATATTTATTGTTGTGTTTTTGTCGGAGAAAATTGTAACTTCGTTAAATCATGAAAAATTCTTGGAATTAGCCATGGAAAGTCATGAATTTGAAAATCTAAAAGTAGCAGATACCCTGTAATTGACAAAATAAAGCAAGCTTAATATTAACTTACAAAAGAAAATAAAAGTTAGCTATTAAAATGAGCTATGCAGTTAGTAGTTATAAAAACAAATTAACAAAGGATAACTAACAAAAAAAATCAAGCTAACAATTAATAATTAGCAACAAAAAAAACTGTTTATAACTAATAAAAAACAAAATAACTATTAAACAATGCAAGGGAAAGAAGGCAAAATAGGAACTGTACAAGCCGAAAGGACTAATTAATCCCTTTATAAACTTGTTTTTGCTGTACATATTTTATTTTACATACCAAATTATTATCATAAAATATTTTATAATACAAAAAAAGGTTGAGAATCACAGCTCAAAGGGTTAAACAAGTTGCACTGCAATTAAGTTTACAGCCTGACCATAAAGAAAATTTGTGCTCATATTTCACCGTACATTGAGAAATTTCTCAGTAATCAGGAACAATCAAATAAAGATGGCAACCACTTAATGAGAAAAACATGATATTCCTGCAGCCCTGTGCCGTTCCTCTGCTATTTTCTTTTGAAACACATTTTTTCTAAAACATTTTCTTTGTATTTATTTGCATGTTCCTCTCTGAAATCACCCTTTTGCCTGAATTTTGCATGTTTGTTGTTGCCTGTGTGTGTTTTGTACCTCTGTTGCACGTGGAAAATTTTTTTTGGGAAAAAAAACATAAGATATCACCTAAGATAGAACCTTACCAAAACTTTTGGCCTCTGAATAAAAGCTTGAAGCAATTGCCTACGGGACAAGGAACTTCTAATATCAACTCACCATCTGGATGTAAGCACTTAACAGTGGAAGAAATTCAATCTTACTTATCTTTCCACGATGATTCCAAATCACCAGCTGAGCTACCCCAACAGGTTTCCAATAAAAGCATTTCTTTTCCTCAAAATGGCATAAAAAATTTCACAGCTGCTAAGAAAAGTCACTCCGAATCTCGTGAATCCATAGCGTCTTCCGAAGGCAGTCTGAACGAATACGAAGTTGATAGCCCGAGCGACAGAGACATCTCGAGAGCTGCCTCTCCCATTGTGCAGAAAGGCCCGCGAAAGATAACCATAAAAGCTAACTGTTCAGTTATAGACGAACCTTACCACGTGCAGTCGCTTGATCCCTCGCAGGTACTCGTGAATGAAGAAGTCCTGCTGAAATCAGTTAAGATTTGTGTTTATTTACTATGAGTAGTTTGTAGGATATAGTTTATTAGTTATAGACTCTTTTCAAATGAACTTAAATTACTTTATTATGTAACATTTAGTCTCTTAAATCAGTTTAATCATGATTTATATAAAAAGATTAGCTGTCATTGTATACATATAGTTAAAAAAAACTTTAACTATGTAATTAATTAAAATGTTTTCTTTTTGTGCAAGAAAGCGTGATTTGAGCGTGCATTGAAATTGATTGAGTTTATGACTAAAAAATAAAACAGAGAAAACTGATTCTTTGTAAAGATGAATAGATAACAGCTCCTCCCTCAAATCAATTTACCTAGTTACCACAATTTTTGAAGATTCAGTTGTTGGTTGGTTGGTTGGATTTTATTGGCACAAGAGCCAGAAATGACTATACTGCGCCAGGCACTAGGTTAAAAGTCGGTTTTTAGGTCAAACTACTGTATTAGGATTCAGTTGTGGTTTAATAATTTTGTTTGACAAATAAGCTTACTATTAATAATTTTGTTTGACAAATAAGCTTACTATTAATAATTTTGTTTGAGAAATAAGCTTACTATTTAGAGCCCCGACTCTATCATATAAAGTGCTAATCATCAATTCAATTGTTTAACGAAGCCCCATTGCTTACTTTGTACTGTATTATTTTAATTGCATATGATAGGCAGTTTTTTTAACATTTAATAAAGCTAAATTTAACTGGTCAATTATTTAATAGAATTTTTAAAAAATATTACTAAAAAACTCTTCTTGTGTAATTTCTGGGAAAAAACAAGACATAATTGAATGTAATAACTTAAGAGTTGTTATTTCCTTATATTATGTCATTTGCTTGTCCATTAATAATAGCTAGCATGAGTCATTTGTTTTTTAAAGGATCAGATTAGTAGTTAAGATTTTAAAATTTTTATATTTTATAACAGTTTTTAAACAGCCGACCCAATTTTTTTTTTTGGTTTTCGACTACTAACGTTCAACTCCGCAGGCTTGTAATTTTGAACCCAATCTAGAAGTCAAGTCAGGGTAGGATCAAGTATTGGGAGAAATTTACCTTCGTGGAGAACGTTTTGATGGAACTAACCCGCATTTGGGTTACATGGAGAAGTAAACCACGAGAATCTCTAATGCAAAGAGACTCTAACCCATGATCCGACAACCACTGAGGATGTTTCACGTCAGCTCTGTGGTGGGTGCAAGCTAGATGCGGATTTGTATCTACTAGTCATCTTTGGGACTCGAGCTCGGTTTACCTCATTGGAAGACGAATGCTCTATCCCTTGACCATCCAACTCTAGATGTTAAGATCTAAAAAATAATGTATGTGTCAGCTTTTTAAGAAAATTTAAACTGCAAGGGGACTAACCCATGATCCTTCAACCACTGATGATATTTTACGTCAGCACTGTGGCTAATATCCTCAGTGGTTGACGGATCATGGGTTAGAGTCCCCTTGCTGTCAGGCTAACTGTGGGAGGTTTTTGTGGTTTTCCTTTCAATGTAACGCAAATGCGGGAAAGTTCCATCAAAAAGTCCTCCACAAAGGCAAGTTTCTCCCGATTACTGATCCAGGCATTCCCTTGTCTTCTGGATTGGGATCAAAATTACAAGGCTACGGAGTTGAACATTAGTCGTCGTAAACCCAAATAATTGGGTCAGCTGTTGAACAACAATTATAAAATCCATAGCTTATTTTCAAAATGTTTTGTTTATTAGTAATAATCTTATAATTTTTAAATTACATTTATAGTTATTTTTGGTTTAAAATGTTAATTTCTTTTATTTAGTTCAATTTTCTTTTATTTAGTCCATTGTAACACAACCCATAGTATCAGAATCAACATCTACTTTCACAACCATTACCACAACTGAGAGTACAGACAATGATCCAACTTCTCCCGAAAAATGCATTACGAAAAAAACCAGCACGACTAGTGAACAAAAAACTGTTCAACAGCAAGTTTCTAAAAGTACAAAAATTATTGCCTGTCCCATTGAAGAGTTACAGGTATTGTTTACTTCACTCATTGCAAATTAGGAAATTTTTCCACTTTTGATCAGGTTACAAAGTGTGACGTAACTACCACTACGATTATTAAACATCAATTCACTAGAATATAAGACATGCTAACTTGATTCAATCTCGAGGTACCTTTTGATAGATGAAGTTTGGCATTGGCAATTTCTAATCTCCTCACATTGGTGACCTGCAGACGTGATATGATCATGATTACTTTGATGTATGGTTCACATTGAATAGCTGGCTTCGCTATTTGTGACTGCATTATCATCCTCCTCACGCTGTTGCTTCTTAGTATCATTTATACATGACAGGATCCTGCACACACTAAACTGCTAATAACAACACAGAAGTTACCACACACAACCATGAACTTAAAATACAGCTCTCATGGCTAAAAGCTCAATACCTGATGACCTTAATCTAACTCTACCGGTCTTTCACAAATACAGTAACCAGTGGTATCCGTTCATCGAATTCTATCCCTGATAAAATTTTAGTGGGGGAGTATTGTGGGGTAACTACCACAACGATTATTAAACATCAGTTCACTAGTATATAAGACATGCTAACTTGATTCAATCTTGAGGAACCTTTTGATAGATGAAGGTTAGCATTGTCGATTTCTACTCTCCTCACAAAAGTGTATTTTTAATTGATTAGAGGCATTTTCCATCATTTCAAACTTAAAATTTTGCTCTCTCTCTATATATATATTATTCATGTAAAAAATTGTGCTTTTGCACGTTTTTATAAACATTTTTCTTAAAGTTATGTCGATCCTTATGACCTTAATCTAGCTCTACCGGTCTTTCACAAATACAGCAACCAGTGGTATCCGTTCATCGAATTCTATCCCTGATAAAATTTTAGTGGGGGAGTATTGTGGGGTAACTACCACAACGATTATTAAACATCAGTTCACTAGTATATAAGACATGCTAACTTGATTCAATCTTGAGGAACCTTTTGATAGATGAAGGTTAGCATTGTCGATTTCTACTCTCCTCACAAAAGTGTATTTTTAATTGATTAGAGGCATTTTCCATCATTTCAAACTTAAAATTTTGCTCTCTCTCTATATATATATTATTCATGTAAAAAATTGTGCTTTTGCACGTTTTTATAAACATTTTTCTTAAAGTTATGTCGATGTTCTAAAGTCAGTCGATGTGAACTAGGCCTCACTACTCAGAATAACAAAACAAATTAGAATGAAAATGTTGTAAAAAATTAGAAAAAGGAATTGTCAGTAAACAACAAGCAGCTGTTTTTAGTTACTATTGCTAGAACATTTATTAAAAACAAGAATTGAGAAATGGAATAATTAACCCTTTGCTTGCAGTTGGTCCAAGCGGCAGGATGCGTAGGATTTTTAAAAAGTGCTTAATTTTGATTTACGTTTTTTAAAAGCCCTTAAAGGTGCTTTTTTTATTTGGGGTTTGTAAAAACTGCTTTATTTTCTATCTTTTTAAAAGAGTTTTTTTTTTTGACGTGTTGATTGTCGTTTTAAATTACAAAAAAAAAAAAATAATAAATAAATTCATGATTTTCACACTTTTCTCTGCAATATTTATCAGAAACTAGTTATTTTATCATTATTATGTAAAGTTTTTGAAAATGTTTCTAAATTTTATTGATTTTATGTTTCTAAATTAAGAACTTTAAACGATAGGAAAAAATAATTTTCATTCCTGCACAGATCCTAATAATGATTTTTTTTGGAAAGTGATTAAAAATATTTTTTGAATGCTTAAAAAGTACTTAAAAGGTGCTTATATTTCTTTCTATTATTAGTCTGCTATTGTGAAGACAGAGTCTGTGGTGTATAATCCTAACAGCAAGCCATGTAGTCCTCAAAGCACCACCTATGTGCCAGTTGTGGAAACAGAAACTTGCAAAGTATTTTACTCAACAGACGTCCCCCAATCGCCTGGCCTGAACTCTTTCAGTCGTTCTTCCAACCCTTCACCCCTACCTCCTGCTCTGGACACATCTTTACTGGGAGAAGACATCCTCAACACCTCATCTGTATCTAGCAAAACACGCACAGTAGAAACAATCACTGTAATTATCTTTTCTAATCTTATGACAGAGTGAATCACAAATACTTGCCTCTACAGTCCCTAGTCAAATTATTAGACACACCTTAAGATTCTATGTAAAATCTTAATTATTAGGTGATACTATACAGCTTTATTGTTTTGATGCGACTGAAAGCGATTTGCACTTGTTTACGCTCCAGTATCAATTGGTTAAATTAGACGATATATAATATAAATTCCACGATTGGATAAATTAGACGATATATTGTATAAATATAGAATAGTTATTACATCAGGTACTATATTAGTATATTATAATAATTAGACCAAATGATTAGACGCACTGTAGTGTTTTAATAATGACGTGCTCAGCACGAGTTTGTATGCAATACTTTTATATTTGAACATACATGTAATGGTTTTTATATAATTTCTATTCGTATTTATTTTTAACATACTGCATTACAATGTTAACCAATCGATACACGAATGTAAACAAGTGCAAACCGGTTTCAGTCGCATAAAAACAATAAAACTGTATAGTATCGCCTGATAATTAAGAATGTACATAGAATCTTAAAGTGCGTCTAATAATTTGGCTAGGGACTGTAATAACTGGGTGTCTCTTAAATACTTACCTTTCATGAGATAGTGTATTACAAATACAGTGAAACCTCAAGGAAAGACCACCTCTATATAGCGACCACTTTTGGGTGCCGCAGAATTTTTTCCATAGAAAACCTCTAAGACAGACCATTAAAACCTATCCCAGCAACTGAGCAAACATCTGTGCCAAATGCAGAAAAAGGCTAATAAGGAAACATGAAAAAATATAAAAACAAATAAATATATTAAAATGTATTCAAAATATTCGTGTCAGGTTCTTATTTAGAGAGCTCTTATTGATGCTGCAATCTCATTGTTGCAGTCAAAGTGCACTTAAGATCACTTGATTTTCTTTTAGAGTTTAAAGTTAAACTAGCAAAAGAAAGGTTGAAACCTGAGAGGTTTTACTGTACTTTCTATTTATGAGAGGTTGTCTATCAAATACGTGTTTCTTGTGATAGGGTGTCTCACTAAGTTTCAAACGTTAAAGGGTTCTAAAGGCATGAGCATGGTGCATTGCTTACTAAAGTGATAAGGATTTGTAAACATTTATGTCCTCTTGTATAGCAGGGTTTCTTAGTTAAAAGCTTTTCAGCTATTTTATTTAAAAAAAGATACCACTTTATCTTATATGTATATATAAATGAGCATTGTTACTTTTTAGAGGGAAGATTATAGTTTAAGAAAGTTTTACTTGTGTCCATTTTTAACCCAAAAAATTAGCTTATATGAGATATAAGGGAAAATAATTTTCTAAAGATTTATAGAGTTAAATGACAAATTAATGTAATTGTACATTATAATGTATTTAATTTAAAGATAATAATGAAATATATAGAGATAGTAAGAATCCTCCCGGTGATAATGGCCTGAAATATTGACTTTGTTAAAGTGCCATAGTAAAGTACCCCTTTGTTAAAGTGCCATGTAAAGTCGTAGAAAATTTTGCTCATGAAAATGGTTAGCTATCCTTATAAATGGGTAATAGTTGGATGGAGATAAATAATTGTTTGCTAGGAAATAAGGAAGATGCGAGGAAATTTCTCACATAAGCAAATTGATTAGCCTATTGGTGGCTTTTACTGTTTAAGGGTCTAGATTTATTTTAATCCCTTAACGATCGGTTAATTTCCAAGAAAACGGACATAAAAGTGCCTATTTTGCCAAATACACGTATTTGATTAGTGTTGACATCTAGTTTAAAATAAACTAACTATCTACAATTACCTTAAAAATATCCTAAAACTGCCATCTGATGTGTAAAATGAGAAATAAAATGTTTTCCGGGCAAAAGAAATGAATTAGTTTCATTCTTATCGGCTCGTTACTACTGAACACTCCAGCCCGTAAATTTCACGGGAGTGAGAAGGAAGGGGTTAAAGAAGTAACTTCTTTTTATTTACAGCTTTTCTACAGTGTAGCTACTACTCTTTACAACTGGGGCAAAGATATCTTGGCTCTGCAATACCAACGTTCGGTCTCCAAAATAGCCCTGGCATGAACTTTTTTTGTATACCTAAAGAGGACGCCACCAGGGAAGAAAATTTTCATCGTAAACTCTCTTTCTCCTTCATTACTAATTTTAAAAAAAAGAAGAAAAAAAAGGTTCAGACAAACTTAGAGTAAGTCATGAAGTTTCAATTGCTCAAAAAAATTACTTCAAAATATTAAAATGCAAACAAATTATTAGAAGAGAACTTCTCCTTTGTGTAATCCTAAATTATTATCTCATAATTTATTTTAATTTGTATATTTTGAAATTTTCTTTTCCTTTTCCGTATTTGAAACTTCACGGCTTACTCTAGGTTTGTCTGAAATCACTTTTTCTACACTTTAAATCAGTAATAAAGGAGAAAGGGAATTTGTGAGGAAAATTTTCCTCCACGGTATGTTTACGCTTAATATCTTGTTTTGTAGATTTTAACTTTGCTTACGGCATAATAATTCATAGACAGTATTTATTTTGTTATGTTATAGAAGTTATGACGCAATCGCTGATTATAATTTACATGAAGTTACAAGCATGTTTTTTTCAATTTGCAGTACAAAACTGAGAAAGATGGTGTGATAGAGACTAGAGTAGAAAAGAAAATAACAATTCACAGTGATGGTGATCCCATAGATCATGATCAGGCATTGGCTGAAGCAATTCACGAAGCCACTCTCATGAATCCCAATTTAACTGTAGAAAAAATAGAAATACAACAGCAGCCTCCAAAGCAGCCTGTCTAGCATTTATAGAAAAGTGAGTTTTTAACACTTTAAGTAAATATCCAATAGAACTTAACTGTTTTACAGGGTGCGTAGCGTTTTTTAAGTACTTTTTTTTGTTTTTTAAAAGCCCTTAAAGGTGCTTTTTTCAATGGGTATTTTTAAAAAGTCCTTATGTCCCCTTTTCTAAAATGAGATATTTTTTTATCATGTCGGTTTTTGTCACAAATTATGCAAAAAGCGTTTTTTTTTTTACACTATTCTATCCAATGTTTCACAATTCATTCAACCACAATAATAATATTATTAGGATATGCGCACTAATAAAAAAAATTTCTTCCTATTTTTGAAAGTTCATATATATTTATACATATGAACTTTAAATGATCGTAAGAAATAACTTTTATTAGTGCTCATATCCTAATTATATTTAGGGTGATTTCCGTCCTGGTAGTGCAGGGTGGCCACTCACTCTGGAAACCGGGAATTTTGAAATACCACTGGAAAACCCGGAATTTCACGTCGATTCTGGAAAATAATTTTGCTGTGCGTTGCCGCTCTTTTCTTCCCATTCCGTTATGTTTAGTTTTTCGGACCGAAACGCATCACGTGATTATCCTCCAATGAACGCTTCGTGTCCTTGTGCCTCTTTGTGGATGTTGGAACGGAAGAACAAGAATCACTAAGAAAATCGGAGCAGTGTTTAAAAGAAGTTCGTTCTGGAATGATATTGGTAAGTTGTGATTTTTGTATTCTATTAATTTTACAGGGTCGCAATGTTTTTGAGAATTCAAATAAAAATATTTATGTGCTTTAATTTATGTAAGTAAGCTATAATTATGCTTTAATTTATGTAAAATTTCGAATCCATATTTGACCATTACAAATTATATCGAGAATTCGAATTAAAATAATATTCTGATTTAAAAATCTCGAATAAAAAACTGATGTTTTTTTATTATTAAATTAATTAAACTATTTTTCATTTTAAACAAAAGTCTATTGTAGAATTTCGAATATTTTTTGCTTTATTAATTTGTAACTTTTTTGTGTAAATTTTATTATTTTCCATCGAGCTTCCCGATTTTAAAACAAAAAAGAATTTCCTTATAGAAAAGTTTTATTATTTTTCAGTAACTTTGTACTTTTACGCCAAGAAATTGAATTTTAAAATTAAAAAAAATAATAAATAAAAAAATCATCGATGTATACAATTTAAAGTAGAAAAAAAAAGTAATGGATTTTTTCTTTGATTAATAATTTAATCTAATTATTTGTTTATCATTTCATTTGAAAAAAAAATTTTATCGTAAAATTTCGAAATATCGGAAATTAAGTATAATTTAAGAGACAAGTACATCGATTGGGAAATTTTGTTTTTCTATTTTCCAGTAACTTTACATTATTTGATTTTTATTATTTTTCCCCCTGAATTCCAATTTTAATTTAAAAATTGTTATCTAGGGACATTTTTGTTTTATTATTTTTCAGTAACTTTTTATTATCTAATTTTATATAGAAATTTGAATAGTAAAATAAGACAAATTTATCGATGCATACAATTAAGAGTAGAAAAAATTAGGCAAATTTTTTTTCCTTATATTAAAAATTTAATCAAATTGATTGTTGAATATTCATTTGGAAAAAAAATTTTTATCGTGAAATTTCGAATTTTTGTTGGAATTTAGGTATAATTTGAATGATAAATAAATCGATAGTGAAATTTTGTTTTTGCTTTGTTACTTTCCAAGAACTTTTATTACGCGACTTTTTTTATTTTTTATCAAAAATTCTAATTTTAAAATGTTAATTAGTTGTTCCAATGAGAGTTCGACAGCTATTTTTTTTTTTAATGTTTTTGAATAAAAAAGTAAATAAATGATATTTGATAGGGAGAATGAATTTTATAATTTGTAATATAAAATTTTTTTCTTTTAAAAAGTTTTAAATCTCATAAATGAAATCGAGAATAAATAAATAAAAAAAACATTAAAAAAAATTAGCTGACGAATTGCCGTTCAAACAATGAATTAACTAGTGTTACCAAACGGATTCTTGGGGACTTGACGGGTTCTTCGTGACTTTAAAATTCCATACGAATTTGCCAGTCATAAACAAAATCATCAACTGGTATAACACCAATTAAAAATGAGCAATGCATTAGATTTAGGAATTTAGGGGAAGTAATGTTATAAATGTGTAGAAACGATAAAAATAATCTATACTTTTTTCCCCGCACAGACTTGTTGAAGAAAAAAACTTATGATTAAATTAAAGAAAAAGTCTACAAATCCACTAGATAAATCAAGAAATTTGCGAACAAACATCGCAAAAATAAATTTAAATAAAATATTCTAAGATACGATGAAATTGCGATTTCAAACGAGCAGGATAAATAAAATTGCACTAATGACAAAGTTAGCAATTGTCGCCATTGGCAGCAATTGTCGCGGTTGGCAGAATTAGTGACTCATAGATCGGGGGATCAAATCCCAGCCTCGGCGATTCTTTAGAAAGCTGAAACTTTTAAATTAAAGTTCACTTGAATCTTGATCTTAACATTCTGATTGCTTGGTTTTCAAATATTCTTCTGAAACTAAAGGAATTGAAAATTCAAGTTTTATAATCAATTAGCGATCTTATTCATTAATTAAGCATTAGATTTGCTTTGAACATAAATTAGTTATTAAAATTTTATAACAAAAATAAAATCTTATCTACTTTTGCAGCTGAAAAAAATTTGAACGTTACTGGAAATAAAAAATAAATTAAAAAAGAAATGTTGTTCCAGTTTAAATAGAAGCAAATCTTTCACAGTTTAATCTGATTCCGATTTTAAAGGATTTTAGATTCTATTTCTACTATAATTATTAAATGCTTTTTTTTAAATACATATTACTGTGATGAAATTTTTAGTTCCGATTGGGGAAATAATTATTTTCTTTTATTTTCTAATGTAAATTAATAATAATTGTATTTAATTTGATTCACTAATTTATTTTATTTATATATTATCGCCAAAATGTTGCATTTTTACAATGGACGTTAACTACTCCGAGCGAATTATACAGCGGAGATTTTCCGAAGGTTCTAAAAATAAGGTGTGCATATTATAGGCTAGAAATTAAGGTAGATGCTTTGTAACCAAGGTGGTCATTAATGTTTTTAATAGACAAAAAAATTTTTAGATTGTTTTTTATTTTCCTCAGAACAATGCCTTTTTTCACTAATTCATTTTTTAAGATTAAAATGAAAACATTCATTTATTTTTCTTAGTGCAGTTATCATCTGCTATGATAATAGTTAGCTAGTGGAGTGCATTAAGTATCTAGATCTCAAAAAATGAGCGGGAATATTTAACAATGCTGATTTTTTGGTGGGTTACTAGCCCCTTTATTGATAGAAAAAGCTTATTAGAAGTTTTAATACATTTATGACAAGATTTTTATTCAGAATGTGACTAACTAAATTCTATTTTGGAATGTGATTAGCTAAATTCTATTGTTTTTAGCAGATTTGTAGTCTGTTTTTCTGTAACCTTTTTTCAGTAGTTAAATTTATTTTCAAAATACAAACGAAAACAAATTGTTTATTAAGATTTTATTTTTAGGTGGCTTGAAACGATGGCGCCTGGTTTTAAAACATCAAGGCAGAATGGATGGAAAATCCTCATTATGCCCCATGGTTACGTGAGTGCCTGACTGACAAATTTTCTTCAGTGTGTTAATTATGTAGTTCTGTATTTTCCCTGAGCAATATGGGAAAACAAGCACTAACTAGTCATCAGAAATCCAGGAAACACAAAAAAGCCGTTATTAGCAGAAATATGTCTGATGACTTGAGGAGTGCATTTGGTGAACAAGATTCTACTACCAAAAATCTTGTATTAAATTCTCAAAATGAGCCAGCTTAAAAAGGATGCAACATTAGTTTCTTTTCTGAGATCAGAAGCAGAAATCTTGTGGTGTTTGTATGCAGTGATGAAACAATCTTCTTTTGGTTCTGCGGATCAGGCAGTACTTTTAATGAAAAAAATGTTTACTGATAGTGAGATAGCGAAAAAAATATCTCTACAAAGAACCAAAACAGCATACACCTGTGTTCATGGTATTGCTCCATATTATAGGGAGCAATTACAAAAAACCATAGCTGTGATTATTTAATTATGGGCTTTGATGAAAGTCTAAATAAAATCGCTCAGAAACAACATTCGACTTTGGAATAAAGATACAAATAAAGTCCAGACACGATATTTGACATCAGTATTTCTTGGTCATTCGTCAGCAAAGGATTTTTTGGATAATTTCAAAGAATCCCTTACCCAATTTTCCATCAATAAAAATAAAATAATTCAAATATGGATGGACCTAATGTCAACCATAAATTTCTTAATGATCTTAAAAAAGAACTTGAGGAAATGCTGCAAGATCCTGTGCTGTTAGATATAGGTAGCTGTGGACTGCATACAATCCATTGTGGGTTTAAACATGCAATAAAGTCTACAGGGTGGAATGTAGTGGACTTTTTATGGGCGCTATACTACATTTTTAAAGATGTACCAGCACATAGAGCTGATTTCATATATTTCACTGGATGTGAAAAATTTCCAAAGAAATTTTGTGCAATCCGATGGGTTCAAAATGTAGAAGTTGCTGAGAGGGCATTAAAAATGTTGCCTCATATTTTCGTATTTGTAAAAGCAGCAAAGGAGGAGAAAAAAAAAATCTATGTTGGCTCAAAAAATTTCTGTGTAATCTCGGAGTGTATCAAAGACAGTTTCTATGCTGAAAAATTAGCATTTTTCCAGTCATTAGCTGCTTTTATTGAACAATTTCTCACAGAATTTCAGAGTGATGCTCCATTAGCTCCTTTACTTTTCTCTAATTTAACATCAATTTTAGTGGAGAACGCTTTAAAATTAGGAAAAATAGATTTGTCATTGGCAGATAATCTGCTTCCAATCAACAAAGTTGCTCTCAGTTTTGCAGTTAAGGATGAAATAAGGAAAATAAAAGATTCTTCACCTTCTGAAGAATTTTCATTTAGGAAAGAATGTGCAATTGCTTATAAAAAATTCTGTGAAATTTTTTAGAAAGATCACCTTTAAAATTCCAGTTAACAAGGGGGCTATCTTGTCTTGATCCTGGTGTAATTTTAAATGCAGCAATTGCTGAAAAACGGCTTTCATCTTGCCTTTCAATGTTGGTATCTAGCAATTGGATACCAGGTATCAAGGCTGACAATGTGAAAGATAGTTACAAAACGTTCATTCGATAAAAAACTGAATAATATAGTTCTGTTAATTTTTACCAACTCAACTATCAAAGATAATGAAATCATAATTTAATAATCTAAGATGGTCTAAATATTATTGAATAACTATTAATTCTCCCTTTTCAATATTTTCTTCTATTTATATAGTTTTTAAATTTATGCATAGAAATGTAACTAAATTTGTTTCACCTTACACTCCTGAAATGACTCCAAAAACTCCTGATGTTTTTAATAATTGCTTCTGAAAACTTTTCTACAAAGTTACCAGGTCTGTGAATACTATAATATTATGAAGTTTTGCCAGAACCTGGAAAGATAGTGTTAAAATAATAATCAAAACCTTTAATCGTAATCGTTTACCTATTTTGTGTTTTGGCAACGCCTCTCTGTTTTTGTAGATCTGTGTGTTTACAAACACGCTGCGTGCCGACTGTGTGCTAATTTGTTTCTTAATTATTTAATCTAGTATCTAATAAATTTATGTCAACTGTTAATGTCTATGTGAATTATTTATAATTGATAGGACTTCTGCCTGTTGGTCCACAGAAGGTATTTTATTTCCCTTTTACCACCCATTGAAGATACAATGGAGACATTCCCTATCTTCCACCTGGGGACGTGCCTTCTAGGGAGGAAATGGCACCTAGTGTACAATCATCCATGGACACGACAACAACATTGTAAATGACTAGAAAGGAAGGATTCTAATAGCGATGATGTCAGCTTATGGTTTAAGAAAATTGATTCTGCTGGTGGTTGATTGAATGTAAGGTTTAATGGCACAAAGTCCACAGGAGGACATGCTGCGCCAAACAAACGGTTTTAAAATAAATCTTAGGTAAAGATTCTGCTGGTGGAACTCTCTGTAATTCAACATTAAAACATGATGCAGAAAGCTATAAAGCTTTCATTAAACATGCTAAATCTGTCTCTCATATAAAAAGTGCTAAATGAGTGAAGAGTTCAATGAACTTTAGTCATTATGCAAATACAAAAAATCCAGAGGATTGACCAATCGATATTATTTCCAGGAAAGCCAAGCAAGAAGTGCTACTATCATCTTTTCTTGCTGAAAATTCATTTAGTTTGGGATCAAAGTTCATTGAACTCTGTAAAACATTAAGTCGACATCAGATTGCTTTAAATACACACTCAATGAACAGAACTACTGCAGGATATAAGTTAAAATATGTACTTGCAAGAACAATAAAAAGATGGTATTGTTGAAATGTTAAAAACTTTGATGAAAGTACAAGTGATACTCAACTCAGGAGAGTGTGTTGACAGTACTCGTACAATTTTATAGTTCAGAACTGAACAAAATAATTGTGCATCATCTTGCGTCAGTTGAACTTGAAGCATGTAATGCTGCATCTATTTATTGTGCTATTGTAGAAGGAAATGGCATTCCTTGGAATAATTTAATTAGTATCCTAATGGAATCATGCAACATCATAGGTGGCAAAAAGAGTGGGGTTGAAACAAGGCAACACATTTAATGGATACAGATGGTGACACTTGTCACATCACTAATAATTATACGAAGAGATTTTTGCCATTTTTTAAAAGACATTTAGAGAGTCTATTGGATGACATCTATTTTGATATGAAAAGTTGTAGCAAAAAGGAAAGCTTTTTTAAAATTTGTTCTGCACTGGGAATGAACAGACTTAAACCTCTGAAAAACCATGATCACTGATGGTTATCTATTCTAACAGTACTAAATAGAATGAAAGAATTATGGAATGCTCTTCTACTTTTTTCATATAGATGAGACGGACAAGACTGTCAATTCATCACTTGTAGAGGATATTTACAATCAAGGACATAAAAAAGCAGAGGCTTCTACAATTTATAGCAAATTAAAAGCTCAATAACCAAATATGGTATAGTACGAAAGAACAGGATTATTGATAGCCAGAAAAAAGACTTTGTTGTGCAGTTTTGCCTGAATTAAATTAATTGAAGCAAAATCTCCTATGCTGCATACTTTGATAACATCAAAGTCTTACAAGGAATTGCTGAACCTAAGTAATCATAAAATTTATTTGCCCAGTAAATTAATTTTTGAAGCTACAACTATTCTGAAGAATTTATCCATTGTTAAGTCAGTTTAATACTGCATTGTTAAAAGCCTATGAAAGCACTACATGATAAAGGAATTGCCACTCAGTAATTCATATCTTATAAGCTTCAGGGCTATAGATCCAGAATTGAAAGATAAAACTTCAACGAACCTATTTGAAAAATTATCAAACTTTTTAAGTCATATTATTTTATGTTAAAGAGAATGGAAATGCAAACACACCAGTCTGACCATGATTTGAAAGAAACAAACACAAGTGCTTGTGAAAAATATGGATCTAGAGTTTCAACAGCAACAGCATTTCCGGCTGTGTTACTGAACAACGGGAATAACAGTTGGGAAATTTACCAAGAACACTTGACTGATAACTCAAAACAATCTCCTGATGAGCCAAACAATTTCAGCACTTCCTCTGTTGGAAGTAACCAGGTGCTTCCAAGTGCTTCAGTGCAATTTGAGGAAAATACAGACAATTCTTCTGTTGGAAGTAACTAGGTGCTTTCAAGTACTTCAGTGCAATTTGAGTAAAATACAGACAATTCCTCTATAGGAAGTAACCAAATGCTTCTATTAAATCTGATAAAAATTTAGACTATAATTTGATGAGTAATGAAAGTGGAAACTTGACTTTAAAATTCTTTTTACCAAATAAAGAAAGATAATTTTTTCAAAAAATATTAATTTATTTCCTTTTTTGATTCAAAATTTAAAGTTCAGTATATCTCCTTAGTAAATTTTTGTAGCATACGGAGTCTTATTATAAATGCCTTTTTATTTTAAAAATCTCTTTAATGGAGCTTAAAGTATTGTTTATTTTCAAATTTATTGATTTCATAACAAACTCTAACCAAGACTTAATATGCTTATTATAGTATTAGTTCAGGTTGAGAGTAAATTTTAACAATTTGAAATTAATGCTGCTATTGAATTTCTGCAAAAAATAAATAAATTCTTGTGCATTTTATTTAAAATTATTAGAAGTTAAATTTATACTTGAAATTTTTTTCATTTGTAAATATCGTTTCAAGATTTGATTTGTAAATTCAAGTCTTGTTTACTTTTAAAGTTTTTGATTTCATGAGAAACTATTGTAGTATTAGTCAGGGTTGAAAGTAAAGTTTAGCAGTTTGATATTAATGCTGCAACTGAACTTATGTATCAAAATTCCTGTATTTATTTAAAATTATTAGAAGTAGAATTAATGCCATCTCATTTGTAAATATTTTTTTTCTGGAAGAATCCATTTCCTTTGTAAGTTCCAGCATTCCGAGTCTTAAATTATATTCTTTTTTATTCTGAACGTCACTTTAGTTCAGTTTAAAGTATTTTTTTATTTATTTGTAAATTTATTAATTCATTGCAATTATCATTTTAGGTTTGATATTAAATGTTATTATTGAATTCAAGTATGAAGAAGAATTTTATTATGCAAATTTCTTTTTTGTAAATATTTTTTCCCAATAGATACTTCATAACTCCATTTCCAATAGTGAAACTTAAAAAACACAGTTTATTTTATTTGTTTATAAGGGAGAGCCAGATACTTTTTAAATTTATTTTTAAGATTAATATCCATTTTTTATCTGTAAATAGTTATTCTAATCATCAACTCGAGAAAGAAAGACATATTAGTAAATTTCAATTGTTTCTCCAGGTTTCCCATTGGTATGTGCAAAATTTTAAACATATATGAAGTAAACTAAGAAATATTTAGAAAAAGGAAAAATAAGCTTGTTTAATTTTTTTATTAATTGTTCAATTCAAGCTGTTCCTTTTTTTAAAAAGGAAAATTGTAGTTATGTGTTTAATAATAATAATAAATGTGATTAGGGATAAAAGTAAACTTATACATAATTATTCATTTAAATTATGCTGCATATAATTTATTTAGAATTTCATGTTTTGAAAATGTCAATAATAAAGACATTAATTTTTTGAAATCCATCAATGATGATTTTACATCACCTCTGCCATAAATGTACTGCTTGAGAGTCTCAATTGTAGGGGAAAATCATGTAATCTTCAGTGGATCCCTGCACACGTCAACATTGAGGGCAATGAGTGTGCCGATCACACTTGCAGATGCAAACGCAAGGCCAAAAACAGACTCCTACCTCACACCTTTAAGAAGCCACTTATTACTGACTTCAACTGCCCTAGAACCTTGACATCGGTAATAGCAAGAGAATTAATCATTTCAGAGGGATGAAAATTCTCCCGGACAAGACCAGGACATAGGTTCCCTGCAGAAACTGCCCGGATGTCATGCTGGCACCAAAACGCATTTTCGAGTGCCCCGCACTCACCACACGTTTTGAAATTGGGATGGGTGCCAATTGAGGAAAATCTGAGAGCTATTCTCTACAGTCAAGAGGTGCCAAAGCTGGCGGCCGCAATAGTACAGACCTTTGATGTGATCTAAAGATCCATGGACACGAAAACAACAACAACAGATCCACAAAATTAAAAACTTCAACTCACACACCTTGCCAAGATTCAAACTCCAATTTATTACGTTTGTGAACCCAATCCATTTCGTCAGATAATTTGTGAAACATGGCCGAGAAATTCAGATATCATTTAAATTGGGTAATAGAAGATCTTACTACCCGTAGAGGTATGATAGAAACAGTCACAAATGTTGGCCTTTTCAGGAAAGCGATCCAGTATTTAAACTACAATTGACTCATTATGGAATAGTATCCGCTGGTGAAATACAGTTTGTTGTCTCTTTGGCAGCGAAAGGAGTTTTATAATAGTTTTGCAACACAGCTACAATGTGATTTCCACAAATGTTTCCAGATTCTAAGATTGCTAAAAACTTTTCTTGTTTTAGAGCTAAAGCTTCATACCTTATTTCAGATGTTTTTGGTCCACAAAAGAAAGTATTCTGAAAGAAATTAGAAATAGTGGAGTGTACTTTTCTATTATCATAGATGGAACACCTTTACCGGAAAAACGCATGCAGCAGTTCGTTTCATGTTCTTATTCGTTTTTACAGTGATATAAAAGAGCAAGTTATTGTCCAGCATTTACAGAGTTTTCACACGGGCCATAGAACGACTGAAATAATGTTACAGTGAGGTTTTTAATCAGTTGCCAAAAAAATAGCTTTTGTGTTTTTTCAGTTATGGCCCAAATATAATGAAAAGTCCAAAAGGGAAGATCCAGTCTCATAATACTCAGTTACTAGACATATCCACCTGTTAATTACACAAAGTTCATAACAGCTTTTCTAAATCTTTAAGTGCTTTTGGTGGAGAAGTAGAAGGTCTAATAATTAACCTTTACTATTTTTTCAAACATTCCTCAGAGTGCAGACTTTAGAAAGTTGCAAGGCCAACTAAATGCGACAGAAAAGGCTCTTTTTAGACACGTTAGTAGCCGTTGGCTGACATTAGAAACCTCATTAGAGCATTTTCGTGAGATGTCCAATCTTATTTCAACATTTTTCGAAAAAGATCAAGGTTCAACCAACAGGGATGGTGCTATTACAAAATTATAAAGCAAGTCCTCAAAGATAAATTGCTTTTGCTGAAAGCTCTTTTTTTTGAAAAAAAAAAAAATTATTTTTAGGTCTTTTCCAAACTGAGACACAATTGATTCACTTACTGTATGATAAAATGGTTTCTCTAGTTAAAACGTTGTTAGGGCTTTTTTTAAAAAATAGTTCTGCTTTTCTCAGTTTTTCAGGAAATGATTAAAAATCATTGAATATATATAAAAAATGCAGAAATTTGGAAAAATTCAAATTTAATACATATCGGACTAGATACCACAGAGGCTATGGCATCTTTATCTTCTTCAGGGAAAAAAATCTATATATTTAGGAGCCAGGTCTTTTTACGTGGCGTATGCAATGAATGGGAAGACACTGAAACTGAGGAAAGCAGATTGAAAGCTGCTGAAATTGATTTGCAAATAAATAAAATATTGAAGGCTTCACAGGATCTCTTAGCCACAGCTGGAAAAAATATTAAAGATGGGTTAAATAATAAAGGCATGTTAATTATAGAAAGCGAACAGGTCCTCTTATCTTAGGCTAAGTCAAGGACAGCAGAGTATTTAACAGCATTGGAAGTTACCAAAAAGAAACTTAATTTGTTAATGCAGGGACCTTCAAAAAATGTAAAAAATAAGATTTGTTATTAATAAACAAAATAAAAAATTCTTGTTTATTTATTTCTCTATTTTTAAAAAAAAAAAAAAAATTCCGTTCTTAACAGCCGACCCAATTTTTTTGGTTTATGTCTACTGATGTTCAACTCCGTATCCTTGTTATTTTAAACCTAATCCAAAAGACAAGGGAACTCCTGGATCAAATGTTGGGAAAAATTTTGCCTCCATAGGACTTTTTCAGGAAACTAAGAAGCCGCATTTGCGTAACATGGAGAGGAAAAATCACGAAAATCTCCCGCAGCTAGCCCGACGACAAGTGGACTCTAACCTATGATCCACCTACCACTCAGGATATTTGACGTCAGCACTGTGGTCGGTGCAAGCCGGGTGCAAAATTCGTATAGACTAGCCGGTGCTGGGATTCGAACCCAGCAATGGCTCATAGGAAGGTGAACGCTCTATCCCCTGAGCCACCATGACTATTGATGCCAATTAATAAGATTTTAGTTTCTGGCACTCAGCCAATTAGTGTGAGAAGTGTCACCAAGTAAAGTAGATAAATGAGGAAATTAAAACAATGATGTCTCAGAGGTTTTGCATTCGAACACTGGGTCAAGGTTCACTTTCATGTGAGGCATGTATAATAAGTTAATTAGTTTGATCTAAAAATTATGTAATTTTAGATGACTTTAAAAATAAGAGCATGTATTCTAAAGCAGAGATTAATTATGGTATTTTAATTCTGTATTCTTCTAGTATATGAAAAATGTTGATGATTTGAAAAGTCATGCACAATAAGAAATACATGGTTTGCTGCATTCTGCTTCAGAAACCAGCTATATATCAAAATTTGTTACAAAGTTTATCAACAATTGAGGATAGGGAAATCTGTATAACAAATTTTTCACGTTCCTCTGTGAACATTGTGAGTTGGAATAGTCAGGCTTGCAGGAAAACATTTAATTGTTTTACTCAGTCAGCATCATCATCTATTAACAAGCTTTGTGTGCTTCAGATAATAGATTGATTGCATTCTTAAGCAAAATGCAGTAAACCAAACATTGCTACCTCTTTCTAAATTTTTTAAATCCTTGGTGGTTTTTTTTTACGCCTGAAATCATTAATCAACTTAATATGTTTTGAATATTTTATTAAAAGTATCTTCTTTCTTTCTTCTCTTTATAGGTTTTTATTAATAAAGATGGACCAGAAATCATTTTTGCGATGAAGTATCTATTTTTAATATGTGCTGTGATCGTGTGATGTAGATAGGACGCATTCCTTGTAAAATTTTAGTGATATTTTAACATAAATATTATTTTATTAGAAAGGGAAAAAAATATACATTCCTCTTTAAATTAACTAAACTAAATTTGTGAATATCTTTTTGTTGAATTTGGTGCTTCATTAAAATAATGGATATATATATATAGTCTGACCTCTATTAAATGAAGTTGCTAAATCCCGATAATAAGTTCGTTATAAGGAAAATTCGTTAAATAGAAAATCCCCTTTTGAAAAATAGCAATTGATACACCTTTATCTTGTAAACAGTATCTACTATTTATTTTATAAATCTTAACCATAAAAGAAATCTGCATGGAAAGCAAGTCAAAGCATTACCCAGTGTTACACTATCATGCTGCATACAGTTTCAACTAAAAAAAGCTTAATTTATGTATAAAATTAAAGCTGCATTTATTATAAAAGTAATTTTTAACATACTACATGCATTCCGTATACATTACCACATGCGTTCTTAAGTTTAATTGCTGCTGTTAAAATCCGTTAATCTTGCCAGAGTTTTTCGTTTGAAATGTAAACAAAAAGGGAAAGGGATTTTACTGCTTTCTCTGAAAGTTAAGTGGCTTCAAAAATCAATTCAAGGTCATTTCCCCCATAAAATGGCGTTAACAAGTTTGAAATGTTCCCGAAGAAAAGTTCGTTAAATAGAAAATTCACTTGCTATTTGGAAGTTATTTTACGAAGAAATTACCAAAATGTTCTTGGTTTTTCGTAGGTAAAAAAAAAAAAAAGAAAACGCAAAATAGAGAAATTTGCGAAATAGAAGTCCGACTGTATATATATATATATATTAACAACAAAGTTTTGATAATTACAGATGAAGCCAGTAATAGAATTCAGCCATTATGCTCGTGTAGGTTCTTGAAATTCAAGTTCTGCTTATAGATTCTTAGAATTAAAACTAAAATTTTCCAGTTGAATTTAAAGGATTTTTTAAATAAAAAATATAATCTAGATAATTTCAGTCTTTCATTTCTTAAAACCTTTAAAATTCTTAATTCCTAAATTAATTTTTCTAATTTACTTCTATATTTACAAGAAAAAATCTAAAAAAATCATGAAATTTTTTAAAGAACAAGTGTATTTTATGAATCTCACCATTGGTTAAATCCATTAAAATTTAAATGTGAATTGAATGTTTTGAAATTTTAAATTCATTAATTTCCTAATAAACAGTCTTTAAATAATTGTGTGAGTATATTTTGTAGATTCCATTTTGTAATATGGTGAACAACATCAGAGAGCATTAATAAATTTAATACAAAATTTAAGCAATATTTTACTCTCAAAGTTGTAAGTTTTAAAAAATTGAGAATTCATTTGTTAAATTTTAAAATTGTATAAAATTTTTAATTTATTTTAAAATTGCTAAAAAATGCATAGTTACAGTAATTATACTTAAAAAGATTAATATTTTGATGAAATTAGTTATTACACCTCTTTATATTGAAAGAATAAATTATTTCATGAAATGTGTCAAATAAAAGAAAATAAAGAAAGATTGATTATAATAGACGCTTTATGAATCAAGTTATTCATTTACGTTGAAAAAATGTATAAAGATGCACAATTAGTTAATTGTTGAGCACTCTTATATACAATATATAGTTGACACATAGTTGCAAGTTACACTTTTCGACTGTTTATAATGCTTGATATATTTAATTTGAAGGAGAAAAAAAAATTTATTTTTAAAGTTTCAATAAATTTTTTTTATCTCTTTTTCTAGCTTTACATAGATATTTAAGAATGGCAAAAATTAAATACATAGCGAAAAATTCATTCTTTTTTAGTATTGCTTACATTTAGTTTAATCATATATAAAGCTATTTATATGTGAATAAGTGACATTTAAGAAATTACGTAAGTTCTCGATTAAGGAACATTGATTACATTATATTATTAAATTGTCTCTCACCAATATGTTTGCATAATGTAGTAAATTTCCTATTAACTCGAATATTACCTTTTATAACTATCTTGTTATTTATTATTTTAAAATAGATCTTTAACATGCCTTACAAATCAAAAACCACAACCAAGGAACAATTTCTTGATCTTTTCCTCCTAGTGGTAGCAAAATTTACAGAGTGAATCCTCAACACTATATTTATAAGTCTAAACTTGTATACGAATTCAACGCTCTCAAACAGAGATTATTGATGTAGAAATTCAGTTAGTTTAGTGCAGGAAAACTTGCCAATATAATGTCCTTTTTAATTTTAATTTAAGTTGAATTTCATGCAAATATATATATATTTTTTAAAAAAAGGAATAAATACTTATACAGTTAAGTCCGTAATCAAGAAACTGATATAAATTTTTTATTCTTGGCGGTATATTTTTAAAAACAGTTTTTAATTTTTATCTTAAACGAGTTAAGATATGTTTTAAATAGGAGTCTCGTCAATTGTTTGTTTGCTTTTCAAAAAGAAAACTTGGATGAAAAATAATCCGCTGATGTTGTAATAATCTGTAGCGACTGCTGGAGGCTTTCTGCTGTCTTTGCACAAATAGTTTTAGTTCGTGAGGACAAGTTAAGTGCTTGAAAAAAATTAATGTGGCGTAACTACTACTAATATTATTAAACATGAATTCACTAGTATAAAAGACATGCTAATTTGACCTAAGCTTAAGGTACCTGTTGATAGATGGAGGTTGAAATTGCAGATTTCTACTCCCCCTCCCACATTGGCGTCCTGCAGACGTGTTATATCTTATTTACCCACAACGGGATCCTGCACACACTTGGCTGCTAATAGCAATACCTGAGAGACCACGCACACAATCGTGAATTTAATACAGCTCTCGTGACTAATGCTAAAAACCCAGTGAACTTAATACAGCTCTCACCACAAGTGCACAAAAATCCAGTGAATTAAACATAGCTTTCCCGGTCTTTCGCAAATACGACATCTAGTGTTATCCGTTCATCCAAATCTATCCCTGCGAAAATTCTGGTGGGAGATCATTGTGGCGTAACTATCACAATTATTAAACAACAATTCGCAAGTAATGCGACTATCTAGGTTGGCATTGTTGATTTCTACTCTCCCCCACAACCTGTGTAGAATGAGTATTATTGTTTTCTTTAGTGCATATTGTTTGCATTGCATTGATTTGTGGAAATGAAAGGATTCAATATAATTATATGCATTCAAATTTATATGATCCAGTCGTTTTTGATGAGGGAAAGTTAAAAACTTATAACTTAACAGAGATAATTAACAATCTGGACCAAAATACAACAATGATGACGTATTGAATAATATTGACTCTTTCAACAATATCCTTGAATGATACTTAATAGTATAGATCCAAAGTGAAAACTAGCAGTGAAATCAAACTTTTATATTTGAGTCATTGCTTTTATCTTATTCGAGTTAAAGCAAATTAACTATATTATGTTGTTACTGATTTTGTATTGTGCAAAGAAATGAGTTATAAATGATATATTTTTTAATTGTTCTAAATTATGTATAATTTGTGTTATTTGATTACGATTAAAATATTAATTCAAACGAGTATAAAAAAATAAAAATATTTACATCTTTTTTTTTTACTCAGTTATTTTATTGGTTGTATTTTACACTTGTGACTTTTATTGTTTTATATAACATTTTTACACCTTTTCTGTGCTTTTTCTTATTTCATACATATTATGTGTAAATGTGTGTATTATTTATTTTCTCTCGGTGATTGAATTTTTTTTTATTATCTGCATTTATTTCTGTATATGTTAATGGTACTATGTAAATTTTTTAGATCAAGTTCATACAGTCTATAATGAACCAGGGATATTGTGAACACTCAGTCGTTTCTTGTTCTAATAGCTTTTATTTTTTGTACAATCATGTTTTAAATGCTTGTTTTTTTTTGCGCACAATTATAATGATCTTCTATAGCATTAACCATGAAATGGATTGTGTTTAACTTTCATACAAGATCTGAATTTATATTATAGGGAAGAATTGGAAAATTATGTAAGCATTTTTAATAATGATTAAAAAAAAAAAAAAAAAAAATGTGGCCACTTGGCCCATAATTAAATTTTTTTAAAAATAGTTATAGAAATTTGATATTAATATTGTAAGGCATTTTCTTTTGAAGCATTTCTTAAAATTAAGAAAGACTTAGGTTACATTTAATCGTCCTGTTGCTAGTGGCGACTTTTAATTTTGTCCTATGATTTACATGTATTAGTACTAGAAGAAAGTATGTATTTGTATTTTAAATTTGACCAGAAATTTATTCCCCCCGGTGTAGGTGTTGCTATTCATCATTTGTATTATTTTTTAGTGAAATTTAGCTAATGTGCCATTCATTTGATATGATGTTGCCATTGATAACAAAAGAAAGTCTATAAATTTCACAGCTTAAACTTTTTTGTGATATTTTGATGAAAAGTCTCTAATAAAAAATAAAGTTACTATGTACAGTTTAATAATTGGTTCTGATTCAATTCATCTATTACATGCAGCCTTTGTTTTCAAAGCTTGCTCGATTATCATTTTTTCTTTCTTTCTTAAACGAACTTAGTTTTTGGAAGGGAAAGTGTTTCCTACAGTATGCGATTTTGGGTGATTAAAAGCGAAGTTAATTGACAACACTATAACATTTAATGTCTACAGTTATTTACAAGTTAATATATAGCTATGAATAAATACATTATTAATGAGGGAAAATAATTTACATCCATTATTACTTTTTTATCCAAAGATATAGAATGTCAGGATTGTAATTATAATTCTGTTGTCTTAGCAACGCGCTGTTTATAACATTTATATAAAAATGAAATTTTGATGTGTGTTACTTACTTTACTGACCTTGCGCACCACAACGGTACATCATTTATCAATTACTAACTTTTGAGGTTTTGATTGAATGTAAGATTTAATGGCACAAGGTCCACTAAAGAACACGTTACGCCAAACAATACTATTGTTTAATACCAATTATAGGTATTAAATCAAAATGCAAGGTAATTTTTTTTTTCTTTTGATATTGATAATATTGTACACAACTTAATACGCGCATCCTAAAGTGACTAAATTAGATAAAACCGGCGCAAAACGTGAATAAAATTTTAAATAGGATAAAACAGTTATTTGCAGTATAAAACGTTAGGTAATATGAGAGATCTTCCAGAATTAAAATAAAACTACCGTAAAAGGTAAATTGATGACGGTTACATACCGTCAACTTTTACAAGTAAAATATACACATTTCCGGTCATCTATACACTTATACACCGTTTTTTTTTTACACATATTGAATTATTTTTTCTGAATATATCTTTTTTAAATGACGCTTTCAGTTAAACGGCGCAAGTGCATTTCTTGCGTAAGGAATTGGTTTCCTGATTGCACAACGTTAAGGAACTGATATAAGTAAAACATAGCGGTGAGAACAACTTTCTGCAGATAAACGCCAAGTCGTTATTGCTTTTGTAGACTAGACTTAAAGAGTTCACGTCGTGTATGCAACTCAACTTAACGTTATGATTATTTTAGTTACAGCGAGCATTATTTTAAAATTTAATTTTGATTGTTTGTTTTGAATATTTTTTTTTCTTACTTATGATTAAAAGTTATGGCTGAGAACAGAAAGACTTTGCCCAACTTTAAATGCCGTCAACTAATTACCATTCAAAGGAATTACCATTTTTAAAACCATCTAAACTTGCGATAATTGCGCGTTCTGTGAGATTTGCCGTTGCGATTTTTACCATTTCTCATGGTGGAAAGTTTAAAGTTTTTCGTTGTGTTAAATCTATTAACCACAAGAAATCCACAGAATTGGTCAACACTAGCTCAAAATTAGATGGATAGGTAAAAATCCTAGGATAGTTGGTTGGTTGGGTTTTATTGGCACAAGAGTCAGAAATGGCTATACTGCTCCAGGCACTAGGTTAAAAGTCTGTCTCGAGGTCAAACTACTGTATTTTTTTAAAGCAGGGAATATAATCCTATAGTTTTGAACTTTAAAATAAAAGCTGCCAAAAAGTTTATTCCTCAAATGTTTGATTCGTTCGCAGTATGTTAAAATATGTTTAATTGTAATGTCGACACGACATAGAGAACAACTAGGAGCAGGTTCAGATTTTAGTAAGTGCATGTGGGGAAAAACGGGAATGACCAATGCGCAGGTTAACCTGGGTTTTGCGATCAATATGTATTGTTTTGAGATTAGGATAAATTTCGCGCAGTTTATTATTAGTTTGTTTATTCCAGTGTTCTTTCCAAACCTGTTTTACTGTGGATTTACATATACGTTTAAAATCAAGAGATGTTATAAGGTTATTGCTTACATTTTGAGTGGTTTTAGCCGTAATATCAGCAAGGTTATTCCCGCGTATGCTAACATGTGATGGTAACCAACAAAAGTAGATACGGAACCCTTCATAACACACAATTCTGCAAAGCAATTTTGGATTTTACAAATCATGGGGTTTCGTTCGATGTGAGGAACACTTGATATAAAATAGCGCGAGTCAGTATAAATTATCCACTTGCGGTAAGTTTGGTCAGAGATAAAATTAAGAGCTAGTAAAATAGCGCAACGTTCTGCAGTAAAAATTGATGAGTTTTGGTGCAATTGTTCAGATACAGTAAAATGTTCAATAACAGCACCACAGCCAACATGGCTATCATGTTTTGAACCATCAGTAAAAATTGGTTTAAAATCATTATAATTATTACGTTGTTCATAAAATTTTTTAACAAAAAAACTAGAGCTGGTGTCAGATTTCTTGAAAATATTTAAGGTACACATCAGGACATCAACCCAAGGTGGGATAGTCTCTATATTAGTAAAAGCTGCAAAATTGAAAATGTTAAAATCATTTAAAATATTTATGATTCTTATCCCTAATGAAGGGATGCAAGATAGACTTGAACAGAAATGAGTGGTAAATTGCAGATTGATGACACCTGAATACAACGGATAATGTGGATTTGATTTTAAAATAATAATCCAAGGAAAGTTTAGAGCGACGAAAATGAAGAGATGGTTCGGAACATAACGCATACACTCTCAACTGACGAAATGCCCCCGACGATATTCTAAGACCTTGATGATGGATTGTGTCGAGATATTTTTGAACAGATTAACGTGCTGATGAATATACGGGAATACCATAGTCTAGTTTTAATCATTGCGTCCATGTCAGCCCCCCCACGAACAATTAGCAAGAACTTTTAAAATATTTAATGAATTCGAAGATTTTTTCTTCATGTAATTTATGTGAGTTTTGAATCAAGTATCATTCCCAAGAATTTTGTTTCAGCAATAACTGGTATAACACAACTATTTAGAATGATTTCCGGATGAGGATGAAGACCACGTTTACGGCAAAAATGCATACTGTGAGTTTTTCGAGTCGATAATGTAAAACCATTTTCTGTAGCCCATACTAAAATTTTATTGACAACTAATTGCATTTGTCGTTCAGTAACATATTAGTAGATCGGCATGTTATTCGAAAGTCATCAACAAACAATTCACCATAAACTGATGCAGGAATTTGAAGTAAAATGCCGTTTATTTTCAAAATGAAAATTGTCACCCTGAGGAACATCCTCTTCCTGGATAAAAATATCAGTTAATTTTAACCCTAAATGTTCTGTTTGATAAAATAGAACATATTGCTACCAATTCCACAATTAATAAGATCCCTAAGCAGCTTGTAATAATTATTGTATGCCAACTGGCAACAGTTGAGGACATCAACGAATCAATGTGCGTGGCTTGCGGGTTGTTGTCACAACACCGCCGATAAAAATGTATTATGATAAATTGTAATAAAAACTTATATGATTCTTTATGAATGCTTTTCGTCCTTCCCAGACAACTCCTAGCATGAACCTAGATATTTCACAAAGCAATCAGGTTATCATTAGTTGGATGCTTAAGAAAAATCTGCCAATATTGTTTTCCACCACGGTTTTGGGTGTTTTGTGGATAATAATTTTGAACTATGCTTGGTGTCTTCAAGTACCATATCTGTGAAATGATCAACTGCAAGATGTATATCAGCTTGGTTTATTATGCTTTCATCAATATGGCAGGTGGTGAATTTTACCCAGTACACCCACTTTACACAGTAGCTCCCACTAGAGAGGAGCCTTATTGTAGGCTTGGCTTAAACATTTCTTGCAGAGGAGTTCGCGTCGTATGTGCTACTCAACTTAATGTTATGATTATTTTTGTTTCAATCGCGTGGATGGCGAGCATTACTTTTAAAATTTAATTTTGATCGTTTGTTTTGAATATTTTGTTTACTTATGATTAAAAATTATGGCTTAGAACAAAAAGACATATTGCCCAACTTTTAATGCAAAATATTCTACGGAAATTCTGTTTTTATAACCATCTAAACTTGGCGATAAGTGCGCGTTCTGTGAGATTTGCCATGAAAGTTTGATATTTCTCGTCATGTTAAATCTGTTAAGCACAAGAAATCCACAGAATCAGTCAACTCTTAACTCAAAATTAGATGGATATGTAGGGTAGACATAAGCAAGACAAGTTGTAAATATAAGTTATTATATTACTCTGTATTAAAAATGTCCTTTGCACAAATTTTTTTTACTAATGTTAGTAAAGTCTTATTTTCCACGCTTCAATAGTTGTTTCATCCACATATAGCCCCGCCAATCATCCGCCTTCACATAGGAGCCCGACAATCTGGTGACCCGGATGTGATCATAAAATATGACATAAGCATGATTTATTTTATTTTTCAAATTCATGGTTCATTTCAAATTCACGGTTTTGGGAATTCATGGTGCTATCTTGCTGATGAAATTTTCAACTATTATGTATCTGTACACGTGACTTTCTGATTTTTGAAAAAATTTTTTTAGCTCTCGTTTATCATTGTCATGGCAGCCACGATTTTAGTAGGATCTCGATTTTCTTCATATGAAGAATTAGAAAAAGCCATTAATGAACTTGAAAAAGAAAAAAAAAGACGCAGAAACTTTGCCAAATGCTTCTTTTGGCACCCCCTCATTTGTACTTCATTAAAAAATTAATTATTAACTAAAATTAAAATGAAAGCTAATTATAGGTCGAAAGTAGCAATTAATATTTGAATAAATCAAATATAATCTTAATAATATATTTAGCTTTTTTTTAAATTCTATGAAGTTCTTTTTTATTTTCTTTAAAAAAATGTTTTTTGATGTTTTTAATCCACCAAACAATGACAGCCCATCTCCAATTCCAGATATCGGTTTAATAGCATAAAATAGCTATTTTACCGATGAATTAGTTTCTATAAAGTGGCACTGTTGTCAACGTCAGCAAGATAGCTGTGAGGATATTTTACCGATGATCGGTCTTATTACAGGGGTCGGCAACCTGAGGCTAACGAGCCGCATGTGACTCTTTTGATGTAAACTCGCGGCTCTCCAGTTCTTTACGAAGAAACTAATAATTTATCATCAAAACACTTTAAAAGTTAAGAAAATGTATTTTTAAGTACCTAATTTAATAGTTTCTATTTTCATAATCGTTAATTATAAACCGATACGCTTAACATGATCGCAATGAGAAGAAAAAAAAGAACGAATTCTAAAAGAAATAAAAATAAACAACTTAAAAAATAAAAATGCTGTTGCCAGCCATAGAATTTTTTGAAAGTTAACTTAGCAAAATAAATCAAAATGACATACAAAGGCAGCTAGATCACAATTATGAGTGCAGTTAGATCACAATTATGATACCTGAGGGCTTGACGTAACACTCCCACCTTTTGATTAACTATGACATCAAAATATTAATCAAAACAATCAGTCAAGCTTACTATATGCACTGCTAACAAATTAGAGTTATGACAATTATAATAAGAGTTCTGAAGGATTCAGTCAAAAAAGTCTGGTCGGAATCTTTACAGTTCGGCCACTCCTTGTTATGGACTCTTCGAGTCGAGGAATCAGTAACTAAAACGTTTCCTTCAGGAGATTCCGCTATATTATTTGTTTCAGCAGCCTCTACCGGACAAGACATCTCAAGAGGAAAAATTCTTTGAACGGGTCGAACCATCTCTCCGGTAGTGGTTTTAAGACGAGCTACTCTGATGTGCCCATCTTTTCCTGCGTAGGTTTCCGTCACTCTTCCCATTGGCCAGAGAAACTTCTTTTTACCTTCAGTTTTAATTAGGACGATATCTCCAACAGTTATTCGTTGACTACCTTTAACCTTGGACGGACGCATTACTAATTTTCCAAGGTGTTCGTCCCTAAATCGCTTTCTTAAAGCTTCCCTTAGATTTTGTTGATAATGAAATCTTCTCTTTAGGTTTACTATGTCGATATTATCCAGGTCTGGAACACCCACCTCTGTTAACTCACCTAAGAACAATGCAGGAGTCAATGGAATCAGGTCATTGGAGTCTTCGGAAACATATGTTAGGGGTCTTGAGTTTACAGTACTTTCACAATCGATAAGAACACTTTGTAGTTCTTCGTAATTCAATGAAGATCTACATAAAACTTCTCAAAAGAGTCTTGATCAGCTTTACCATGAATTCCCAAAAACTCCCCACAATGGAGTAGCAGGGGGACTGAAGTACCACTGAATTCGATTTATTGAAGATTCTATCTCGATAGCTTTCCAATCTATAGATTTGAATAGGTTGTCGGCTCCCACGAAGTTTGTTCCATTGTCACTATAGATGACCTTTGGTCTTCCCCTTCGGGCTATGAATCTTCGAAGAGCCAAGAAAAAACCATGTGTGGAAAGTGACTGTATCAGTTCTAGATGAATGGCGCGGTACACAGCACATGTGAAGAGGACAACCCACGCTTTCGATTGGTTATGAAGAATTAGGTGGCCACATAGGTCGACTCCGCTGATTTCAAAAGGTGACGCATCTCTGACTCTATTTTCTGGTAAGACCACAGGAACAGTTTGTATTGGTCTGGCTTCGTGTCTCTTGTACCTTATACATCGGTTCAGTACCTTTCTAATTGCTTTTTTGCTCTTGATTATCCAAAACCTCTCTTAGTTTAGACATAAATACATTTAAACCAGCATGGAACATTTTCAGATGCAAATCCAAAATTATGCAGTCAACAAGATCATGTTTGCTAGGTAGTAGAATAGGAGATATAAAATCAGCATCGTCTTTCCTTTCTGTCAACTTGGTTTTGACGCTTAGTAGGCCTCCCTCATCTTTAAACACAGATATTGTTTTGAGCCTGCCAATGTCTCCTGGGGCAAAAACCATTTGCTGAACTAGTTTTGCCAATCTTTTTCAGCTATCACCAATTCAGACACTTTCAGTTCACCAGTTTTTCTCTCTTCTTTCTTGAGCTGTGAATTGCTTGTGAACCTCAGCATCCACGCTATCATTTGCAGAATCTTCGAATATTTAGAGAAGTAAGAGAAAATCCATGAAAGATCTACATTAATGCCGCAAATTGAGACTGATAAATATTGCCGTTGGTCAGATATTATTTCTTCTTTGTCGAAGTTAGGATTCAATTGAGACTCGTCTTCTATAGTCAATTGGTCAGAAAACCACCAGACTTTAACCGTTCTTTTAAAATTTCCTCGTCATTGTGGACATCAATCTCTGTGGTAATATTCCAAGTTGGGATAGGTTCTTTCAACCAGGCTGGACCCTCCCACCATTTCATAGCTTTCAATGTTTTAGAAGAACATCCTCTGGAAGGAAGGTCTGCCAGGTTCAATTTTCCTGCAACATGGCGCCAGGAGAAGTCGCTCAAATTTCTTATTTCATCTGTGCGATTCCTAACAAAAACTGACCAATTTTCTGCTTTGGTTATTCAAGCGAGAACTGTTGTGGAATCGCTCCAAAAATATTGCTTGATATTCTTCCAGTCGAGAGCTTGTACAACTGATTGCGAGAGTCTGGCTCTCACCAAGGCAGCAGTTCCAGGCTTGGTATGGTCCCTCCTTTGAGTGACGTAATACGGACTTCGCCGACACAAAACTGATTTTAACGCCATCTTTTTCTTCAATCCTTAAGAAAACCACAGCTGCATAAGCCTCTTTACTGGCATCGCAAAATGTGTGTAAGGAACAGTTCTCTAGATTTTCTGAATTAACTTGAATCCACCTGGGAATCTAAATTTCTTCCAATATTTTCAATTATGCATACCACTGAATAAACTCTTTTTTTCAGATCTTCTCTAATCTCTTCATCCCAAGCAACACCTATCACCCATGCCTTTTGTAGTATTAACTTTGAGCACAGCATGACTAGAGTGGTAAATCCAATAGGATCGAAAATGCGGTGAGAGATAGACAGAATAGATCGTTTAGTGACTTTCTCCATATTGATTTCTTTTAACCACCAACTCATATTTACCTTGAGGGTGTCTTCCACTTTATTCCATTTTAAACCTAATATAGTTGATTCTGTGGGCGAGTCTTTGCAATGTGAGTTTTCCCAACTTCTCAACTCCCTTTTTTCGTCAATTCAATAGATTTTTGCTTAAATTCTTCCATTTCAAATGGAGTACCTACACTGGTTAAAGAATTGTCGACAGAGAAACTGTGCAAGAGCCTTTTCTTGAAATCTTCATCGTTATCTTGGTCTTTTTGAATATGATACCTGATGACAGATGCCAAAAGAAAAGGACTACTCGTTACTCCGAAGACAACTCTTGCATGTCGAAATATTTTACACTTTTTGTCCTCCTCATTTTGCCACCATAAAAAATCTCTATCTTCTTTGGCGACACTTAATTGTAAAAACGCTCTTCTTACATCTGAAGAAATACCTATACTTCTTTCTCTAAAACGCAGTAAGACATCCGGGATAAGTTCGATTAAGTTAGGACCGCTGTGTAAACAGACGTTAAGGGAAGGGTGACCTTTCATACGGGCAGAAGCATCGAATACCGGCCTTATTGGGGGTGGTGCTGCTTTCTTTCATTACAGCTCTATGTGGCAAGTAATTCCCTGGTAAGTCAGTTTCATTAGAGGGTACTTCTTCTATGATTTTTTCGTCAAGCCAGCTTTTAAAGACCTTTTCATAATTATCATAAATATTCTTCGATTTTAATTGAACTGTGGTCTGCTCTAATCTCCTCTTTGCCAAGTTAAAGTTATTGGGTAAGAAAGATTCGTTTTCCTGCCATGGTAAACAGACTTCGTACCTTCCTTGATCATTGACCTTTACCGTCTTAAGAAAATGTTAATGTGCTTCAAAATCTTTTTCCCTTTTCAATGGGATCTTTGATTCTTATTAAATCTAATCTCCATAGATCGGCCATCTCAGCTTCTTTTACGAAAAGTGATATCACCGACATGGCGATACTTTCGGTACCAGGCTTATGATAAGCCTGGTCATCAAGCCTTTCCCATTAAGGTCCATCCAAGATTTGTTTCGGTTGCAACCATGCCATTTGATAAACACTTTTGCTGTCCAGTCAATAACTTACCTATCATGTCTGCTCCTACGAGTATTTGTACTTGTTCATAAGTCTGGCTAACATCATTTAAACAAATTTTGAAATTTAGCAATGAAAGTAACACAAAATATGCAGACTCCAAAGATAGGCTTCTAAACCTATTTAAAGAAAGTGAAAAATGTTAAAATACGCAGATTAATCTTATACACAGCGCCTTTGGAAGGAAGTTGATAGGAGAGTTCGGGAGCAATTGGTAACAAGCAAGGAAACCCTAAAGATTGATTGATTGATTGATGTAAATTTTTGGCGCAAGAGCCATTGTTTGGCTATACCGCGCCCAAACCTAGGTTAAAATTACCAATTAGGTTAAAATCATAACAACTAGGTAAAAATTACTGTAACTTAGTTAAAACCAGAACAATTAGGTTGAAGTGAGCAACTTGTCCAAAATTAAAACAGCTATTTTAAAATTTGTCAACTTGGTTATAACTAATACTAAATCAAATTGTAAAACCCGATCTGTTTGATGTACAGTATTAAATTTGGATGATGTGTGTCTCCAAGTAAAAATGATAAAGTCGGAAAGTCACAGTTAAAGCACTGTCGTCTTTTAGATTTAAATTTCATACACTGGGTCAGAAAATGTTTTACTGTAAGAGACTCTTTGCAAAAATTGCATTGTGGAGGTGCTTCATTTAAAATTAAATATTTGTGTGTCAAGCGGGTGTGCCCAATGCGTAGTCTGTTGATAAGTACCTGGGTTTTTCTATTGTAGATCGTCAATGGTGCAAATGGTTTAATATCTGATTTGATCTCATGTAATTTGTTGTTTATTTCATTATTCCAGTTGATCTGTCTGAGTTGGGTAAGAGAGTCTGCCACTAAATTTCGAATGTCAGGTAAACAGTGTGGTTTATTTGTAAGATTGTGTGTCGATTTGGCTATTGAGTCTGCTGTTTCGTTACCCTTAATGCCCATATGTCCAGGAATCCAACCAAATATTATTTCGTAGTTATTGTTAGTGAGTTCAATGTATAAATTTAAAATGTGTGGTATAATAGAGTGAGGTTTACTGCTGAAATTTTTTATAGCATCGATACAGCTTTTTGAATCAGAAAAGATAAACCATTTTTTGTGCATTTGTTTCGAGAGAAATTGTAGGGCAAGAAGAATGGCGCAACATTCCGAGGAAAATACAGAAAAATTTGAAGGTAGTTTTTCTGATAGTACTCCCGCACTGTGCACAACAGCACTAGCAACATGGTTATTGAATTTAGATCCATCTGTGTATAATATAAAAAAGTCGTTGAAATTATATAAATGGGAATAAAATAACTGTTGATAAATCACCGCAGATGTTTTATCCTTAGTCAAGTTTTTAAAAATGTTAACAGTTTTGACATGCACGTCACTCCACGCAGGAATTAACTCAGCTGATTCTAAAACATTAAAATCATCTAAATCTAATTTTGTTAAAAGGTTTTTCATTCTTAATCCAAAAGTAGGAATTAAGGCAGGTCTGTTGTTGAAATGAGTAGAGCATGATGGTGTTAAAACGTGAGAGTATAATGGATGAGAAGGGTGACATTTAATGTGAAAATAAAAGTTAAGAGAGAGTCTATTTCGTCTCAGAGCGAGAGAAGGTTCGTTATGTAAAACATACAAACTTTCGATAGGCGATGTACGGAAAGCTCCTGTGGCAATCCTGAGTCCTTGATGATGAATAGTGTCTAGATATTTCAAAACAGACTTTCTAGCTGATCCATAAACTATAGCACCATAATCTAACTTGGACCGGATTAAAGAGTGATATATTTTAAGCATAGATGTAGTATCTGCCCCCCATGATGTATTAGCCAGAACCTTTAAGATATTTAATCTTGCGGAACAGGATCTTCGTAATTTCTGGACGTGAGCTTTAAATGTTAATTTTGAATCGAAGATTAGACCTAAAAATTTTGCTTCCTGGACAACAGGGATGGCAGCATTATTAATGTAAAGTTCAGGATCAGGATGAATTCCTCGTTTGCGACAGAAATGAATACAAGAAGTTTTATTAGGTGAAAAGGTAAAACCATTTAAATCAGACCATTTTAAAATTTTGTTTATTGAAAGTTGTAACTGTCGTTCAATAGTTCGCATGCACGTGGCTCTGCAGGTTAATCTAAAATCGTCTACAAATAACTCTCCTTCCACTGTATTAGGTAAAAATGATAAAAGTTCATTTATTTTTATAAGAAACAAAGTCACACTAATCACGCTACCTTGTGGAACTCCTTCGAGTTGGTTAAAATCATTTGATAAAATTGAATTAATGCGTACCTGAAAGGTTCTGTCAGTTAAAAAGTTCTTAATGAAATAAAACATGTTTCCCGTAATATTATATTTAATCAGGTCCATTAAAATACCATGTTTCCAAGTCCTATCGTATGCTTTTTCCAAATCGAATAGCACTGTCACAAGGTGTTGTTTTTTCAGAAAAGCTAACCTTACTTGCGTTTCTAGCATAAGTATATTGTCAGTAGTGGATCTGCATTTTCGAAACCCGCTCTGATTGCTAAGATATATATTTCGAGATTCAAGAAGTTGGACTAGTCTGGTATTAATTATCTTTTCGAGCAGTTTACAGAGGCAGCTAGTCAATGCAATAGGTCTATAATTGTTCGGGTTTTTAGAATCTTTTTCGGGTTTAGGAATAGCTATGACAATAGATTTTCGCCAAGAAGATGGAAATTCTCTTTCTAACCAAATTTTGTTAAATAGTTTTAAAATTGTTTGTAAATCAGTATCTGGAATATTTTTTAGCATTGAATTATGAAGTTTGTCTGGACCTGCCGATGTAAACCTGACACAGCTTAAAGCAGATTTTAATTCTGAAAAAGCAATTGGGGAATTGTATTCATCAGATGGGCACGATAAAACTTTTAGAGGTATTTTTTCAATTTTATTTTTATATAATTGAAATTTGGTCGGATAATTAGAAGGGTCTGATACTTTGCTGAAACTTTCAGCCAGAATATTAGCGATATCTTTAGCATTGAATATTTTATTTCCACTGGTTTCCAAATGCGGTATATATTGATTAGGATAGTGGCCAGAAATGGTTTTTATTTTTTTCCAGATTTCACGGGATGTAGTTTTGTTGTTTATAGTAGAGACATATTGCACCCAAGATTTTTTTTGACTAATTCTTCTAGTTTTCCGTGAAAAAGCTCGCGATTTTTTGAAAGCTATTAAATTTTCAATGGTAGGAAATCTTCGAAATTTTCTCCACGCTTTCTTTTGAGCTTTTTGAGCAGCGCTACATTCTGGGTTCCACCAAGGTTTTGGATACCTCGGGAGGATACCAGAAGTGCAGGGTATGCTTTTATCAGCTGCATCCAAAATAGCGTTTGTAATGGATATTGTAGCTTCTTCAATAGATTTGTTATTGATTAAATTATCATTTAGGTTTACAGAGTTTTCAAACAAGTTCCAGTCAGCATGTGAAAATTTGTATTTCGGTTGTACGTTTCCTAGATTTTGTCCAGATCCTGAGATACTTAAAATTAAAGGGAAATGGTCACTTTGGCATAAATCATTGTGTATTTTTAATTCTGACGTACTATAAACATTGGGAGAGCAAATTATTAAATCTATTGAGTGAAATGTTCTGGTTGGAAAGTGGAAGTGCGTTAGTTCAACATTATTAAGTAGACAGAGCTGGTGGTCGTTGATTAATTTTTCTATTTGTGATCCCCGAGAGTTTGTATCATTACTTCCCCATATTATGTTATGGCCATTAAAATCCCCTAATAAGACAAAAGGTATTGGCAACTGGTTTATTAAACCGTCTAGATCAGATTGTTGAATAGATTGATTCGGAGGAAGGTAAACAGAGCAGAAAGTTATAAGTGATGTAATTGTTATTTGAGCTGCAACAGCTTGAAGATTTGTTTTAAGGTTAATGTTTGAAAACGGATATCTGTTGGATATTAGAAGAGACACACCCCCGCATGCTCTATTTCCAGAGGTATCGTCTTTTCTTAAGTGTGTATACCTGCGTATGGTAGCTGTATGAGATGGTTTCAGGAAAGTTTCTTGCAAAGCAATGCAAGCAGGATTATACACCTCTATCAAACTTTTAATATCTGAACAGCTAGAATAAAATCCTCTACAGTTCCACGATAAAACTTTGTTGTCCATTACCTTTTGATTTTTAGTTTTGTGTTTTTTGGACAAAGGTTGGTTGGCGTATCTAATCCTTCATCAATTTGCATTTCCGGTCCAGTGTTGTCTTCTTCAGTGCTCATAGCATCTGATAGGTACTTTTCGTCTTGTTTATTGTTAAGTTGTTTTTGTCGGAATTTGAATTTATTTTGTCTGCTTTTAGGGATGTATTTAGATTTATTTATAATGGGAGGTTGCGTTAATTTCTTGTGTAGAACGTTAACCATCTCAGGAGTCAATTTTAGATACTTATTACTATCACTATTACTAAGTGCTTTGGATTGGGTTTCTATTGGTTTAGAAGTGCTTGGTGTTTGAGAATTTTGAGATGTTTTTGACTTATTAGATGTACGTCTAGGTGATAGAATTTTTAGTTTTGTGCCTTGCGCTTCTGTTTCTATAATTTCATACTGTGTTGCTATAGATTTTGTTTGCTTAGTGGCGGCTATTGCTGCATATGAAACGTTTGGTCTTGGTTGCGAGCTCAAAAGTTTTGATTTAGCTTCATAATAACTTATATTTTGTGTTACTTTTATGTTAAGAATTTGTTTTTCTTGTTTCCACCGAGAGCAGAAACGAGAGTTAACTGAATGTGGTTCACTGCAGTTTACGCATTTTTCAGGAAGGGTACAGGTTCTGAATGAGTGTCCAATTTCACTACAACGGGAGCAGGTTTCTTTTCCCCTGCAGTTACTTGTGGAATGACCAAATTTTTGACACTTAAAACAGCGTAAAGGGTTTGGGACGTAAGGGCGGACTTTACAGTTTCGGTATCCAGCTTTGACATCGTTTGGTAGTTCAGCAGTATTGAAAGTTAATATTAGGTGTTGAGTATTGATTATGTCTGTACCTTTCTTTATTGTAATATGGCGCGCATCAATAACACCTTGGTGTGATAAGCCTTCGAGTATTTCTTCTATTGGGAGAGACTGGAGAGTTTTATCAGAAATTACGCCTTTCGATATATTTAATGTATTATGAGGTGATACTGTTATTGATATGTTGCCTAAATTATGCGTTTTTAAGAGAGCAGTAGTTTGTTTTTCAGATGTAGTTTCGACTAGTAAATCGCCAGAGGGTAACTGTTTAACATTCTTTGGATTACCTATTGATGATTCAAGAGACTTTTGCACAAGGAATGGTGATACGGTAGATAGCTTTTTTTCCGTTGAACTTAATATTAGGAATTTAGCTTTAGCAGGGTCATAATTTGAACATTTTGAAAGGTTGAAACTGGGTGAAGGGGTTGTTCCGCTTTTATTTTGGTGTGCGGAACTGAACACCTGTTCATTTTCAGCCATAGAAAACTAAACTAACTTCTACTATCGGCGGCACCACCCACCACGGAGTCCAACTTAGGGGATGCAAGTAACAGACAGAAATCTGTTACTTAAACAACGATGCTGACTAATAGCTATACGCCCGAAAGTCACCCCTGAAGCAGCCTCCACCCTTGACGAGGTGCCCAGAAAATGACCCCGGGCTTGACCCTAGCCATCAGATGACGGTTGTGACCAGCCGATTGATGCATACGGGCCGATATGCACCTCCCGTTTACCTGAAGCATGGGCCAAAGCAGTGTGTTGGGGTACCAAGATGCCCCTCAACTACCAGGATCCCTTTTTCCAGGGACACGGGTCTCCACGCACGGCAAACACGCGGGTGGTTTCTTTCAATCAAGATCCGACACAAGGTAGTAATCGAACCAAAACAAAAAGCCCTTACCAATAAACTTGGAAACCACGACAAGGGAGAAAATTTGTCATAACGAATTAAAATGTGAAACAATATCAATAACACAGAAACCGCAAAAAAGGTATAATCAAAACCTATAATATGCAAATAATAACCAGATTTTTAAAGTAATTTAAATAAATGTTCGCTCACTAGGTCAATGAAATTATAAAGTGAATGTCAGAAACTCAAAACAGGACCCTCGCAAGAGAGAAATGGAAGAATGCTCAGGTCCAGCTCGGGGCCCCGGGTGCGCCATACCCGTCACACAAGAGTGTGCCCCTGGGGGTGAAACCCTAAAGAAGGCAATAGAGCTTGCATGGTCTCAAATTACACCTGAGACGACAAAAAATCTGGTTATGTCGATGCCAAACCGAATTCAGGCAGTTGCTACTTCAAAGGGAGGTTCTACAAAGTATTAATGTTAAATTTTTTGGCATTTAATTCTGAAAGTTTGTATTGTTCTGTCTCTGTATGTAGACTTTTGTGACCATATAATTTAATAAGTTGTTAATTTTTGTTATATTTTAACGCATTTGTACATAATTTCTTTTGTTAGATATGAGTTATTATCCAAGATGTTAACGAAAATAAAGTTGTATATTTAAAAATAGTATGAATAAAGTGCTAGATCTGCGAATATTAGCGGGTGTATGTAGACTTTTGTGACTGACTGTATATCCTGCAAAATTTCTTCAGTTTGGTTTTAAGTATTGTTTTTTTTTTTTATATTCACTGAGAAGCAACATATTATTTTAATTTACGAGGCGTGTTCTTTAAGTGAGTACTGTTTTGAAATTTAAAAAAAAGACGTGCAAAGATATCTCAATAGATTTATTTTTACATGAAAGCCTGTACCTTAATCTACTTTTCTACATAATTTCCTTCAGCATTGAAGCACTTGTCATAACGTTGTAGCAGTTTTTGAATACCCTCCTCATAGAAGTCTGCCGCCTTACTTCTTAACCCATGCATCACAACTGTTTTGACTTCGTCATCGTCTTGAAGACGCTGACCTCCCATGTGTTTCTTCAAGATCAGGAACAGATGGTAGTCACTGGGCGCCAGATCAGGGCTGTACGGAGGATGATCTAGAGTTTCCCATTGAAAAGATGCGATGAGATCTTTGGTCTGATTAGCCAAATTCGCCTGCAATGAATCTAAGTGTGCATATCTCTGTCATTTTGGACTTGCACATCATTTTAGCATGCTACTTCTGAAGTGCATTGATAATGCCATGTTTTATACATTGCTTTTTCATGAGTCTTTGAACAAAGCGACGCAGCAGAAGCAGTTGGATATACATATCCGCTTTTGGAACCCAGATAAGAACATTGTAGAGACGCAATACTAAATATCAGCTTTTCTGGGCCACTCAGATGACCTTTTAGCCTGCTTTTAGGCATCAGCCAAAAATTTAGACCTGAAGAAAATATTGCAGATTTCTATGGACGGTCCTGCTGTCAATTGGAAGTTTTATAATAATATTCAAGAAGATTTGTTAAAAGAACATGGAGTTCAATGCATTTTAATAGGAAGTTGTGGGCTTCATATTTTAATTCATATTCTACAAAGGGGAATCTGAAACAGAATGGCGCATTGGTTCCATCCTGAGCTCAATCTTCTATTCTTTTTAAAGATTCACCCGCAAGAAAAGAAGATTTTATTAATCAAACAACTGAGAACAAATTACCACTAAAAATTTGTAACCACCGTTGGCTGGAAAATGCACTGCTGAAAGAGCAATATTGTTTTGGAATGATCTAAAATCTTATGTAAAAAATGTTGAAAGTGGCAAGTTGGAAAAGTAAAATGTAAATCCTTTTTAACTTTACAAGAAGCAACAAAAGACAAATTAATTCTTGTTAAGCTGAACTTTTTCTTAAGTGTTTCGGAGCTACTTTCACAATTTTTTAAACTGTATCAAGCAGATTGGCCACTGTTACCCATTTTTTGCTGCAGGTATCCAGAATCTGGTATTACATAGTGTGCAATTATATAACATTCTGAAGCCAGAATCTTTAAAAAACTTAAATTCTCTAGAGAAACTGTGCCATATTAATTTTTGTGATGAAAAAAATTATGGTTCTCTGACAAAAATCAGTGTAGGTTTTAAAGGTGACAAAATTTTAAAGCAGCTGTTTGCCTCAAAAGTTTCTGACCAGGATCATACGTATGTATATAAAGAAAGATTGCAGAAAGTTTATCACCAAAATGTGAGAAAGTTTACTAGAGAAATGTCCAATAAACTATTCTGTTGTAAGAAATGCTGCTTGCATCAATCCAAAATTAATGTCAGAAAACAAAAGCAAGTGTGTTCTAAAAATGAGAAACATATTAAATTACTTAAGTCAAAAAAAGAAAATTGAGGAAAAAGATTGTGACAAAATTAAGCTGCAATTTGAAGACTTTTTAGACAGAATTGTTAAGTGCAATTTAGTAGAATTTAAACGTTATAATGAAAAAGAAACAAGGCTGGACACATTTTTGCAGAATTATGTTGGTGATGACAAGAACTTTGCAAAACTGTGGTATGTTTTGCAAATAATAATGAAAGTGTCCCATGGACAAGCGTCTGTTGAGAGGGGATTTTCTGTGAATCGGAATATTGAAGTTGAGAACAGAAAAGGGGACTCGTATATAGCACAACGTGTTATTTGTAACTACATAAAACAAGTTGGGGGTATATTAAATATCCCTATAACAAAAGAACTGCGGGTGTCTGCTTGCTGCCAGTGCACGTTCTAAATATCGAAGTTTTTTAGATGATCAAAAAAAATTGCGAAAATAAGAGGAAAAAGGACATTTCATATTTAAAGCAAAAAAAAAAATATATATATATTTTTTTTTTTTGATGAAAGATTGCGAAGAATCAGAAAAGGAAATAGAACTTCTAACTAATGAAGCAGAAGCTAAGAGAGATATCAATTTGTTCATAAAATCAAATAATTTGAGGAAATCCCTTTCTGAGAAAAAAACAAAAATAGTGGAATTAGAAGCTAAATTATTGAAGAAAACTGCTGAATAAATCTTTTCTGAGTAGTTAAAAATGAACTAAATTCCCTTTTTATTTATTATGCAGTTCATTTGTGCAATTAAAATTCTTCCATTTTCTGTCTGAAACAAATAAATGTTATGTTTGCATGTGTATATCTGTTTTTTGTTCTTGTTCTACACCATAAATTGATGTCTTATGTTTTACGTTTTGTTAGGGGAACGTGCTGTACCTTGCGACACTTTTCATATTTAGAATCTGGTTTATTATCTTAAAAAATATTTAAATATATTGTAACATTTACACATAATACGAGTAAAATACATTGTAATCCATTTTAAAAAATGCATACACTTTGAAAATAGAATATTGTCAGCCATTAAAAGTTAGTTATAAGCTCTGCCAAAGTCTTGTTGTACCTTGGGACATCTTATATGTACTTAACCAATTTTGTGCTTAAAAGCAAAACAAAATAAAGAAATAAATTCTACCCAATCTCTCTGCCTTAAGTCTAAAAAATAAAAATGATTGTAAAATAATCGTTTTTGCATCAAAAAATTTTACAGGTTATTTTTTTTACATGTGCTAGTTGTAATTTTTCAGTTTCATACTGCTCTCTAGTATAATTCAAAACTTCACCTTAAAATTGTGAAATACTTTATTTGTATATTTTTAATATCATGTATAGATTATGTTATTTTTACTTTACATCAAGTGCAATTTTTTTTTTTTAAGTTCTAAAAAAGTGCTAAAAAAAAGTCCTAATTACTTTTTTAAATAATTGAGCAAGAACCCTGAAAAAGAACATGGAAATAATTGTAGATCGACTAATTTTTAATGAGATATCGCCCGAGGATGTTGATTTAATTCAAAGCGAAGAAGTTCCGCCTAAGCGCAAGAGATATCAGAGCAAAGTGAGTTTTTTAATTATATAAACTGTATTATGTTTAATGTAGCTTTAAAATGTGTGTCATAATGTATTTACATCCAATGAAACAAATCGAATTACTTTCATTGAACTCCAGGATTTTCGAACTTTCATTGGCTCTGTACTGATAAAAGTTAATTTACAGTTTCTTTTTTTTGAATTTATTTTTGTGCCAATAGGTGGCAGCATGAGTCTTAAAACTTATAATAATGACAGTAAAAATAAACCTTTTTTCTGAACTTTTAATATTTTTATATAAATGTAATAATTAAGTTTTATTGTTAAATATTATAATTTTAGCTAAGAATAGATTAATATAAACCTTTAATTTTATATACTTCACTTTTGGTTGTAAATTTAATTTGTAATATTTGTAATATTGTATGGTGGCAACACACTGGGTTGGATGAAAAAATTGATGTTTTCAGAGAGTGCTGTTGATGTTCACGAGCGGAGGAGATGGTTGAAGAGCTCCTGTAAAAATTGTTGATTATTCAAATGAAGTGACAAAATCTTTTTTTAGAATAGTGTAATTCGTGCCTTAGGGTAAGGCATATTGGCATGATATGTGTGGAGGAGGGAACCCTAATAGATGCCACATGAGTTAGTGCTGGTGAGAGGAAGCTCACGTCTAGTGGTCACACGTGGTATGGTATAATAGAGGTAGTATTTCATCTACCAACCTAATGGCTAAGTGTTAATGAGGTGATAAGTGCATCGTCTCCAAGCAGTAATGTTGATGTGGTATGGTATTATGTATATATGGGGCAAGATGTTAGCCCGTGGTGAGCGCTGATGTGCAGTTTGCTTGTGTGATGCTAGTCCCCTCGGACAACTTTTTTTTCATATGTATTCCTAATGAATGTGTCATTTTTTTGTAATTTTAAAAAAATGTTTTTTTAATCAAGTCCCTTAAGGACTTAATCCTTTTTTTGAAGTAATTTAATAAACCCAGTTATTTAATCTAATACCTTAGATAGTATTTATTTTCTTGTAGTGTGATGAGGGTGTTAATTTTTACTTTGCAGGTAAACAGGTAAGGTATCCCATGCTGGAGAATCGGTGGATCTTAATAAGTAACTTAGATAAGGGAAGAAATACACAACGCGATGTTTTAATTATGGGGAATAAACTATACTAAACGGCACAAATGGTGCCGTGACCTCTAGCATGGCTTAACCTTACTTGTTTATTTATTTATTTGTATGTTAATAAGACAATTATTTTAATTTTTGGTAATGGTATTAGTCAGGTAGTAATTTGCATTTTAAAGTTGGTGTTGATTATGATTTATTTGATATATTTAGTGCAGCTACTTGTGTTTTACTAATATAATTTATTATATATTTATCTTATGCATTTTTAATTGTACATTACGATGGATAAAGATAAAACAGCAGTAGCTGGGGTGTTTGTTCCACAAACACTTAATGTAATGCATATTTCCTTGTTACCAACTTTTAGAGGGGAAGGGGGCATTGCTTTGTCTGAATTTTTAGAAAGGATAGAAGATGCAGCATCCCAATTTGGGTGGTCAGAAAGTGACAAAAGATTTGTGTTAAGAGACAGATTATATGGGGAGGCCAGGGAGCTGTTAAATGAAAATAGGGATGAAGCAAATACGTATGATAGTATGGTAAAAGTTTTGAGGAAAAATTATATAAGGCATACCTCACTTAATGTTAGCCTCTTTGATTTTTTGAATTTCAAACAACCAATGAATATGCCGGTGGAGCGTTTTGTAGCTCAAGCTACTTTAAAAAGTAAAACGTTAAATTTTGGGGAAGTAGGTAAGGAAGCGGCAGAGGTTCAACGCAAACATATGCTTTTAAATATGTTAAAGAGCAACATTAAGCCGGAAATCTTAAGAGGGGTATTAGCTAGAGACCCACAGGATGTGGCAGAGTTAAAAAGGCTGGCTGTGTTGGAAGAAAACGCGATAAAGATGACAGCCAGTGTTTTGAATCCCTTTGCCCAACCGTTTAATGGTCAAGCAGAAGTGCAGAGACAAGAGGAGGTATATGCAGGGGAATCTACCCATAATTTAGCCGAAATATGCGACAAATTAACGGCACAAGTTATATCATTAACCGAAAAGGTGGATCAGTTGCAAAAATCACAAATGAGTTACCAAAGTTTTAAGAAGGAGAAGAAAAAAATAAAATGTTACAGGTGTAATATAGAGGGTCACATTGCCAGAAATTGTCGGGCTAAGTTAGAAAATAAAGGTTTAAACTGAAAAGGGGCTCCAGGATAGCACAGCCTCAGGAGAGTGACCCCATGACAGTGCATGAAATTTTCATAAATGAGTCAGGTAATTTACCTACAATAAGGGTAGGGTTAGGTGATAAACAAAATATTGCTTTAATTGATAGGTACTGGGGCATCTATAAATGTAATTGAGGAGAAATATATTCCAGAGGGGGGCAATAAATTTAAATGTAACATTAAAATTAGAACAATTTCAAACAAATTGATAAACATTCAGGAGCAAGTAAAGTTAAATTTTATGATTAACAATAGTGAATATTTAGCAAATTTTTATATAACACCAGTTCCTATTTCAGATAAATTTCAAATAATCCTAGGTCAACCATTTTTACAAAACAATAAGTGTATATTAAATTTTAAAGAGAATTGTATGATATTGAATGATCAAAAAATTAAATTTTTGAATGATAATAACATTTCTATTACAGTTGTGGAGAATTTGAATTCTAATACTTATGGTTATGTAAAAGAAAAGAAGGTTTTGCCTGCATATTCTGAGTGCATGGTTAGAATCCAGATTAAAAGTCGTTTAAGTACATCTCTGATTTTGGCTGAGGCTTACAACCCTGAAGAACGACAATATGTGGTAGGTAGGTCTGTTCATAATAACAATGATAGAATTTTGGTGAAAATTATTAATCCCACAGATAGAGATATTAATTTGAATAAGTTAACTAAAATAGTAGATATTTTACCAGTATTGAATCAAGAACAAGTTAAAGAAATTTATCAGTTTGAAGAATGTGATATAGGGGAAATTCCAGAGTCAGATTTAAATAGGGAGAAAACTTTTAAAATTGATCATTTAGATACAGTAAATCAGAAGAAGTTATTAGAATTTTTAGAAAAAAATAAAGCCGTATTTGCAGCATCAGTACTTGACCTACCTGGTTGTGATGTAGTTAAACATAAAATTGATTTAATTGATGATAAACCGGTTAAAAAACGACCTTATAGGGTTCCTTATCACTTGCGGGAGGAAATGGATAAACAATTGAACATTTTAATTGAGGCAAAAATTTTAGAACCTTCAGTTTCAAGCTTTGCTGCACCAGTTATGTTAGTTAAGAAAGCTTCAGGGGATTTTAGACTGGTAACAGATTTTAGAGGCTTAAATACAAGAGTGATCCCTGATACATACCCGATACCAAACATTTCTGAAGCCATTGATAATCTGGCAAGTGGGAGGGTATATTCGAGTTTAGATTTAATGAATGGGTTTTTACAGCAGATTGTCGTTGAGGAGGATAGGCACAAATTGGCTGTAACAACTCACAAAGGACTGTTTCAATATACTCGAACTCCTTTTGGATTAAGAACAAGTGCAAACTCATTTCAAAGGCTTATGTCCTTGGTTTTATCAGGGCTAGACCCACTTAGTGTGGGGGTTTACATTGATGATATCATCATTTGCAGTGATACCATTGATAACCATTTTCCTAAATTACAGAATGTTTTTGATAGATTAATCCAAAATAACTTAAAGGTAAAACCATCGAAATGTACTTTCCTAACTGATACAATTAAATATTTAGGCTTTATTATTAGTAAAGGGCAGGTATATCCTGAAAAGAAGAATGTTGAGGTAATTAATAACTTTAAAATTCCTAAAAATAAAACTGATGTCCAATCCTTCTTAGGGTGCATTAATTATTATAGAAAATTTATTCCTGAAATTAGTAAAAGATCAGTTCACCTTACTAACTTAACTAAAGATAAGAGTAATTTTGAGTGGTCAAAAGAAGCTGAATTAGAATTTAATGATTTAAAAAATGCTTTAGTTCAAGAGCCATGTTTATCTTTACCCGACATGAGTAAATCTTTTCATTTATATACTGATGCATCTAATCACTCTATCGGAGCAGTATTATCTCAGTTGGATAATGAGGGTTTTCCTAAGCCTGTTGCTTTTGGTAGCCGTAAACTAAAACCTGCTGAAACAAAATATTCTGTGACGGAAAGAGAGGCTCTAGCAATTGTTTTCTTTACAAATTATTATAGGAAGTATTTATTAGGCAAACGATTTTTTATTTACACAGATCATGCACCTTTAACTTCATCACTAAAATTTAAAGATTCGTTTAATCGAATTGCTAGGTGGACAGTATCTCTGTCAAATTTTGATTATGAAATAAAGTATTTAGCTGGTAAAAAGAATAGTATAGCAGACTTTATGTCTAGAAAAGTAGAAAACTCTGAAACGGTAAAAACTAATTTGTTTATGGGGGAAAAAATTGAAATTTTGAGTAATTTAGCAGATTGTACCATTGAGGAGTTAATTGAAAAACAGCAGTTAGATAACTTTTGTAAAGAAATAAAAAATAATCCAGATAAAGTAACTAAATGTAAGAATATTCATTTTTTTGTTGATTCGGATGGAATAATTAAGTGTGTTGATGTGAAATCTAATAAGGGTAAGGAGAAAATAGTGATACCTGTGAGTTTAACTAAGCATATTTTGGAAATCATGCACGATTCGAAAGTAGCATGTCATCCGGGTATAGGAAAAACTATTCATAAAATTAAAAATTTATATTATTGGCCACAAATGGTAAAACATATTATTAATTGGATTAAATCATGTGAGAAATGTTGCGAAAGAAAGGCACATCAATCCAAAAATAAAGTTCCCTTTCAAAAAACTCCAATAGCTAATTATCCGTTTCAAAAGGTGTCATGTGATATTGTAGGGCCATTACCAACCTCCTTAAGAGGTAACAAATATATTGATTATTTTACACGATATGTGGAGGCATTTCCGGTGCCAGTTGCAGATGGAGAGCACATTGCAGAAGCTCTTATGGAATTTATCTGTAGGCATGGGGTGCCCCAAACACTAATCAGTGACAGAGGATTAAATTTATTGAGTCAGGCCATGAAGTGTGTATATGAATCCTTTGGGATTAAAAAGGTAGAAATTTTGGCTTATAGACCCAGCTTAAATGGTACTATAGAAAGATGGCATAGGTCACTGGGTAATGTTTTAAGTCAACTGGTTAATGAGAGGCATAATGATTGGGATCACCAATTGCCTTATGCATTGTTGGTATTACGCACGACATGTCATGACTCAACTAAATTTTCTCCTGCTTACCTTGTGTATGGTAGAGAATTAAACCTACCTAGAAAATTTTTGGATAGCCCACCACCCTTTTCTTATTCTGATGAACTTGATTTTGCTAAAAAATTTTCATAAAGTGTATAAAGAGGTTAAAGAAAATTTAGATAAGGCTGCAGATGTTAGTATAAATCGTAGAAATAAGATTAGTAAACAGATGTCTTTTAAGATTGACGATGTAGTTTATTGGTTTAATCCACGGGTTAAACCGGGATTATGCAAGAAATTCAATAAACCTAATTTGGGCCCATATAAGGTGGTGGAGGTCATCTCCCCTGTGGTTGTGCGAATCCAACATATTAATCAACCTAATAATAACAGGTTAGTGCACATCGAAGACATCAGTCGTATGGAAAAAAGGCTGGATTGTCTTAACACCGACGATGAGAATAATGAGATTTTGCAACCCGTTCCTACACAAAGTGAAGATATTTCTTCTTACCCTTACAATCCTAACAATTTGGGAGACAATGTAACAAACAACCAATATTTTGGAGAAATGCAACTTTTACCTACTAGGGGGAGATACAATTTAAGACCTAGACAAAATGGTAGAGTTAGACATAATTAAGTGTTTTATGAAAATGTATATATGCTCTTGTAAATAATTGTTCATTTAATCATGTTCTATGAATTGTTGCTGTTTCAAAATGAATTAAGAAGATATTTGATATTGCAAATTTAAGTGTTATGCTGATTGAAATTGCTTGTATTAGGCCACAGATAATTTGCTTACCTGTTAAGGCAGTAATAGATATCATGGACTTATAGTGTCAAGACTACTCCGAGATATTTCATGTTGGCAACTTATAATGTTGTGATTCAAGAATTTGTTATTTTTGTGTATATATCATTTGATTTGAATGAGGATAATGTCACCGTGATGTTAAGACCCTCTTTTGGGGTACAAATGTGATATTGTCAGCTGTGGTTGTTTAGCGCGTATTATACTCAGGAATATTTTTATGTGATTTGTGTTATTTGTATTGTTGTGGTATTTATTATATATGTTTTGTGCTAATTTTTGTCCTGACTGGTACCAACACTTATGGTTATAATGTAATTTATTGTAATGTAATAGTGATTAATATGCATGTTTTTGTGCTAAATTTTGTCCTGGCTAGTACCATTACCTTGACACTTAGGGTATAATGTAATTTAATTGGGGGGGTTGATATTTGAGGATTTAAATTTTTTTTAACTCATGTTAAAATTTAAAGATAGTTTTTTTTTCTAAATGTTATTTAAGTTAATGAATGAGGGTTTGATTTATTTAAAAATTGAAGACATTAAAATTGATTTTTTTTTTGGTGAATTTGGTTTTCTACTTATCTCGGCGCCAAGTTAAGGTGATTACCTTATTCACAGCTGAGCTGAATTTTGATTACATTCAGGGGAAGTTGAAATTAATATTTCGTTGTGGTGCTTCTTGTGAAGTGAAATAAGTTTTAGCTTGGCTATTTTTTTTTTAGGTAAGTTTTATATAGGTAATTTTTGTTACTCCTTTTGTAAATTTCTTTTTGTTAAAAACAAATTTCTTTTTGGGACGGGGGTATTTGTACTGATAAAAGTTAATTTACAGTTTCTTTTTTTTGAATTTATTTTTGTGCCAATAGGTGGCAGCATGAGTCTTAAAACTTATAATAATGACAGTAAAAATAAACCTTTTTTCTGAACTTTTAATATTTTTATATAAATGTAATAATTAAGTTTTATTGTTAAATATTATAATTTTAGCTAAGAATAGATTAATATAAACCTTTAATTTTATATACTTCACTTTTGGTTGTAAATTTAATTTGTAATATTTGTAATATTGTATGGTGGCAACACACTGGGTTGGATGAAAAAATTGATGTTTTCAGAGAGTGCTGTTGATGTTCACGAGCGGAGGAGATGGTTGAAGAGCTCCTGTAAAAATTGTTGATTATTCAAATGAAGTGATAAAATCTTTTTTAGAATAGTGTAATTCGTGCCTTAGGGTAAGGCATATTGGCATGATATGTGTGGAGGAGGGAACCCTAATAGATGCCACATGAGTTAGTGCTGGTGAGAGGAAGCTCACGTCTAGTGGTCACACGTGGTATGGTATAATAGAGGTAGTATTTCATCTACCAACCTAATGGCTAAGTGTTAATGAGGTGATAAGTGCATCGTCTCCAAGCAGTAATGTTGATGTGGTATGGTATTATGTATATATGGGGCAAGATGTTAGCCCGTGGTGAGCGCTGATGTGCAGTTTGCTTGTGTGATGCTAGTCCCCTCGGACAACTTTTTTTTCATATGTATTCCTAATGAATGTGTCATTTTTTTGTAATTTTAAAAAAATGTTTTTTTAATCAAGTCCCTTAAGGACTTAATCCTTTTTTTGAAGTAATTTAATAAACCCAGTTATTTAATCTAATACCTTAGATAGTATTTATTTTCTTGTAGTGTGATGAGGGTGTTAATTTTTACTTTGCAGGTAAACAGGTAAGGTATCCCATGCTGGAGAATCGGTGGATCTTAATAAGTAACTTAGATAAGGGAAGAAATACACAACGCGATGTTTTAATTATGGGGAATAAACTATACTAAACGGCACAGCTCCTTGTAACTGCAAAATGTGTTGTTAAGAAGTTGGGCTATGGAATGGACATAACTATAAGAGACACTACATCAATTAACCCCCCTTGCGTGTCGAGGAAAATTTCAAAGTTCACCTTCCTATTTGACGTTTGTTTTGCGTACGTTTTGTGTGCATTGGAGAAAAAGGACGTCTAACTGAAATCTGTGTAGGCAAGGCAAGGGGTATAATAAATTATGGTCAAGAAATCAGAGACAATAGTTAATTAAAAGGAAAAGCGATCATTACGTCATACAAAATGTCTTTGAATTGGGATATAGGATTGTTTTTGTATAACATTTATCACTTTTTCAAATATTCTCCTGCTAGGAGAGAAGATTTTGCTATAATATCTGGGATACGTTTCCCTTTAAAATTTGTTTCTCATAGATTAGTAGAAAACATTGTTGTAATTGAAAGAGCTTTAGAAATTTTTTCCCACCTACATACTCATGTAAAAGAAATACAGAAAGAGAAATTTCAGGAGCCAACAGCAAAATCATTCCAGAACATTTGGTGGAATATTAAAGATCCTTTGTTTACTGTAAAGTTGATCATATTTTTAAGTGTTGCAAAAATTGTAGAGTCTTTTCTTAAGACTAATCAGTCAGACAAACCTTTAATTCATGGCTAAGGATCTGAAGAAAGTAAGTGTTAGATTGAAGCAAAGGTTTTTAAAGCCTAAACTTTTTAATAGCATAACTCTTCTTAATTTATTGCAGATAGAGTTTGATAATCCTAAAAACCATATTCCCATTGAAAAAGTTGATATGGGTTTCGCGGCAGAAAAACTAGTTGAAGAGCTATATTCTTCAAAAAAAAGTTTCAGATGATCAAATATTGTTGCTGCGTACAGATTTAAAGCCTGCTCTTGTGAAAGAGGTATCTGTTATAATTTCCAAGTCACCGGCTATGTTTAGCATTGTGAGAAACTTATCTTGCTCGATGCCAAAAAATTTAGTAGGAGATAAACAAGGATGTTTAACAAAAATGAAATGTCCCTTATGTAGCTTGGCAGATTTGAATCTGATTAAAATTTCTGATTGTGATGGTATTAATGCTGATTTTGCTAATTTCTTCAATGAGACAGTTTGTGAAAATATTGTAGATTTTTTAAACTTTGATCCTGAAAATATGAGATTGGATGAATTTTTTTCTCCTCATTTTGAAACGAAGCATCTAAAAGTTTGGCCATGCATCCGAAAGCTTCTTCTGTTAAGTCACGGTCAAGCAACTGTGAAAAGAGGTTTCAGCATTAACAAAAAATAGAACAGGAAAATTAAAAAAAAAAATTCTCATATAGCTCTACGAATAATTTGTGGTCACATCAATGGCTTGGATGGTGATGTGACAAAGGTTGTTATTGATGAAGATTTGCGAAAGTCTGTAATGATGGCTATACAACGCAACAATCAATATCTTAAAGAAGAGAAAAATGTTGAAAATGCAAAAAAAAAAAAAAAAATAGAAAGAAAGAAAAATTTATGACCACCACACTCTAAATGAAGTAAACAGAGAAAATGTTTACATCGTTGCATAGATGAACTTACTAAATCCGCTGATGAATTTGCTGTCAAAATTTAATAGTTTGAGAAAAACTTTAAAGGGAAGAAAAATTAGAAGAAAAAAAAAAAAACGAAATTTTTTAATTTTACATGTTACAAGAAAACTTAATGATTTATTTATTTTTTCGTATAAAATGCCTTAGATTTTCTTATGTGTTCCAAGATTGGTAGAGTTTTTATATTAATCTTTAACCTCTGTATTATGCATTTAAACAAGATTTATTAAAATATTTAAAACTGGAAAATTTATTTATATGTGAAGTTGTTAATTTTATTTATTTTTCTTGATGAAGTTTGACAAAGTCAAAATTTAATTCAAGAGGATGAAAAGAAAAGTATCTTATGCAAAATATACATTTTTTCAAGTTCTTTGTAATAACTGCTTTTTAACAACAAAAAAAAATCTAGTTAACTTTTACACAAAATTTTTACAAGTGCTTAAAATTTTGGACTTTTTCTTCTGTGTGTGTGATCTCTTTATGAACCCTGATTATAACTAAAAAAAAACTTAAGTGAGTCAGATTTAAAAAACTAATTATCTGACTTATTAAGGAATCAAAATGAAATACAATAAGAAACAGATAAATATTTATTTTTAACAAAAGGAAACACTTAAAATCGAATACAATACTTCGCTATACTAAGATAAATTTGGCCTTCACTTACTTGTTTTATACCACAAAAAGCACTCAAAATCAGTAAATTCATTATTAAATGTTGTTTAAAGGTAATATTTTAAATAAATATTTACTTAATAATTGCAATTTTTGATGAAAATTCTGATATTTGATACATAGTTAGAACTGCACAATTCAAGATGAAAAATTATTAGCTTATTTATTTTTAAAAAAGTAGACAAAAAAAAAAAAAAAGGCAATCAGGAACTAATTAAGATCGTTTATATACTACATATATAAATAAATCCAATAAATTATAAATAAATGAGTATTTACTTCATAAAAGCGAGGTCGAGTTCCAGGCTGCTAGTTAAAACTTCTGTAATTTATTACCTATTTCTTCCGAGATGAGGTGGTAATCTAAACATTAGAAAGCCCTTTTTTTGAACTGCTTTTCCAATTCATCACTGCACAATTACCCATATCAATAAATATTAAGTATCTACATGGGCTTCAATTTTTCACTCTAAAGTTAACACTACGTAACAAGCAAAATTGTTTGCTCCATAATGGTGGACAGTTCAGCTCCCACTAGAGAGGAGCCTTATTGTAGGCTTGGCTTAAACATTTCTTGCAGAGGAGTTCGCCTCGTATGTGCTACTCAACTTAATGTTATGATTATTTTTGTTTCAATCGCGTGGATGGCGATCATTACTTTTAAAATTTGATCGTTTGTTTTGAATATTTTTTTTCTTACTTGTGATTAAAAGTTATGGCTGAGAACAAAAAGACATATTGCTCAACTTTAAATTCACCAATATTCAAAGGAATTACCGTTTTTAAAACCATCTAAACTTGGCGATAAGTGCGCTTTCTGTGAGATTTGCCATTTCTCATGGTGGAAAGTTTGATATCCCTCGTCAGGTTAAATCTGTTAAGCAGAAGAAATCCTAGAATAAGCCACCCCTTAGCGACTTTTTGAAATCTCGCCAAGTCAGAAATTATTACGGGGATCAACGTTGCTTTTTGATTATTAAAATAAAATAAAATAAAAAATTATTTACTTGCCATTTTCAACCGGTACCGCACAAAAAAAATTTAAACAATAATGGTGATAAATTAAGTAATGGCTAAAAATAATAACGATTATTGCTTTTGATACGATGACGTTGCTTTTTTGATTACATAAAAAACAATTTAAATTATTACAAATTTATAAAATTTTTTAATAGAATAAAAAATAAGATAATGGTAATAAAATATAAGAAGAGCAAGAGAGTAGAAGCATAAATGGCGAAAAATAAACCCTTTTTCCTCTTTTATAACAAAATCCAACTTTCGCGTAGGTATACAAATAACCATTCAGGTTTAAGAATTTTGGTGGTGTGATCGGACGTTCAGATTAATTTCTCCGAAATGTCTTCCTGAAACCTAATTTGGCAATATTTAAAAAGGTAGCCAAGAAGTGGGCTATTCTAGAATCCACCAAATCTATTAAGCACAAGAAATCCGCAGAATCGGTCAACACGAGCTCAAAATTAGATGGATATCTAAACAATGATATGGATGCGATTAACGCTGAAATGTTTCTTTTTTCTCATAGAACATAACATGCTATTTACAGCCGCTTATTTTGCAAATCAGTTATTCTGTAGAATGTTTCCTAAATCAAAAGTTGCCAAACAGTATGGATGTGGACGAACAAAGATATCTGAAAAAATGGAGTTATTGATTTTTTAAAGCAACAACACAGTAATCTTATTTCAGCAAGGTGTGCTAGCCATTTAATTAATGTTGCAGCTCTGTCCATTTATATATGATGTGCCTCAAAAGCAGTGAAGATATTTATCTGTAATTTATTCCTTTAAGAAAATAATACTTTCTTAAAAAATAGCCCAGGATATTTTATGTTGAGTGCAGAATCACCTAAAAAGATTTTTTTAAATTTTTAAATTCCATAAATCGGTATAACCTCAGGAAAAAGGTTGCATTTCACAATTATTGAGATACATTAATGTCTTAACGAGAACTAACACAATTAATAAAATTACAATTTTGTGTTAAATACGCCCAATATTTTGAAATGCAAACTCAAATAGCTCAGTTGACTGACCAGGTCTAAGAGCTGACAACGATAGTACAAAATGTTCTCCTCGAAGGGAAAATTTCTTTGTTAGAAGCAGAGACGGAAGTAACTCGTGTAAGCTGGAAATGTTTGTTTTTATCACATTAATTTTGGGCAAAATGATAAAAAATATAAATCACCTTGTACATATCGTGAGGTGTAAAACTAAATCGGCGCGCACACCACGGCCAGGGTGGTGACCGCCAGGTAAATAGCGTAGTAGTGGCCGACAATAAATGCAAAATAACGTTTTTAATTGATACTGGAGCGGACATATCAGTTCTCCCGAGAACTTATGCTCTTTATTTCAAAGCTCCGCTAGTCTTATATGCTGCCAACGGAACAAAAATCCCAACATAGGGCACTATTTGTGCGGTCATTTGTAATCGCAGACGTTAAACAACATATAATTAAGATTGATTTTCTCACACGATGATGCCAAGATCCACAGAGTCGTCAATGCAAACACTAATTGTTCCTCTAGTGCGCAATCACATAATATCGATTGGTGGCATCAAATATTTCGATTGATTTAGGTAATTCTAAGTTTGAAAAAAATGTAAGCCAATATCCAGAAATCATTAATCCATCGCACCCTGTTAAAACAGATCAACGACATAGGATCTACCATCATATAGAAACAAAAGGTCCGACGTGTTTTCGCAAAACCACGATGTTTCGCCCCAACGTTACTTAAAGCCGTAAAAAAAAAAAAAAAAAAAAAAAAAAAAAAAAAAAAAGAATTTCAATTCCTCGTGTCTCAGGGAATTATTCGGCCATCTAAGTGTTAAAAATACTAGATTTTATTTATTTCTTATTTGAGTATATGTAAGTTGTAAGCTAGATTTTGATTTATTTCTTATTTGAGTGTATGTAAGTTGAGTATTTTAAGTTAGAGTTTGTATCATTGGTTGCTATGGAGATATTATAGAAAAAAAATTTATGTTAAAAGTATAGTGTTATGTTTCTTGTAAAAATGGAGTCAGAATACCTTTTTTTTACTTAAGTAGTAGTTTTTAGTAGAAAACTACAGAATATTGCACTTTCTGGTAGAGTATCTTAACAGTAAGATCCTTTTGCATGTCGTAAAAAAAGGCAATGGAGAAATTCGTCCTTGTGGGAATTACCATCGGCTAACCCCAAACACGATACCAGACCGTTACCCGGTGCCCCACATAGAAGATTGCACTCAAAATCTCCATAATAAAACTATATTTTTCACGCTGGATCTCACTCGGGTATATCAAAGACTCCTAGAGCAATGGGAGCCACTACTATCTTTCTTCAAAGAAGAACTGAAAACTGAGCCCGACAAATGCAGTGAATTAAAAGATTACAGAATACCGAGAAAAAAAAATCTGAGACAGGTACTTCAAAAGTTTTAAAGCTACTGGTATTAAAAAGAGAACCATTAACCGCGAGTTCAACTCATCTGTGTTGCCTTGCGGACCTCACAGAAATCACTTTTTGATGGACCTGAGAGAAAGCTTTAATTAAAACACGTGAGTAATGCATCCTGATTTGCGAACACTTATTCAACTGCTTAATGATTGGACATCAGTCAAAACGTGACTCAAAAATTATAAATGAGTAAAAACTGAAACTGGAGAGCTTGCGAGTACGATATCCAGGTGACTTGTGAAATAATAAATAAAATTCTATTTTTTGTGTAGCTTGTAATTTTCTTGATACAAACGCTACACATCCAATTCAAAGAAATTTAAATTTAGCAGACTTTAATAATGATACATTTTTTTAGGATATTCATATTTTTATCTGATGATTTAAATAAGTCCTATTGCTACTTTTTAGCACATTGTTTACCCATATTTGAAGAACCTGCAGCGACTAGCTGCGCCAGTTTAGTGTTAAACGAACATTTTCTGAAAACCTGCTCTTCCTGTTGGCGAGTTTCTGTAGTAGAATTCTATCTTTTACTGTTAACTTTAAAAATGCTATGGTTAGATTCGTCACTCCTTCAACAATTAAAATATGTACTTCTCTGCAAGAAGTCAAGTATCATAGTAGAGAAAATCAGAAGTTGGATTCTTCAGCCAAAATTGGGGATAATTTTTCCAATCAGTATTTCACAACAGTTTGTGACTATATGATCCACAAATTTCCTTTGAAAGATGACATACTAATAAATGCTAAAAGGTCAAATTTGAATTAGATTGAGAATGCTTCATTTTCTAGTACAGTCGAACATCGCTAACTCGAACCTCGATTTCACGAATTTTTCGATATCTCGGGGGAAAAAAAAATCCCTTCAAATTTCCTATACACTCAATGTTAAGAAAAACTTGATTTCACGAATTTTCGACCAAGCGACCTCCTAAAAAGTTTCCTTTCTTAGTTATTAAAAAATTAGAGCACTTAGACGTTGGATCTTTGGCGAGTCATTTGTTTAAAATGGCTAGCAAACGAAAATTAAACACGCTTTCCACAGAAATAAAGAAGAAAATCATTGACGAAGTTGAAAAAAATTTTAAAAAGGAAATTGCACAGAAATTTGGGATTCCAAGCAGTACGCTCTCGACAATTTTAAAAAATAAAGCAGATATCGTAGAAAAGTTCGAGTATGGCCTAGGCAAGCGAAAGAAGTTAAAAAACTGTGAATTTCCCGATATGGAGAAGGGCCTTATGATCTGGATTACACAATGTAGAAGTCAAAACATCCCTCTAGATGGACTTGTAATCAAAGAAAAAGCTGAATCTTTCGCAAAAGAATTAGGCCACTTAAATTTCAAAGGAAGTAATGGCTGGTTTGAAAATTTTAAAAAACGTAACAACATTACATTTTTGAAAATGTGTGGTGAAAGTGCTTGCGTAGACGAAGAAGTTTGTGAAGAATTTAGGAAGAAAATTACTTGATCGTGAAGGATTACGACGAAAAAGACGTTTTCAATGCGGATGAAACTGGACTTTTTTTAAATGCACCCCAGACAAAACTATGCATGTAAAGGGTGAGAAGCATGTCATGGAGGCAAAAGAAGTAAAGAGCGTTTAACTTTATTGTTTTGTGCAAATATGAATGGAACAGAAAAGTTAAAACCGTTGATGATAGGGAAATCGAAAAAACCAAGATGTTTCAGCGGCATAAAATCATTTCCTTTAGAATATGAAGCTAATCGAAAAGCTTGGATGACATCAAACCTTTTTGAAAGCTGGCTTAAAAATATGAAAATGAAAACGGAAAATTGTGCTTTTCATCGATAACTGTACAGGGCACAATACCATACCTAAAATGGAAAACGTAAAAATTGAATTTATCCTCCCAAGCACTACCTCAAAACTTCAACCACTTGATCAGGGCATCATCCAAAGTTTTAAAGTAAAGTATCGTCATCAAGTGGTTAAAAAAATGTTGTCCGAAATGGAAGATGGGGTTTTACCATCCGGTGTTAGTGTTCTACAAGCTATGCGAATGGCTGACAAGGCATGGAATGATGTGTCTTCCTCTACGATAATGAATGGCTTTAAGAAGGCTGGATTTATTAAAGATCACGAAAGTAGTCAAACAATCAATATCGTTAATTCTGCTGAAAACTACACCGAAAATGATTGGGACAGATTGACCAGACTCATGAATCTTGATGACATGGAATTTCATGACTTTGTAAACGTAGATGATGCAGTAACAGTGTGTGGTCAGTGGGATGACAATGATATCATCGCTCAAACGAAAGCTTCTTGTGAACTATCAGAAAAAAGAGGATGAGGAAATCGAAGATTTGCCGCCCAATGTTACTAACAAACAAGCACTTTCTGCAGTGGACACTGTAAGGAGATTTATTGAGAGGCAGCCGAATATGTCAGACATTTAAAGCTGTAGTCCACTTAGAAAGTGTTATAGACAAACTTTCTTACACATCTCTAAAGCAAACAACAATTGAATGTTTCTTTAAATGAAAGTGTAAAAAGCGTTTTTAGAATAAATATGGAATAATAAATAAGGTATGTAAAGAGCATTTTTCTTTATTCTACCGTCGATAACATGCGATGCTGTCTTTACAAAGCTTTTAAATTATGATGCTCTCTGAGATGCAGTTCTCTTCTCTTCAGCTGGAAGATTTACCGAATGATGCATATGCTGAAAGAAGAATGGATATTAAATGGACAAAAGTGCCGATTGCTCGAAAAATATAAATTGTTATGTAAATTTATGCTTTCACTTTTCACAGAGCCACTTAGCTGCATGACGAGCGCGGGTATTTAGTCTTACCCAGTTTCGCTCTCAGTTATCAAGGGAACGTTTGGAAAACTTATTGACTAAAAAGTCAAGAATGAGAGTTTTTCTTTTGAGCAAAAACTTGCACTTTGAATTCTCTTAAACCATAAAGGGTTCTGAACAATGATTCTAAATTAAATTTTATTCTTATTAAATAAATTTATGTTGCAAATTAAATAGGGTCAACATTAAAAAATAATTTTATGAATATATATATCTTAAACAAATTTTGATTGGTACCTATAAGTTATTAAATTTGTCTCAATATATATCTATTCATGCTTAAATCTTTTATCTATTACGCTATGCCGTGATTCCGAAAAAAATGTCCCACTTTTTATTTTGGTAAGGTTAGCAAGATTTCGGATTTAATTTCGCGCAATTTATTGTCAAGTTCAGCATTACAGTTTAGTTGCCTGAACTGTGTTAGAGAGTCTGTTATCAGATGTCACAGAAACAGAGAGACTTATTGGAGAGGTTGTTTGTTGATTTGGCTATGGACTCTGCTGCCTCATTCCCCCTTGCACCGACAATGTTCCAGAGCCTGCTCACGTTAGGAATCTCGTTGAATCAGCCACTCAACAAAACGGTTTCAGACAGACGTTCCAGTTTCTCAGCAAGTAAATCGAGGACAGTTATGCCAAAAAAAAATTTTGTCCCGTGCCGGTACACCGCATGCAGAAATGCATTGACCTAAACGGCGATTATGTCGAAAAATAGAGGGAAGTCTAAGTTATTATTGCCAATAAACATGTTTTTCATTGTGAATATTAGTTTTTATGGACAAGCCTCGTATGTAGTGCAATTAGCATTCAAATCATAAATTCTTTTTTTAATAATATGAACATAAAAATAATTATTTACAGTATGAGTTCAATCACTTATGTGATGATATTTATTAATTAACTATTTGATTTATTGAATAATTACATAAACTGGTAAAAATTTTCAACATTTGGTCAATTATCTAGACAAAATTTAATAGAATGAGATGATAATTTTAATAATCTATTTTAAACTAAATTACACATCCAAAGCCTACAAAAATTCCTGATTACATCTCTAAATATTATTTGCAATAAAATCGGATACAACATAAACTATTTTACTATTAAAAATACACATTATTGACATGAACTTTCGCAGATTCTTTTTCTTTTTTCGTGAGGAACAAAGTGGATGCATACTTATCCCTGGTTACGTCTAAAATCTAGTGAAGAAGCAACTTAATGAAAGATGAAGCCAAATATTGTTTAGGGATTAAAATCGAGCGTAATAGATCAAAAGGGTCCATTAAACTAAATCAGACCCAACACATTGAGCGAATGCTTGAAAAATATAACATGCATGAGTGACATCTAGTCGCAACACCACTTGATCCCAATCAAACCTTGCAAAAGTTCAATTTAAAGACGATAAGTTTAATGTTCCTTTCCAAGCAGGTAGCCTGCTGCTTTATGTAACTCGACCAGACTTTTCACATGCAGTTAATACTTTATGCCAATTTTGCAACAATCCACATGATATCCACTGGAAAAGTGTTAAAAAAAATTTTACGGTACAATAATACCACATTAAACTATTCTAAAAACCACGGTGGTGAAACTGGTGAAAGCGAACTTGACGTGATTTTATTTTAAAATTTGTAATAATGCCCCCTAAAATTTAAAATCAAAATATTTTTAGAATATTATTCTAAATTCTTTCCTTGCATAATTAAGTCCAACAAATCGAAGCACCATGCGTTTTGTAATGTTTGCGGACTTGATTTTAAAATAGCACATGGCGATAAAAGTCATATAAATGATCATACACGCACGAGGAGACAAGTATTCTGGAAGTGATGACGATTTAATACGGCCGAAGTGTATTTTACGATGTTTATTGTAGAGCACAATCTATCTAATAGTGTCTCAGATCATGCAGGCCCATTATTTAGGAAAATTTTCCCTAAAAGCGATGTTGCAAAAAACATATGATGCACGACGGACAAAAACTGCTGCTATTGTGTCAAAAATAGCAGATGTTAAAAATGCTTCAATTGTCGAATCTTTTTACAAACAAATGTTTGATGTAACTACTGATAGCAGCAACGATACAAATGCGCAACTTTATCCAATAGTTCTGTCTTACCTCGACACGAAAGCCGTCGAAGTCAAGGTATCGCTGCTTGCAGTGGCGACTTTACATGCAAGCCTTACAAGACAGGACAGGTGTTAAATACTTTAAAATCGAAAAATATTCCTTTGGAAAAGTGTTAGGCACTTAGCTGCGATAACGCGTCGGTGATGGTTGGCGCAAAGAATGGTGTTGCTGCTGTAATTAATGTTTTGCCATTTTGTACACATTGCTGCATTCTAAAAGTTCAACATAAATCAGGAATAAACTTTGGAAGAACAAATGCTTCTATTTCTTTCATCGAATATTAGTTAAGCTTGTTTATTTTTGAAGAAAAAAAACTTAATTATTCTACAATCTAATGTGCCAAAAATTCATACTTTGTTTTAGATTTATTCAAAACTTATAAGACCGATTGTTATTTAAGATTTCTCTCTCATGAGCCTTAACTTTGTTTCAGAGAAGAATCATAAACTGGATGATGATATTATTATAGGTAGTGTTGCTTCCAAATTAATATCCGCCTTATAAAAGGAAGAGAAGCAATTTTTCTATAGGAATATAAAAAATTATTATATTACTCTCTGTAACTATATACGGCAGAAATTTCCTTTGAATAGTGAGTATTTATTGTCTTCTGAAGTAGAAAATATTGAGAAACTACAGACGAAATCATTCAAAGATGTTGATAGACTTATAGAGGGATTCAGTGATTTGCAAATTACTGATTTACCTTCTGTAGTTAAACAAAAATGAGATGCCATATTTAAAATAACATACAATGCTGAAAATGCCTAGCAATATTCAAATTTTACATTAGGATACTTAAAATCATTTGTTTTGATAAAACAATTTTTGTTTTACTTTCATTCAAGTATGTATCAAATATCATTTAAATTTTAAGCATTTTTATCTTATCAAAGTAAATGATTTGCTGATTTAATATTAATAAAGAAATTTTTCTTGTACCAGTAATTTATTTGCATTTCAATCTAAATTAATAAAATATTACTGGCCTCATAAGTTGTTTGCAATCTGTGATTCAATATATTTTTAAAAAAAAATTCTTACTTTGCAGATCTATAAATTCTGAGAATGAATCTACTACCATCATAGAACCCAATGATATTAGTATTTCAGAAAATATAAATGATTTGGAATCTGTAAAAAATTTAGATACTGAAAGTGATTTTAACGGGTCACATTCTGAAGACAAACTTTCCAGCTCTAGTGAATCAGATATTGAGGAATGAGAATCTGGTGCACACTTTAATTGTAGTTCTAACACAACTAATCCTTGCTATGAAAAGTCATTGTTGTTCAAACTGAGAAAATGGGCTGTCGGTTTAAAATCTAGCATAATGCTTTAAATGCATTGTAGAAAATGTTAAGTACTTTTCACCGGAGCTACCCCTTGATAGTAGAACTGTATTAAAAACTGCTAGGCAGTTGAATGTTGTAAAACTCGAAAATGGTGAGTATTGTTATTTTAGTATAACAAACTATTTTAATCTAATTGCTTTGTGTCTTAACAAAGTAATCAATATGCGTTTTTATGTTGACGGTGTGGCATAGCTCAACAGATGGCTCTAACTGGTCAACATTAGAAGTCGCTGGGCGCGCTAGAAACATTAACTACAACTTAACTTCGAACTCTTGTTAACCGTGGAAAGGTGATATCACGCTCGTATACTATAGAATATTTTGTTTATGTGTAACCCAGAAGTTACTTCCATATTTGTTTAAGGTATCCACCATTATTCTTAAGCAACATAGGCATAAACTACGGTTTACCTATCAGAAGAGCTCTGGACTTCAGTTCTGGCCCCTTTTAGGAATGATAGTATCTGATATCGATTCTCTCTTTCTCCATTCGTCATTACTCGTTACCAATCTAAACCACTGTCTTAAAGTCAGTTTATTGAAAACTTTATCTTAGAGGTAAAGCAATTGAAAGAAATTAAATGTGTGAAAAGCCATAATGCTTTTTTGGGGTTGTGAGAAATGTTTCCAAAAAGGAGCGTTTGTTGATGGACACGTAAAGTTTCTGGAAATGTTAAGTTACAAAAGAGCAGATGAGGATTTTATTTCTCTTGCCCACCACGAACACAACAATGGGATTTCTGCACCAGATATATTTTTAGTTTCCTCTAGATCCTATGCATCTGGTTGACAAGGGAGTGACAAGAAAGTTAATTCTTTATTAGATTCGTAATGGCCAGAGACAAAACACAAACAGTTACCGAATAAGTGGTAGACAGTCTACAGAAGCTTCTCAAATGCTTACTTCATTAAAAGAATGTTTGCCCTCTGAATTCAGTCGTCAGCCCAGATCTCTAAGATCTAGGTGGAAGGCCACTGAATTTTGTACATTTTTGTTGTACACCTGTCCCATTCTTCTATGTTCACATGTAGCCGTATCTATTTTGTCTAATCCTTTATTGTGCAATAATGAAATTTACTTTACCATTGCTGAGAAAATGTTACACTCCTTTGTTGAAGACATGCAGAAATATTGTGAATGCTTCTATAGTATATAACGTTCACAATTTGTTTACTTAGCCGATGATGTTAGGCGTCACGGCAGCTTGCGAAATTTTTCTGCTTATAAATTTGAAAACTGTCTTGGCCAGTTGAAGCAACTTCTAAGAACAAAAACAAAGCATCTGACTCAAACCAGTAAACGTTTATCAGAGGATACTTCTTTCCTTCCCAAAACTAGCCATTAAAGTAACACGGTTGCATCCCTTAGGGAATCTTTTCTGCAATAGCGCATCTGAATGTGAATATGGTGCAGTTTCATTCGATAATAGTAGATTTTCAACAATCAACTGTAAAGATTCATTCTTAAAATAAAAAGTTAATGAAAATAAAAGACATTTAGATTTATCAGATAGCTTGTAAAAAAAAAGAAAGAGCATGCTAGATGATCTGTGATATTCATATAATCAGAAGTTTTTATTTTTTTCCTCTTTTATTTCAATTTTTATCTGTGATATCGTTTATACCAAAGAATTGTAAAAGATCAAAAGAATTTACCGAATTATTTTTGAATTTATTGACTTATCGATAATAATTTAGATTAGTAAGCAAATTGAATATGTAATATATGCAACCTAAATTATTTTTCTCATGAACTGTGTTGATTGAATTGGTTGTTCTAATTTCTGCTAGCTTACTATGAAATTTATAATAACTTAAATTTTTTCTTTCTAATTATGTTTGTTAACAAGTGTGCATATATATAAAACCTTTAAGTACTAATATAAAATATTTTAATATTGTTTTAGATTAAATATTAACAAACCTTTGCTTTTCTATTTAGATTCGTTATTTTGACTGTATATGCTATGGTAAAACCAAATCAGCATTCTTGCTGAGCAGATGCAGAAAAATTCTAACAAAAGAACTTGCCATGGTAAATAACAATTCCAACTGCAAATAATAAATTAGGATGTTTAGAATGCCTCTCCCTTTTTTTTAAAATTTAACTTTACAAACAATAATTTGTAATTAATCCTTAACATTACTAAGTCTAATCAGTATTTTTTTTATATATGCACCACTCACAATTTTTTAATCTATATAAATATAACAGCTCAGTTGATTTTTATCTTACTTAGCAAGTTACATCCAAACCAATTTGGTTTCAGAGCCAGGATCGGGAAAAAAGCATACTCTGAGGGTGGCACTGGATATTGAAAATGCTTTTAACAATGCAGACTGGGAAATTTTGAAAAACACCATTAATACTTTGAATTTACCAGATAATATTACCGGCTTTAATTAATTAAATTTTTAATTTTCTCAACTCGATTTATACCAACAGAGAGGGGTCTATAATTATTGATAAAAACTTGAATTTGGGTGTGCCTCAGGGCTCTTCCCTGGGACCAATTTTATGGTTAATTTTAATTATTTCTACTTTTACGCATTTTAATAATATTGATTTTATACTTGATGATTTTACTGTCATCATTTTGCTGATGATTTTAATTCTGGTGAGTGGTCCAGTTTTATATAGATTTGATGCTCTGGTGACACATATATAACCCAACTTTTGGCCTGTGCGGAAACAAATTGAAATTCAGCAGGGGAAAAACCCAATAAATCACTTTTCCAAAAAGCAACTTACTAGACGACCCTGCATCAAATTTAAGGAAGACGAAACAAATAATATTAAAAACGTTAAACTTCTCAAATATCTGGGTGTCACTCTTGATCTGGATTCGCCACTTGAACGATGTCAAAGAAAAATTAACAAGATTCAATCAGGGGATCAGGCGTGTCGCCAGAACTACATGGGGCCTCAGACCACATATTCTCAATAGGATTAATCTCCAAGCAAGTGAGAGATTAATTTTTTATGCTGCCAGTGTCTGGTATAAAAATAATCTCTGGTATAAATATAAGAGGAGGTTACAATAAAATGGGATTGGGGAGTCCATGACCACCAGGTTTTGATGTCCACCCATCTACGTATCGGGCCTTAACTTGGGGATAGAACAGCCCAATAGATCAGGGCTTGGAGATCTTTACAGATGGCTCTAGAATGGAGACAGACTATACAAGTTCCTTCAGGACAGCATACACAATCATCATTAAGATTGACGGAATAACAGTAGATCAAGTCTCCACTAGAGTCATGAACAATACTAACATTTTTACTGCTGAGCTGATGGCAATCGAAGCGGTACAAGATTGGACTATAACAAACAATATTACGCAAGCTACCATTTTTTCAGATTCGCTTTCTTCCCTCCAGGCCCTGAATCCTCCTCCAGACTCATCAAACAAACAAAAAGAAAATGGAGAAAGGGCATCGAATTAAATTGGGTCAAGGCACACGTTGGTATCCAGGGCAATGAGGAGGCAGATAGAGTCGCAAAGAACGCAATCGGCTCAGACATTAAAGATCTCCGGTGTCTGAGGACCCCTAAGATGACTAAAACAGACATAAGTAAACTTATCATGGCCAGCTGGGAAAGGAAATGGAAAGAATCGAGTAAAGGTCGGCAGAACTACAGGCAAACTTTTGTTTAAATCAATATTTGACGGGGCACGGAGTGTTTGGAACTTATCAAGAGATTTTTTTAACAAAGACGATAAATGTAAATACTGTAACGAAAAACAAACACTTGATCATCTAGCCTATTTCTGCAATCATTTCCAAGCACTCCAACAAAATTTATTCAATGATAAAAATGACCAACAAATTTTTGCAAACAATAGAGTAGAGAAATAATCAAAACCGTCATCAATACCGCTCTAGAGGATCTGCTGGCACAAGTCTTTAAAATCTAATTAATACTTCCATTTCCGGACCAGAGTGTCATTATTATATTATGGACCACGACCCAAGTTTCTAAAATGTATTTATACGATTTTAGATCACCTTTTTACTCTATTTACATTTTCAATTGTTTTTATTTTATCATGCTTATTTTGGGCTTTAATGTTATTTTAGTACAAATTTTAAACTTTCCTTCATTGTACTATTGTCTTATTGACTTCGTGTCTTTGAGTCAATGAATGTTAACAACTTTTTCTTATTTATGTTAATCTATTTTTTACATTGGATATTAATGTTGACTATTTTATGTCAGTCTTTTGTGCTATTTTAACTGTACTTCTCTTAATCATTTTACTGATTTTACTTTGAGTGCTATATTCATTTTTAATCTTTTAAAAATATTTTATGTCTTATTATATCGATTTTGAGAGTACGCTAAATCTTTAAAAAAATTTTATGTTGAATTTTTGACGCTTTTGGTCAATTGTATAATTTTAGCCTTCTTAATTTCATGTTTTTTTTCCTTTTATCAATTGTCTTTTATAATCTTTTTATTATGTTACCTGTATTTTAAACTTTAAACCACCAGTTTTCGGTCATGAGGTTTGACCAAAAATATTTTTCACGAAGCTTGAACAAATTCCATTATATTTTTACAGCTCTCACATGGTAAATTCTGGGTCTCACATTTCTAACATTCTCGGTCTAAATTTTATTTATTTTCATATACTTATAAGGGTCCGTTGGTCAATTTTTAAACTTTAATTTTTTTCTTCTTAAATTTTTCATATATTTTTATTGTAAACATCACTCTAAATGTTTAACTTCATCTGTTAGTTAATAGTCGGAATAATCACAACTATTATACATGTAAAACGTTTTAATTCTTGAGGTAAATTTGTATTTTTGGCCGATTACCTTCGGGCTGTTGCCAAAATAGTACTATGTTTTTTCCAGTTTTTAAATAAATGCCACGGGGGGGGGGGGCTTCGCCGGGCCTCTCGGCCGTTGTGTGTGCCAGATGCTCTCTGTCCACCTCCGGCTGGGTAGGGGACTGACACGGCGACAAGTTGAAACTTTTTCCCGCATACCCATATTTGGGGGGGGGGGGACCTAATTAACTTACTTTGCAAGTTGCAGTTAAAGACAGTATTATTAGTAATAAATTTACTAATAATGTTTTAAGCTTTTGTTTTCAGATTTGTTATAATGCAGCATCTTTGGACCTTGAGCCGATTTTTTAAGCCCTTCATTCAATTCTCAAGGTTCCACTATATATTCACTAATAAATTGTGTTCTGTTACATTGTGTTTCAATTTTTATTTTCAACTGTTACAATATTAATATTTACTCATGTTTTGTTTCCGGCTACAGTTCTAATACGTTTCGAGGCAAATCGACAGGAGCTTGCTGAACGAAAACCACAGAATCACTGATTCCTTATAGACCCAAGAATTTGCCGATATGTTTTTAAAAAAATTTTGTATATTAAATAAATGGTGCACAGCTACAGTTCTAAGACGTTTCGAAACAAATCGGCTGGAGTTTGCCGAAATGAAAACCAAAGATGATCGACATCACCGATTCCTTTCCATACGATTAATGGCTAACTTAAATTTATTTAAAATAGTTTTTTCTTACACCCAGCACTGTACGACAGCAGGTTTAAACATGATCAGGTCCCAGTTCGGTGTTGAGGTAGTTTCTGCAGTTAGTGTACGTTCTGGTACCATCCTCCTGAATTCTCATCCCCTACTTTTGAAACTGAATTCTTGTCACAAAGCGAGAAAGAATGAAGAAATTCCTCATTCCGTTGTCTCGCTTCTTTGGCTAAAACGCCAGCATCCATTGGATGATGCAGTGTTTATTTTGTTGGTTTGTTCCTTTCCATACGATTAATGGCTAAAATGATGCTTTGTTCCAAAGCATCATGTATGTTCTGTGCAATTCTTGAAAGACTCTGCAGGATTGCTTAGGGGCGGCCCTAGAGTTACTGAATATTATTATTCCTCCAGCCTTCGCCGTATGAATATCATATTATTCCGAAAAATAAGTATTTGTGACAATATTAACAACAAAAAAAAAATAATAATTTTTTTTTTAACCGAACCATATGCATAATACTAGCAGATCTACCTAACGTTAATCGGGCAAAAGACACATTTTTGATCAAGTGATCTCTATGAACAATATAAAAATTCGATAAACTATTTCAGATGTTACTATTTTATTCATGTGAAACATGCTTAAGAGAGGCACGTGCTACACGCAGAAAAAATTTCCTTTTATCACAAAAGTTCATTTCTTGACAACAAAACAGTACTTTTTCTTTTACTGGATATGTAAAACTAGCAACTTATATCCTGCGCGAATTGGATAAAGACACATTATTGATTAAGTGATCTACATTAACAATACATTATTTCAGATGTTGCTATTTTATTTATGTGATACATGTTTAAGATAGGCACATGCTTTCCGCAGAAAAAAATATTTTATCATAAGTGTTCATTTCTTGTCAACAAAACAATAAAGTATATATATATACATATATTTTAATGGATCACATATATGCAAAACTAGCAACTTATGTCCTGCGCGAATTGGATAAAGAAAGAAGCATTATTGATTAAGTGATCTACATGAACAATAATGCATTATTACAGATGTTGCTATTTTATCTGTGGTAGATGTTTAAGAGAGACAAGTGTTACGCGTAAATGTTAATTAACAACAAATGTTCAGTTAAATTTTTTTTTTTTTTTTGCACGTAATTCTACTGGTTATCTTTTCGTGGGGAACCATTACCTGATGTTTCCCGGTGAAGATCTAGGCTTTTTGATTGGACTAAATGAGAGTTCCTAACAGCGAAAAGATTAGATAACTGATGGTATAAAATGTTTCATATGAAAAAAGATAGTTTACAAAAATTAAAATTTCTTTCGATTTTCTCCAAAGCAGCATTAACTATTTTTACACAGGATTTTGTTGGAGGATCCTTTAATATTGAAAACTATATGGCATCAAATTTAATCACCAACAGAAAAATATGTACCAAGCTTAAACCCAATCAGGTTATGAGTTAAAGCACTCACTCCGTTCTCTTGACAACGCTATCAGCAACTTATGGACGAAAAAAATCGCTTTAAAAAAACTGATAAAAGAACACTTTCTTTTTTCCTTCTGGAGGACAAAACAAACTCCATTGACATTACAGTCAAAGAAAAAAAAAGATTATTTCTGTTTTTGTACTTCCTGAAAATTGTAAAATGGGTCCAGGTGGGCGGAAAAAAAAAGGTTTTCTGGATGACCCGATTGAACATGGCGTTTAATTTATAAAACTGTTCATGACTCGAGTGGTACTTTTTTTTTTCCCGTTGTCCACCATAAACACTTCTACTGATATGTTTACAGAGGTGAACGGAAAAAATAGCATGTCACTAGTAATTATTTGAATTTAACAACCAATTCCATTCAGGCCGTTGAAGCATTAAATATTTATTTGTCCGGAATTAATTTAAATTTATTCTAGTGCTATCTAAGTTTATGTTTTGACGTATTTTGTTAATTCAGTTTAGCTTATTTTCCACACTACATATAAATGATTTAAAAGTTAATACGCTACGGACCTTTTTTCTACCTCTTTCGTGATAAGGCTTTTAAATTGTTGGCAAAAATACCAAAAATTTTGAAAACTTAGGTTTTTAAATGTCCATCACTCTATAAACTATTTTTCAAAAAGCGTAGAAGTTGGCAGCCTGTTATTATTTTCAGGATAAAAATAAACTAATAGCTAGTGTCCTTTGTTTGTGCTTTAATTTGGTTTTTTATTTTACAGTTATGATACGAGAATGTATGGGAAAGAAGTTCATCAGTATAATTATTGAAATTCAACATTTATGTAAGTCAAATACTTTTGTAAATTATTTGTCTAAAAAAAATCATTAGATGATCATCATTTAAAGATGTAGTTCATATACTTCCAGTAAAAACTTTAACTACTGAAGTTTTACTTGAGTGTCTTAAAAAGAGACATTGATTTGGAAAGGATGATTTTCAAAGTAATTGTTGTCGTTACAGATAATAACCCAATTACTAGGAAAGCTATACGAGGGTTGCTATTTATATTTCTGGCCTTGGCAACAGTAAGTGTTGCTAGGCGACCGCAGATGATTTTAATCGAAAGTTTGATATTTTTAAACATAAATTCAGCAGACGATTTACCATTATAGCTTCATTTCAATCAAAATCATTTCTGCCTGAGATTTCGATTCAGCCATTGGATATCATAGGAGGCGGAGCTAATTTAGTTTCGCTTTCGAACATGGACGAGAATGCTTTGGATACGAGCGCTACGACGCGAGGTATTGGAGAGACGGACCAACTTGTTGAAAACAAGTCTTATTATTGAACTTGAAAAATCTAAAGTCTTTTTATTGGGACAACGGCCATGCACCTCTACCATAAATCCCCATCAAGCGATCATTGATATGGTTGATACGCAATTATACCAGCTTAAGGTATCTGTATGCCTTTAAAACGCAAATTTCGAACAATTTTTCGAATTTCTAATTTTCAAAACATTTCAATATTTTTCTTTAATTTGTCGTTGAAATTTTGCGTCTATCTCATTTAGAAAAAAAGTTATAGCACTTTTATTATTACTCACACATAAATTTCGAAACCGGAAGTATTATTCTACAAACCGGAAGTTCTCTAAAATCCCTCTTTTTAATAACAAATGTTAAAAAATTTTGCACTAAATTAATATCCTAGGAATTATATTGTTTTAATAAAATATATTTATTTAAAATAAAACCATTTTATTTGTTTTATTTGAGTGGCAACATTTAGTTTTTGTTTGATCTGGCGGTAGTGAATGTTTACATTTTATCGTTTGTTTTGGTTTGTTTATGAGAGTTCGATTGTTTGTTTTGGATTGTTTCTAATCATATATTGCTATATTTTTATTAAATAAACTGTCTTTTTCAAGACAAAATGCCAAAATATTCTGCTAAAAGGCGTAAACGTCAATTTTATGGCAATCGCTTTACAAAAGATGTTGAAAAAAATTGTTCTCAGAATAACGAAATTTTGTCCGCAAGTTATTCTAAACTAAAAGATTCCAGTTGTACAGAATTAAAAAGAAGTCACATAAAAATGTCTGGAAATAGAATTTTTGATCTGGAAATTCTATCGAATATCTTTTTAGAACTGTCTTGCCCTGATTGTTTACAAAATAAATTGAATTTACAGGAAGATTCCATTTATGGACTATGTTCGCATTTTAGTTTGGTATGTACAAACTGTGATTTTGTGAAACCATTTGTATCGTCAAAGAAATCTGTCAACTTACCAGAAATAAATACAAGATTTGTTTATGGTATGCGGCAAATTGGAAAAGGCTTTTCTGCAGGGAAAAAATTCTGTGGGACTTTAAATCTACCTGTATTATCCAAGTCACCATATGTAGGACACGAGGAAAGACTTCTAAAAGTTGTCTCAGAAATAGCAGAAAATTCAATGAGAAAGGCAGCTGATGAGGTGGTAGAAAAGAAACAAAATACTGAATGTGGAATTTCCTTGGACGGAACATGGCAACGGAGAGGTCATACTTCTATGAATGGGTGTGTTGCTGCCATATCGGTAGATACTGGGAAAGTTATTGACTTTGAAGTGATGTCATCATATTGTCGAACATGTAAAAGATTAAACAGTATGTCGTCTAAAGATGATTTGTATGAATCACTCAAAGCGGATCATGTATGTCAATGTAATTTTGCTGGATCAGCGTCGAAGATGGAAACTGTTGGTGCATCGCGGATATTTAATCGCTCAATAAACACACGGGGGCTTAAATATACCGAATTCTTTGGTGATGGTGACTCAAAAGCATTTTTAAATGTAAAAGACACTTATGGTCAAAGTAGTGTTTGCAAATTGGAATGCGTGGGCCATGTTCAAAAAAGAGTTGGCTCACGGTTACGAAAACTGAAGGCAAAAGTCACTGGTCTGTCAGGAAAAGGAAAGTTGACAGACGCATTTATTGATAGACTGCAAAATTATTACGGCATTGCTATACGTAGCAATGTCGGAAACTTACGTAACATGCAGCAAAATGTCATAGCCGTTCTTTTTCACTGTTCATCAAGCGAAAATCAGCCGATGCATGGCCAATGCCCCATTGGAAAAGATAGTTGGTGTCATTATCAACGTTCACTATCGATGGGTACACAAAGTGAAGAAAAATATCATGGGTTAAGCAATGAAATACTTAAAAAAGTGAAACCAGTCTACCTTGAATTGTGCAATAAAAATTTGCTTCAAAAATGTTTGCACGGATTGACACAGAATGCAAATGAGTGCTTCAATGGGATTATATGGCAACGTGTACCAAAAGATGTATTTGTGTGCTTAAAATTGTTAAAATTAGGTGCATATGATGCTGTAATACAGTTTAATGAAGGATACCATGGTTGCCTGAAAATTTTTGAGAAACTTAACATTGATCCAGGTGTTAGTACATTAAAAGTGTATAAGGAGTTAGATGATGAAAGAGTTCGTGCTTCGAAGCTGCTTTCGACTAAAGCTGTAAAAAAACGTAGAAAAATATTGAAAGCACTTAAAAAGAAAAAACAAACTGTTTCAGAAAAAAGAGAGGGCAAGCTTTATGAAACTGGAGCTTTTTAAATATTTATAGTTTTTTAAGGACTTTAAAAACTAAATATAAAGTTATTTTTTGATTTTTCTCAAAAACGATTTTTTCGTAACGCTGCATTACAAAAAACACCATAACTAACAAAATAATTGTTCAAATTCCATGAAATTTGGTATATATGTTTAAGATATGTATGTGAAGGAAGTAGACTATACTCAAGCAGATATATTAAAAAATTAATAATTTACATCATTTTATATTTTTAATTGCTAAGTATGTCAATCAATTTTCACGTGTAATTCACTTTTTTTACCTGTTACTTCTAAAGTATCGAAGTTGTTGACTTAAAAATAGTCTAGTTCCTAAAAAATATTGTAACAATAATTACGAAATTTACAAATAGCATATATGTTGAATAGTTTTCAATTTATCTAATATCTGCATAAAGCAATTTTTAGGTAATTTTACACCATTTTTTTTAAATAAAAAATTTAAATTGCAAATTTTTATGTTTGCATCCTATTTTTATTATTATCTTAATAATAATCTACAATTATAAACATAAAATGTCAAAAATTTCAAAAAAATGGTTCCGAAGGCATACAGATACCTTAAGAATTACACAATTCAAAACGTACGTGGAAATTTGAATAGTTCTTGTGCGATCAATGGTACTAATGATACAAATGATAATAATACCGGTATTAACAGTGTAAACACTGAAAAATTCTCTTATGATAATTTTAGTAACTATACTGTAAATAATGACAATAATGCTATAGATATTGATTCTGATGTTGTAAACAACACTAGTTTGAATGCTCTTATTAATGATGATAATTCTACTCTTAATACGGATAACTTTAATGTAAACAAAAAAGTTAACAATCATAAGATATCCAAGAGGAAGGATCAAAGTGAGGGAGACTTTATCCAACCACCTAATAAAAAAAACTTTCAAGCTCACCGCGCCTACTTTAAACCCCGCCCCCATCAATACTAATAACACATTTGAAATTTTAACTCTACAGGAGGAGGATTCTAATGTGATGGATGTAATCAATGCACCACTCCCTCCAGTGCAACCAATTATAGTGCGATTTGGCGAAAGCCATACTGAGTTCATGAGTAAACTCATTGAAAAAATTAACTATGACATCACTGCTAAAGCATCAGGGCCGAACTTAAAACTTCCCCCCCCCCACTCCTGAGAAATAATTGCCTATCTTGATGATAATAAATACGAATACATTCTTTTAAGAGACAAGAACGAAAAGCCGAAGAAATTTGTTGTAAGAGGGCTACCTATGTCTACGGACACTACAGACACAGAAAATAATATTAAAAAACTTGGTTTCAACGCCCATAAGGTTAGTCGTATGACAAACCAATACACGAGCCCTTTTCTTAATACAAATTTTCCAATCTTTTAACTATAATATTGAATCAATCTATGAAATAAAAAGGGTATGTTATGTAGACGTCAACATTGAACACTATCGGGGTTAACCGACTGTTGTTCAATGCTTTAACTGTCAGCGATTTGGGCATTCTGCAGAAATGTGCTGAATACCACAAGACCGACGAGTGCCCGTACTCAGATGTTAACGGGAGGGTTGACAGTACCCATTTAAGATGCGTGACTTAAATGTATATGTGACAATTGGTTAAATAAGTAAAACTGTGGCTGTCGTATTAGATTGTTTAATATGCAGGAACAGAACGTTCCTTTTCTATTTTAATTTTTTCAGAACTTGTATGGTATTCAAGGGGGACCCAGTGATGAGGAACCTAGTCCGGAAGTGCGCACTCGAAGAGGTTTTCCTCAAGTTTGTCTAAAAAACATTTTGTTTTGGATCTTGATTGGAACTCTTCTCATTTTGTTCCAGAAAAGTAAATAGTATAAGTAAGCTTTTTTTTTAGTAAGTACTATTATTTATTTTATGCCTGAAAATTTAAATTTTTGTCTCAGTAATAAAATATTATCGATTATAAGTTTCACTTTTTTAAAAAATAAATACTAATTTTAGTACATTCTTTTTTAGACAACTGCATTTGTACTACAGGATTATTGAAATTCCAGACAGAACATCTTAAGTATGCAACAACTACAAGAGCGAAAGACTGGGATTGTACCAAGTAAAGTAAACCTTTCATGCCCAAGGTTTAACAGTTGAAGCTTTTAAGCCCGTCAAACCTTGAACGCCTAAGTCTTTTGTAAAAATTGCCACTATATTATACTATGTTTCATTATTTTATATTTTGGGAGTTCTTCTATTATTGATCGAAGTCAAAAAATTCTTCCATAAAGATGGAAAAACTATTTTTTAGTAGAAATTACTTGAAAGAAATGAAATACATTAAATCATAATTTAAATCTGTTAATCGTTAATAATTATTGAATGATAATTAATTCTTTGGAATATTGTGGGTTTTTAACCGAGTTTAAAAATATGGCAGTATTTCGCTCGATTGAAAAGTACTCATTAAAGAAAAAACAAGTTAGCAAAATTCTATGTTCATCTTTATGTCAAAAAAACAAATTTTGAAATTTTACAAAAATGTTATTGGTTTTCAAAATTGTGTGTGAAACACTTGTCATATACATAAAGAATTTCGTTCTATTATTTGTATAAATGTTTTGCTTGTTAATCTTGATTTTTATGCAGAATGTTTTTTTTTTTTTTAATATAAAATAAAGATTTTCCTATATCAATATTTCTTTGTTTAACAATCTAAACATTATCAAATACATCTCTGATTCAGCGAATAGATTGCTATAAACAATCTAAAATGTAATAGGAGTGCTTTTTTGAGAAAGCTTTTGAGCTTGGATTCATACCCTAATATTATATCGGAGATCAATTATTTAGGATGACCTGATCACGCCAAGAGATGTTTGGTATTCCATAACCCAAGAAACGTCACTGTTTTTTGAAACAGAAAATGATGTCAAGACTGCTGAATTAATGAAATACTTGCAAAATAATACGAGGCTGATGCTAAGCCTCAAATATTTAACAACTTAACTTATGTAGAAATAGTTTCTTCTGTTTTAAACCGATGGAAAATCAAACAAATGTAATAGAATTGTATCAAGGTCTGCGGGACTCTTCAAAATAAGGCATACTCAAATAACATGAAGCTCGGGAAGTTGATAATTTTGCTCACAATCTTAACTCTCCTCTAAATGCAACAAAATTACCAGGATTCCATGGAAATTGCAAGGAAACTTAAGAATCCAGATGTTTTTATAAATTTTACATGCAATTCAGTACGGCTTGAAATTTACATGGCTGTAAGCGTCTCAAACCTGTATTGTTCGAGTATTCAAAATGAAATTGTCCGAACGTTTAGATACGTTGAAGCATTATTATATCATACATCAATATTACTGAATTTTAAAAACGAGGATTGCCGCAAGCACATACATTAAAATTAGATACTACTACCAAAATCCGGACAAAATATGACATTAACAACTCTTAACCAAAGATGCTAATTTGCTCCGCTTTGTAAATACATATTTTCTAGTGGTAAAAAATTTCTTTTTTATATTTTTATTTAGTTCAGTATTTTTCATTTTATTTTAAGTAATTTTTCTACCAATACATATCAATAATTCAAAGTATCATATGAATTGTAATTTTATTTCCCTTTTCTCGTGATACTTCAAAAGAGCCGGCGTGATTATAGTCATTCTAAAAGTTTTACTATTTAATTTGTTACCAATTTTTTATAACTTTTGAAGAAAGCAGAGCAGTTGGCATCTCTGCTAAACACACAGGAATAAGGGTTTCGGTATAGAGAGGTTTTAGTCGTAGAGATTATTACTGTTTAGCGCATCTTCTTTTTTAATAGATTTGAGTCTTAAACCCCTCACCCCATACAGCACTAGCGCATTTGAGACATGGTGTTTGGATGACTGCAATATTGCAGATTTTGTATATTAGGTCAGCTTGTTCTTTTCTAGATTTTCCCTTTGTGTGTTGAACGCTGGACGAAATAGGCTGTCAAGATTTGTTTTGGTTGGAGGTGTTTGATTTGGTATTTTCGGGTGATAACACGCATTTACAATAGTGTATTAAATTTTTTTTATTTATACACAGTTGTGAGTTTGTTTTCTGACATATGGCACACATTAATCTGCAGCAGGATGTTGCAATGTGGCGTATTATAAAACGAAGAGATCACTAGGGTACCTCGGGGTCGTGGATCCCGTATTTACCTACTGAAGGTAAATCCCTTGAGGAACGAAATGGAGATCTTGCGATTTAACATCATATTAATGTCAGACAGCAAATGATGTCCTTATGAAAATAAAATATTTACTCCAATTATGCATAAAGCAGTATAAGCATAATGCATTTTATGATTAATTTCAGGAGAACAGTAGTGTTACATATGTTATAGCCGATTATTATGAATAATCATATTTGAAAGATTGGGGACAATCTCAGGTGGTGGCTTGAATCCCATCCAGCTCAAGATTCATGGATCTAGATACACTACTCTACAATACCGGAAAAGACAAGGTCAGTTTTTGACTTTTTTTTTTTTTTTTTATAAGGATTATTTTGTAACTTTAGAGGTGCTTAGTTCACGCGATAATTTTCATACTTAGAAATAAGATTTAAAGCCTTCGGAGGGTTTGAAGAACTACAATAAATTACAAAAGAAAACAAGTATTTTTGAACATCCAATGCAAGAAAATCCAGAAAAATAAAACCTGTATCGATTACTTTACTTATTTTTAATAACTGCATAAAGTTTCCTAAACCTAGAGTAAATATTTATGGATATATGGACATTTTTATAAAATTAGTTTTTTTGCTTTAATTTCATAAATATTTAATGGAATTAAATAAAATATTTGGAGAAATTAAAGATTAAATATTTTTAAAAATTTATTATAAAGGAAGCTCAAAACGATAAGGGGTTATCCACAAATTACATCTTGTACTATTAAATAAGAAGTATTAAAAATTAAACCGGCATTGTGAGGGATCACCCCCCCCTCCCTAGAAGTAAGTTTTCTTTCCCCATACCATCAAAATTTCGTTTCCGGACGATTATTGTAATATATTATCATTTGTTACTAAAATTTGTGAAAAGCCCCTGATTAATTTGAGCTGTCTTTTGAGAAGTACAAAAACTACTTAGAATATTGCTTGAAACTTTTTAAAATCCAAATTTAAAATTTTCTTATTAGTTGCCAAATAAGTTTCACAACAAAATTATGAAAAAGCTTTAAAATTTTTTTAGTACATGCACTGTATAAAAGAACTAGCTTAAATACTAATAATTTACACAGATTTTAACGAATTTTTAAAAAACTGTAAATCGAATATTTCGTAATTAGTCTTAAATTGCTTCAAAAATTTTGTTTAATCCCACTAAATATCTACAAAAAAACATAAGGCAAAAAAATTAAATTTTTTTTTTTAAATGTCCAGATCTCTATAAATATTAATCTAGGTTTACAAAACTTTATGCAGTTATTACAAATAACAACTACAGTGATCTGTACAAGTTAAAAGCTTATTGCTTGATTTTCTGATATAGGGTGTTCAAAAATACTTGTTTTCTTTTGTAACTTATTGCTGGTCTTTCAAACCTCTGAAAGCTTTAACTCTTAATGCTAAGTATGAAAAATTTCATGAATATCTCTAAAGTTACACAATTAATCCTTCAAGTATTTCTTGAGAAATTTAAAAAAATTTCAAAAACTGAAAGTGACTCTTCCATTATTGTAGAGTAGTGTATATTAAGACATATTTATCTCAGATACTAACTTGTTTAGGTTTGTAAAAGAGATGCTGATTACATTGCCACTATTATACCGTTGGTCATGAAATAATGGAGCCTTAACTTCCATAACACCCAGTTCTTTGAAATATTTCATATTGACTATCATATTTCACTATAAAGAAAATATACCTTGTATGGTCAAATTTTTTTTTTTTTTTTTTTGCACCATACTTAACATTAAAAATTACATTAAATATAAACTCCCATCAGATATATCAACTTATATTATGTAACCTTTATTTCGATGCTCATATCATTTAAGGCATTAATATTTGAACCAAAATAAGCAAAATTGTAAAGAAGTTCGAATTTAGAATTTCCGATATCTAAAAATTTGTAATTTGCAGGTGTTTCAATAATTGGTATGTATTTGGTCTTGCCTTTGCTAACAACTAGATGCATCTTTTCTGAAAAATTCTTATAAGTGGTAACTGCTTCCAACAATGCTTTCTTTGTCCATGCTATTATTACCAAATCATCAGCATAAGCCAGGATTTGCACTGTTTCAGTGAATATTGCGCCTCGTGTTAACACCAGAATCTCGAATCATCCATTCCAGCATTGAAAAAAAAGACAGGCAAGATCGTCGCCCTGTCTCACACCAATTACAATTGTAAAAAAATTTATTAGTTTGCAAGATAACTTTATACAGGAGAAAGTGTGAGTGAAAGGAGACTTAATAAGCCACAAAAGTTCACCTAGAAAGCCTAACTCATTAAGAGCTCTGAGTAATAAATCACGATCAACACTTTTCTAGGATTTAAAGTCAATAAAAAGATAATGCAATCAGATTCAATACCCTCTGGATTTTTTTAGAGTCTGACACAAGTTAAATATCTGCACACATGTAGATTTCCCTTTTTAAGACAGCATTGATACTCTCCAACTATGTTTTCAACCAAAGGGCAAAGTTAAACCAAATAGAATAAATAACTAAAAATAACGAGTTTAGGAACAGGCAAGCAAAATGAAATAAAATAATAAATGATAAAAACATGAAACAAAGCTTCAAGAAAACGAAATTTAAAGTGTGAACTTATTAATCAATAATATTGAAAAACAACTTTTCAATAACTAAGTCATTCTAAAAAATATGAAAAAATGTATAAAATTATTTCACAAATAACCTGTTTTTAATTTAAATTAAATCAACTGTGAAAGTATGAAACGAAGCTTTAAAGAAAACGTAAAATGAAGGGCGAACTTATTAATTAATAATATGAAAAAACATTTTGTCAATAACTAAGTCATATACAAGTAAAAATATTATACAAGTAAAAATATTATGCAAGACTAGATAGTAATATATAAATTAAGATAGTAAAATCGAGAGATTAATAAAAAAAAAAAAAACTTATTTTTAATGAATGATAAATTATTAACAAAAGAAACAAATTATTACGTTAGGCCAAATTATTATAAACTAAATAAAACCAACTTATAAACTAAATATGTATTAAAATCGCTAAACTAACTAATATAAAGCAAAATTAATGATTAAAAAATTTAATATATTTCATACCTAAAACTAAGGAAAAAAGAAAACAGAATAATACAAGAAAACTTAATAAATCACATTAAATAAAAACTACCAAACAGAAACGATATTTAAAAGAAGCGCCAACATAAATATTAAAACTCTGTACGAGGCAGGATATAATGAGATCAACTGAATTTTAAAAAAATCTTTATCTTAAAATAGTACAAACAAAGTACAACAAAAATGAACAAACATTGCATACAATAAAAAAAATTTTTTTATTATAATAATTAATGTATTATCCGAAATTGTAAAACAAGAATATGCCAAAATAAATTTTAAAATAAAGAAAATTAAGAAACTAAAGTAGATTATAAAAAAAACCTCATATGTCAATATTTTCAAGGCAGAAGTTCCTTAACTTGGGTGTCAGAGTGACAACACTCCAGAAACAAAAAATAATAGCTTAAGAACAATAGAATCTTGTGGATACAATGACTGGTGGTCGACCCGGTCAAAATATGAATATTTTTTTTATTCCTCTATTGCGTAATCCAAAGAGTAAAAATCTTAAAATTTGATAGGGTGACAAATTCCCTGACATTTTCTGGGTTTTGGCATAAAATTAAGTTTTTCTGTAACTTTTCTTTTCCTTGAATCCCAATTTCCCTGAAAATTCCCAGTGTGTACAAACCCTGTAAAATATTTTACACCAAAAAAGTCTCCAACAAAAGATTTAAAAGAAATGATCCTATTCTATAACAAAATACACATGCAATTATAAAGAATAATATTCCAATTTTTAAAATAAAAATGCATTTTTATTTAAGCATGATTAGTTTGAAAATTAATACATTAATATTTTATTTACACATATGCAATTCATTTCTACTACGAACCAAATTGTTGTCATTACGAAACAAAATATAAGTCCAAAATTTCATACTTCAGAAAAGTGAACAAAAAATTTTATTTTACAATAATTAAACATTCTAACAAAACAAAACAAAAAACCTTTCTGATAAAGTATGAACAATTTTAATCTTTGGTCTCATAAATTTTAAGATATTAACAAGGCATAAATAATGGAAATTAAACTAACATAAAAATATCTAATTTAAGAATATTTACAAAATTTATACTATATATATATTTATAATAATAGCAGCACTTTAAAAATGAGGATTCAGTTAAAAACAGAAAATTGGGTCATTAGATTGTCCTCTTCGGAATCTGCAGAAAAAATCATGTTTGCAAGCTTGATCACACCGTGGCACAGCAAAATCAGTCATTTTTCGATAATATCTAAATTTAGAGAACAAAATATTTAGTGAGTTAAAAAGAATCAAACAAAATTACTAAGCTAAATATAAAAAATACAGTTATTAAGATAATAAAGAACACAGAAATTGTAATAAACAAAAATAAAACTAGCTTTTATTATAGTACTAAATCAGCTGTATGTGTTCATTAGATTATTATTAGCATGATTTTTTCCAAACAAAAAAAAAATGACCTTTCCTTCTTTCTTTACATTAAGGTAATATTAAAAAGTAAACAAAATACCCACACTTATCCATTTTTATCAGGAGTAAAAATTAAAAATTTAGTTACTGATCCATAGAACAGTGACTATATGACAAAAATGACATTTCATCCTTTCTTTACATTAGGGTAATACTCAAAGGTAAATAAAATACACACACTCATCCACTTTTATCAGGATTAAAAATTAAGAAAACTTATTCACCGATCCACAGAACAGTGACTCTAAGATATTACTAGTTCATACGCATTTCCGTTCCATTTAATGTCTTTAGCTTTGTTAAGTGAATTTAAATGAAAAGCTACAGTAAAGAGAAATTGTTATGTTCACAATTATGATGAAATAAGCTATTTTGTGACAAGAATATAGATAAGAACAAGAAATAAAAATTAAAAAAAAAAGCCAAAACAGCATAACATCCTTTTAAAGCAGGTGAAAACTTATAAATCATTTCCTGGTGGTCCAAATCAAATTTTAGTGGTCCGGGAAAGAATTTTCAACCTATATCATTACTAAATACCTGACTCATTCTCTAATACCAATGGTTCAGACTTAAAATTTTTCTCACCATTCCATAAAAAGAATGAGGACTTAAAATTTTCATAAGTAGCTAAAAATATAAGCAAATAAAATATTGAAATAAAGATAGTTAAAATTGTACAGATACAGCTTGAATTTTGTAAAAATTTAATAGTTGATTAAGAAATTAAACACAGAAAAAGGAGCAAGGATTCAAATCAAAACAGAAACGATAATACACAAAGCAAAAATTCATCTATTAAAAGCACCAGTGTATTACAGTGTGATGGCATGCAAAAAGCTGAAAGTCAAAATAAAAGCTAATATTTTGTAGTACTACTATGTCATTATTATTATTCAGACCTTCCAAGCCGCTTACATAAAAAAAGAAAATTTTATCAAATTTATATATTTGCAAATCCTTATGACTCTTGTGTAAATCTTACTAAATCAATTCCGATAGAAAACTAATATATCTCCCAATGGAGATTTCAAATTTTTTTCCAGCATAATTATGCAAGAAAGGTATTTATTTCTTATCAAGAATCGAAACATGTGTCTCACGTGAATAATCAATTTTTAAAAAAAATAGTAATTAAAAGAAATATTTTTTATTCAACAAAACAGTTCTTTTATTTATCAATTAAATAGAGCAATTAGTAAGAAACTAGCATTCATGAGAATGATGAAATATGATTTAAAAAAATACTTACAAGTAAAATTTTTTAAACAAAATATCATCATCTTTAAATCGATCCACTAAATTATCCCAATCTTTAGGCAACAAAGACTTCATATTATAAGCTTTCTTTGCACTATATTCAAACTTCCATGTCATTGTTTTACTCAAATTGGCTTCAGTTAAATTCGTGATATATGTTTCATGGTCTAACACAACCTAAATATTTAAAAAGAAAAAAAAATAAATAAAAAACGAAAGAATAAAAAATAATCTTATAATATGATAAAATGGATAAAACATAAAAAAATCTATTCCAATTATCAAATACACATTAACACTGTTTAAACAACTCTCATTATCTCACTCAAAACGAGATATCTTAAATCATGACTCTATAAAACAATATAAAAATTAAAAAAAATCAGATTTGATTTAAATAAGATTTTTTTTTAAATTTTAAATTAATTATAAAATTTTTTCTTTCATATTTACCAACAAAGCATTTGATAAAATATTTTATTACTATTTAATTCAAAACATTATTATAGCTAAAACAATTCATATTTCTTATTACAGTGGTTGCTATTTACAATGACACTTTAACAAGCCGAGCTATAGTTTGTCAACTGCAAGAACTCCCCTCGCTGTCTGCTGCTATGGAAACAAGAATAGCTCATTTTAGGGAGGGTAGTTTCTTTTCACTCTAGGGCTAACACAATAAACCAAAGAGAAAGATTCCCTTTCTCTCGCCGGCCAAGCCTAAACAGGGCTAAGGGTGGGGTGTCCCACCCCACCCTTACTTGAAATAGCTATACCTCGTTACCATAGTCACCACCACGGATCCAAACAAATGACTAGGGGAGTTCTTATTTTAGACAAACTATAGACAGCCATTGGCCTTGCGAACTATCACATATATACCATGTACTTAGGGTTTTTGAGGATTAAACTGCGGCTTCTCAGGAACGTAACTCTAACAACTGGGCAACAAAGAACACCAAAGTGGTTTAAATTATTATTTAATTATCACAACATTAAACACTGTATAAATAACATAGTTATTTCTGTTTAAGCTCAACAACCTTATGAATTTTAAAGACGGAGAGGCAATTTGTCAATTAGGATATCCAATAAAAGATAAATTAGTTTAGATCAGAAAACATTACTGGAAAAAAAATGATAATTCATTTTAAGATTTTAGATTCTGGGTAGAAGTCTTTCTTCATTATTGATATAAACTAACTACTTGTCTAATAAGTTGTAAAAAAGTACTTTTTATTTGCTGTTACTATGTAAAGTTGTAAAAGTAAATTTTAATCATGATTTAAATTATGCCAACTCAGCACTCAAATGAAAAAAATAACAGCTTTTTAAAAATTTTACCCTAGATGACATTTAGACAAGCTAATTCTCCAATATCTAATTCTTCTGCATAACTCAAAGATTTTAAAATTCTTTAAAAAATAATTGCACTAAATTATCGTTCATATTAATCGTATATCATGCACAATAATAGCTTTTTAAAACCTTTTAACCCAGTTGAAATTTAGACAAACTAATTTTCTAATATCTAATTCTTCTGCATAACTCAAAGTAAGATTTAAAAATTCTTTTAAAAAAATAATTGTACTAAATAATTATCGTGCATATTTGCACTTACTCTGGAACTCCTCGGGTAATTTCCATCAACAGTGTAGATGCGATATCCAGGATTGACACCGCCATAAGTTGTGACACTTGGCCCAACATACACGATGTTCGATGGCCTTGGAGTAGGACCAGACTTATCGTAAAATATTTCAAACTCGTCTTGATGTGTATGGCCAAAGAATTGTGCAGTCACGGTGCTTTCATACCTGTTTAAGACCATTTCAAATTTTGTGATGATATTTATTTTACATATTATTACATATTTTCTAAAGTAATATCAAACTATAAGTTACAAGCACTAAAAGGATGTCTAGATTTAAATTCTTTAAGTAGATAGTGAATATGAATTATTAGTATCATTATTATTTATTAACAATATATTTTTTTTGAAAAAAAAAAAAAAAAAAAAAAAAAAAAAAAAAAAAAAAACGATGCTAAGGAAAGTTTTGACAATTTCTAGTTCAAATACAGAATATTTTAAACAACATATTTTAATACTCTAGGTATTTTATTTATTTATTTTTAAAGTTTATGCAATATTATGAGGAAATTTTTCAAATATGGCACAAAAAAGCTGTTATTTCGAAAAAGGCCCTTTTATAACATTTTTTTTTAAATTTATGAAATTTATTCTTTGATTTTTTTGTTTTATCCTTTTTTAGTAGTTAATGAAATTTCTTTTCAACGATCTCCATTTTTAATAATTTTTTCTTTTAATAATATCACAATTATAATTATATTTATAAAATTTAACTAATTGTTAAATACAAGTTTGAGAAAATTAAAAAAATATTATATATATATATATATATATATATATATATATATATATATATATATATATATATAAAATATGTAAATATATATAAATATATAAAAAAATATATTAAATATATAAATATATATATATATACATAAGAAAAATGACTAATAGTTGTGATTATTTGAGTTTAAAATCAGTGATTACTTCTAAATAACAGATGTTTGACACATCAATAACTATAATTATTCAAAAGTACAATAAATAATTTTATTGCTCTGTAAAATGGCATGCTCTGAAAAAACTATAGGTTTTAAAATAAATCAATTTCAGAGAGTGTTAGAACACCTAAATCAACACAACAGAAAGCAATGTAATAAATACAAACAAAAATTATTAAGTCATACAGCGATTTTAATAAACAGAATGACTGCCTTTTGGTACCTGTTTATAACACAAAGAACAAGATTAAACATCTTTAATATTTATTTGTGTCTACATCACTTTATGTTGCATTTGCTAATTAGATATTTTTTTAGATTATTGAAATTGATAAAATGAATATCTATTCCATCTTTTATTACCAAGAAAACAAAAGAGTTTATTCTCAAACAAACAATATATATATATAATGAATTATTTAGAAATAATTTATACATTTAAAGTATATAAAGCCTTTAAACTCTAATAAACAATCACATAGGCAATGCTCAGAGACATTATTTCTCAAGTTATTATATTTAAACACATTTGTAGCAACAAAACCACTTTTATGTAAGAAGTTTAAAATTTTAAACGTTAAGTTTATTAGCAACAGTTTTCTAATAAACTTCATTAATCACTTTTTGACTCAAATTCAATTTTAGGTTTGCATTTACTTTATTAAGATTTACACTGTGCACACACTGACACTTATATTCATCTACGATGCATTATCTTCAATCTAATAATTTGGAAGAAAAAAATCTGTTGAATTATGATTTCGGATAAAACTTTATTGATGTTATGTTTAAAGTGCTCTTCATAAATTGTGTTCTAAAGTTTTGTGACAGTGTTTTTTTTTTTTTTTAATGATAGAGTAGGGTTTAGCCAACACAACATGGCCTTTTGTTATTCGTGACGTTATAACGAAACCCTACCTTTTCTACATGAAGCAAAACAAAAGAAATATGTAGTGTTGCTACAACTCCCTTTCCTTTTTATGAGTATCAGTCATTCTATTTCTGCCCAAACTGACTGTTTGAGATAGCCTTTTTGTGAATAAAATAAGCAGTTTTGGTCTGCCAATTTTTTGAAAAGGAGAGAAAACTAGAGAAGAGGGGCAGGAGAGAGGTGGAAAAGACAGGGCTAAGACCTGGTGAGCTGAGTGGAAGGTGATTAGAAAAAGATGTTTTGATAGAAATTCTGAGGAAAGATATACATCAACCCTAAAACAATTGCTGCCACAGGTCTGGACAATTAATATAGATGGATATATCCAGAGAAGAATAACCTGATACTTACAAATAGTTTATCAGTTCTTTAGGATTTTCAAGCCAAGTCTAGCACATGTGCAAGATAAGTGACTTTAAATTCAACTGACTTTAGATGTGAAATTCCTTTTCTTTAAAATGTTCTCCAAATCTGTTTGTCACATGTTGATTAAGTTTAGCGTAATTTGTTATGACCTTATTTTATTATGCCACATGGTCAAATTTATTTTAATGAGTAAATCTTGATAATTAAGTTAATCATCATTAAAATTGCTTAAATAAATTATCTCCCTTGTGATCATTATTTCTAGACAGATATTCTTATCTTACTTTATTTGTATGTGTTGGTGATGATTTGGGATAGGCCTTAGTTGTAAAACGCATTAGTACTAAATTAGGTATTTATCCCACTATACTTTACCCAAATTGTCACCACAAATAAATAAACAATCGATCTTCATTTTTAAAAGACAATTTTAAAGCTAAACATCTCAGTTTTCTAATTACACTATTAAAAAAAAAAAAAAAAGAAGAAGAAAGTCGATTGAAACCTTTTAACTGCCACGTCATAATAAAAACGTTTATAAAAACAAATGTTTTAAAAAAACGAAAAAGCTAGATAGAAACTATAAAAAAAAATTTCTTTTTTTAAATAAAATTTTATGCATGGAACTAAACTTTTTCACATTGCCATATTTTTGAAAAAAAAGTTAGCATAAAAGAATAACGTTCACCAGGTTCATACTAAAAAAGTGGAAATTTTTGAAGATGTCGTTAAAAAAATAATAATAATTTGTGCATATTTGAAGTAAATCGCATTTAATCAACACAAAAACATTTTTAAAAATTAAATTCAATAAACCATTAAAACCAAATATATTGACATTAATAAAAAAAAATTAGGGAAAAGATACGAGCCAATAAGAGTGTAAAACTTAATTGATACTAGTTTAAAAAGAAAATTAATAAAAATACATATTTTAAACTGAAAATGCATATTTAAGACATATAATATGTAAAAAGAAACTAACGAATACATAAACAATCCACATTTAATTAAAATTAATCCAAATCAATTAAATCAAATAGAGTAAATAACTGAAAAATAATGCTCTTTTTTTAACAGACAAGCAAAACAAAGTTCACCCTAAAAAAATAATAATATATTAATAAAAATATTATACAAATAGTTTGTATTTAATTTAAATTAAATCAACTGAGAAACGTTTAAAAAAAAAAAAAAAAACTAAAATGCAATATGTTAAGATTTTTTATTTAAAATAATGAGTCATAAATAAGATGGATAAATACCGTATATTCCGGCGTATAACGCGCACTTTTAATACAAAAAATAATATTGGAATTTACGGGTGCGCGGTATACGCCGAATATAAAAAATTATTGATTAAAAAAAATTTAATGTAGAAAAAAACTTTATTTTAAAGAAATAACATACCTTTACCTATATACTTTATTCATTTTCGTTATTACATAAATAGTTCATTATACTCGTCTTCCGTTATTTCTTCAGGCACGTCATCACAATCTGTTTCGTCTTCATCATCTGTGTTACCCTCATCCATAAATAAACAGTAATCTTCTGATCCATCCAGATTATTTGAAATGCTGCATTTTTTGAATGATTTTCTAACAATCTCAGGCTTAATTTCATCCCATGCTTTTAATATCCATTCGCACACTGTTTCCAAACTTGCATGACGCATATGTCCTCCTTTCGTAAAGGTTTTCTCGCCCTCCAACATCCAAGTGTTCCACTGTTTTTTTAAATTGGCTTTAAATGGTTTGTTTAAGCAGACGTCTAATGGCTGAACTAATGGTGTCAATCCACCCGGAATAACTGCCATATCGGTGTTGCATTCTTTCAACAATTTTTTTGTATTATCTGTAAGGTGGGACCTAAACATGTCCCACACTAAAAGGCTTTCTGGTTTTCTTACGCAACCAGGACGGATTTGCCAGACATTTTTTACCCACAATTTAACACCATTTTCGTCCATCCAGCCTTTTTCGTGGACATGAACAAAAATACCGTTTGGAAAATTAAATTTGGGAAAAGTTTTTCTCTTAAAAATAACCATTGGTTTTAGTTTCGTTCCATCCGCTAAGCAAGAAAGGGCTACGGTGAAATGAGATTTCTCATGTCCCGTTGTTGTTACGTTGACAGATTTTACTCCCTTTAAATCAATTGTTTTATTACCGATCATGTCAAACATGACTGGGGTCTCATCCATATTTCCTATTTGCGTAAGTAAATATTCCTTTTTTTTTCGCAGTTCTATAATATATTTTTGAAAACTTAACAATTTACTATCCAAGTCTTTTGGTAGTTTTTGTGATACTTTGGTTTTTTCACGTAGAACTAAATTTTTTCGAGCCATAAATCGGCTACACCAACTCACAGTAGCCTTGAAATTTTCACTCTCGTGTGGATTAATCTTTGCCCATTTTAGAGCAAACAAGCGAACACAGTTTCTTGTTACAATCAAGCCATTTTGCCGATTTTCCAAAATCCAGTTTTCTACATTTTCCTCTAACACCGGCCATTTTGCTAGTCCTGTACGCAATGCACACTTATCCTTAGGCATATCCATTATTTTTTGTTCATTTTTCTTCCATTCACGCACCGAGCTTTCCCCAATACCAAAATGTCTGGCCGCAGCCCGATTTCCACTTTCTTTCGCAAACTGAATTACTTTGCATTTAAATCCAGCGCTGTGTTTGCTTCGTTTGATAGGAGCCATGTCTACTACTAAAAACTACGCTGAATTCTTGAAGTTTACAATGTTTACTTTTCAAAGGCAGGACATCAAATGGTGCGATTGGCCGAAGAGGAATTACGTTTTGTCTCCTGATTCGTGGTATGCTTTTGAGACATACACAATAGACAGCATTCCAGATAACCCTCCCCCCCCCCTTACTTCTAGAATGTGGGGAACAACATTCTTCCACACACCTGCACTGCTGAATACGACTACATCTCTTTTCTCAGAATCACATTATTACTCTTTCAACTCTACCCTCACATACATGTCAAATTCAGTTCTTTTATTTTTGCAAAAGATAGGGAAAAAAACTTTTTATTTACGAGCTTGAAAGACGAAATATTGCACATGTACAATCCTAATTTTCGTGAGCGTTATACGAAGAGTATATCTTAAAATTTAAAAAACGTATTAGAAATTACGGGTGCGCGTTATACGCCGGGGCGCGTTATGCGCCGGAATATACGGTACATAGAAAAATAAAGAGTAGAATGGTAAAACACAAAATTAAATAAAATATTAAAAAAAATATCGAAGTTCAGCCAAATTATAATAAACTAAACATTTATTAATGTAAAACAAAATAAATGATTAAAAAACGAAATATATTTCATGCTTATAAGGAAAAAAGAAAATTATAAATTACACTGATATCTTACCAATCAAATTAAATAAAAAGAACACTTAAAAATTACCATATATAAATATATATAAACGTATTTTAAAAATATTAGTGAACAATATTGTTCTGCATTGAAATAAAATAAATTCATGTTTTAAGCACTGAATTTAAATTAAAAATATAAATCATACTAACCTGTTGATTATTCTGTAATAATTAGTACTCCATACACCCATACAATCTGGTTCTCCAGGAGGAATATGCCCAATAATATGCACCTAAATAAATAATTATTAAATATGAGTAAAAACCTTTATACAGATATTAAGAAATTGGGTTAAGGTCAAGCAATAAATTACACTTATTACAATTACAAAATGCCCACTTTAAAACACAGGGTGCATAGCCAAATCTTTCAACAAAAAATAAGCACCTTTTAAGTACTTTTTAAGCACTATATTCAGTAACAAAATGCAAAATAATTTTCAGACTTTACATAATCATGATATAATAACTAATTTCTGATAAAGAACTTGATTATGCTGGCCACCATAAAGAGATTTTTCAGTTCGATTTCAGAGGGCGGAAAATGAAGCCTGAAATGGAGAATATCTTGCAAAATGCTGCAGAGTTGCACACAAGACTACAAGAATCTCACTGAACTCGGCTCAGTCGACACACAAGCAAGATTGCAAGTATTACAACAAACCCGTTAAATGATTCGTGCTTTAATACGCTATGATGAAAGGATAGTGGTTGAATGAATTGTGAAATCGTTGAATAGAACAATGCGAAAATCACGCTTTTTCACATCATACATGACAAAAATCAACAAAGTAAAAAAAAAAAATCTCATTGCCGAAAAAAGGAAAAGTATGCACTTCTTAAAAAGCACCTTTAAGGGCTTTTAAGAAACAAAAATAGAAAAAAGCACCTTTTAAAAACGCTATGCACCATAAAAAATTATGCATTCCAAATTATTTTAGTAGTTACAAACTTTATCAAAAGGCAAATAACTATAAAAAAGTTTCTTATATTAAAAAATGATACTTAATAAATTGAATAATCTTTTATTCATGAAGAAATCATGTTTAAGATATTTGAGAACCAAACTATTATTCTGGCTTTTATTTATATAAGAGATAATTTAGAGTGGTGGCACCTTCCGCAGCAAATATCAATATTAAAAAGTAAAATGAAATAATTTAGCGTTTTTCTGTAAGCTATTGTTATTACTATAGAATGAAATGTGTCAAAAAGATTTATAAGAATTCAACTATAGAACAAACAACTAAGTCAAAGTATGATGTAATAAAAAAATAAAAAATTAATACAACACTTTTAAAACAAGTCTGACACAAGAAAAGATCACTTAGGTTCTCTGGAATTGAAGTAGGCATATTTGATGGTAATAAAATCTTTTTAAAATTTGCTCATATTCAGAAACAAATTTACTTTAGTTGGTACAAATTTTGTCTTAACTTAAATATCAACATATCAAACATTTTAGATCATTAAATTCAAAATATGCAATCGATTTTGATACATAAAAATATTCAAAAAAGTTTTACTTGGTGTTCAAATAACACCAAGGTTGGCAAAAGTAATTTTTTGTTGTTGTCGTCGTAAGCCATTTAAGCATAAGGGGTGCGATTCTTATTGTTTGTCAGTGGCGCCATCTATGGCTAAGAATTAGACTTTTGTCACACCCATACATCACACCTGTTTATAGCAGGGACGCATTCCTACATACATCTACCGATCATAATTTTGCCCTGAACCAGAGCGGTCAATCTAAAATCCAATACCGCTAGATTTATAATTTGTTATGGTAACATGGAGGACTTTTTGACTCAACAGATTTAACATGCACCAGTCACTATTTGATAGACAGGGAGACTTCAGTTCGCTTGGATTTGAACTCCTGTTCTCATGAACGCGAGTCCGGTGCCCTACCAACCAGGCCTGTTTTTTTTTAATGTAATATTAAAATAAAAGGGGGGAAAAAAACAGATTTCTTTTGAGATTTTTACATATGAAGAACAATAGAAAAGAACAAATAATGTCAATTTTTTACAGAAAATAGCAATTAGTTCCTATCTGTTGCATTTTGAAGATTATTAAGTTTTAACAAATCAATAACGTCATAAATTGGTTCTCCTTCAGAGCTACTAAACAGTGAAGATAGGTCATATTGTGGAAAAAACCTTTCTTTATTGTATGCAAAATAATTTTTTCTTTGAATCAGCATTTATGGATATTATACAGGGTGGCCACTCTCCAGACCAAAAAAAAATCCCTGAGTTTTCCAGACTTTCCAGAGTAAATTTCTAAAATTCCAGATACCACAACGCAACATTAACGAGACTTCATAAATTTATTAGTTATACAACAATATACAGTAAATAAAAAATTATATATACAGCTGTGTTGCATTTAAAATGTGTTGTATGAATTTCTTTTACAAATGTGGATACACATTTACAAGATCTGATGAATTTTAGAAACTTTATTTTGTATAAAATAAAAAGTTGTTATATAAATAGCTTATTACACAAATTGATCAACTCCATCAAACTAAAAGTTTAGAATTGAGATCGAAATTACTTGTGAAATAAATTATCAATAAATGAAAAGCCAAAAATATTTAGTCATATAATGATGTTCATTTATATTATCTGGGAAACTTATTTTAAATATAAATATAAAAAATATACCTATATATATATTAATATATTCTTTGACACTTAAGTTTGAGATGTTTTAAAAAGTGGAGTTAATCAAATTGTACAGCATAAATAGCTCAACAAGTGAATAACTGAAAGCTTTTAACATTTAATTTCTGATAGCTTTTAACTGTTCATCAATTAAAGAAGTTTCTAAATAAAAATCAGCCGTTAATTTTTGTTTTTTAACATGCAATTCTTTTTTTAATTTTTCATTTTGCCTCTTTTCTAACATAACTTTCTTTTTTTCTTCTGTTGCCTCCTTCCTTTTTTCTAATACTTCGATATAACGTGTGTGAGCCTGTTTTCCGTAGTTTATCATGGATTTCGTCACAGTTATATTTTCAACACCACCAGCATCCATAACACCATCATGAATTTGCCTAAGAGCAACTAAACTATCTTCATGTTGATTTTCTATTAAACAATCTGAATTAATAGAAAAGCCCCTTTCTATAAAAGCACTTTCGTGTGACAATATGAGGAGAAACTTAACAAAGGAACGTAAATTTTCTGGTGCATTGCAAACTTCAAATAGAGAGAAGAAAACATTATCCAGTCGTTTTTCCCTCTTCTCAAATTGCTCCATTTCTTTCTTAACTAGAGGATTCCGAATGAATGTTTTGTAACTATCTTTCACACTGTCAGCCTTGATACCTGATATCCAATTGCTAGATACCAACATTGAAAGGCAAGATGAAAGCCGTTTTTCAGCAATTGCTGTATTTAAAATTACACCAGGATCAAGACAAGATAGTCCCCTTGTTAACTGGAATTTTAAAGGTGATCTTTCTAAAATCTTTTCACAGAATTTTTTATAAGCAATTGCACATTCTTTCCTAAATGAAAATTCTTCAGAAGGTGAAGAATCTTTTATTTTCCTTATTTCATCCTTAACTGCAAAACTGAGAGCAACTTTGTTGATTGGAAGCAGATTATCTGCCAATGACAAATCTATTTTTCCTAATTTTGAAGAGTTCTCCACTAAAATATCGGGTTTTACAAATTTATCAAGAAGGGATCTTAAAATTGATGTTAAATTAGAGAAAAGTAAAGGAGCTAATGGAGCATCAGTCTGAAATTCTGTGAGAAATGGTTCAATAAAAGCAGCTAATGACTGGAAAAATGCCAATTTTGCAGCAAAGAAACTGTCTTTGATACACTCCGAGAGTACACCGAAATTTTTTGAGCCAACATAGATTTTTTTCTCCTTCTTTGCTGCTTTTACAAATTCGAAAATATGAGGCAACATTTCTAATGCCCTCTCAGCAACTTCTACATTTTGAATCCATCGGATTGCACAAAATTTCTTTGGAAATTTTTCACATCCTGTGAAATATATGAAATCAGCTCTATGTGACGGTACATCTTTAAAAATGTAGTATAGCGCCCGTAAAAAGTCCACTACATTCCACCCTGTAGACTTTATTGCATGTTTAAACCCACAATGGATTGTATGCAGTCCACAGCTACCTATATCTAACATCACAGGATCTTGCGGCATTTCCTCAAGTTCTTTTTTAAGGTCATTGAGAAATTTATGGTTGACATTAGGTCCATCCATAGATATTTGAATTATTTTATTTTTATTGATGGAAAATTGGGTAATGGCTTCTTTGAAGTTATCCAACAAATCCTTTGCTGTCGAATGACCAAGAAATACTGATGTCAAATATCGTGTCTGGACTTTATTTGTATCTTTATTCCAAAGTCGAACACTTACGTCCATTTGTTGTTTCTGAGCGATTTTATTTAGACTTTCATCAAAGCCCATAACTAAATAATGACAGCTAGCTATGGTTTTTTGTAATTGCTCCTTATAATATGGAGCAATACCATGAACACAGGTGTATGTTATTTTGGTTCTTTGTAGAGATATTTTTTTCACTATTTCACTATCAGTAAACATTTTTTTCATTAAAAGTACTGCCCGACCCGCAGAACGAAAAGAAGAGTGTTCCATCACTGCATACAAACACCACAAGATTTCTGCTTCTGATCTCAAAAAAGAAACTAATGATGCATCCTTTTTAGCTGGCTCATTTAGAGAATTTAATACAAGATTTTTGGTAGTAGAATCTTGTTCGCTAAATGCACTCCTCAAATCATCAGACATATTTCTGCTAATAACGGCTTTTTTGTGTTTCCTGGATTTCTGATGACTAGTTAGTGCTTGTTTTCCCATATTGCTCAGGGAAAATACAGAATTACATAATTTACACACTGCAGAAAATTTGTCAGTCAGGCACTCACGTAACCATGGGGCATAATGAGGATTTTCCATCCATTCTGTCTTAAATGATGTTTTAAAACCAGGCGCCATCGTTTCAAGCCACCTAAAAATAAAATCTTAATGAACACTTTGTTTTCGTTTGTATTTTGAAAATAAATTTAACTACTGATAAAAGGTTGCAGAAAAATAGACTACAAATCTGCTAAAAACAATAGAATTTAGCTAATCACATTCCAAAATAGAATTTAGTTAGTCACATTCTGAATAAAAATCTTGTCATAAATGTATTAAAACTTCTAATAAGCTTTTTCTATCAATAAAGGGGCTAGTGACCTACCAAAAAATCAGCATTGTTAAATATTCCCGCTCATTTTTTGAGAAAAAGTCTAGATACTTAATGCACTCCACTAGCTAACTATTATCATAGCAGATGATAACTGCACTAAGAAAAATAAATGAATGTTTTCATTTTAATCTTAAAAAATGAATAAGTGAAAAAAGGCGTTGTTCTGAGGAAAATAAAAAACAATCTAAAAATTTTTTTGTCAATTAAAAACATTAACGATTAATGACCACCTTGGTTACAAAGCATCTACCTTAATTTCTGGCCTATAATATGCACCCCTTATTTTTAGAACCTCCGGAAAATCCGCTCGGAGTAGTTAACGTCCATTGTAAAAATGCAACATTTCGGCGATAATATATAAATAAAATAAATTAGTGAATAAAATTAAATAAAATTATAATTAATTTGCATTAGAAAATAAAAGAAAATAATTATTTCCCCAATCGCAACTAAAAATTTCATCACAGTAATATTAAAAAAAGCATTTAATAATTATAGTAGAAATAGAAAAAAATTAAAAGCAAAATAAAATCTAAAATCCTTTAAAATCGGAATCAGATTAAACTCTTAAAAGATTTGCAATCATAAACAGCTGTAATTATTTTTTTTAAAATCATGTTTAAGAGTTACAGCAAATATATATAAGAAAAATTTAAAAAGAACTGGCAAACGATAATGAAGAAATAAAATCAGCTCAATCGCCGACACTTCCAAAAAAAAAAAACTAATGATAAAATTTATGAATAAAAAGAAATAATTTATTGAGTGCGAAATTTATAGTGAAAAGGAAAAAAAATCAAACGTAGTGGAATCAGAAAAACAAAACTGCAATCTGCTTCATAAAATAATCGTATGTTTAAATTAATAAACAATTCTCCTTTTATTTTTTTTATAAAAACAAGACTCTTAACGAAAGCAGATGTGATTTAACATCAAGAAAAACTTGCAAATGACACCGCACTCTTAAAGAATCAGAATTTATTCAAAAGAAAAATATTTTATTTTTATTAATCGATGTCAAATAGATAAATATATTTTTCTCTTCCATCTTCGGTTCAATGATATGCAGGTGCAACGCATTTCCCCCACCCCCTCATAAATCAAAGAGAAAAATAAAACAGCAAGCCTCTCTTTTGAGTTTGAAAATAAAACATTCGTCCCCTCCCTGCCCCCTCTAGATTTAAAGATCTTTAAGGTCACCGAAGAAATGACGTTTCTCTGGGTAAACGGGGAAAAACATTCTCCCCTTTCTCACATTTTCCTCTACTCAACTTCAAGGATGAGTCCAATTTCCACTTTTTTTTATAATCGTTCTAGTTTTAAATGGCGGGAAAACCGAGCAAAAGTTTTGCCGGTTTTCTGGGTATCGGATAAATGGTTCTCTGCTGTAAAACAAAAACGTCCCTAGACAACAATTTTTAAATTAAAATTGGAATTCTGGGGGAAAAAATAATAAAAATCAAATAATGTAAAGTTACTGGAAAATAGAAAAACAAAGTTTCCTAATCGATGTACTTGTCTCTTAAATTATACTTAATTTCCGATATTAATTCGAAATTTTACGATAAAATTTTTGTTTCAAATGAAATGATTTTAAATTGTATACATCGATGATTTTTTAATTTATTATTATTATTTTTTTTTTTAAATTCAATTTCTTGGCGTAAAAGTACAAAGTTACTGAAAAATAATAAAACTTTTCTATAAGGAAATTTGTTTTAAAATCGGGATATTCGATGAAGAATAATAAAATTTACACAAAAAAGTTAAAAATTAATAAAGCAAAAAATATTCGAAATTCTACAATAGACTTTTGTTTAAAATGAAAAATAGTTTAATTAATTTAATAATAAAAAAACACATCAGTTTCTTATTAGAGATTTTTAAATCAGAATATTATTTTAATTCGAATTCTCGATATAATTTGTAATGGTCAAATATGGAATCGAAATTTTAGATAAATTAAAGCATAATTATAGCTTATTTACATAAATTAAAGCAATTTTAAATATTTTTATTTCAACTCTCAAAAAATTGCGATCCTGTAAAATTAATAGAATACAAAAATCAAAACTTACCAATATCATTCCAGAACGAACTTCCTTTGAACACTGCTCCGATTTTCTTACTGATTCTTGTTCTTCAGTTACAACATCCACAAAGAGGCACAAGGACATGAAGCGTTCATTGGAGGATAATCACGTGATTCTTGATCGCGATGAAGCAGACGCGTTTCGCTCCGAAAAAGTAAACATAACGGAATGGGAAGAAAAGAGCGGCGACGCGCGACAAAATTATTTTCCAGAATCGACGTGAAATTCCCTGAGAATTCCCGGTTTTCCAGTGGTATTTCAAAATTCCCTGAGAATTCCCGGTTTCCAGAGTGAGTGGCCACCCTGTTATATTTAATATTTCTAACTAAAAACTTTCAAATTATTATAAAATTACAAGCTAATCACAGAAAAAATAATATCCTTCTTTCTTCATTCCAGTCAATACTTATATGAATTTGTAATGAGAAAGATAAAATTTCTCAAGTGGATATCAAATAAAGAATAAATTGATTTAAATCAGAAAACAAAAACTTTTATTTCAGTATTTATGAATAAAATCCACACCCTTAAGAAGTCTTAAAAGCATTTGTTTTTAAGAAAACATAAAATTATACTAGTATAGTTAAAATATTTTTAATAACTGCAAAAAAAATAAAATATTTTTGACTTAAATTACGCCAACTCTGGTGCTTACGACTATATTTCAGTAGTGAGTATATGCTATAAACATATGCACCATAGCATTCAATTAAGCTACAATAAAAGCTCAGAAAACCTACAGACTTGCCAACCTCAGAAACTCAAAAAACCCCCGAGACATTTTGTGACCACTGCATGGCACAAAAAGCAAAATAAAACGATATATGGGTGATTCTCACAAAATATGACAATTCACTGTTCCTTGCTCCAAGATCTAATACTATAACACTAAAAGAACTTTTTTTTTAAAAAAAATTAATAAATTGCATTACTGTTAGCATTTTAAAATGACTTTGCACAAGCATTGATTGTTTTGTATAGTTAAAAAATTTAATTGAACTTAAAAATGTCATTTTCCTGGCATGTCCCAAACAATGTTTCCAATAATAACTAGCTTCAAAACTTCCCATAAATTTTTCAATACCTAATTTTTTTATCTCAACTGGTGTAAGCATTTCTAGATTATACACAGAGGGTATTATTTTCAAAAACTTCGTTTAAAATAATTTTTTCTGTCACTAATTTGTTTGTCCCAAGAAAATCTGTCATTTTCCTGGCTACTTTTATTTAGTGGTTTATAATCAAAATAGATAGAGCCAGCAATCAATATCTTATGTTAATAGATTGATTAGATACCCTCCTATATGAACATGTCTTGTTGCATGAATAAAGAACCAATTTTCTGGTTCAAAATCTATCTCAAAAATTTTTTCAAGATGAGTAGGTTTTTGTGTTGTCATTTTCCTGGCTTCTTGAAATCATTAATAACATAAACTACATAGATTTATCTGAGTTATTTTAAGAATCCTGTTGTTTTCTGCAGAATGTAAACGTCTTAGACCAAAGTATTAAATTAAACTAAAGTATAAAATGGCGAATTTGTCATTATCCTGGATGTCATTTTCCTGGCTTATGAATTCCAGGACATTGAAGTGTTACCAAAATTTTTTTTTAACTGCTAATACTGTAAGGAGGAAAAGCAAATATTAACCTAATACCAAGTTTATGTATGATTGTAATATGGTTGGATGTAATCAAAGTTATTTATTTATTTAATGATTGAATATTATACACAATTTTATTCTGTACATATCAGCAACAACAAAAAAGATTTGATTCTTTCTACAGTGGATAAAAAGAATTAATTTAAGCAATTTACGGTCCATCTAACATCAAGGCTTAAGTTGAGTTACTTATTATTAACTTAAAATGACTGTTTTTTAAACTTTTAAGCTAATAAGTCATCTTCCTGGCATTCAAGATTTGGTGAATTTCTATTTTTTTTTTTTTTTTTTTCTTCTTGAGTAAATGTCAATAAACTACACTGCTGTCTGTAAGATATTAATAAATGTAACTAAACAAGTATACAAAAAAAAAAAAAAATTATTATATTATTTTGAAGAAATATTTTGGTCCGAATTGTCATGTTTAAAAAGAATCACCCATATAAAAAAATTTATATACATTCTTAAGATTAAATTTATACAAGCAAAATTTTTATCCCTTAAAATTACAAACAATAAATCAGGGTGCGTATGCAAATTTTTCAACAAAAAATGAGCACCTTGAAGCATTCGAAACACATTTTAAGCACTTAAAAAATCGCATGGCAATACCTTTCCCCCTCTATTTTAAGTTCATCTATATAATGGATGTAACGAATAGTGATTTGGCTGAACAGTCAAATATTTGGTAAGAATTTTTTTTTTTTTTTTTTAAAAAGCGGCCAAATACTGAATATTAGGCGGCCGGATAGCAACATTTTTATATATATAAAAAAGAACATTAATAAATATTTTTTAATCAAAATAAGTTTCATCGTTATTGTAAAATAATTAAAGCTTAGCTGTATCATTAGTATGGGGGTAAAGGGGAAAAAAACTTATTTGCTGAGACTTGTTTGAAAAAGAAATGTTTAGGATAATAAAAATATTTTAGAAATAATTAAGATAGAAAAAAACTAACAACTATTTAAAAGAGCAAAAAAAAAAAAAAAAAACCTTAAGTAGATTTTAATTTTTGAAAAAAATTTTAAAGTTAAACATTTCAGTTTTTCAATAACTATATTTTAAAGAAAAAAGTAAAGATTAAAATTTAAGAGAAACCCTTTTATTTGAAAGTAATAATAAAAAAGTCTATAAAAACATAAGTTTTTGAAAAAGAAAAAGCTAGATAGAAACCAAACAAAAATCTTTCTTAATTTTTGAACAAAAGATTAAATGTTAAAAATCCTAATTTAACTTTTTTCCTCTTTGCTGTATTTTTAGAAAATAGTGACCATGAAAGAATAACATTCATTAGAAATGCTCTTTAAAAATGCTGTCATAATTATAAAAAAACTGATAGGAAAAAAAAAGTTAAAAATATAAAATAAAAAAAGAAACAGAAAAAAAAAAATTGTTTTTAGTCCTGAAATATAACTTTCATGTAGAAAATTACAGTTTCCAATGCAACTAGTTAACCAGGGGTGATTGTGAGCCCAACTCAAAAATCCTAAAAATTTCTTGAGTAAAATCATAATGATGCATTTCAAAAAACTAATGTTTTTATAAATTTAAATCATTAATATTTTCAGAACATTAAATTCTAAATAAATTACATACAGCATAATTGAAATGAATAATTATGTATAAGTCTACTTTTACCTTCTATCACACTTATTATTCTACCAGAAAAAATATTTACAAATGAAAAATATGCCAAGTATAAATTCCAGTTCTTAATATTTCTAAAAATATACAAGAATTTTTATACATAAATGCAATAGATGATTTATTGAAATTTCTGGACCTAGGATTTCCGGAAACTTCCGGAGTGCGGTTAGGGAAAAATCCAGAATTTGTCCTGAGCGCAATCACCTCTGGTCATCTGTCTTATTGCACAAGAAAAAAAATGACAATAAAAGATTGAAGTCTATTAGAAACGCTCCATTAATATGCTTCACTTAAAATTTAAAAAAGAATAAAAAATACAAAATAGTAGCAAAAAATTATGAAATTGACTTGCCTGAATATAATTTTTAAAAAAAGAAAAAATTCAGCATTACAAAACTCATGGTTCAGAATAAAGTAATCTAGTTTCAATTCTACAAGTTTCACTATTCCATGTGCCTTTCAAAACATAACTTTGCAAGTTTTAGAACTGAACAAATATGTGTAAAAAAAACTATTTCTAATAATGTTTAGTAAAAAAAAAAAAAAAAAAAAAAAAAAAAAAAATAATAAAAAAAAAAAAACGATTTTAAATTATACTTTATTAAATCTATTACACTTATTAAGCAAAAAGTTAAGTCTTCTTGCAAATACATTTATTAAGAAAAAAGCCTGAGAAAATACTTTGGAGGCCTGAAGTCTTGAGATTGAACACGATAGTCTGATAGATGGCAGATATGGACCTACTATAAAAACTTTCCTTTAAAAAAACTTAATAAATAATTACTCACTTTTTCCCCTCTGTCTTCTGCCAACTGGAGTTGAGTGACAAGCCAAGCTAATTCCCCTGTTGGATCTGTTGAATTGATGAGCAACCACCTACAAAAAGAAAGATTTCTTCAGTACAAAGGAAAATAAAAACAGAATAGTTAAACACTGTGTGTCAAGATTGCTATTAATTAGCGATATAATCCATTTAAGTCAATAACATTAATTGCAAAAAGTGAATTAATTGTTTTAAAAAGCTATTTTTAACTCAAAATTAAGCCTACTTGACAAAATTAAAAAATTATGCAAGTTTCAAATATCCTTACAGAGCTACAAGACATCCTTAGTTTCCCCAAAATTCTATAACACTAAAACAAAATAAATAATTAAGAAGATTTTACAATACAAAAAACATTTTATGCATATTATTGTAAAGTACATAGAATATGAATAAAAAAGGAATAGGGATTTATATAACTGACAAAAGGAAATAAAATACAAAATAATATTACACTATCTATTAATTTAAATTTACTGAAAATTTTTTTTTCTTCCATTTGTTGTGCGCTGTTACTTTAAGACTGTATCTTAGGATATTAAATTCATTTCAGTTCTGGTATATATTCTAGATTATATTGGTTTAATAAAATATTTTTAGAACAGAAAAAGGTAAATATTTTTCTATTAAAGAAAAAAGGTTCAAGAAAATTTCTGCAATTTAAAAAAAAAAAAAAAAAAAAAAAAGGATTGAAAATAACTAAAAATTTAAACTGATTAACATGAAAGCAAAAAGATTCTTTAAAACTAGCTTTTTGCTATGAGCGCTTTTACTTTTTTAGTAATAAAACTTATTTACTAATAAAACTTATGGCCATTTTAGATCAGAAAATTTTATTGAGTTATAAACACAGGGGTCTGTTTAGAAGAAATTTGGGTCCATTAACGGACCCTTCACAAAATATCTTTTCATAAAAATGAACCCTTAACAAAATAATTTATCTTTTAATCGGACCCTTCACAAATTTGTTTATTTTTATTATTGTTTTGCTAATCGAATAAACCCTTCGAGGGGGGGGGGACAGAAAGACGGTTCAAAATGAACTAAGTTTTCCAAGTTTCCCTAAGTTTAAATTCCAAATGTAGTATTCTAAGAAAATATTTCTACATTTACAAACATCGTGTACAAATTCTTACTGATATTAAATTATAATTTTTTCTTTGTACATAAATAATTCATCAATTTATATTTATTCAGGGGTGAAAGTTTCAAAAATTGTCAAGACTGAAAATTTCAAATTCAGAAGTGGGCGTATCCCATCCAATAATTTTGAGTAAACAAAAAAATTATACATGAATTCTTTTTATAAAAATTGCGAACAAACTTATCAATAAAAATTAAAATACACAAAATGCAAACGAAAATTCCATATTTATTTTAGCAAACCTACTATTGCTCAGGAGTATAAATAAAAAATGCAAAGTAATTAAATATTTCAAGCAAAAATTACCTTAGCTTTTAATTTTTTAAGGAAAAGAAAAATACTTAGCTAAGTTAATACTTTGTTAATAAATAGCAAAAACAATTTTCAAGCTAAACATAGTTCAATAGTAAAAATAATATTCAACAAAATGTTGATATTTAATAGATGTTAAGTCTACAATGCTTATTAAAATTAAGGTATATTGATTAAAAACATATTGCATGTACACAACTATCTTTACAGTATATCTATACTTATCAATTTTAAAAAGAAAAATTATGAAATTGTAATTTCAAACGAAAAACATTTATCAATTTATATTTAATTAAAAAATTAAAATTTACAATTCTTAAAATAAAAGTACATAAAAAATAGAGTGAATAATAAAGAGTAATGATTTAACTCTTTGGAAAATAATTAGTTATAAAAAAAGATTTTAAAATCTTAGGAGGCTTTTCATAGTCATAAGAAAAATGTTCACTAGATTTTTTTTCGGGCAACACTTTGGCAGTATTCCTGCAACTTTCAGAATTTTCAACAGTCACACTATTCTTAACAAGCTTGGAATCGCAAGAGATTATAGGGAAGTTTTTAGAGTATGAAGATAAATGTTAAACAGATCTCTTGTCGGCCAACACGGCTGCATTATTCCTGTCCACGGCTGCATAGTCGCCATTTCACTTTACTTCACTTCTAACCAATACCAATTTTTTTTCTTCTAAAGAAAAATCAAAACGGAAAGTATCCTTGCAAGCGCGGAACTTACAGATTGACCTTAAACAGGAAGGTGAAGTCAAATGTTGCAGAGCGTTCCCCTACACACTTTCATGCATTAGAGAAAACCGGTTTTCTCCTCTGACGTTAACCTACACGCGGAACCGGGGAAAAGAAAGAAAGAATGAATCGATCATTTGGGACTTTTCCCACTGAATCCATCTATTGCATAAAATAAAATAAAAAAACAAACTTAATTTACTTATAATAATATTACGTTTCGCTCCGCCTGGTGTTTTTTAAAAAAAAAAAAAAAAGACGGAAATCCGTCAAAATACGGAAAACTTTCACCCCTGTATTTATTCATAAATTAATTAATAGAATGTTATGTAAATAAAAATTAATTTCTGGCAATTTTTTACATTAAAATATTATAAACTTAAGAACTGTTTTAATTTACTTAATGCGTAACACATTAAAAGTGATACATAACCACGTTGTAATATTTAAAATATGTCAATTGAAATTATTAAAAATATGAGTGATTTTGTTTCCATTATTCCTCTGAAATGAATATTCTGTGTTGAGCAGTATAGGCTAAATACCAAATATTTGTAAAGTGCATTTCTAATTTAGCAGCAGCAATTGTTGAGCAGAATCTTGTATCTATTTACAATTTAAAAACTTCTAGAAAAGGTTTTTAGCAATTTTCGCAATAACTGGACCCTATTTGCACAAATTCACAAAAACGCTGGTTGAAAGAATGTGACTTAATGCTTATTTTATATTCACAAATTACAAATAGTTTTTTCACAATTTTACAAAAACAGGACCTATCACAAAATGTTTGGACAGACTCCTGAAACAGCAATATTAATAAATTATAACCTGCACTGAAGAAATGCCAATATATTACAAACAAAAGAAGAAAAAAAAGAAGAGTATTTTTGAACACCCTATGACAGGAAATATAGCAATAAGCTAGTAACTTGTATAAATTATTTTCTATTTTATATGTAATAACTGTACAAAATATATACGGGTAGCTTTAATATTCGTAAAGATATGGATATTTTTATTAAAAAAAAAATTTTTTTTAAAAAAAACAACATTTTTTGATTTAGGTCTTCTAACTATAATTGTCAGAATATTGAACAAATTGAAACAAAACTTCTGGGGCAATTTTTTTTAATGAAACTTTTTTAAAAAACTGCATAAGATTTGAGCATTTAAAACATTTCTTTTATACTATGCATAAGCAGAAAACTTTTAATATTTTTTCTTCATAATTTTGTTGTGAATCCTATTTGGTAACTTAAAAAAAAAAAAAAAAAAAATAGTCCAATTCAATGTCTTAAATATTTAAAAAGTTTTAAGCAATTTTTTAACTAGTTTCTCTAAATTTTGTAAGAAAGTTCTAAAAGGTAAGAGGATTTCCAAAAATTTCATTTTGTACTAATTGAATTGTGTTTTTCACAAGTTTTCTTTTCTTAAATTACATTTCATTGTCCTGACAAATATTTTAGAATATTATTTTTATTAAATTTTCTTTCATTATACAAAATGAAATTTGTGTAAAACCCTTCAATATTCACAGCTTTTTTCCAAAATTAATTAAACTTACTTAGAGGTTTGTAAGAAACTTTTTAAATTTACAAATCTGAGTTTTTCATTTTTCACAAATTACCAAATATGATTCACAAAGAAAAAAAATAATAATAATAATTTTTATTACATTTTCAGTAGGGAAGGAGTCCTTAAAATATAGGATTGTATAGTAAGAAAATGAAGACAAAAAAAAAATCATCATCATTATTTTAAAAATCGATATCTTTATGAATCTTCGATATCTTTATGTAAGCTAAGTTTACACATTTTAAATGCTGTTATTGTATAGAATAACCAAAGTAATTGATACAAATTACAAACTTATTGCTATATTTCTAGGCATAAGGATGTGTAAAAACACTCCTTTTCATACATAATTTTTCATTGGTCCCACTAACCTCTGAAAGCTTTACACCTTATTGATAAGTATGAGAAATCACTTGCTGTAAATACCCCTAAAGTTATAATTCTTTCAGTATAATTTCAGGTCAAAATTACAGTCTGCAGATGGATGTATAGGGTGTAAATGCGTCCTCCCCGTAAAATCGGGTGTGACATATATGTGTAGCAGAAGTCTAATTCTTGGCCATAGATGGCACCACTGGAAAACAAGAAGTACATCCCTCTGCCTTAAAATTTGCTTATTAGCATTGACAACTTGCATAAGCCAACAACAACATTAATTGTGCAGGAGATGCTCTTGTCTTCTTTAGGTGATAATCTTTACAAATAATAATGGGATTATCGTTACAAATGAAGAACAGAACAAGTTTTTTAAAATTCACACATATAAAAAAAAAAGTAAAAAAACATGAACACTTACCAGTTTAAACTGTTACAATAATTCATATTTAAAGAAATAATGCGTAAACCAGGGCTAAAAACTGCTGAGTAATAGGCTCCCCTAAAAAAATTAATAAATAAATAGGCAAATTAGAAAAAAATAAGACAAAAGGAATTCACTGTTTTGCGCTCTCACAGAAATGTTCTAGTTAAAAAACAATCAAAGTTTACCTAAAGCCAATGCAGTCGAAGAAACTTAACATATAATTAATTCATCTAATCATCAATGAAGATTGTTAATCTTTCTAAAAAAGCTCTTTAATTGTTAAAATCAGAGATTAGAGCACAGAATAATTCTATTTCACTAACATTAGATTTCAATCAAAAAGTAGTTTCAAATATTTTTTAATGGAAACAAGCTCAATTAATTTAAAGTAATCACATAAAGCTCTGAGATGAACACTCCACAACACAAATACTAAATTTAAAAAAAGACAAAAAAAGAAAGATTAAAGGGGGGGGGGAACTTACAAGAAATTAATTGCTACTTCTTAGTTTTCTAAATGAAAGTATGAAGCAATTTCCTTACAATTTTCAAATGAAGCAATTGTAATAGAAATTTGTGTGTAAGAAGAGATTTAAATAAAAAAATATTCATTTTACTTTCCTTTAATAATGAAGGTTAATAAAAGCAGATTCTATAGATCAGATTGATCTATCAGGAAATATTAAATTTCTGAATATGCATAGTGATAAAATGCAGCATCGAGGAAATATCAGTTGGTTTAAAAATAAAACATTAACTTCATCCTTTCATAATAAACATTTTGTAATTGTTAACTGACATTTGCATATCAATTCTACTATTTATTTATACACAAATCAACTGTCCTTTTTCTCATTGAATGCAGATAACTATTTGGAGCATTACGCTTTTCTTAGGAATAGTTCTTCAAAATTTATAATTATTTATTAATTATGTGGTGAAACCTCTCAGGAGCGAACACTCCCTGTTCTACAGAAAAATGGTCGCTAATGGAGGTTAGTCGTTCTAAGAGACTACCTCCATTGATTTCAAAATGTTATTGAAGGAACATGATTTTTCGCAAACAATTTAAATTTTTGTCAGTGTCATTTTCTTGGTGCAGAAATGCCACACGCAATAGCGTCATTGCAATAGCAGATTGATGAATAAAATAGAAATTATCCCTACATTTATGTATAATATATTTCCTATAATTATGTGTAACAACAAATTTACCAAGTATGAATGATAGAACTATTTTAAATAAATAAACAATTACGTTTCTTTTATAAGTTTGCATTTAATTTTATATCAGAAGCTTAAAAAGAAGAGAAGATGTTTGATTGTGATGCTCAGTTTTTTTTTAAAAATAGACTTAATTTTTATAGCATCCTCTTTAGAGCATTCTGACTGCAACATGAGGTTGCAGATCTCTTTCAGAGATCATCAGAAAGAACTTTTTAAATAAGAGCCACAAAAAAAATATTTTGAATACATTTTATTCTACTTAGTTTGTTAATATTTTTTGCTTCAATATTTTTTTTTTGTGTTACCTTATTTGTTTTTTTCTGCATTTGGAGCAGAGGCACTGACGGAGGTAGGTTCTAATGGCCTCTCCTAAAGGTTTTCTTCAACACGAAAACCAGGGGGGAAATTCTGTGCCTCCCAAAAGTGGCCCTAAAAAGAAGAGGTTGCCACACAGAAGTGGTCTTTCCTGGAGGTTTTACTGTATTTAAGCATTTAATATATATATATTTTTTTAATTTAATGAATTATCACAATTCCTTTTCAATTGGACTCAAAAGTAAGTTTTAGTTATATCAAGAACCAAAAGTCTTATCAGTTTAATTTACTTGTAAAACTTTTTCTGTGAACAAACTTACAATGGTTCAAAGAGCATAAAAAACTGCATAAAGAAAAAAGTGATAATGTTCTAAAAATCCAAAACTGTCAACTTACTTACAATTTCACAGAAGATGGATTATTGGGCAACCATCGAGACCATGCCTTTTGAACTTCATCATATAGCCAAGAAATAGAGTCATTTCCAGTTATAGAGGGAATAGGAAAACTGAAAGCAAAACCTTATATTAAGTTTCACAGTATTACTAGACATACTGAATTAATTTCCTGAAATAAAAGGTTTTTGTCAAAAAACGTGTGACTAAAATTGGCACACTGCTTCATACATCATTTTAAAATAATCAGTAACTACAGTAGCATATTTAGCATGAAAATTAAGAATACTAATTCAGACTTGTATAAAGACTCAACTATGCTGATTATTACTATTTAAATACAATAAAAAAAGCCTGGCTGAACAGCTTGCAGTAACACAGAAGTTTAGAAACATACTATAAATTAACTACACTAAAAAATTACTATAAATTAAACTGTAAATACTATAACTGCAGTAGCATATTAAGAATGAAAATTAAGAATACCAATCTAGACTTGTATAAAGGCTAGCAACTATGCTGATTATTACTATTTAAATATAATTATAAAAAAAAAGTGGCTGAACAGCGTGCAGTAACATAGTTTAGAAACACGATGTTTCATATTATAAATTAAACTACATTTAAAATGCAGTAATTTAACTTGAAGTTATATGACTCTTTGGTTGTTCTAAAACATAATTTTTTTAAAATTTTCTGTTGGAATATTTTATTTTACATAAATGATATAATTTAATATTCTGTTCATAAACTGATTATTTTGTATACTTAATATTTTTAAGTAAAGTGTTTCACTAATTTTAAATGTAACTATATATGAAAATAATAGTAATAATTTGTAGTTTACCATTTCAATAAATCTGTGATATTTAAATGGTAAATCAAATCAAAATCATTTTAATGAACTGCACTAATAGATCAATTAATTTTTTTGGAACAACTTATCTACTTAATGAAAGATTCTAAATGGTCTTCTAAATAAAGTAAATAAGTGCATGGCCCCCAATTGTTCCTCACAAAAATTTATGATAGAAAATTTCATTTAATAGTTTTCTTTAATGCACATAAAAATTCTAAAAAGCTAATTTTTTTAAAGCAAAGCAAAAGGAAATTAAAAATATGTAAAAGATTATATTATATATTTTTTTCTATATTTTTTTAAACCAGGGTTACTGTCAGATGAAATTTGTATAAGATTTTTTCCCTTGACAGCACTAAAAAAAAATGAAACTGTCATATTAAAAAAATAATGATAAATAAAAAAAAAACATTTTATTATTTAATTTATAAAGATAATCTTTGGTCTGAAATTACAAATTGCAGGGTACTCAATTTCAGAAAATAAAATCCCTGAGTTTTCCAAGTAAATCAGATAAATTTCAATAGAAATCCGCATCATGTTTTATCTATACCATGCAATTTTTTTACCAGAAAACTTTGATTTTTTTTTTATTATTTGTAAAGTCAAATATTAGATTTTGTGAGGAAAAACATAATAGAATGAGAATAAAAACATAAAAAAGTTTCACTAAAAAGTGGAATTTCATGAAATATTTGCAATAGATGTTAGAACTATTTAATTCTAAACTCAATAATTTTTATATAAAATTTTTTGTAAAAAATTGCAAGTTTCGTTGACTATTCCCTGTTTTTCAGAGTTAAAATAAGATTCCCTAACCAATGGCTCTGAAATTAATATTTAAAATTTTTTAATTGCAATTTGTATAGTCATCAACTGTCTTCATGCAAAAGGGTGAAAAAGCATGATTTTTTTTAAACCCAATTGGTATAGTATCAAAAACATTACACATGATTTTGCTTTTGAAATAAATGCTTTAAAATAAACAAAAGAAAAACTGCAGAAAAGTCACTGAACCTATTTACAGGAGAACTTTCATGGTTTCCAAGCGCTGGATAGATGGGCACTCGTCCAAGGTACTTATTTACTAGGTTGGAAACTTCATGGAGTAAATAGGTAGCTTCAGATTTTGAATTGTTCCAAATATCATGGGGAGGAATGTCACCTGTCCAAATCACATAATCCAACTAAAATAAATATTTAAAAAAAGAATAAGGAATTTAAACATTTTTACAGCCAACAGCAAAAACTAATACTGCATGTATAAGTCTTATCCTTATGTATATGACTTATGCCAGTGTTTAAGTCGACCACTGAAAAAAAAAATGAAAATTCCTAAAACTAAAAAAACTCTTTAAAGATAATATTCAATTATCTTAGAAGAAGTGGTTGATGGAAAGATAAAATTCTTACAAAAAAAAAAAAAAAAAAGCGAAGCATCCAGACTGCTTTTATTAGACATGTGGAAAAATAATGATTTAAAAGTTATTGTCTACTGTATTGGACTACAGGGCCAGTGGCAGTGGGTTCGAATCTCACCGTAGGCACGGATGTACCTTTCTCTCTTTCTGTGTTCTATGTTTTCTTCCATATGATTTTATTTTCATATTTTATATTATTTTATAAACCGTCGTCAAACAACCAAAGCAAATTTGGGTTTACGACTACCTATATTCAACTCTGTACCCTTATAATTTTGAAGAAATCCAGAAGAAAAGGAAACTCCTTGATTAAGTATTGAGAGAAATTTGCCTTCATGGAGGACTTTTTGATGGAACTAAGCCGCATTTGCGTTACATGGAGAGGAAGAGCACGAGAACCTCCCACACTAAGCCTGACAAGGGGACTCTTAACCCATGATCCATCTACCACTGAGGATATTTCACGTCAGCTGTGTAGTTGGTGCAAGCCGGATGCAGACCAGCTATAGCTGGTATTCGAACCAAGTTCACCTCAATGGAAGGCAAATGCTTTATCCCATGAGACATCGTGGCTCCTTCTGTATGATTGTGTAAATGTAATGCGCCCTGTCAACAGGTTTGCAGTTGTATGCCGTGGGCAATGCTATTCCACCGCTGTGGCTTAGCTACAGGCGCACATTAGGTAACGATAAAAGAGTAGCAATTCTGAGGCCAATGGGAAAATAGACCAAAAAGCCCACAATTTAAAAAAAAAAAAATTTCAGGTAAAATCTTTTAAAATGTATGGGTTTTTCAATTCTTTAGAAGGGATGAAAACATATTTTTGTGGGACTTATCAGATAAGGATGAAGTAGAATCAATTGCAGAGAGGGATCTGTATGTCGACATCGCTAACGTTATCTGACACAGATGATATATTTTTAGCTTTATGAACTCTTTTAAAAGCTTATATTGTGTTATATTTTTTGAAAAGCTCTTGAATAAATTATCTGAACTTTTTTTATTTTAAATTTTTTCTGATTATAATTTAAAATACTGTTACGTGCAAAATATTTAAATATAATGTTTTTAATACATTATATGCAACATTGATTGTATATAATGTATTAAAAACAGTTTTTGAATGGGGTAAATTGATTCAGAGCTATTTGTATCTATCTCAATGTTTATAATGCATTCATATTTCATGGAAATAGTCAACAAATGCTTGTCTTGATTACTGGTGTATAAGGTGACTCCTTGATATTTGGAATTTGAAAAGTGGCCTTACACACTGATATAGACAGAATTTCTCCTCTCTATAATTTTTCATGAATAAAAATTGTTTTTAAATATAATTTAAGAACTTTAGTTTGCAACTAATAAATTTTATAGATTTAATAATATTTTTTACAGATTTTCAAAAATAAATCAAAACACATTTCAAACTATATTACTGAATTAAACGTTTTACAGTAATACACAATGCACAAGTCAAATTTATGGAGGAAAAAAAAAAAGAAAGAAAAGAACTATTTACTCATTATTTACTACATTCAGAACTATTTACTAATTATTTACTACAAAGCACAAGCTAAAATGAACAAACCACAAAATTAATTTTATAGATCTTTTTTTCACCTTAACTTTTGAAATCACAAAAATTGTGTTGCTTTATGCAGTACCATCACAGTAAGCTGACAAATATTTCTGTCTAGAATAGCTTAATCATTTAATATTAATAAAATCCACATTAAAAATAATATTCAAAATTTTTATCAATGAACACTTTTTTTAATTAAAAAAAAAAAAAGAAGCAGATATTGTACACATATTTTAATATTGTACGCACATTAAGATTTAGAAACATATTTGAAATCTTAAAATAAAATGTGATCTGGAAGAATGCGTTTGAGGAGAAAAAACCAAAATAAAAGTTTCAATTGTTTTTAATTTGCAATTTGAAAACTCAATACAATTGAACAATTTGAAAAAATTACATGATTTTAAAAATGTCATTTCAGAAGTATTGTTATTAATTACACACCAGGGATGAATGTAATTTTACAAATTAAAATTTATTAAGACAGAATACAGCAATATATATTCAAAAATTTTAAGAATATAAATTTTCAAACAATTTGTAAAATGCTATGTAAATTTTTGAATAGATTTCTCATAAAAAATTTAAAGCCCTGATCTCCTACAAAAAAAAAAAAGTCACAAGTCATCAATTATCAACCAATTTATCATACAATAAAGAATTTTGTCATTGCGAAATATTTTTTTAAACAAAGAAAAAGCTAGTTTTGTTTTAATCACTCAAAACTATAAGCTTTAAATAAAAAGCTGTAACCCTAATTTTTAAATACCGTTAAATTTAGAATTTCATTTGGCTAGTTTTTACTATTTTTTAGCCAATTTTAATCACTCAAAACTATAATAAGCTTTAAATAAAAAGTTTTAACGACATTATTTGAGTTTATAAAATAAATCTTAACCTTAATTTTTAAATAATGTTAAATTTAGAATTTCTTTTGGCTAGTTTTTACTACTTTGATAAAATTTTTTAAAAATATGAGAGAAATTATTAACAATAAAGTTATAATTTCATAATTGTCTTCATAAAAGACTTCCAAAACTAAAATTATGACTAACATAGTTTTAAAAAACAGCTGTAACAGTTTACTGTATAAAAAAAAAAATATAAAAAAAACAGATATGGTATGGTTGAAATAAACAATTTGGCAAGTAAGACTTAAAAAAAAAATAATAATAAATAAAAGCTTATGTCATGATTAAATTGAATTCTTTAGCCGATCACTGGTCTAGTGGTTACTGTACTGGACTACAGAGCCAATGGTTGTGGATTCGAATCCCACCGTAGGCATGGATGCAACTTTCTTTCTCTGTGTTCTATGTCTTTTCTTCTGTGTGATTGTAACCCACCTTATAAATAGGTTTGTGGTTGTATGACGTGGGCGATGAACGCCCACTCCGAAGTCGTGGCTTCGGCACAGGTGCCCACTGGGTAACGATAAGAGAGTAGTAATTAGTGTATTTCTGAGGACAATGGGAAACAGACCCAAATGTTGGTCCTTATAAAAAAAAAAAAAAAAATGATTCTTGAAATTGAAAAGAGAAAGAGATACCTGATGAGTTTTGTTGATATGATTAAGCATGTTTTCCAGAGTACGGAGAGGCATGTCACAATTTCTATAATCTCCCCAATATCCAGCTTCATCTTCTTGGGTGATAGGTGTCCCTGATCCTGGCCTGCAGCACAAAGGTTCTTCACATTTAGCATTACTGCCCTCTTTGTAGAAAGGATCAAGATGAATATCAGACAAATGCAACACTCTTAAAATAGGTGCTTTAGGCTAAAAAAATAAAATAAACTGAGGATATGAACTGTTGAAAGCAAGTTTGAATTTTTTTTGTTTTTTGATTAAACTAAAAATAACCAATGTAATTATTCTTTATATAAATAATTAAAAAATAAGGTTTCACTACATTCATTCATGAAAAATAAACAGCTAAAATTATTTTTAAAACTTTAAAAAAAAATCCATTAAATTTATTTTATCCAATTGCTGCTTTTTAGTCTTCACATACTGAATTTTTTTCATATTATAACAGTTGGGAAATTAATACTATTACTTAAACTAGATTATAATTGTAAATTGTCGAAAAAACTGTTAAAATTCTTGAAATTTATTTATGAAAAATAGTTCCTTTCACTTCTTCAATTTTGGTTGGAAGAAACCTATTTACTATGGAACGTTTTATTCTGCAGTTCTTTTCTTAACACTGGGACAGAAACCAGTGCCTGATTTATTGTAAGGCTTGGGAGGCCCAGGAAATATAAAATAGGTGTCGGCTCAAATTTGCTAATCATAATTTACTTATGATATTTTAATTTAAAAATACTTCATTTTTAAACAGGTAAATTTTGTTTTAAGTAAAGACCAGGGGCTGTCTGACAATTCTGTGCCTAGGGCTCCTGCATTTTTAGAACAGGCAGAAACTATTGAGGTTGCTACATTCCCATGCTTTCTTAAATAAAAGTTAAACATAAATTAGAGAAGATTCAATACCTTTGGAGGTAGCGGCTGAATAACGGGAGGTTTTGGGAATGGTGTGAGGGGAACAGTCCAATTGTGAAGAGGACTCACGCCATCCCCACAACCACTCACAATTAGGCTGCACACTTCATGGGGATCCAGCGCTACTCTAGCAATTATAGTTGTCACTTCTCTCTGTAAATTGTAAAATCCAATTATTAAGACATTTCAGAAGGTTGAAAAATTTACATTTAAAAAAAACCCAACAAATTTTTATAGTTTTAGTTTCCTGTGAGATAGTTTGTTTAATGGTGTATTAAAGGAACAAAGCGAAGAATTATTTACTTATACCTACAAGAGTCAGTTTACATAGAGAATTGATTTATAAAGTAAGCAGTTAAAAAAAATTTCTTTTAAAAAAAAAAAAAAAAACACTACTGTAAAATTTACATTTGAAGAGATTAGCATTATTATGTTCTTTATTTAACATTAAGTTATGACATCCAGGCACAAACGTGTATGATAATTAATGAAAAGTTATAGAACATTATCAAGATTAAAACACTAGAATAGGAAAAACAGCTTGGTGGCTTTCCTTTCTTCTTTATCAACTTTCTGTTTTGGAATTTCCCCTGTAAATCAAAAGTTACTTGTAAAGAATAAAATATAATCAAAATTTCCCAGTCAGGATCAGGTTAGGCAAAAATTATTATTTTTATTTAAAAATCTTTTTTTATTTATTTGCCAACTAAAGTTCTGTTGTTGTTGCTCATCCTCTTAATCTGGCATATGTTAGATAAACTCCATGATGCCGCTGACCGTAAGAAAATCTGTAACAAATAGGGATTTGATGTAAGATCCACCTTAGAAAGTCCAGGACAAACCAGAATATGTTCTGGCAAAGCCGGTTGTAACACATTATCTTTTGCAAGTAGGAAAGATTTTTCTGCCTCCCACCACAGTAAGGCTCTTAAAATGGCCACTTGCAAATCTGGCCAAAGCAGTCTGGGTTCTTTGGTCACATTTTATGATTATAATTATGAAAGTTCTGATAAAATATATCAAAAGCAATAATTAAAAAGATTATAACATAAAACAAATTTGAGTAATTCAAATGATCATTAAAGAGCAAATTATCTTACCTACAACTAATAATTTATAATTTAAATGTTTTGCATCATTTTTATTAAAATTTAGTCTCTTTTTTATGAACAAATAGCAATTAACACAGATTATCCCTTTCATCATTTCATGAGAAAAAAAAACTCACATAGAAACGGTCAACTAATCAGATTTTTTTTTTCTTTTTTAAAAAAAATCACAATTATAAGAATATACAATCAAATTATACTGTATAAAAATAGAAATATTTTTTAATTAAATCAATGATACATTTAAAATAATTAATTTAAATCAAAAAAATTTTTTTAACAATTTAATTTATGTCATTCCTAATTAGTATTGAAGGTCAAATTTTTTTTTTTTAAATTAACTGAAAAATATTACAAATTTTTTTAGTAAAACATATTTATTCATAAAATACTTTTCAGTATTTAATGCATTTAAAATTATGGTTGAAAAAGTAGTCTGTTTTAATTTTTAAATCCCACTCAAATGTTTGTTGCAATATAAAGCAAAAATGTAATTGCTTCATTTTAGATATATTATTTATTTTTATTATTATCATCATTTATTTCTACTTAATGAATACAACTTTAGAAGTTGATTACTTAGTTTTTTCTGCAAAAAGTTATTTTAAGTTAAGGTAATTTTAAATAATTTTCTATTCATACAGCTTCAAATATCAACTTGCAAATTACAATAAATTATTTATTACTATGATCTGAATAAGACATGAATAAACAATTATATTAAAATCTGTTCACACTTAAAAGGACTGATCAATATTAAAAAAAAAAAAAATTAAAAATAAACCCTCTTAGTATTTGAGAAAGTGTGCATACAAATCTGTTTAAGGCAAAACATTTTTATATTACCTTGAACAACCTCACCACACCATGACAAACATCCGGTTTTTCGATGTTCAGGAACAGGCATACTTTCTTCACAAGATTGCCTATCTCTTCTTCCGATGCACCATTTTCAACGTAATGTTGGAAAAGGGCTACACTAAATCTACATGCCAAGCATTCACTAGTGGACCCCATTTTGTTCAATAAATAGTTTAATGACTAGAAAACAAACATACATTGATTTAAAGCATCTAGGGACTGCAAGAAAGTATCTTAAACTATATTATCGAAAAGATATAAATTGAAAAGCAACCAAAAAATAAATGCTATTTCTACATAAAAAAAAAATGCCAAGAATAAATTTTATACTCAAGACTCAGGGGTCTGTCCAGGCCGAATTTACTACCGTTTAGCGGTACCTTCACAAATTCAACTTTAGGAAAAACGGTAGTTTCACAAATTCAATTTTAGGAAAAACGGTAGTTTCACAAAATAGTTTTGATTAAAATTTTATTTTTGTATATCTTAAAAAACGATAAGTCCATATTTTTACCATATTTTTGTGTTGATTTTTAAATTTAATTTTGAGACTACATTTCTCAGAAGTTTTAAATAGCCAAATTCTTTTAAAAAAATTGTGTTTTTTATTACTTTTTTTTTTTAGATATTTCACATAGAAAAAGCAAATTTTACAGAAAGAGTCAAGCATATAGATTAGTTATCATTTGCTACAATTATGCTCGAAACTAATTTAATGAGAGATCACAGAAGTTTTATTGAAAATAAAGTAAAAAATTTAAGCTCTCAAAAGTACACAAAGAAAAATTATACCCCTTGACCATGAAATCACTCTCTACAGTTATGATAATGAATAAGCAATATTTTAAAAGAATATTCTAAGCAAAATTCAAAAGCAAGCTGAAAAAAAATTTGACCTAAACTGGCAACCAACATAAAGGGATGATACTTTTTTTCGGGGGGGGGGGGGGGGGGATGTGTTTGGTTTTTTGTCATCAAATGGCATATTTCAACATAATTATGATTGTTGCATATTTTCTACATTGTAATTTTTTATTTAACTTCACTTTAACTATTTTTAAAAAATAATCTAATAGGGATATGTAATTGGACCAGTGACAAAATTTTCTTAATTTCCACCCCGGACGAATCTGACCAGAAAGACACTGCATTGTTCTCCCTAAGTGTTTTTAGAAGGCAGGCTTTCTAAAAGCCCTACCTGCCCTTTGATCCCCATAAGTGCCCCCTCTTTGCAAAAATAAACAGCCATTCTTTAAAAACACTGTCTTTTCATATTCCATTTTTAAGAAAAATTAATTATCTGTTAAAATAATAACACACAAAAATTATCTATGTTTATAGTTTTAATTCTGATTACTATCACAAATATTTACATTTTTAGGATTATTCTAAACTGGTTAAATTTTTATAAAATGATCTTTTTCCAAGAGGGTTTTGGTGACCGAAATTGGCTCCAGGTGTCTTAAAGCAGAACTCTCTACCAATGGCAACACTTTACATGCTTTCACCATTTGTGGGTTAGTTGTCATAGGAGAAGAAAGTACATTAGTTTCTGTCTTTATTTTAGATTAGATTAAAAACTTTTAAGTTAGGAAACTACATGGAACTGAAAACTGCATTGAACATAGTTCTAAAAGGAAGTGTCATGGGAGATTTTAAAAATATTTTTGGCAATTAAATAAGAAAAATATTAAGAAGGGAGAAAATATCGTAGCACATTCCTATACAACCGAAAAGAAGGAATGGTCAAGACAGGGAACCGATCTTCACCCCCAGATGGCATATTCAAGCAAATATTAATATATTTTTTAAGGGATGTTAAAATACTTTTTTAAAAAAATACCTTTTTTTTGCCTAAAAGATTTGCCTTTAATCTGTTTATCAAAAAATAATTTTAGTTCACCTTTTTTGGAGAGAAAAAATTATGCAGAGAGATTGTCTCTTAGCATGCCTTTGATTATTGTTTATAAACTACAAATTTTTCTCTTATTTAGATAATGAGTGAAAATTACTGTTTGCATACACATAAAATAGACAGTAACTTAAAAATTGTTGAGGATCAAACTCAGTTATTATATGATATTACACATATTGATAAATTTTTACAATGCTAACTGAGTGCCCTTTAAAACTCTAAGTGCCATTTTCTGTGAGGAAATACCCTGCCTTTTTTTTATCCTTGGAAAGAACTTGGACACTGTAAACATGTAGTAATGGCAATCGCTCTATCATTTACCCTTTTCCCCCCTTTAAGTATTCTGTACCTGGAATATTCGGTTAATCTATATAGCTTCATGTATTGGTTATTAATCTTACAACTATTAATTTTATTACAAAATAAAGATTAACAAGACAAACACAAAACATAAAGCAATACATCTTTTAATTGCTCTGTATTAAAATAACAATTTTCAGATAAGGTTCCGGCAGTAGTCTATGAAAACAATTATAACAAATAATGTTGCTTTTAATGTTGTTAAAGTGCTATAAGCTTGACACAGTAAACCACAACTGTTAAGTAAAGTTTTGTTATATTATAACCAGTATTTTCAATGTTAATGGCAAAAATGGAACAAATTTTCAATATGAAATTTCAAAATTTCAACTTTAAGTTAAACATTTCAACTTAAGAGTTGAAATTTTTATTTAAATAAAAAGCTTATTTATCTAATCTGTTTATGGTAGAAAAGAGTAGTAATAGTACCTGAATGGTTAAGTCGTAGCACTTAATGCTCATGCGCAAATTAAAGCTTCATGGGGCACAAGGTCATTTTTTTACAGGGTGCGTAGCCAAATCTTTCAACAAAAATAAGCACCTTTTAAACACTTAAATAATATATTTAAGCACTCAAAATACATCATCAAAACATTACATTATCAAAATGCATACATTATCAAAACGCAAAATAATTTTCAAAGACTTTACACGAGCATGATAAAATAACTAGTTTCCAACAAAGAATTCTTTTCTTGATTACATTAGTCATTATAAAATGATCAAGAGATTTTTAGAGTCGATATCAGAGGGTGGAAAATGAAGCCTGAGATTGAGATTATCTTGCAAAATGCAGCAGAGTTGCACATGAGAGTGCAACAATCTCACCGAACTCAGCTCGGTAAACGCACTAGCGGACTCGCAAGTATTTCATCAGACATGTAAAATGATTGGCACTTTCATACTCTGTTGACCAAGAGTACACTGCAATAGATTGTGGTTGAATGAATTGTGAAAAAGTTGAATAAAACAATGAGAAAATAACGCTTTTGCATAATACATGGCGAAAATCGGCAAGGTAAAGAAAAAAAATAATTTCGGAAAAGGGAAATTTAAGCACTTTTTAAAAACACCTTTTAAAAAAAGCACCTTTGAGCACTTTTTAAAACGCTATCCACCCTGTTTTAATTTAAATTACAAAAATAAATATGATTGCATAGTAAAATAAAATAAAAAACTATTCTTAATAGAATAGATTTATTTTAATAATGAAACTTACCTCTTGGATACCAGCTATTTTCCACCAGGAAGATAAGTTAGGATTTTCATTTCCTCTATGACTGTTTACTTGATAAAATATCTCATTCTCAGCTTCAGAAAAGTTTAAATTCTGAGATGGGAAAGCCACACACAAAGTTACAACCGATAAAAACAAACAAGACAACAGGAATCGTTTCAAAGTCACTGCCATCGTTCTTGTTTTCAGTTACTGATGAGCACAAAATCTAAAAAACAAAATGCTACAATAAACATAAAGTATGACATTTCTTTTTGTCTTTAATTAAACATAAAATACCTATTTTTAAATCTAGAAATACTAACATTCCGGCTACAAATATGGTTTTAGCAAAATAAACTATGCTGAATTTACACCTCAAAAGTTTCTATTGCAAAACTAAAAAAGGGTGGAGCCTTTTAACTGTTTGATCATCTTCAATATAGTGTATTTGCCTTATATTGATAGGTTTTCTAAAATCAGAAATGAGACTCAATCACGAGCTTTGCTTTGTGTATGTTTGAGAAAAAGCAAACCCTACTGCATGCTTCAGTTTTTGTTTATATTCAGAGTATATATAAGAAAAATAAGTAAGTCCTTCCATTTCGTAAATCTGTGGCATAATAATCGCCAATTCTTGGCAATTTCCAGGCAGTGGCCCGCAAGAAATTTAAAAAAAAAAAAAATCACAGAAAGCAATCAACTCAAAAAGTATAACTCAAAGCCACCCCCTAACAAACACCTACACGTTTTGTTTTTTTTTCAAATTTGCAAGTTCAAAATCTATTCGGCACATTGGCTAGTGCAGTTGGCATAACAGATCACAATATGGAAATATCCCCAAATTTTGGCTTTAAGCTTGGTCAACAGTTAACTTTGGTAAGTCACAAAATGAAAAATTGACTAATTGTCTATTTAAAATTTTTTTTTTTTATACCCCACTAAAACTATGTTAACATAGCTCATTCATCAAGCTCATAATTTACTCTCAATTAACATTATCGAATACACCTTGATACCAAATATGGTTGAATTTTACTAAATAATGAACTGAATTCAATGCATTCATTCACTTATTTTTCTATAAAAGTTAGATACGGACACCCTAAACAGATTTTATGTTACTTAACAAAATTTTAAAAGAGAAGAGAAAACTCAAATTTGTTAGTGCGATTTTTATAAAAATTGAACTAGCATAGATGTGACAATTTTTTTTTTTTTTTAAATATGCTATTAATACAAAAGTTTTTTCTCTTTTAATAAACCTAATCATTATAAAAAATGGTGTGGAATGATAGATAGGTAGATTTAAAAAAAAAAAAATTTGAAAGTTGATATTAATAAACAATTTAATACTTTATCAAACACATACTTTCTTCTAAATTCTAAAAGATATGTATTTATTTTGGGGAATAAAGTTCTATTAAGGAATTATTGTATTGGAATTAATATGCAAAATTTTTTACCAATTGAAATGAAGATATCTCAACACAAACAATTAGCCACCACAATAATCTGTGAAGCCGCAAAAGTAGACACAATACTTTTCATTTATGTCATTGTGTTTCAGATTTTGCTTACAAACATGTAATTTAATTATCCTAATCATATCTATAAAAAAATATCACTAAATATATATCAAAAACTTTAATCGCCAAAAGAATTCGAAACCTAATCCACAGTGCTGATATATGCGATATCAAATCGGCGTTATGATTAATTTGAAATTCTGTTTCTGAGATTTTTGTAGATATTCGCATAAGAGTAAAGGGAAGTGAAGGTCTGTTTTATAAGGTGGCAATGATTAAAAGGTTACTATTTTATTTCTTGTGGCGACATTATTTGCAGTTTTAGTCGCCATTCAGTGCCTTTTTTGCCCTGCTTTGTGCTTTGGCTTCTTCCTTATAGTGTCATTGTAACACGTGCTAGTATTCGCCATTGGTATACATTGTTTTTAATAATTAATTCTTATCTTTTAGAAATTTGGAGAGTCTATTAAATATTTTATGGTAAGTTTATTTATTTATTTGAATTTTAAAAATATTCTATTTTTCGATGTTGTATTTGTTTATTTTATCACGTGCTAAATCTCATATTTATAAACGTGTTAGATTCGTTATTGATACATTGATTTTATTAATTTTAGTAAGTAATACTTGATTTTATGGCTTAGATAATATATCAAATCTCTTACGGTAAGTTTATTTATTTATAAGTTTTTTTTTTTTGTATGCATGCTTAAATGTTGAATAAATAACGTATAGCTTATATAAAGAAACGGCGATTATATTTAATTCCGCAAGCATTCGATTCATGTATCAAATCTGTTTTATTATTTTCAAAAGCTTTATTTTTAGTTTTGGATTTTAAATATTCTATTCCATACTATTCATTTATTTATTTCACGTGTTACCGTTTTTTGGTCTTAAATATTGTAATCGCTTGATTGTTTATATACTTATGTATTTATTTCTATAAATGTGTTCAGTAAATAATGTATGACTACAATTTTGTAACATGTTATGATTCATAAATCTACTGTGTTGTTTTTTCGGATATCATAATTTATAACAGACTGTTATAGCATAATGTGTTCAGATGCAAATTGTGCATGCATTTGCTAACAAAAAACATGTGGTGTAATTTTAACTCAGTATTGTATAATAAATGTAATATTGTATTCATAATTCATTCATTTAGAAGTGTAATTTAAGCTCTTTAATTTTGTTTCATCCATTTAAATCAAAGATATGTTTTAAAATTAATTACAATTAAATTCAGTTAAGTAAAATTAAATATTTAAAAACATTTAAGTACTTTGAATGTATGAAGAAGAAATACATGTAAATGAAAAGAATTTAATTAGTTAACATACTCTGTGATCTAGTATTTGTTTCATAAGTATGATATGAGTGTTTCTTCTAATATATATATTTTTTGTCCTAAATTTTCATTTAGATGAAGGCTTTAGTTATGATTCGGGGAATCAATGTTGAAATATTTGAAACCCCATCTTCCTGATGTAAATACTGGGTCAAATGTGCAGCTTGAAAGCTTTCCTGAATTTAAAATTAAAGATTTAATGGAGAATATCAAGGAGTTTAGTGGAATTGGTGTGATTGTACTACATATTGGTAAGTACCTTGTCTAATTTCACATAAATTTGCTATGATTCCTCTAGACCTAAGAAATTAGGAGTCCTTAAGACTTTAGATTTCTGAGTTGTGTCTTAATAAAAGTTAGTTCCTATTTAGAATTTTAAAGTTCTATTTATTGATAGACTGGAACTGTGGTTCCCAATTACCTTTTAATAGAACTCAGTTGTGTTAAAGAAAGCTGGTTTTCCATGAATAAAAGAATTTATAATTTTTTTAGTTATATTTTAAATAGATTATGAGAAGGTTCCTGAAAATTTATGTATTTTCTGTTACGCTTTTCAAATTGAAGTAGAATAGCTGATTTTGTTAGAAAAATTGTGATCCCCTAACAATCTTTCCAATGTTTATATACTTTTTTTTAGCTTCCATTTCAATGGAAACCATATTTCTCCCTGTTTATTCAATTCTCAGCTTTTGTACATACACCAAAAACTCCAAGAATGTGCATTCAATTGCCAAACACAAGTTCTGATTTGTAATTGTTAATGAATCAAAAAAATTTCATTCCTCTTATTTTATATTTTCTAAATAAAGTATCATTTAATTTGTTAATGCACTCACTATTGTCTTTAGATATTATTTTTATAATGCTGGGGTTCTTTCCTAATATATTTATGAAGATTTAAAACCGCTGTAGTAGAAGCAGTTTTTCATAATCGTTTTAAGTATTTTGTAAATAAATAATGTTGGTAACTTTAGTTTCAGGTTCTATTAATTGCTCTGTGGGTGGATGGTTGAACCAATATAACCGAGTATAAAAAATTGCTTCAAGAAATTTTGTTGAACAATCCTAGTTGTGAAATTTTTATCACAAATGTAAGAAATTTGGCAGTAGACTTAAATAACTTTAAATGGGTATAGTATAGAAAAATTTTCATTAATGTTTTTGTCTTTTAATTGTTGTTTTTGGAAATTTATAAATACTGTATAGTGTCATGACCATTTTAACCAACAATAAGTTGTAGTGCCTAAAGATTTTATAATATCCATAACATTCTTTATTTAACCTTTTTTGATAAATTTGAACAAGTGTGCCATTCTTGTTTAAGAATTTTATAAAACAAAGGAATGTAAGGCATAAAAAATGTAAACCTTTCTTCCGTTCAACTTTTAGGATACTATCTATAAAAAAAATTTAAAGATTTAAGTGAGAAAAAGTATTAAATGGTCATGGCACAAAAGGAATATATGCCTCTTGGGGAACCCGCCTTGCTATATGCTGTTAGATTGTTCCATATTGAGTTATGATTATAGTGTACTTATTACTTATTTCTGGTTTTCTATTTATAATATTAAATTATAAAAATTTTAAACCCTAAGCAATGTGGTTTTATAATCAGTTTTTAAATATGTTTTTGGAACAACCTAATAAAAGGGGTCAACGCATCTGTGCAACCGTACCTCTTGAACAGGGCTGTATTTACTTCGCTTATATATACAGTGTTAAGAGATTTTCATTTTAGAAAATTGTAAAAGTGAAATGAAAGTAAATATTTTAAAAGTTTCACTTCAAAAAGGCATATAGAGTTTACAGCCCTGCTCTTGGGTGATGTGGAAAATGGTTGCAATCATGCATGTTTTTTAAAGTTTAATTTCAGGTTTGTTCTCTTCATTATTCTGAGGAGTCTCAGAAGCCAAATTTACAGGCATTTACTTAGCCTAGTGATGAAAAGTTGGAGCAGCCTGTCGTTATTAAGCATCTTGTTTGTCCTAAGTGATGAAAGTTGGTTCAATCAGCTGTATATTCAAATCCATTTAATTTTTGAAAGAAGAGCATGTTACAAACTTCAGTGTTATCTTTTAAAGAGCAAGAGTGTTTTTAGAATGTATTTGTATGTCATCTTTAAGCTGTATATAATAAAACTATTGTGTTTTGTTTTTGTTCAACAATTACTTTGATTATATACATGTTTTTTAATAAATTTTCAATTCTCACACTGTAGAGTTAATGTACCTTTTAATAATATATCATGTAAGCAATCCACTATTTTTTGCAAGTTGTATAATTTATAAAAAATAAAAATTTTCAAAGAGGGAATGTTTAGTTAAGATTCTATCTCATCGAAACTTTATGCATCATTTTACAAAATTCTAACTGAAAAAACTATTTATATTAATAAATTATGTATTTAGAATTTCAAATATCAAATTGATACTAAACTTAATAGACAGTTTTAAGTAATGTTTCAAAAAAGATGCCACATTTTCATTACCTGACTAAGGCGTTACAAATCACTATGTGCAAAAAACTTTAATCGTAATGACGCCACTTTAAATCTATGCTAAAAAATTACAGTTTAGCAATTAATTTTTTTTGAATAATTAAACTTAAACAAAGTTGCCCAACAATGTTGTCTTCAATGTTGTTTTTTTTTTATTCTAGAAATAACACTCTGAAGATTATGTTGCCTTAGTAATTAAAGGATTGTTATTAAACTAATGTGCACGCCCGTAAAATCTTGTTTGCAAGTTTCTAGTTTTTTTTTTGCAAATTAATAGCTATTGGAACTGGTGTCATTGCTGAAAAAATATTTTAAACACTAGGCACAGTTGGGAAATTAAATGTATAAGTTTTTCCCTATAATATATAAACAAGTTTTGTTGTTAGAAGCTCATATTTACTTCAAATTGATTCCATTTTTTTTTTTTTTTCAAATGATAATCGAATCTCCAGTATACGAAACTATTAAATTTTAAATAAGCACTATTAAAAAGAAAAATTTGTGCAATAATCTCTTTAATTATTGAAGCTCTTATTCAATGTTATTTACAGGGTACCTACAGTCCTTAAAAGCTGCTTGATTTTTATTTTGGTAAAAATTCCTCAATTTTCTGTATCATTATAATTGATAGAAACAATATTTTAGTCTTACAAAAATATTAGAAACAATAAATCGCTCTTTTATCTCCTCGAATGAGACCCTGCATCAAGAGTAGAGCATTTTTGAAAGACAAGAAGAGATGTCCTTTCATTAATATATTGGTAGATAAATGTTTTTTGCCAGATTATTTACTAATATGTGAAATTTATTCCTAATAACAGTTTTGGCTGGAAATGATTTTATATAAAGCTAATTATAAAAATAAATTTAGCATATTTGACATTTAGTAATAATTTCAAAATATTTAAATCGCATGCTATTTTTAATGAACTGAATCATAGCATAACAATAGTAGAGAATAATATTACAAAAGGGTGACAAGGAAATGATGAAAAAATAAATTTATATTTTAATTAAGGAACCTTACCAATTTTCTGACCATGAAAAATCGTTTTAGACCATTTTATTTATATTTAACATTGAGAACTATGTATGAAATATCTTAGTTCAAAAATTATAAATCTTCTCAAGCATAATTGTACTTTTATCCTATAAAAAGTTTCATAAAATATTTGTTGCAATGAATTTATTAGGGCTTGTGGATAAAAAGGAGAGCAAATTAAGGTGTTTGGATATTATAGTAGGGCCTTGTATTTACTTGGAGTAAAACTTAATTGACCATGACATAATTAAGAAAATTCTCCGTATTCATCTTTTTTAATTCTTTTATTATATACCTTATAAATGAAACATTTTATAAATAGAAAAAAAAATATTGGGTAATTGAAGATTTAAATGAATATGTTATGCATGTCTAGCAGCGAAATTTAAAACTTGTTCTAATAATTTTTTCTATGCTTTCCCAAAATTTCTTTATAAACTTTTTTTTTTGAAGATGTGAAAAAAAATGCATAACAATTTATACATAGGGATGCACAAACTTTTGAGTGAAAGGCCGCATTCCCAAGTATTTAGAACATGTTAACCATGTAATATGTTTGCATGAAATTAAATACCTTTAACTGTTTAAAATTAAAAACTGATTACTTAGGGAAAAAAACAGAATCAATTATCAGAAAAAATTTAGATAAATTGAAAAATAATGGGAAAATTAATGTTTTTTTTTATCACATTACATAATACTAAAGTTCATTTAACGATAAATTTTAACATTAAAAAGTTTTAATGTTCATATAATTAAATTTAAAAAATTAAATATTCTAGTTGATATAAATTAAATACAAGTTAAATACTTTAATTTAAAGAAAGTTTGCAGGACTAAAAATGATTGAAATTGAAACAAGACCTTTGCAGGGCGAAATAAGATTCAACTTTAAAACATTTTTTTTTTTTTTTTTTTAAATAAATTATAAGAGAAAGGAACTGAGAGAGAAAAGAAAATAAGAAATCATTCATTTCGAAGGAACTATTTTCCTTAATAATCAAAAACTATAAAATACTTGTTAACAACTCTTTATGACTAATACTTTTTAACATCACGCTACTTACAATTAATATAAATATATATTAACAACTAATTAAAATTTACATTACGCTACTCATCTTGATTACACTTTTTTACTGTGAAAATATAAGGATATACAAATTTCCGAGCATATGATACAAAATGGTCCATGTAGGTCAAAAATGGCTTAAAAGATCTCTTAATGGTTATCCTGCAATTTTCAAATATTGTGATAATTTTATCTACTTGATCATCTGATAGCTTTTTCGGGCCATTAAACGAACATTTAATGATTTTGTTTAAAGACTGCTACCCAGTCTAGAGCAGGGATGGCCAAACTTTCGAGGGCAAAAAATCGAGAGAAAAAAAGGTTTGATAGGCTAGGTAAAAAATTCTAAAAATAAAAACTATTTACAAATTTGAATTTAAATATTTAATGAGGTGAATAATATTGTGATTTCATTTTCAAAAGTTCCTTGTGATGAGGTTCGGAGTGAGTTTTATTTATTTTAAGGAACGATCGTTAGTCTCGAGGCTAAATGCTTGTCTGTTAGTCTACTTCTGAATAGATTTCTTCTAAGGTTCATAGTTGAAAACACTTGTTCACATGATGAAACAAACATATCACTGATTTTTGGGCATGAGATTTGAAATTTGGGAAACTAACCCTTGGTAATGAATTACTAAACTAAACTCAGCGGCGCTACAGCCTAAAGACGGCCAAGGCCTACTGTGCCCATCTCAGTTTTCTCGACCTTGGGCTCTGGGGTGCAGGAGCAGATGTTCCGGTCAGGTTGCCAGCCGAACGCGGAACCCCCAGTGTTTAGTTCCCAAGCATGGTTAGTACTCATTTATCGACCCACTGAAGGGATGAAAGGCTGATTGGTAATGAATTGCAAAGCTAAAACTTTGGCATGTTTCGAAACAACTGCTTCAGATGATTGTTATATTGCAACTCCGATCTCACTGTTTCACAATTTACGCTGAAAGGCATGGCAAAAACATCTAATTCTGTTTGAATGGCATTATAACCATGAAATCTGCGTCCTAACTCAAAATGGAGTTTTTTCAAGCCATCTTCATAATTCTTAAGCTCTTCCTTATTTACTGAGGGTATTGAATTTAACCTCGAGAACATTTTACCAATTGAAACTGTCTGTGCAAGCTATTTCCATCAATTTATGTTTTATTGAACAAAAATAGAGAAAGTAAAAAGCCCATCAGTACTTTGTAACAAAAAGAAAGAACAAAAATAGTTTTAAACAAAGTAGACAAGAAAATAGATGTTTAATGTATATTGTTTACATTCGCCATGCTAAAATTCTGATAAAATCTTCCGGCGGGCCATAATTGGCTCGCGGGCCGTAGTTTGCCCAGCCCTGATCTGGAACATGTCCAATTCATTCTGGAAAACAGTCTTTCTACAGAAGCTGTTGTTTTGGTCAGTCTTAACTTAAGGCAGATAACTTATTCAGTTTTTGGAATTTTTCCCACTTGGTGCTCTTCCTCTCCTAATTTTTAAATCGCGTGAATAGGAATAGCGATGTGTGATTTTTAAATCACTTTGCGAACAGAGCCTGACTAAAGCAGGGGCATACGGAGCATTTTGCCCTGGGCCCCCACACCAGAGGGGTCCCCAAATCGAATAGACGGTTTATTTCACGTTTCATTCTTTAATGAACTTTTTTTCAAACAAAATATCAGTACAGTGCAAATTCCGTCAGTTTTATGTTTTCTTCATTAATTTATCGTATGAACATAATCTATACTTCATAAACGCATGGCTTTCTAGGGTGGAATTCAGCTAAATTTTCGCAATTATGATGGATCGGATTTATCATAAAATTGGCATACACGAAGAGAGTCAAAAGTGATAAATAAAATTCGAAATTAAAAATATGGCCGTATTAAAAATATGGGGATTTTCAAAACTATGCGTAAATTCGTAGCATTGACCACCGAAAAAAAGCAATCGAAAAACTAACAGATTGGGTGCATCTAAAACCTAAATGCGAAATTATAAATTTCCGAATTTTTTTTTATTTTTCAAATAAAAATTATTTAATCTTTTTATTTTGTTCAAGTTGCTGCAGAGAGTCGCACATTAAGGTTTGTCAGGAGGCTGGTTGTACACCCCTAATTTACATGATAATTTCACTTCATAAAAATAGATAATTTTTTATAAATAAAGTAGTTTAATTTAATTTTTAATTTAAATCACTGTAATTAGTCTAAATATTTAAAAAAAAATGCAATATTAGTTATCATATTAAAAGTTAGGCACTTGTAATGAAAATTTTATTAACAATAACAATTATTATTTTATATAAATTAAAAAATATTCGCAAGGTTTAAGAATCCTTGTTGTTTTATAAAGGACAGTTACTTCATTTTCCCATTATAATTAATGGCACATTAGTATGCTCTTCAAATGAGTTGATTTATCATTAAAACTAAAGATACTGCTAAAACATTTAAAGATATACAAAACCACTTAAAGCCTTTTAAAGACAGGGAGAGTTTGGGAGTTTAACACAACCAAACTTAATAAATAAGTCAAATTTTATTGTCTTTTTTCTTCTTAAGCAATCAAACTTAATGAAAAAAAATTAAGTTCTCAAGAAAGTTGCACATTTCGTATTTGCACAAATAAAAGGGAATGAAATATACTAGTTGTAACATTGTCATAAATGTAATTAAACTACGAATTAATAAAAAAATTTCTGTCAAAAGAAAAAATGTAAAATTTACTAAACAATTAAAAAAATTCTCTTGTTTACAAAATAAATAAAATTTATAAAACTAAACATTTGATATATAAATAAAAGAAACAAAAGGCCTTTTTAAAAAAATGGACTAAGAATTGATTATAGCTTTTTATGCTCTACAGTTTTTTATTTATTCAAATAGATAAAATTTAAATTAAATAAATATATTTTAAATACAAATAATTATATAATTTAAACATAGGTTGTATTTTATTTTAATTTCATAACCGTTGTTGAGCAGGCGACTATTCCCCATTTGCGTTATATGGAGAGGAAAACCACGAAAACCTTCCCCGGTTTGCCTGACGGCAAGTGGTAACAGTTTTTAATCATAATTGTTTCCGAAATACTTATATGTAAAGCTCAATTATTTTTAAAATGTCTTATTTCTGAAGACAAAAAAAAAACTTGATTTAACCCATTAAATGAATTGCTCTTTTAGTTACTAGGTTTCATTTATTGGAAAGGGAATCTATTTATTTATTTTTGCATCAGAGATTTTCTTAATATTAATGCTAAATCCGATTTCGGCTAAGTTGGACACAACATTTTAAATCATTTATATAATAGAGCTGCTTCCTAAAAAGCCAGCGATTTTAACTAATATAATTTTTTCCTCTTTGGAAAAAGAAGAAAAGAAAATCACCTGTACTGTACTTGAGGAAATAAAAAGTATCCTAAAAATTTACAAGTTGAAGCAAACATTTCTCCTTCCAATAGATTTTTTCCCCGAATGAAATTTTATTTGATGGAATTACATTTTAAATGCAATTTAATTGTTCAATTAGATGGAAAAGGATTTTAAATCTTTGGAAATATATGCGCAATCAAGTTTCTTGCCTACAGTATTTTACAGAGTTAAATCTTTTAAAAATTATGTTTTTTTAATTTCCTTCACTTTTTATTTCTAAAAATCTTAATTAATTTATAATGTATTTTTAGATTTTTACCCTTGGCACGGCTATTGAGAAAAGTTGACGTAGTTAAATTTTATAGCATAATGAAATATTTATACTATTGCCTAGCAAATATTTCCTGCAAATAAATATTATCCTTTTTTTTTTCTTAATAAACAACTGTTTTTATAAGAACTCAATTAACGAACATCTTCAATGTTTGTTAAATGATAGTCTAAATTTATTTTAACATTATTTTAAATTTTTTTTTAACGATAACAATCTTGCGAAATGAATGTTAAAATAATGTTTCATAAAATTCACGTTTTAATGTGATTACAAAAGACATAAATAGTGAAGTAATATAATCTTTTTGTGTTCAATATCATAATAAAATTGGACTTGGAAATAACAAAAGTTATTTCCAAGTCCAAAAGTCTATTTCCAAGTTAGAAAATGCATCGTTAATAAGTCACGTGTGCAAGATACTTTGCCGCAAGACGTTCTAAAGCTTTAGAGATAGTAATAAATCTGTCCAATCACAGACAGGACAAGAAATTTCACATTTTTGCGCACCCTAAAGATATGCCAATTGTAAGATAAACCACTTGACTAAGGTAAACCTGAAAGAGGGTAATTTCTTGGAATTTTGTTGCCACCGGGAAGATAGGACCTTCACTTCCTCTACTCTTATGCGAATATCTACGCCACTACTGTTTCTGATACTTCTGTTGCCATGTCATTTATTAGAAATTCTAACTCACAACTGGAACTGGCTATAGATGGCGTAAGCTATCAAATCAAAACTATAGTAACACATGAAAGAGGCACATTAGTATCTGACTGTGATCTCAGTGCCGTAGCTAACGAGAAGCAAGAAAGGACATTTTAGAGACTTTAAATTAGACATTTGAGAGCCTTTGAGGACATCTTTGTTTAAATACTTTAAATCATAAGAGATAAAGAGAGACTTCTGATATTTTAAATTTTTAGTTTCATGAAATTGTCATTACACGCGACGCGAAATTAAATTTGTATTTTACATTTTAACGAATGCCAAAAATTTATTTTATCTAATATTTATGAATCCTAGTTTCATTTACTAATATTTTATTTGATAAAAATATTGTTAACTACAAAATAGAGGTTTATAGTGAACACATAATTACTTATTAAGTGTGAATGCATTTTGTTAGCAACGTTCATTCATGCATAATTATTAATTAAATTTAATGAGCATTTCTGCGTGTTCAGTAAAATCTTAAATTATGTACTTGGAATGCTTAGAGAAAGAAATGTTTTTAAACTTTTTTTTCATTCTTTCAAAAGCAAAATGTAAAATAAAGATAAAAGTTGATAATTATTTGTACATTGTAAAGCATAAGGAATTCATGCATTGAAAAATACAAATGAACATACTATGTGTAGCAAAAACATAAGTTCATTTCGTTTCATGAATGTTAACAATGCTTTTAGAAATTCCATTTATTAACTTTAAAGCAAATTATGTGTTTATTTATAATTTTAAACAAATCATGGTACTTATCATGCTTTACATTTTAAAAAGAATCATTACAGTTACTTCATCATTATATAATTTATATATATATATATATATATATAAATTGCCTAATGATGTATGAAGAATTTTTAGAAAGCAAAGAACACTTAAAAGAATAAAGAACTTTTGCTTTCAAAATGTATAAAGATCATTAAGAAAGCAAAAAAAAAAAAAGAGAGACTGAAATAGATATTCTTATAATCATGTTTTTTATTAGTTCTTTTTGCAACAATCAATCAATATTTTTCATCATATAATTTACCTTGTGTTAAGAATGCATCTAGTATATTATTAAAAAAAACTCAGTTATATTCAGGAGAAATTGTCTTTTTATGTTAAAACCCAATCAAAACCGTTTTTTCTCGGGCAAAATCGGGTTCTTTCGTAAAAAATCAGAAAAACTTACGTGAGCTGGGTATTTTTTTCCTTCTTAAAAACCTGGTTTTTGCGTATCTTGCGTATTATTCAACATATTAGTAAAATACGCTGTTAAATTTTAAACCAAATGAAATAATAGAAACTAATAAAGATATCGAATCAAGCTGTTCAAAAAACAAACAAACGTTATTTAAACTTTCAAAATCTTATTCAAGGTAATTCAACAATTCAGTAATTCAATTCCAAGTACATCTGATTTTAAGTTTTTATATATTCTAAAACCTTAAATGGTCGTGAATGGCATCATATTACAAGGGAGTGTAAAAACAATGATTGTCCCTCTGGCGCTGTAAACTCTAGTTATGCCTCCGTTTGTCTTGTCTTAATTTCGAAACCAATTAAAAAAGCTGTATTATGGAACTCTACTGCTTCAGGATTAGAACTAGTAGCTCTAGTGCTTAGAGTGAGTTTGAGTATAGCGGAAATTTAAAAAAAAAAATTAAATAATCTAAAAGTGGAAAGATGTATTCTGCCATGCGATTGAAAAAACTGTGCTTCACGATTGATTTTGAAAATAGAACCGCGATCAGTATTTTCTTTCCTTTGCTAATAATATCAACGTTGAAATAGTATTTTAGAAAAATTAAATATGAAAAATTGAGTTTACGAAAAACGAAATTTCCTGCATGTTGTTTATCATGCATAAATTCAAAATTTACACAAATCCAAATTTGGAAAAAAAAAATTTGTCACTTTCCTTGATTTTTGTAATGTGTAGCAATATTTTGGAATTGGTATTCATTAATTGAGATTGAGTAGCGAAGAGAGCGTTATTGATGAGTGAAAAAAGAAAGATATTGGGGTGGAAGAGGACAAAGTTACTTTTAGTTCTGTCACATTTTTTGTTTAAATAAAATCAATCATTCTTTTGTTCAACTTTAAACTTCGGTCGGCTTGAACTCATTATTGTACGCTTTTTGTTCGCGTTTAATATAAACGAGCCGATTGTGACTTACATAAACTCACTGTTTTAAAGTCCCACACTGACTTTGACCTGTATGAACTCATCCCTTCGTGGATCCACATTGATTCCTGTTGCCTTCAGCAATCGCAACATTGCTCTAAATTCTCGACAATAGTGTTTTAATGACAAGTCGTTGGGTTAGAAATCGTTCTCGAACCCGCCTGCAGTTGTCAGTTTATCCCCCTACACAAACTCACCGCCTCACTGTTCCGCACTGTCGTTCATCTGCACCAGTGTTTCCCAAAGTGTGGTACGCGTACCCCCAAGGGTACGGGAACAATTTAGCGGGGGTACGCGTGATTAGGCGAAATATCTTATGTACTTATGCAACAAACGAAAATTTAAAAAACATTTATTTAAAAACAAAGCTAGCCATGAAAATTTACGATTACGTATTTTTCTATTGGCTATTTTTTGCAGAGTTAACAGTTAATAATGAATGATGTCAACAGCCAGTTGTGATTTTTAGCTTTTGTGCAATTTTTTTATAGTAAAAAATAGATTCATTTTTTTATTAGTGGTACACAGCGTTACGAAAAATTTAGAAAGGGTACACAAAAGTCATAAGTTTGGGAAACACTGATCTACACGGACTCTCCTCTTCGTGGTTCAATGGCACAAGAACCAGAATCAACTATGCAGTGCCAAAAACAGGATGGTAATTGGTGAGAAAGTATTATTTAGCGTTACTATCAATTAGGTAAATTACTATAATAATTACCCAAAAGTATAAATATATATATATATAACGTTGTTGCCGAGTGGAAGGATTAAAACAGGTCATAGACCAGGAAGGAGGGTACAAAATTTATTTATTAATTATTAATCAGAGCAGTCATGAGAGTGTGAGCGAAAAGTTGCGCTCCTCGGTTTTATGTTAGGGAAAATCTTGCAAAGTAAATACGTAAAATGTGAATATATATATATATATATATATATATATATATATATATATATATATATATATATATATATATATATATATATATATATATATATATATATAGTTTATCCTGATAATTGATTTCAGTGATGATCTCTGAACATTGATTCTCGTCGGAAAAGGATATAGAGAAGACGTGGGGCTCGTTTTCACTCAAGAAATACCACGGAAAGATATATTACACCTAAAAGGTACAAAGGCGAAATAGTCTAAGTTGTTCTGTTGGTCTTCATATTCCTGGATGATAACGTGCCTTATCATTTGATTTTGGTAAACAACTTTTTTGAAAATGAAAATATTCAGCACATATGTAATAACGCATTCCCTCTCCTTAATTCTATCTTAATTCTATTGCAAAGGAGCGGAATATGCTTGATAGACAAAAATTCAGCTCCATTGCATTTACCAACCTTCGCTAAAGGATTGTGAGAAGTCTTTGAGGATACAACTCATCTACACTTTCATAACGTATACGGAAAATCGTTGTGCATGGTCACCAGATGTTACCACACACAAATAACTTATTTATTTGAATTTTTATCTTTAAAGCATAAACTATTAGCTCGCACTAATTGTTTCTAACTTTTTCTCGGAATCATAAAAAGCGTTTAAAACCTTGCTTCTACATTGTTTTCTGATGGTATAACTATGTCATACTCGCATCTCACACTTATCGCCATTCTGACTTAGATTTCTTTAAATATTCTCGTAAACACACGAACTATATACTTCAATTTTAGGTCCCGCAGTGGACTGATCGTTAAGACACGGTTCCCAGCAGATCACCGAAGTCAGGCATCACTGGCTGCGGTCAGTGTGCGAGTGGCTGACCACTTAGATCACTCAGCGAAGGGTCCGAGGGTATGCGGTATCGGTCCTCGTTAAACTGTTTTACCTCGATTTCACGCGTCGGGCAATCAGAGCGGGGATGCCATCCTCTTTGCAGAGAATCAAAATTGTGATGCCATGTCTTCGGATCATCCTCAGAGATGTGTCCCCAGCCGTCGTCAAAAGCCCGTTTGCGCAGATCTAATGTGACGTAAATGAACTATTAACGACTTATTGGTAAGCGGAGCCTCCTCGTAACATTAAAAAAAATCAAATTGCAATGTTTAGCAATTTTTGCATATTTTAGGATATTTTATAGTACCTTTCTTCACATTTTGATCATAGAAAAAAAAATCCACGAAGCTGATATATTAAGATACTTTTTATACTTCATGAAACTGCCCAAAAGATTACTTGAATGAAGTTTCGTACAGTATTTCTAACTTGAATTCTAAATATAGTTAAGAGCTCCGATCAACGAGAGTGAATCTAACTATAATTTTACAAAGAAAATCGTTTTTTAAAGGCATACAAAAAAAAATTTATATATACTAGGGGGCTAAGCCCCCTGTTCGCTGCCGCTCACCAACCCCGATGATTGCTTCGCAATAATTTCTTTTCTTGGCAGAAAACAGTTTTTTTTACATAAGTTAAAATAATTCACTTAACATATATGTACTAAAAGGAATTCTGTTTGCTTACTCTTGTGCCTCTACTTCCTACGTCCAAATATTACTATTTATTAGTATTATAAACATCTGGATCTCTAGGTGAACGGAAGTGATTTTTCGAAGTAATCATTTTTTAAAATAACATTTATATTATAACATTATATTGTTCAAACAAATTTGATGAGTTCATAACCATAATTTAATATTCTCGCTAATAATAGCAGTACTGGAAAATAAGTTTAAATTAGGGATACAAAAATTTCTAAAGAAAAACAATATCTTTAAGACTATTGTTAATTTTATGCTGATGACAACCAAAACAATATGGAAATGAATGAGGGTAAACTGGATCCTACCACGTGATTTTCCGGCCAATAAAAATGCGCGACAACAATGGAAAACTGCGACACCATCAATTGATTTTTATATATAGTAAGATAAATAAATAAATAAAAATACTATACTTTTTAATTGATAAATTTGTCCCAAATGCTGCTCAATGCATTGGACGACGAATCTCAGCCGCTTAAAATTACAGGAAAAATTAAGACAAAAATAGTATTTAAAATGATTCCTAAAAATAAAAACAGAATAATCGTTTCAAATAAGACTCTAATCTATATATATATAAATGAATGTCTGCGTGTGTGTCCATGATGGACTCCTAAACCATCCGACCGAAATTTATGAAACTTGGTATACAGATTGTACAAAGCACGAGGAAGGTCCCTATCGAGATTAGAACATTCTTTCTACGAAAAACCGTTCGAACGGAGTGAGTGAAAAACGAAATGAAATTTTCTGATTGGTTAACCGTTACCATTGTTTTAAATTTAACGATTCAGTTTTTCACATATTTTAAAGATAACAGAGATAATTTCTAGTTTATAGCTTTATTTGATCAAACAATAGTTTATTGCCCGTATTTAAATATTTAATTATTTCATAGTCGCTATGTCAGATAAAATCAATGGACATTACGTGGTAGCACGTGGGCTGCGTCAATAAATGTATACTTTGTTTGATACCACGCGCTCTTATTTTATTCATATTAATTCTTTTAAGCGTGTTTCTAAAAATTTACTTATTTAAAACCAACGGTAATGGAACAGAAAAAAATGCGCTTAAAAGCAAAATTAATAGGAAAGTGGTACTAATTCGTTTAGGAGAAACATAAAAAGTTGACGCGAATGGGGCGTAATTACGCCAATAATGCGTAATTGATAAAAGTAATCTATGTACATTGAAATAAAAGAAATAAGCTATGTATTAGTAAGCAAAAGTAATGGAATAAAGGCATTTAATAATAGAAGAACCGTAAGAAATCGTCATACTATCATTGACGACAATTATGCTTAATTTTAATGTTGGTAATATGTATTAATTGAAATAAAAAAAAGTAATTTCTGAACTGAAAAGCAAAAATAAGGAGAAAAGATACTTATTCTCGTTTTGGATAATAGTAAAAAATCGGCATATTATTATTGACACAAATGCTCAATTAATATTGATGATGTGTCTTAATTGAAATTAAATAAAATAAGCTATGTGCTAAAAAACCAAGCTCATAGAGGAAAGAATAATGGGCAATTCGTTTAAGACAGCTGTAAAAATCGTCATTCACAAATGACGCTTAATTCATATGTATCACAGTATCAGTGACGGTATAGTATGTACTACTAGTATTTTGGTAGTTGGTTAATTTTTTATTTTTTATAAGAATTCTACAACGGGTTTTCCGTAGTTTCAGAAAATACTTTTTTCAGTGGTAGTTAAGATAGTGTATTAATATTTTAATGAATTAGAATTAAATGATCTTTTTTCCGTAACTACTTATAAATATTTCAACACTAAATTAAAAGTCAGATAGAGAAATGGTCAAGTTCCAAAATCCTCATGAAGTTCTAATATATATATATATATATATTTAAAAATTCGCCTTTAGTTGGCTGCCACTGACAAATATGCATAAACTCAAATGTTGAAAGGTTATGTAAAAAATACTGAATATAGTAATATAAGTATAAAATATTATATTGATATATTTGGTGATTATTAAAACTGCACCAATACTAAGCAGTTTTAATACCGATGCTTTGGAATTAAGTGTTTCACGGCCTCTCGAAAGGGATATGTACCTGAGAAAATCACTTAATAGAGGTAAATGTTAACTATCATGAACTGGTTAGCGAGCAAAAGCAGTATGTCAAGTGATGCTAAATATATTTTATCTTTATTCCAATGGCATGAATTACAACAATCAGCTAGCAACCAATAACGTAAAGCCACCGAAGATAACAACATAAAATATGAAATAAAAAAATTGAAATTATTTTAGCTATATTAATTGAAAGCTTAGTGGAAGAGCCAGGTGAGTGACATTTTCAGAACGAAAAAAAAAAGTTTGTATATTAATTATTTAGTATTTAATTATTTTGTATTGAATTATTTTATTACCCATTTATTAGAAGGTAGGACTAATAATTCTTTGCTTCTACCACTGCCTAATTTGAAATAAAAATCATGCTATCATATTAAAAATTAATATGGATTAGTTATGTTAAGATAAAAGTAAAAGAAAAAACAGTTCTGTTACATTAAACATACCCATATTGACGCAATCTTTTTATGTTATTTTCTCTAATTCATTAATTCCCCTAAAAATGTCATTCGCCTGGTTCTTCCATCAAGCTCTTTAATTGTGTCAGTATATGCCTTTCAGTTTTGAGTATTAAACAATGCGTTTCTCAGTACTGATTTATTGATTCTTTTCTTTTATTTCTTCACCCCGTACGAAGATACATTTATCAGTACATTTCCTAGAGATACATTTATCAGTTTGTTTTTTTTTTTGCTATTTTAGCTGAAATTAATAATGTATTCATTTTTTGAACTTTTGTCTAGACTTGTTTACAAAAGTTAAAGGATGTTTAAAGATAGCTTAAACCGTATTGATGATGTCATAGTTAATCGGAAGTTAAGTTGGCGTCTAATAAAACAAAAGATTCTTAGTATCTAAAAATTTGAATCTAGGTAGTATAAAATAATAAATAAATAAAAGTTAAAAATAAAAAATAAAAAAAAACGCCGAGGTGACAAATGTCCGTAGATTTTATGTTCATTACTAAACTAGATCTTCGTTCAGTATCTCCACTATTAAAATTGATAACACAGAATATGATCATAATTTATAATTATCCATTTGTAAAATAGAACTTTATTCATTATTTCCCTTTTGAAAGGCTTTAACAAAAGAAAAGTTTTATTTTCTTTTAAAAATCTATATAACAATTAAATGAAAATGGTAAATGGGACAGATAAATTTCATAATGTAATCCAATTTTCTCACTTGAAATTACAAAATTAAGAAAACGTAAGCTCACTTGAAATTAAGATAACTCACTTGAAATTACGAAATTAATAAAAATTAAAGGAATTGTTTACTAGCAAAATATATCTTTATTCCGATTATAAAGGTATTTACCAATAACATTTATTTATTTTCCATTATTGTGATTTTTAATTTCGTTTTTTAAGAGATTAAAATTGAAAGCGGTGTTTTTTATTTTATTATTATAAAGTATTCATTTGATATTATCTTATTATACGGATTATACATATCACAGATTCTTATTATACAGATTATAGATATTAAAATGTAAAATATCATTAAGAATTAACATTTGGTACTATTACTAAATAATATCTTGTATAGAAAACATTAAATAAGTATTTTTAGTAACAAAAAAATAAATCGGAATTTCTTTTTTAAAAAAAATGAAGAAATTGTAGAGGAAGTTGCAATGGTATATTAGGTTTCACTAAATCGGAAACTAAATTTGTAAAACCAAATTTAAATACAATAAAATAATATTATACAATAAAAAATATTATACAGTAAAACACATTGGATTATTTCAGCTGAGTATTTTTTAATTTAGCAGCAACAAAGCATGCATTGTGAAATAAAATCAGGCGAATGAAATGAAGAAATCTATCTCATTAATGTTAGTCTGTGTTTCCTTTATAAACCATTCCACCCAGAGCGTTGAAATTTGGCATACTAATAGTTCGAATCGCAAAAATTATACTTCGAACCATTCGAACTGAATTAGCGAAAAACGAAATGGAATTCTCTGCTTGGTTAAGAGTTAGCCGTTGTTTTAAATTTAATTATAGACTTGTAGTATTATTCTTTATCGATAATGAATCGATTAAGCAAGATGATTATAAATTATTTCTTATATGTTGGATGGCAACAGTCTGGATGGAAAAAATAGAACAGCTATGGTGAATAAAATATTTGCTAACCTTCTGAATAAGTCTCACTTCTATTAAGGTGATAAAACAACACTTCAGACTATTCTATTTTTTTAAATATTTTAAAAATAACATCAGTAATATTCGCTAGCTATTTGATCAGTAGTTTATGGCACGTACTTTAACATTGAATTATTTTTTGTATTTTATGCCAAATAAACTCAATAAATAACGCTTACATAGTAGAAGGAACGAACTAGTCACCAAATTAGCATTCCTAAAGTTATTTGATACCACGTGTTTATTTTGTTTAGTCTTTCTTTTTAAACGAGTTTCTATAAAAGTAAAGGATTTAAAATCAACGATCATTGAAATTAAAAAAAAAAAAAAAGGTTATGTATTGAAATCAAAACTACTAGAAAAGTGGTATTAATTCGTAAAGCTTTAAAAATCATTCGTAAAGAAACGTTGAAAATCATTATATTATTATTAACACATATCGCTGCTTCAAAACTAAAACGACACATCTCCAATTGAATTAACATTGCAGATGTGTCGTTTTAGTTTTGAACCAGCGATATGGTTAATTAATATTGGCAATACGTATTTATTGAAATAAAAAATTAGCTAGGTACTAAAAAAGCAAAGTTAATGGAGAAAAGGTACTTATTTGTTTAGGGAAACCGTAAAAAATCGTCATACGCAGATGACGCTTAATTAATTTTAGTAATAAGTACTACGGTTATTTCGGTAATTGATGCAGTTTTAATAAGAATTCTTCAACGGATTTTCTATAGTTTCAGAAAATATTTTTTCCAGTTGTCTTACGGCCGTTCGAAAAGGGATAGGTACCGGAGAAAATTACTTGAAATTGATACATTTTGACTATCGCTCCAAAGTGAATCTTTATTCTGATGGGATGAACCACGAGAAACGTGTTTTGCTTAATTAAATAACGTAAAGGCACCAGAATGAGCAACAAACGAGTAAATAAAAATAATTGAAATTATTTTAGCTTTTTTGGATTTGTTTATTGTGTCGGGATATGCCTTTTAGTTTTGTGCATGATTTTGCAATGTTATTTAGTGCTGATTTATTAATTATTAGTATTATTATTATGTACCGTGTACCAAGAACGGGTATAGTTTGTTCACCAGGAGTTGTCACTTGGCTCCGCCTTCCTCACGTGGTATCCGACGATACTATTTCGCTATTTTTGGGAGAAGGATGTGAACAATCCTGAACAAGGTTGCTATTTGGAAATCGTATGACAAAAATATTTACTTCGCAATCTGTATGTGCATTTTTTTCACACTAAATATTTCACAAATTTGATATTTCTCTCTTTCGAGTGAATAGTTTGTCCTTTTTGAGACATTTTGCTACGATATATTTAATTAGCTAGAGTAACGAAAGGTATAATAGCAGATGATTAAATAAAGTAAGCGACTGAAAAAGAATTAGCTGTTTGCGTTTGGCTCGCATTAAGGGTTGTCTCAATTTCAAGCGCGGAGACGTTTCTCCTCTTACTCCCTCGCTCAAATGAACTCTTCGTCCGAGAAGGTGAAGCCAAGTGTAAATTCCTGTGCCAACCAACTATATTCAGCTAATATTAAATATAAAATAAAATTATTGCTACATTAAAAAGAAAGATTGCTTAAAATTCAGGCGTAAAATGACAATTTTTAATTATGTTAACTGACGTTATAAAACAGAACCAACTTCATTTTTCAATGTAGTCTTATGTTTTATGAAAATAAAATGATACCAAAAAAAGAATAATAAAAATCTACATTTAAAAAAATACCAACTCTAAATAGAATTAATGCGTCAGTAAAAAAAACCATGTTCTGTTTTCTATTATATAGTACTTTTAAATTAAAATAATACTTAATTGACACACATAAAATAGAACAACTCAACATTTTAGTTATGAGAATAAAAGGATTAAATGGTAGATACTAAAAGAATAAAATATCACACTACATTTTAAGGTACCAAACAAAACAAAAGGGAGTTAATTTGTAACATTTGCTGTTATGAGTAATATTTTAAAGTTCTGACTTGCGGATTTAAAATGAGAATTGATACAATCCTAGAATAGCAAACCTCTTGGACGAGTTTTTGAAATCTCGTCAAGTTGGCAATTATTACTTGAATAAAAGTAGTTTTTTTATTATTAAAAAAGCAATTTAAATTATTAAAATTTATTTAAATATTTTCAACAAAATAAATATAAAATGACTTACCTTTACTCTGATGAACGAGGTCTACCAGAAACCTGAGATTTTTTTTCGGATAATTTTATTGACTACATTTTTATATCCGTACTATCCTATGCCAGGATAGTAAAAATTAAAAAGACTCTCTTTCAACTAAAGCATTCGGTAAAATCTTAATTAGTTGAAATAGCCTCAAAAATTTTAGGAGCAAAGGAAGTTTTAAAGTTAATATTGTTTGATCTTTAAAGTAGATCTAATTTTTAGACCAAAAAAGAAAAAGGTAATATTTTTAATCTTGGAGGTAACCAAGCTAAATTTGACACAAGAATTTTTTAAATATAATTTAATGAAATGTCTGTATTCTTACCAAATTTTAGTTTGAGAGCTGTTTGGAAAAGGAGAGTAGCGAAAGAGTAAGAATTTGTGTCTTGAGCAAGAAGATATAAAAAGATAAAAACTCAGTCCGAAAACCATCAACTAGAACATTAACTCCAAAATTCGCCTGATTTTTTCATATGATATGTGATGCTTTGTTATTTATGCTTATGCTAACCAAAATTCTATGATTCTTATAACTATTTATTTATAATTATGGTGTTAAAGTTGATCTAATCGAAAAGTGTGGGGACATGAAGGTAGTCAGATACCTTAAATCATTTTTGAAAATATTCCAGAATTTATATTTTTTGCAATCATTTGTAGTTTATGATAACTTTTTTGTTTTGTTAATACTGCTACATTCAATATTAATTTTTTTTTCGTGAATATCCTTAAACATTAAACACTAAGCAAATTTTAAAGGAAGAAAAACCACTTTAAAATAGGGTACTTGCACTTCAAGAAAAAAGACCCACACATCTGATTTACGACGTCAGCTCTAGCTGATCGTTTGTAAGCAAAATGGCGTGTTAAAGCTCAGCTAAGTTTCTCCACATAAGTCAAAATGTTAATTAAAGTGAAGTTGCTTAAATACAGCAACGTAAATTATTGGTAACTTCGATATTAGTTTGCTTATGTTCTACGTGGTTTCATGCCTGTCTTTGTGTTAAGTAAGATGGATATAGCGAAAGAACAGAAATCTTTGTGAAAGAATCTTTATGTAAGATTATAGAGAGTATTATTTAAGAGAATTGATATTTGCAAGCGGGACTTACTCGAAATAAAAAAATAAAATGCAAAGAACTGTTGCTAACGTAAACAAATGCCACGTTTCAACAATCAATCATGATTGATCACGTCACTAGCAGGTATCCCATTGTTTCCATGAAATTCCGAAATTATCGTCTGTTTATTTTTTCCTTCTTTTTTTTTGTGCTGCTTTTTTGTTAATGCTTATGATTGTGTGGTTTTTTATGACTATAACCTCTCTTTATATGTGATTATGGTGTTGAAGTTGAAATAGTCAATGAAATTGATTTAGACAAAAATTGTGCAGACATAAAAAATAAAAACATAGAACAACTCCCATTTTCACAGTAAAAATATGACTTCACTTGATTTTGATTTTGTATTGGTTTATTGTATTTTTTTTTTCATAAAAAATTTATAAACTAACATTTATTGATTTATAGAATTTAATTTTGAAACAAATTACGCGAAAATTGTATCAAAATTAAATAAATATTTTGTGCTGGGAGCTCTTAAGAGAAAACTGATTCAACATGTTAACCTAAATAGAGAATGGAATTTCTTTATTCATTGTGAAATTCATTAATATTTTAGAGAATTTTTTATTCATTTTATTGATTGAAATGTGTTTTACTACACAGTAATGTGTATTTTTTTAATAATGTTTAAATTTTAATTAAAACATTTAAAATTAATAACTAAGTTCCTCGCCGAGGATGCAACAACTTTGTAGTTAACAAAAAAACGTGTCTCCATAACAAGAGTAGTGTGGCATTTTGGCTTGATAAAATGACTATTTTTTATTTTCAGCTATCACCTTCAGTTTAAAAATATAAAAAAACTAACCACAATCGAATGATTTCAGACATTTATATTAACATTATATTATGAAGGGACATGTATTTCATAAAGCTAGGAATGAAATAACTGTTACCACTTTTTTAACTTCAATTAAAAACACATGTTCCCAAAATGGGAACATTGACCCCAAATTGGTTAAAAAAATACCAAATGGGTTAAAAAAATATTGAAAACTTTAAAATTTGGTAGCTAAGTTAAGTAGAACACTAGTATTTGTAACATTGAATGAAACGAATCAATAAATATTCAAATAAATTAAATAGTTAATTCAAGTTATTCTGAAACCAAGTTTTATATAATGGCAGAAAATGCTCTTTTTAATTAGAAATATGTAGTTTAGAAGAAAGTTAACGCATGAATGCAATGAAATATTACTTAAAAAAAAAATTCAATTAACTTGAGTAACTTTTTTAGTTATTTTCAATTATTACTTATTAATTAATAAATTTTAATTTTTATAATTTTTCTGTATTGGTAAGGATATATTTTTAAGTGTATTTCTTCACATTTTAGTCATAAATAAAATCCAAAAAACTCAAATAATGAGATTTAACAGAAAACTTGAAGGTTACTAGAATCAAATTTCTCAACCATAGTTTTTTAGGTATCGTTAAAAACTTTGATCGACGAAGACAAATCAAAATACATTTTTACATAGACAATCGCTTGAAGAAAAAAAAATTCAATTAACTCGAGTAACTTTTTTTAGTTTATTTCAATTATTACTTATTAATTAGTAAACTTTAATTTTAATAATTTTTTATATTTGTTATCATGCATTTTTAAGTGCATTTCTTCACATTTTAATCACAAATAAATTCATTAGACTCAAATAATGAGATTTACCAGAAAACTTTCTAAAAGGTTAAAAAATTCGATCGGCGAAGACCAATTGAAATACATTTTTACATAGACAATCGATTTGTAAAAGCATACAAATTGAAAAAAATAACGCTTTGTAAAAGCATACAAATTGAAAAAAAAATAACGCTTTGTAAAAGCATACAAATTGAAAAAAGAATAACGCTTTGTAAAAGTATACAAATTGAAAAAAATAACGCTTTGTAAAAGCATACAAATTGAAAAATAATCACAAAATATTATTGTTTACGGATAAAATTCTCCTAAATGGTGTTCAATGTATTAGACGCTTGATATTTAGGTTAATTATATAAGGAAATCGCATCCGTTTCATTATACACGAAAAAAAAAAATCAAGAAGAAGTGTAACTCCCTTTTTTCACGTTCTCTTAATTTAATAAAAGCAAACTCAACCACGATTTAAGTCATATATAAATTCGACTTACTTATTTATGTAATAGTCCAAAACCAAATTGGTTGATCCATATTGTATTGCAATTAGAAGTCACAGCCTTATGTGAGAAATAACAGAAAAGAGTAAGAGAAAAGAAATCTGTTGGAAAGAAAAAGAGATAAGTGAAACGAAGATGAGGCGAATAAAAAATTACTGAATCATCGACTTTCTCTGTAAGTAATACTTCTCCGGTTGTGACGTAACCACTTAATTTAAAAGGAAATGAAAGTTAAGTAATCGTTCGGCTTGTTTTGCAGTCTTTTTTTACGAAAACAAACATAGATGTAAATCGCAATCGCTTTCCTCCCCCCCCTTCTTTTTTTTTCGTCAAGGTTTTAAATAGCAAATTGTATTAAATTTTATTATACAGCGCAACAAAACAGGAAAACTTATTTTTGTCATCTGATCGCGTGTTTTGTTCTAATCGCATCCGATAAAACTTATCTTCTGTCTGCGTATGATATAATAGACGTTATTCTCATTCGACTTTTTTTTAAAAAAAAAAATAATAATAATTACAGCTGTCGTCTTTCTCATCTAAAAATTAAGATTACGAATTATTTTATTAATATGATTATTGACTTTTAAAGATCTTCAAATGGTGATACCTAGGGAATCGTTCGAATATTACTTAAGCACCAAAAAAAAAGGGGGGGGGGGACGGATTTGTGATTGATTTAATTTTGCTGTCAGAAAGGGAGGAGTATGAGCAATGCATACGCAAGGCAGAAATATTTCTTTATTTACAAATTTTTAAAAAAAAGAAAAAAAATGCCAAAAATGTAACAAAAAAGTTTTTGTAAAAATTTACATTTGGAAAGTTTTAAAATAAAAGAGGATTCAGAGCTTAAGAGTTGTAACCATAAAAAAGACATAATTAATCAAAATTTTAAATAATGAAGTAAAAACGCAAATATTTTTATTGCAAATTTGCATCTTTTATTTGAATTTAATTCTTCAGTTAGATTGCGTTTTTTTATTTATTTATTTCTATTTCCAATGTCCACCTGTGTTAACATTTCGTCAATTCAGGCATTTACAAGGCAGATTTGCCGACCGGCCTGAGTAAGGGGCAGGGAACTGTCCTTGAATCAGAAAGGTCCTGGGTTCGAATCCCGGGCAAGGCATGGATGTTTCTTTCTCTCTCTGTGTTCTATGTCCTTTCTCCTTTGTGTGATTGCGTGTGTGAATGTGGCCCACCCTATGAGCGGGTTAGTGGCAGTGTGGTGTGGCAGAAGTCGAATTCTTGGCCATAGATGGCGCCACTAAAAACAAGAACAATCGCACCCCCTCTGCCTAAAACAGGCAATACAAAAAAAAAAAAAAAAAAAAAACAAAACAAGGCTGATTTGTTTGCCGCTCTTTCAGGGGTACCTTACTAGGTGGGCCAGCGTTGCTCTCACAGTAAAAACAGATAGTACAGAGAATGAAAGAAAACCCACATGCCTTGCCCGGGATTCGAACCCAGAACCTTTTTGATGCAAGACCAGTTCCCTGACCTTTACACAGTCCGGTCTGTAGATTCAGTTCAAAATTAAAACGTGTCTACGCAATATTTGGACGACCCCTAATATAGGGTGGATCAAATTAATGAAAACACTTCTGCATTAACTCTCTGTGAACAATTTTTCTTTTAGCAACAAATGTTTTGGAAGATTTGTACGTGGCATAATATGAAAGATTATGCTTCAAGCTTTTAGATACGCTATCATTTCTGCCCATGAAGTTTGGATCGAGCCTTGGATGCAATAATTTTTTTCTACCTTTAATAGCAGCAACTCTGAAATCATTCGATAGAATTGCAATATTTGTGTAAGAATCCTTTTTTTACTTTAAGTGATACTGAAAAATAAAATCATCCTTTAACTATTCCTATGCTCATTTTGGTCTTTCCGAACTTCAGATGGCTAAGAAAAGTTAGTTAGTAGAATACCGTCAAAAATCTACAACTTGATTAGCATTTATCACAAGAACAAATTTTGAGAAAACAACGATCTTATAATATTTTTTTATGGTTTAATGTGTATGTATTAATGAATGTAAATATAATTTTTGTTAATAATTAGACAAAAAATTAAAAATTAATTATATTAAAATTAATTAATTATAATTATTAATAAAATTAATTTTCGTGCAACCTATAAAATTAAAATATTTTTATATAAGGATGAATTACAGATAATACAACTGCGAACATATGAAACTTTTCATGTGATACCAAAAAACAAAAGCAACATAACGTAATATCTTTAGAATTCGGGTTATTACCTGAGAGTCTAGGAGATTTTAAAAATTAAATATTTCGGAGAAATATTCACACAAATAGAAATGGAAGCGAAACTATTACATACTTCCGGTTAGTATGACAGCTAACTCCTTTTATCTCTAAAGTTCTATATTTGACGTTTTTAAAGTTATATATAAAGTTCTATATTGTTATATTTGACGCTCATTCTAAAATAAAACAGTTTTAAAAACTAGAATAATTGGACATTATAATAAGACAATAAAACAAAAACGTGATTTTTTTTTTGTTAAGATACTCGTTTATAAGGTAGTCGGATAACTTGAAATGTCTTCCATGAAGTGACGTAAACGTGGCTTAAACGAGATAGTTCAGTTGTACTCGTGTGTGTGCGATTAATCTAAAGATAATATCATTTTAAGCAAAACATAGAATGTTCAAGTGTCATGAATTGTTAAAATGATGAAGCTAATTTTTGGGCTTAAGAACTGCTCGTCATAGGTTAAGTGACACATGTAATTTGAAAACAATTGAAATGACAATTTATTCTTGTTGGAAACGATTTTTTTATAAAAGACTTGAAACGTATAGCACGATACATTGAATTTACTATTAGAATTGACAATTTTGGGCAGGAATTTTGCTTAATTCAAAATGTAAAAGGATTTGAAACTGCACGCTTGATTCCTATTGTCGCTATGAATGAAAGTGGAAAATTCGTATTCCTTTCGCACGATAAACTACAGAGTAGTAAAAAAAAATTATATTTTAAACATTAAGATTGATAAAGAGCAAAGCTGGTTTTTTCCTGAAAAGGATTGAGTTTTCGGACAATGTAAATTTGAGATCAGACAATAATCAAAGTCTGTGCGAATTATTTTTTCACAGGTTGTGAAATAAGGCAAGAATTTTTCAAAGATAAAAATTTTATCAGGACGTTAAGACCATTTGTCAGTCTGGCCTCTTGAATATCTGTTTAAATGAATTGGTGGGTAAATTCTAATTTATTAAAATATTAATACATTGACTTTTCTACCACTGACTTTTCCACCACTTTATGTATACGTATTTAAGTGGCATAAAATGTTTAATTACAATTTTGGAAAAGATACATTTGGTGCAAACGACATTTTTTATGTCCTGAAAACCACCATGCAAACCTAACACGGTTAGCCTGATTCTCCATTAATTTTGGTTTTTATTACATAGCTTACTATTTTTTGTTTCAATTAGAGACTATTACCAAAACTATTTAGGCACCATTTGGCGTAAATAATATTATGGGTATTTTTTACACTTTTTCTAAATAAAGAAGCAATATTTATCTTTTAATGTTGCTTTTTAAACGGCAACGTTACCAACGTCCCTTCTGAACGATCTAATTTTATTTTATTTAATAACCTTCGTTGAACAGCAGACCCAATTTTTTGGGTTTACGACTACTAATGTATAACTTTATAGCCTCGTAATTTTGAACCCTATCTAGAAGACAAGGGAACTCCTAAATCAAGTATTGGGAGAAATTTGCCTTCGATGAGGACTTTTTGATTGAACTAACCCGCATTTGTGTTACATGGAGAGGAAAACCACGAAGACCTCCCACGATTAGCCTGACGGCAAAGGGACTTTAACCCATGAACCGTCTACCCCTGATTATATTTTACGTCAGCACTTTGGACGGTGCGAGCCGGTGCGGAATTCGTATCGCCCAGTCATAGCTGGGATTCGAACCCGGTTCAATTCATTGGGTTGCGAATGCTCTATTCCCTGAGCCACCAAGGCTCGAAAGAAATTTTATTTTTATTTTATAACCGTAGTTGAACAGCCGACCTAACTTAATGGGTTTACGGCTACTAATGTTCAACTCCGTAGCCTTGTAATTTTGAACCCAATCCAGAAGACAAGGGACTGGATCGAGTATTGGGAGAAATTTGCCTTCGTGGAGGACTTTTTGATGGAGCTAACCCGCATTTGCGTTACATGGAGAGGAAGACCACGAGAACCTCCCACGGTTAGCCTGACGGCAAGGGGACTCTAACCCATGATCCGTCTACCACTGAGGATATTTCACGTCAGCACTGTGGTCAGTGCAAGCCGGATGCGGAATTCGTATCGACTGGGATTCGAACCCGGTTCGCCTCATTGGAAGGCGAACGCTCTATCCCCTGAGCCATCGCGGCTCCTCGAAAGAAATTGAAATTTTTGAACGACTTGCATCTACTGTCAAAATTTCAGGACGATAGTATAATTGGTTTTATATATTGTTACAAAGATACACACGCGCGCACAAACTCTTCCATTTATTGTGATAGATTATTTTTTTACCAATTGATAATTTGCCTCTCCGGTTGGTTAAGCGGTTGCCGGTTAAAAACGATACTTCATTTTACGAAAAGATAAGTTTCTTTTTTCATAGTCTAAAGGCCTTTAATTGTGATAAATTGTGATGCATTCTTATCTACAAAAATCGTTTGTTTACCAACTATCATAGGCGATAAATAAACATGAACTCTTTATTTACCAATTGATGAAGAGACGCCGATAACGCTGAAAGTGACATCTGTGTTTTTATCGTGTCATTGAATGATAAAGCTATTCGAAACCTTTTTGTTAGGCAAGCTGTGAGGATATAGAACAGTGATAATATTAATCAAAACATGATTTAATATGTTTAAAAAAAATTATCGTTTTCGCAAAAATATTCTGCCAAATGATGAAACTGGCAAAGAATTCGAATGTTCTGTACCCGGATTATTCTAAATTTAAAAAAAAAAAAAAAAAAAAAAAAATGTGTTGACGTTGATACATCTTCTTTTTTATTGATTTGGTTTTCTGATAAGCTTATTGCTTCATATGCGAGTGGACTTAAACGGTGTAATTTATAGCTGAATTTTGTATTAAATGGTGTATCAACATGAAATACATGAAAAACATTTCTGAGTCTTTCATGAATATGCTAGCAGTAATCAGTAATAAGCTTCTAGAATATTTCCCATCGAATTAGTCGAATAGTTTCTGAGTTATTAAATTTTAAAAAAAAAGTTGTTTATTCAAAATTCGATTTCTCAAAAAACCATGAGATCGATTTCGTTCAAATTTTGTGTTTTCCAATATACAAAACGGAAATAATAAACATTTAGATTTCCAGTATACATTTGGACGAAATTTATATTTTCCAATATAAAATTATATTTTTTAAAATTTTGTTTGCCTTGAAATTCAACATTTTTCAACTATTACAAATAATAAATAATCGATAGTAATTACTAAATAATTGTTAAAAATTATTTGTTGCATGGAATTATTTTTGGATAATCAACTTTATAATTGTGTGCAAAATTTTTTTCAAGTTCTCGAGAGATGGCAAAATACGCAAAAGGTAAAATTAACATTAAGGGGTTCTAAATTTTCGACCGTTTTTCTGTTGGGACCATATTTCAGATCAAGCGAATGCCCCCATTACTTTATTTTATATCCGCCGTTGAATAGCCGACCCACTTTTAGGTTTACTACTACTAATGTTCAACTCTGTAGTCGTGTGATTTTGAACCCAATCCAGAAGACAAGGGAACTCTTGGTTCAAGTATAGGGAGAAATTTGTCTTCGATGAGGACTTTTTTGATGGAACTAACTCGCATTTGCGTTGTATGGTGAGGAAAATCAATAAAATCTCCCACGGTTAGTCTGACGACTAGGGGACTCTAACCCATGATCCGTCTTCCACTCAGGATATTTTACGTCAGCACTGTGATAGGTGCTATCCGGTGGCGGAATCAACCGGGCCATCACTGGGATTCGAACCGGGTTCACCTCATTGGCAGATGAACGCTTTATACTCGGAGCCACCACGGCTCATGCCCCCCATTATCACAGTCTGTCCAAGAATCCGAATAAGTCGAAGAATTCCGTCGAAAAAATACGTTTTTGTGTCTAGTTTCTTAAATTTTATTATCGAGAGAAGATATCGTAAAAAAATTAACGAGATATGGCGAAATACGCAAAAAGTAAAATTAACATTCACTAACGGGTCCAAACTTTTGATCGCTCTGCTCGCCAAAACTATGGGGATCCTATTTTCCAGATTTTGGCTACCACATATTTTAAATACATCTGATTTCGTAACTTTAAATATCGTCTGCACTATACTACGTTTCACCTTAAGTTGGCACTGCAGAGAAGGGTAGGGAATGTAATACGCCGCCTTTGAAAAGTAGTTCTTCGCTATTTTGGCATTAATTGCAGTTTAAATGCGAGTACAAATATAAATAAATGTTGCATAATAAGAAAAGTTTATCTTGAAACATGTATTAAAAGTTTTTCATGTTTAAATGTATTTAACTTATAAATACCTTCTCAGTAAAGCGAATGTACAAAGAAGAAGGAGGTGTTTTAGTTTGGCGCTGAATTCGTTTTTAAGGCCAAAGAAATTGCCGCGTTGGCTAGGATTTTACACTACTGGTCAGCCAGCTCTTTCCATTATTCTTGCCCTTGTTTAAGTGTCCTATCGCTTGTGTAGTTCTTATTTCGCTTTCTTTCACTCGCATCGCTTAATTGTTCTTTTGTTTTGTTTTTTATTAGTTATTAACTGTTAATCAATTGTTTTTACAATGTTAATCTACAATTTGTTGTTTTTTATTAGTTATTTATTGTTAGCTCGTTTTTCATAGTTATAAATTTTTTTGTGCATTAATTGTTAATTTTTTGTTATGATTCCTTATTAAATTGTTTTCTTTTTTTTTTTGTTGCTAATTACTAAATGTTAGCATGTTTTTTTGTTAGTTTGTATTATTTTGTTACTTATTAATCGATAGCTTTTTTTCTTTTGTAAGTTATTAATCTTTAGCTTGCTTAAATATATTTCAGCAAGCAAATATATTTCAGAAAAAATTACTTTTATAGTAAAAAAATAAATAAATAAATTAATAAACTTTTCCGAAAATAAATTTGAATTTTTTATTTATAAAAAAAAAGAACAGTAAATATTAAAAAAATATATGTATGATATTTTTCATGATCAATAATTTCCAGCTTATGTTGACTTTTCCTTTCCCCACAAAACGCCAATGTGGGATAAATTAACATTAAATGTACATTAATCTACAAAAAATAAGTAGCATATAAAAATAAATATTTAAAACAAAGTATTTATGCACATCTATGCATTTCTTTTTTTTTACTTAGATATCGGCAAAAAAAAAATTCTTTTTAAATATATATTTTTTTTCTGTTGTTAAATTAGATTCGTTTAGCTAAAAAATCATAATAAGAAAATCTGTTTTTTAAAAATCATAATAAGAAAATCTGTTTTTCAAAAATCATAATAAGAAAATCTGCTTTTTTAAAACCATAATAAGAAAAATCAGCTTACAATTAGTATTTTAAAATAAAAATTATTAGAAATGCTCTAAAAAATCGTGTTCTTTTCTGTATTCTGTTCAAAATTTTAGTTAGATTCTTGGTTTAAAAATAAAATCGCATTTTGTTTTCTTTAACGCCAATACTGGCCACTTTCTCTCCCTTTTTTGCTACCTCATCCCCCAACTGACTTAAAGAGTAACCCAGTTTCCATGACAACGGCTGTAATCCGGTCTGCCTACCCTTCTCTCCAGCCTCCAGTGCCAACTTAAGGTGGAATGAAGTATAGTTCTCTCTATCTCTCGTATTCCTGTTTAGTCAGACGGGTGCAATTGTTCTTGTTTTCCAGTGGCGCCATTTATGGCCAAGAATTCGAATTCTACCACACCTAGACCCCGCACCCGTTTATAGGGCGGACCCATTCATACATCCATTCTTTCATCCACAAATCGTAATTTTGACCTGAATCAGAGAACGATCGATCTCCAATCCACCTACAGAGGCATTCATTTGTAATGGGAACATGGAGGACTTAGCAACTCGACAGATTTAACGTGCATCAGTCAACATTTACTACACGGGGAGTCTTCTGTCGGTGGGATTCGAACCCACGAACGTCATCAATATTTAATAAGCATATTTGAGCTCACCTTTTTAAACCATTAAGGTTGAGTTTCATTACGTGGGAATCCGATGATCAGATCAAAAGTTAGTGAAAGTTCCTTTTACTTCTCTTTCATTTGTTTTCACTGTACAATATTATTATTATCTTTTTTTTCTATAAATCTGGGGTTACACGTGCAATTAGCCGTTTCAAAAAACAATTGATAACTTTTACACTGAAGTTCGAAGTCTCTTACTGGAGTTAAACGTCTTCCTTTCATCCCCCTTGTCTCAAATTATTGGAAGACAACAAAACGAAGTAGAGAGAGAGCGAGAAGCTTTATCGCTTTATTTATCAGTTTCAAATACTACAATGAAACGCCTGCCTCAACGAAATCCATTTTATAAGTGTCATGGTACTTCTGAGCTTTTTTTCATTGGTTTTGAGAAAAATTTATTACTGTTATCGTTATAGCGTAGACACATTGCTTTATATAGCCACTGTAGGTAAGACATCCTTATTTATATCTTGATTGCATATTTTATATGATTCGCAGTGTTTATCGGTCTTATCAAGATAGAATCATTTAAAAAATGAATCAATAGCATATTTCTAATTAATAAAACAAATCTATGATTGTGAGCGAATTGTTCGGAGGATGATGGTGATGACCTAAAAATATTCTTATAAAATGCTCTTTAAAATGCATAAAAAAGACCACTAAAAAACAATTAAAAACGTCCTTAAAATAAAAAATAATGACCTTAAAAATTTTCGAAAGCATGTCTTATATTATCTTTTATTATAAAACAATTATAAGTCGTACCTTATATTTATAAATTTAATGAAAAAATGAGATATCAATTCATATTTGTAATTTATGAATTAACTAAAATGTAAATAAATACATTTTATTATGAAGAAAACCTTTGTAACTTCAAAACTATTTATTCTATCAACTGAAGTTTTATCTTATTAAATTCTGTTAAAAAAATTTCATCGAAAAATGTGCCTCGTGGAATTAATTTATATAAAATTATGGCTTTAAAAATTTTCGAAGGAATGATTTATATAATATCTTTTATAACAAAGAAAAATTTAATATTTGAATATAAAAATTATAAGTCATACCGTGTTTTTATAAAGTTAGCAATTAAAATAAATTTGTAATTTATGAATAAAATAAAATGTAAACAAATACATGATAAAAAATAAATAGGAATTAATTTTTAATCACAGTCTTCGAAAAGATCAGAATTGCATTGTATTATCAGATGTTTTTTTTCAATATTTTTAAAATTGAAAGATTGCTTATTGTCCAGTAGCAATTTTTTTTTTTATTAAAAAGTCTCTTCACATTCAACGCTTGTTATTTGAGGAAATTTAGATTCAATGTAAAATGTTTGCAAATTTATAAAGAAAAATATTAATTAAAGTGAAAAATATCATTTAAAGGTCATAAAAAAATGTTAAAAAAGATAAGTAAATCTGAAAATTGCAGAAAAAAAAACACGAATAGGACACTATGAAGAAAAAAACAACAACAACAGCTAAATATTCAATAAATGCATTTTTTAACAATATACTAGCCCTGGTTATTTTAACATTTCAAAAAATTCTTTTCAAATTTTTATTTTTAATTCTCATATAAATTTTATATGTTCGTTTTAGAAATTTTCACTTCATTTCAATTACAATAAATTAATAAAATCTTTAAAACTCATAAACATTGAACAAAAAATTAAAATTATGAACGTCATTCAAACTTCATAACAAAAAAAAAAAAAAAAGACCGGACTTTATTTAAATTTTTAAAATTAAATACGGGATTAAATTATGGTATAAAATTTTGTGCACAAAAAAATTTTGTGATTTTTTTCTATAACTTTTTATTCTGGATTTTAATAGTTATGGTGTTAAATTTAACAATTTGTTGAAAAATGAATGCAGCTATTGAGCTCTTTGTATAAATGGGAACAGTTTCAAGAACACGCATTATTTTTAATAGTTTTATTCTAGATATTAATAGTTATGGTGTTAAATTTAACAATTTGTTGAAAAATGAGTGTAGCTATTAAGCTCTTTGTATAAATGGGAACAGTTTCAAGAACACGCATTATTTTTAATAGTTTTATTCTAGATATTAATAGTTATGGTGTTAAATTTAACAATTTGTTGAAAAATGAATGCAGCTATTGAGCTCTTTGTATAAATGGGAACAGTTTCAAGAACACGCATTATTTTTAATAGTTTTATTCTAGATATTAATAGTTATGGTGTTAAATTTAACAATTTGTGGAAAAATGAGTGCAGCTATTGAGCTCTTTGTATAAATGGGAACAGTTTCAAGAACACGCATTATTTTTAATAGTTTTATTCTAGATATTAATAGTTATGGTGTTAAATTTAACAATTTGTTGAAAAATGAGTGCAGCTATTGAGCTCTTTGTATAAATGGGAACAGTTTCAAGAACACGCATTATTTTTAGTTATATAAAATAATATTTATAAGCAAACTGAATTTTAAGGGGGTACAACTGCATAGTCTTGACAACCCTCGCAAATACGGAACACTCTGTATATCAAAATTATGCACTAGGACTAAAAGTGTAGTCAAAACTACCATAAAATGGTAAACGTATGAGCCAGAAAAATGGTAAAATTTATCGCGTTTCCGACTGAGTGGGAATATCAAACGATCGGTAACTTTTACCGAAGTGCTTGGAGTAATGATATAGGTGGAATTAACAAATGACTTTATAATATGTGATAAAATTAAGGCAAATGTGATAAAATTTGGCGATTTTATCATTTTAAAGAATGGCATAAAAATTATTTACTCGGTAAAATTTACTTTTCAGACTTGTATTTTTTATTATATGCATGGTAATAAGAACTACAGTTTTGAAAATCAAATGAACGGAATATGACGGGGAAAAGTTACCAAGAATGGTATAAATAGGCACCGTATATTTTGGTTTATTAATCAGAATTATGATCTCTTTTAATCAGAAATGTCATTACCATACAGTGCGGAAATTTCATCAAATTTTTTCCTACCTGTATATGTAGGTAGGTACGTTATTTACGTCGCACTAGAGCTGCGCAATGGGATTGGCGACGGTCGGGGAAACATCCCCGAGGATGATCCTCTGCAGAGGCGATGACTCACCTGCTTTGGTAGCCCGACAACCTGAGCGCGAAGTCGAGCACTTTACGGTAGAACAGTTAAACGAGTACCGATACCGCGCACTCTCGGTCCCTGCACAGGCTGATCAAAGCGGTCACAAACCTGCTTACGAACCGCGGCCACTGATGCTTGACTTGGGTGTTCTACTGGGAACCATGTCCTTACGATAAGTCTACTGCGGGACCCCTACCAGTACCACTTCGATTGGCATTAAAAAAAAAAAAAATTCAGCTCTTCCCATTGATATGATTTTAACTTAGAGTGCTGTAACAAAAAAATTAGATTTCACATAACATTTACATAAAAAAAAAAAAAAATTAGAACAAAATTTGTAGATTTCTCGATAAGCGAGGATAAGTGCTCAATTTTAATAATTTTAACAATTATAAACATCTATAGGCTTAAAAAGATGTATGAAAGTTTAAACTCATTACATCGATATTTTATACAATACATAAAAAAACAATGACCATCACTGTATTTCTGCGCCATTCATTATAATTATAAAAAATAAAAAAATAAAAAATAGTTTAAATCTACTTAGAGTTTTGAATATTTTTTTTTTTAAGTTAATGGTCTACTTACCGCGAAAAGCGATTTGTAATCCCATAACGGTTGCTAAACCGTTAATTCCGCCCTACAATGACCTCAAGGATACTAAATATAATTGTCTGCCAGTTGTTATCAACCGATAATAATTTTTTTCGTCAAAATTTCGCCAATTCATTAATATTATGATTTAAATTAATATGGAATAATTATGAGTATTCTAAAATATTCTGAAAAATATTTTATTTTATGCTTGCTTTTTTTTTCTTGTTACAGCAATGAGCTTTGTAATGTTAACCATATTTTACGAAACACATTATACTCTCGATGACTCAAACTTTAGCTACATCCCAAAAAGAATATTTACCCTTGACATTATATATCCACCTAATATTAATTTGAATTTGTATGTCAAGCAGTTTCTTCTCAAAACCTTGTTATGTCGAATTTTTTTCGAAATAAAATATTAATTTTTTTGATAAGTTTATTGCGAGCCAATTCTTTTCTATTTAATGCATAATTATTTTTGTCTCACTTTTAAAAATAAAATTATCATCGTTTTATTTAGACTTATAGTCAACTATCAGTACATTCATATTTATTAATAGTCATTCTTATTTTTTATGACTCAACTTTTTAGAGTAATATTTTAGAATATATTTTTCCACTTTTTGTTGTTGAAGTTTATTTACATCGCACCAGAGCTGCACGATGGGCTTTTTTGTGACGGTTCGGGAAACATCCCCGAGGATAATCCGAAGACATGCCATCGCAATTTTGATTCTCTGCAGAGGGGATGGCACCCTCGCTTCGGTAACCCAGCCACTTGCGCGCGAAGTCGAGCTCTTTAAGGTAGAACAGTTTAACGAGGACCCATACCGCACACCCTCGGTCCCTTCGTAGACTGATACAAGTTGTCACCCATCTGCACACTGACCGCAGTCAGTGATGCTTGACTTCGGTGTTCTATTGAGAATCGCGTCTTAACGATCAGTCCACTTTGGGACTTTCTATTTTTTTTAAAACATTCTGAATTTGCTATCCCGAAAACTTGCTATCTCGAAAAATGTTTAAATATCGAGACTATACTGTTCTTCAAAAGCATTTCAAGAGCAATACAATAGTCATATCAAATTTTTATTTGCGTTAAATTTTTAATTTTTTAAAAAGTGACCACACTCTTGGCCAACCTATATGCTACATTATTGATGCATAAAATTTCTCTCTCTCACTCTTCTTCTTTTTTTTTTTTTCCAGTCACAACTGCCACCCTTATGGTATTGAATGCTGCTCTAAGTTTTTTAATATTATTGGAAGAATTCGTCGTGTTTTGCTTGATTTTACCTTGGATTCCAACAAAGAAGTAATAAAATATTCTATTCATATGATTATGTTTTAAAACGAATTGGGTGATGCTTTGAATTACTTATCACGATAATAATTGTTACAAAGTAATGAATTCATTCATTGTATTTAATCAAGTTTTTTTTTTTTCCTCAAAAGTGTGTCCGTGTTTTTAGAAATTTTTTTCCTCTAAATGTACGACTCTTTCACCATTGTTATTTTGTTTCCTTTTAGAGCATTTTAGTTTTCAAAAGGTGGGAACATATTTTTAAGATCTCTCACAAAAATTGGGTTTAAAATTAATTCACAGACAATTAATAATTACGTCTGTTTCATGATGTTATCTGAGTCAATGTAAAAGGTCTTAATTTTTACAAATAAAAATAAGAAGATTACTTCCGTGTAGTAAATGGTGACTGGTGCGCCTTAAATTTGTCGGGTCACAAAGTCCTCCATGTTCCCTTTTTTTTCCCCTTCACAACTGCCTATGGTATTGAATGCTACTCTAAGTGTTTTGTTCGAACACTGTTTTTTTTTCCTTTCTGATCTATTCTCAGCAGATATTAAAATATCGAATAAAAATAATAATATCAACGAATAAATTAATATAAAATCGGATATAACAAATAATTCGGCCATTCACCAAAGCGACTATGCGATTGTTGCAATTCACCGGTGAAAGTTGACATTCTCTTGATTTCGGTCATTCACGTTAGCATATATACATAAGCTGAAAATGAATAAAATAAGCCGAATTATGATTTACTTCAAAATGAAAACTTATAAGAACTGCTACAAGCGTTGGAAATGGTTATATTTATTGAAGAATTTAATTTTGATTTGAAAAGCATGATAGGAAATACTAATGCAATGTTTTATAAATGTTTGTCATTTCATAATTTATTCAATGTACTGTAATTAGAAATATTATATACTTTTTTTTAAAAAAATGCCATTTCTATTTCATTGCCATTTCATTTGAAATAATTTCATAAAGGTAACCGAAAGATTAAATAAATTATGAATTCTAGGTTGGATCGAAATATAATGAGAGGATATAAAACTCTTCACTGGTTATTAAAAATACCAACTCTAGGAACCCTTAGGGTTCCGTGGAGCATCATTTTATGACCGCTGTTTTAAAGTAAATGATAACATACCTATTGAAATTTGTTGGGGAGCTCGGTGAATCCTATAGGGTTGAATAATGAATTTTAGGTTGGATCGAAATATGAGAGGATTAACTGATAAATAACTCGTTTATCAGTTAATCGAGATGAAATAACTCGTTTTATCTATATCACTCTATTTATGAAAATGTACACTAGGTGACGTAAGCGATAACTCACAACACGTCCCACTTAGTGATTTGAGTAATTCTGATTCTGCTCTTGTTTATTAGCCCCTTAGACATTAATTTTCGATCACTTTCCACAAGGGTTCTAAAAATATATGTTACGTAAGGTGTTAACGAAACATCCTTATAATATTAAGGTTTGTCATTAAATAACAATTATTTTTTTATGAAATATGTATTGAAAAATTTTTAAAAATAAATGACATTTTTCGATTATTATTTGTGTTTAATAAATATGATAGTTTTTTTTTTCTTTTTCAATTACAGGTTGGGGGACATTGTAAACTTCATCCGGAAGTGGGGATTTCCTGCAAGAATACATTTCATCGCATACATTTCTCTTGGCTTCCTTTTCATAATCTTTTATTTCATTAGTAAGTATGAACGTAAATGTAGAGAATTTTTTTTTTTTTTTTAATACATAACCACTTGCGTCTCGATATATTTGACGGCGTGGTGGCTCAGGGATTAGAGCGTTCGCCTTCGATTAAGGTGAACCGGGGTCGAATCAAGCGATTGTTGGTAGGTACGACTTTCGCACCCGGCTCGCACCGACCACAGTGCTGATATAAAATATCCTCAGAGGTAGACTGATCATGAATTATAGTCCCCTTACCGTCAGGCTAACTGTGGGAGGTTTTCGCAGTTTTCCACTCCCTATAACGCAAATGCAGGATCATTGGCGGTCGTAAACCCATAATTAGCTTGGCTGTTCAACGACGGTATTAAAATATAAAATACAATATATTTAAGAAGGCTGTACCGACTCAGGGGCTAGGGCACTCGCCTGCCTATAAGGTGAATCGAGGTTTGATTCCCGGGAGGGCTAGTCTATACGAATTCCGCGCCCTACCGGCACCGACCACAGTCAACATCTCCTTGAAGAAGGAAGGCCTCAGCACGGATCAATTTAGTAGTCCGATGTGACGAAGTTTACTGCGCAGTTGATGAAAAATAAGAAAGATGTCATTTCGTTCGAGGTACTAAGCTGCGCAGTGGTTGAAAATACGAAATATGTCATTGCGTTTGTACTACTAAAGGATTTTTATGGTAACCCGTGCTGAGGCCTACTCTTTTCTAGGAGGTGTTGCCACAGTGCTGACGCAAAATATCCTCAGTGGTCCCGTAAAATATCTTCAGGGATCATGGGTTATCCCTTTGCCGTCAGTCTAACTGTGGGAGGTTTCCGTGTTTTTCCTCATCATGTAACTCATATCCGGGTTGGTCCATCAAAAAGTCATGCACGAAGGCAAATTTCTCCACATACTTGATTCAGGAGCTCTCTTGTCTTCTGGATTGGGTTCAAAATTTACATTTCTACGGAGTTTAACATTGGCAGTCGTAAACTCAAATTTGAGTTAGCTGTTCAAAATAAATGAAATATAAAATATTTGACAACATCTGGTATAATTTCAGAAATTAAAAAAAAAAAAATTGAAAATTTGAAGGCCATTTTTTCTGTTGTTTGTTTTTACAAAGCGATGGTCTATGCAGAAATTGCAATTGGATTAATCGTCTATGATCGGAATTTTTAATTAAAAATTATAAGAACGGTCAAATGACCTTTTAGGTCAATTAACCTGGTCAGTTAACCTTTTTACGCCATTTGGGTCTACTGGATCCCGATTCATGACCAACATGTGAGAACAATAGAAATATATCTTACGACTTGTAAGAAGTGCTATGAATCATTCTTAATGGAAAAATCAAAAATAATTTTAAAATTACCTAAGTTTAATTAAATGAACAAATATTTTATCTTATTTATTAGGTTATTTTCGAACTTAAAATCGCATTTTCTTCCTCTCAAGAAGATGTAAAGTGTGCAAACTAAAAAACTGACCACCCTCAATAACTTACGATCTAATGATCGCATTTCCATGTTCTAAGACTCAATCTTAATGGATCGAGGGGGTGATCTTAAATATGCTTATCAAATTAGTGCAGACAATATTTTAAGATAAGAAATCATACACACAAACGTACTTTCTCTGAATAAAAATACTTTTTTTTTTTTCTCTATCTTGAGAACTTTTCCAGCGAATTTTTGAAACAAAATTATAAAATTAATTTATCCTTAGATAACTCCACGAAAAAATAACTTTTAATAAATGTTAATTAGTTTTTGTAATTTTATTTAATATTGGTTAAAAAATTTTGAACTGTAAGGCATACAATTTTTTTTTTTTACATAGTTTTAAAGAATGTAATTCTACTTGGCAAAGTACAAAGTTTCAGTGAAATCGGTCAAATAATTCCAGAGAAGTCAAATTTTTTATAATACCACTTTTTTGAAATTTGATTTCTCAGAAACTATTCGACCGATTTCACCGAAATTTTGTATTTTGCAATCTAAAATTACATTCATTAAAATGATTTAAGAGATTGCATACCTCACAGTTTAAATTTTTTTCGACTTACCTTTAATAAAGTAATAAAAAATGATAAATGTTTATTAAAAGTTATCAAAGTTATTTTTTTGCATGGAATTATCTTTGGATAACTGAATTTTATAATTGTGTGCAAAACTTTACTTAAAAAGTTCTTGAGATTGAGATACTTCTCTCTCTCATAAAAAGTAAATTCTCATTTATGGCGATGATTTATATTATTACATTATTTTAACTAACTTTTTTTAATTTGTTTTTAATGCGAGTGTTAGTATAATAATTAAATACAATTTTTATTGAAGGTCTAGAGCTGCATTACCTTCAGATTAACGAGAATCTACGAGCCAGTTTTGACGAATTTAGAAACTCTCTGCTGACTGTCGTTAAACTCTTTGTGTAAGTTTCCAATTTTATCGATTAGTCATACACATACATACTAAGAATAAAAAAAAAAAAAATGTTTACGTATCATGTTTTATGTAAAATATGCTGTTTCAGAAGTGAGTTATTGATTTCTGACGATATAAGCATAGTCTAAATTTTTTATCATAATCAGTAGAATGTGATATTTATAAACAGTCTGGAATTCAGGCTTATATTTTCAATAATACGAGAATCATTAATGGATTACAATGATTCGCCCATTACGGAACACTTTTACTTTCAAAATTGTTTGATGATTTTTTTTTAAACTGTCCGAAGTTTTAGTAAATCTTTTAAAAATTGAACATTTCGCTCAGCACTAAATTTATGCATAAGAAGAAAAAAAAAAAAAAAAGAGAAAAAAGGAGAGTTCCAAATTGGAAATATGACGATACTTTTAAAATTGCAGAATCTTTTAGTTCTATTTTATTCATATCTATAAAGTATATTGCAAAACACTTTTACTTTTGGGAAAATAAAGAACTTTTCAAAATTGTTTGATGATTTCTTTTTAAACTGTCCGAAGTTTTAAGAAATCTCTTAAAAATTGAACATTTCACTCAGCCCTGAATTTATGCAGGAAAAAAAAGAAAAGAGAAAAAAGGGGAGTTTCAAATTGAAAATATGACGATACTTTTAAAATTGCAGAAGCATTAATTATTTTATTAAAAAATATATATTTATAAAATGAAAACTGTTAAAAAAATTCCATTGCAGTATTCATTATTATTACCTGATTAGGAATTTAAAAGTTATTAAATGTCCTTTTTCAAACATACTTTCTTGAAAAATTTTATAGTCTTAAAATAGTAAAAACAGTTCTTTGTAGGCATTCCACAGAAATATAACATGTCTATGCTTTCTCACTGATTTTTAGTTCAGGTACTTGAATTTTTTTTCATTGTAAACAATGCTTTTTTAATTCTTTTTTTAATTTTTTCTTTAGTTCTAAATTTAAATTTGCTGTAGATCAGCAGTATTATAGCAATATTTCGCCATATGCCTTTGAAACATATTCAAATTTCAGAATGAAATACTTAAGCACTCAAAATTAATTATGAAATGGTTTTTGAAATGCGATTTATTTCCTAAAAAGATGAAAACGTGATTTTCAATAATAAATTTAAAATATATAACTATTTTGGATTACGTATTATCTGTTCAAGGTCGTTATGCGGATGTAAGTTCTATCTTTTAATCTCCTTAATAAAATTGGCGGAATTTTCTTAGCAGAATTTGGCTGATTAGTGTTTAACATTTGAGAACGTTCAAGAATTAGTAAGCACCCAAAGTTAGGGGAACGGTTCGTCATTTTCCAAATTTTTACTGATATGAGGGCAATGCTTACGCGAGACATTGAAATTTTGAATAAAAAAATTTCAAATTTTATTTAAAAGATCAAAAATAAAAATGCTGCAAGAAAGTTTGGAAGGAATTTACAATTGGAAAATTTCAAGTTTGAAAAAAAAATAATTAATTAGGTAAATAAAAAGAAAATTTCTTCAAGGTATTTCAACCTTTTTTAAAATTAATGAAAATATAAATTTTGTTTTAAGCTTTATTACACATTTTACAGAAATTTAAACCAAAAATTATTAAATTTTTAAGTCATAAAGGTATTGTTTCTTATAAATATTTTTGTATCCCTAATTTAAAGTTATTTTCCTGTACTGCTATTATTAAGCTTTTAATTCAAGAGTTTAAAACTAAGAAAATTGTCTTTTTCATAAACACCATACATATGAGGAGGAAGTTAAAAAAGATTCTTAGTGTACTAGATCAAGTATGCCTTGTGAAGCAAGTTGTGATCAAAGGGTGGTAGAATTATTTATTCAAAAACTATCTTGAAGTAATATACAAAATTTCAATTAGATCTGCCCAATAACTTTTGAGAATACTTCAAACAAAATTTTGAGAAAACTATTAGCTTTCTATTTCATAATGAAAAGAGTTTCCGAAAGCTCTTTCTTACTCTCTTCTATAGTTATACTCCGACTAATTTAAAGCTTTTAAAAAATATTCTTAACTTACACTATTACATAAGAAATAACATTAAAACTCCTTAAATACCTGATAGTTTGTGACACTGGTTTACGAACAATAACTCAAAAACTTTATAAATTTAAAAAATTGAAATATTAATAATTATCACCAATTTTTTCTACCTTTATTAATGTACTTTTTGTTTTCTTCCTAGCGTTATTCATAGGTTTTTCGACCATTTGTGTACTGAATCCTCGCTAAGAAACACCTGCAAAGTGTTACGGAAACGACTTAAAGACGAAAAAGTAAATAGACCTATCCTTGCTAAGTTCAAATCCAGTGTTTGGAAGTACAGCGCTACAAGTAGCGAAACTACTGTAGTCGTTACTTTTTTTTCCGTAGTGCGATACAAAAAATAGTTTGTAGTGATTCCTGGCAACTGTTTTTAACGTTATAAAGAAACAAAGTTCAACTGCAAAAACTTTGACGGATGTAAATCCCTCGTCAACGTAAGCAATGAGAATGTGGCCGAGCGTTAATAAGATCTACGTCTGTTGCTCGGAATAATCGGGGTGAAATCGGTCAAGTTGTTCCTGAAAAATCGAATTTTAAATATCTGACTTTTCTAAAATTTGAATAAAATATCGACTTCATTAAATAATTGGCATATATACTCTTTTTTTTTACAATTAACAAATTGTGTTATTAAATAAAAATTGTTCTACCACGATAGCTTGTTTTAAATTCGTGAGCTTCTTGTACCAGTTACCTTAAAAAAATTTAATGAAGATTTTTTTCTACGGTCTTTTTAATGTAAATATATATATATATATATATATATATATATATATATATTTAAAAAAAAAATTTTTAGTAGCATATATCATTCGCTGGAACGTGCAAATATACTAGGAGAATAAACATTGTACGTAAATTAACATTTAATTAAATATGGAACATAAAAACATTAAATGATTATAAACGTTTTAAACATTAGAGCATTAAAAATATTGTATTGTTGTTGTTACAAAAATGATCTAATTTTATTTTAATTTTGATGCAGGGAGAAGAACTCGATACTAAGGAAGCACTTGAAGCCATAGATGATGATTTGGAAATGGAAAATCTGCGATATGAGCTGAAAAAGACGAAACTAGGTAAATAATAAAGTCTACTAAAGACATGCCGTCCTACAGATGGAGTAGTAGCTGGAAAAAAAAAAGAAAAAGAGACTGGCAAAAAAGGGAACGTTTACACTGCTTGCAAAATATTCGCGAAATCGAAATAGGAGAGGCGAATGAAACTTTGATTGGTGAACTTCATTAACCCGTGATAAATTTGCTAATCAGGTTCTCGCTCGCATCTTCTCATTCGCATATGCGATGTTTTTCTTATACAGTGAGAATGAGACTTAAAACTCTTATGTGTTTTCGAACTAAGTAAAGAGTTCATAATTATATAAGGAATAGAATATTATATTCTCCGACATACCCGTGGAATGTTAAAGTTTCAATCGAGTATGTATTTTTTTACTTAAGGGATATTCATACTGGATACAAGAAAAAAAAACGCATATGTGGATTCACAGATATGCCCTCTACGTATTTTGTTCCCATTTAGAGGTTCTTGATTATAACGCTGACGAAATTTTCTCTGCTCTGTGATAACAGAATGACTATTGTTAAATTCTAACAAGCAAAATGCATTCTGCGCGGGACTCATAATTTTCACAAATGAACTCGCGCATGAGCAGGATTCTACTACACTGCGCCTTACGTAAAGAAATTTTGAAGTTCCTTCTACAGTCTAATGTTAATTTTATCGATAAATTATTTTTCATAAAAGAGTTATAGCTGTTTGTAATCGCTATATTCATTTTGAATTACACTGTATTTCACCTATAAGTTCTCGTTTGCATCTTCGAATTTTCGATTTCAGGGTGAATGGTCTTTTTACATGCCGGTAAAATAAGTGAATTTTCAAACATTTTACCATAAGATATCGATTAAGCAATCCTTGAAATCTGACGAAAATTAGATGTGGTGAATAAACGTCATCGAAGGAGAGGAAAAAAATCAATTATATTTGATGAGACCTAAATGTTGTTGAATTTTATTAGAGAAATAGATTTTTAATAGAAATAATTCTTTATTATTATTCATCTTTAATACAACATTAGCCATGATTATGATTATTACAAGAAAGGATGTTTACCATAATCGCTGCTCATAAGAAAATAATAAGAAAATAATTGAAGAAAAATAAGAAAATAATTGAAGAAAAATAAGAAAATAATTGATTAATAAAAATTGTGATATTATTTTGAAGCATAACCTGTGTAAGTGCATACACTTGCTGATAATACTTAACAACCTGATAATACTACTTCTTTGTACAAAATAACGCTCTTCATTATCGTATTCGTGCTTGATATTTCTTCATTATATTAACACTTCCGATGAATTTATACTAGATTATCATATGTTTTCATTATTATGCAATCAAAAATTTATGCGGGAACTAATATACACATTGGAGATCAGTTAAAAATACTTAGGTAAGAAAAAATTCTAGCTGTGACCAATTACTATCGAGATCAGTAAGGACAAGAAAAGGATAAAATTTGTTTAAAACCAGTTTTTATTCCCTAACAATAGTGTTTAGGAGTCAGTTCTTTCAATTCCCTGATTTCGTTTTGAGTCGCATAAAATCCAAACTACTTTGATCTAAAATAAGATTCGCTGTGTATGCTAATAATATAATACCTACCTGCCTTTTAGCAAACTAGAGCCACCAATTAAGGGACTATGCTCCCTGTCTGCGATGATTTCGCATGCGAACAAAATCCATCCGATTAGGGAAAAAGATTCACCCACGAAAAACTCGTCAATCTGCTTCAAATTCGCATGCAATAAATAAAATATTTAAAAAATTAATAATAAATCCTATACAGAAAGAATGGATGTTTAAATGGATAGTTAACCAAACAAAGCTAAGCAGAGGTGATGCTGGTGGCAAAAAAAAAAAAAAAAAAAAGGAAGCTTCTGGGTAATTATTTTGGAATAATTTACGCCGTCCTTACAATTTTTAAGAGTTGTAATTATTTAAAGCGGAGCTACCTGTTTTCACCTACTCAAAATGTTTTGTAGACCTTTTATTTTCTCATTTTTAGAGTTGGATTGTTTACGAACATCATACTCCAAGCTGCAGCAGCAAATAGAAGGAGAAGCATAAATACAAAAAGATTATCATCACAAAAAGTAGCGAATGTTGAATTTTCTTTAATTATAATCCATCATGTTAATATAACATTAAAAGAATCATCATTTCAAAATAAGAACATAATTGAGTATGAAAGAATTTTTTCTTTCTTTTGCATCTTTGCTTTTATCATTGTGGTATATGTCATGCATTTTTCTAACATCTGTAGTAATAAAATGAAGAGTTTGTGTGTCTTCTTTCGTTTGTGTCTATCTTATTGTAATTCTAAAACTATCTGAGCTATGATCCTAAAACGTGGGCAACAAGTGCAAAGGGGGGGGGGATATTTGTCCGCTTAGGATGCACATTTGAAAAATAGAATTTCCTAATTTTCCATTTTATAAATTAAACTCTAAAAGATTCTGTTCCCCCCCCCCCTCCAATCATTTGAAGATAATACAGTGATGTTTTCTAGCATGCAGCTCTATTTAATAAAAAAGGGTGTTGATTGCATGCTCATAATATATAATTATTATCTTATTATAATGTTGCAAGGTAATTACTAAATTGATAAACAAAGAGTGTACAATACCAGCGGTCAGCAGGAGAGAAGGGGAGGAAAGCATGCGTTAACGTGAGAAAGAGTTTCAGAACGGTTCGAGATCGAGAATCTTAAGAAATATCCCTATAAAGGCGGAAGATGGCGAGTAACGAGATTAATAATTAGTCTCTATTATTCAATTTAAAATGCTGTGTTTAGATCTTCATAATATCCAAATTTTTTTGTTTTAATGAAGTATTAAATTTACTTCATGCTATTTATTCATTCATTACACGAAGTAAATTATTTAAAAGTCTAGTTTTATACAATATAGTTAATATAATTAGTTATTAATTATCTGTGAGGGCTATTATGCCGACACGATGTCAACCATTATTTATCAAAAAGTACCTTAATTTGATCGCAGAGAGTTATGCTTGAATTCGGTGATCTACTGAGAACTGCGTCTTAGCGATTGGTCCATTGAGGGACGATAAACAGTATAGCGAGAACTTCATCGCAGTGGACAACCAGTGTTTCTCAAACGTTCACAAAGCTGAGCTTGTTACGTAATAGAGACGGTTGAACATCTTTGCTTCCAAGCAGTGTTGGTGGTCACGCCTCTGGAGATACTGACAACGGCATTTTAAACTTAATTTTCTAAAGGGAAATATTTTATTTTATAAAAAACCTTAAATTGTCTTGCTGGTGAAATCACAGCGCCGTACAGAGAAATGCTTCTTTATTTCATATTACAATATTTATATCAGAGAATTATAAAATCTATATCAATCCTGACTGTTGATTCGGATAACATGTGAACGAGATAAATTACAATTAATGCTTTCAAGTTTCAGAAAGAAAACTGTTTAATTAATGATAATATCACTTCAAGTATTCTAGAATTAATATTTATTACAGGTAATATTTTTAAGAAGCATAATTTTTTATGTGACAAACAAATATATAAGAATAAACATCAAAATCTATTTTTTTAGTGTTTTAGCAGCCGCAAATTTTTTTTTATAGACTCTTCAAAACCAGTTGTTTTTGTGATTTCATTTTCGATATACATAATTGATTTAATTTGCAATCATTCTTCATTTTGTTAACAATTATTTCAAAAATGAAAAATTGTTGTCGTCGATTGCCTTAAAACAAATTATAGGTTTCGAAATATTTTTATGCTTTTATAAACTCATTCATTTATTCGAATATTCACTGAAATGTCCTTAAATGATTCGCACGTAAACAAATTCCCTGCTATTTATTGCTGACTTGTATTAATTCTCCTATTAACTGATTTATTGATTGGTAACATTTCACTCACTGTATCGAAAATTGTTTATGATGACAGCTTTCATGACGAAGCGACAGGCGCATTCGTAATAAATTGTTTATGAAATATACGTTTGAAATGGCTGTTAAAAATAACCTCGTATAAAACACATTATTTGAAGAACGGACAACCGTCATAGTATTATTAAAATATTAAATGATTATTCTAATCAAATAACTTTTGGGAAAGATAAGATAATATTGATATAAACAAAATAATAATGTCGAGATAAGATAGTAACTCTACTCAGATTAATATTGATATATAAAACTATGTATAAAAATAAATAAATAAATAAAGTAAATAAATAAAAACCTATGTGCAACGCTAAATACAACAATAATAAACGCTTAAATAAATCAGATGAATTAAAAAGTTATCGAGTCAGCTTTTAGAAAATATTTTTAGAGGGAAAAAAAAAACCTAACTTTAGTTTCCCAGAATAGTCGTTCAATAATTGTTGTAAATATATATCAAAGTACAAAATATGTAACATATTGTAAAAGTGTACGTATCTTTATAACTGTTAACTTAAAATTTACTAAGTTTTGGTGATTCTCTGATCATCTTGGAAATTAACCTATTGATTTGTTACTAAACAGTCCCAATTTCTGAAAAAAATCTTGCCGAGATTTGGATGAAAAACTTAAATTTAAATTGCATTGTGAAATTAAATAGAAGTATTTTCTACATAAAATATCAAGATTTGTATAAGCAAATTCGCATTACATTACGAGTACTTTTGACACATAGGCTTATTTGACACAACATTTAAACTCATGGTCATTCTCCTAAGTGACTCCCCCCCTCTTTTTCTCTTGTATTCCCCTTTTGAGAATATTGGCTTGCTTGTTGGAGGATTTCCTCAATCGTAAATCTTTGCAGAAAAGACTCTCACTGGAAAATATGGAATTCATTCTATTCAATGTCAAAGAAGGGATTTTTCTGCTTCTATCTCTTCTTTTCATCTTTAAAGATTTTACCTAGAGAGCTTTAACTATGAAAAAGTTAACTTAAGAATACTTAACTTGTAAAAAATAACCTATAAATATATTTTTAAAGCAAAACAATTATTTAAAAAGGACGAAATAAATAAGTTACAGAACATTAAACCTAGGTCTCGTTAGGCTCCCCCCTTACCTGGCACTTCGGGCGATCGCTCGCTTTCCCTACCCCTTTCGTCGGCCCCGCTTCCAAGATCACCTAACTTATGAGGCAAACATAAACAATCAAGCCGAAACAGCTCAAAAGTTCCGACACGTTGTTGTTGTAGTTCATTTAAGCCGCACTAGAGCTGCGCAATGGGCTATTGGCGACGGTCTGGGAAAAATTCCCGAGGATGATCCGAAGACATGCCATCACAAATTTGATCCTCTGTAGAGGGGATGGCGCCTCCGCTTCGGTAGCCCGACGACTTACATGCGAAGTCGAGCCCTTTACGGTAGAGCAGTTTAACGAGGTCCAATACCGCACACCCTCGGTCCCTACGCGGACAGATCCAAGTGGTCACCCACCCATACACTGACCGCAGCCAGTGATGCTTGACTTCGGTGATCTGCTGGAAACCGTGTCTTAACGATCTGTTCACTGCGGGACTCCGACACGTTCGCATTTTGCATTATGAACATAAATAAAGGTGAATACTTATTATTCTTTGTTTCAAACGTGAGCTAAATGGGGATTCTGAATGGTAAGTCATAAAATTTTAGGTTTATTTTTCAGAACTCATAGGTTTTTTCCCTCTAGTTTCTCAAAATCTATAGCTCTTGATTACGTCATCTGGGGAGAAAACTGATTCCATTTCTTAACCCTTCCATCTCCACTTATTGTATGGGAATGTACCTCGATATTTTCCTCTTCCTAAATATTTTTTGTATTAAATTGACGAAAATATTTCCTAGTTTTGAGCTCCATATAGTTTCCTGACTTAAAAAATTTTAATCTGTTTAAATTCATGACAGAATTTAACGTTGCTGTAGTAGTAGTTCATTTACGTCGCACTAGAGCTGCACAATGGGGTATTGGCGACGGTCTGGGTAACATCCCTGAGGATGATCCGAAGACAAGTCACCACAATTTTGATTCTCTGCAGAGGGGGTGGCACCCACGCTTCGGTATCTCGACGATCTGCTGGCGAAGTCGAGCACTTTACGGTAGAACAGTCTAACGAGGAACAATGCCGCACACCCTCGGTCCCAACGCAGACTGATCCAAGTGGTCACCCACCCGCAAACTGACCGCAGCCGGTGTTGCTTGACTTCGGTGATCTGCTGGGAACGGTGTCTTAACGATCAGTCCACTGCGGGACCAGAATTTAACGTACTTCCTTCTTCCATGAATCTCCACATGCTAATGGTGAAAGTATGCAAAATGGTGCCTTTCACTAACCTCTAATCTTGTTACATTTTAAAATGTTAGCACCATCTGTACATGGTTTGCATAAGGTTTATAACAGAAATCTTCAATTATTTCAGCATTTTGTGCGTAAATTATACGGGTAGAAATAGGCAGTTAAAACTGTACGGAATAAATAAGAATAAAAGTTATGTGTTGACAATTTTTTTGTTGTTGTTGTATAATTCTGCAGAAATTCAAAAAATTTCTTAAGACAAGGTTATTAACACATAATAATTATTAATTATGGATTCCAGTATGGCTCAGAGAACGTGGGAAATGGCCAACAATATTGAAAACATTCAAAGTATTGATGACATATATTGTTATGACAAAAAGACTCAACAAGATATTTTGACTGCCAAGCCATGGGACAGAGAGTTAGTAACTATTATTAATTTTTGATTAAATGCATAATAATTGAGCCGTTTCTTAGATGTATTGTGTATTTATAATAAATGAAAAGGGGATATTTCCACATCGTTATCTCTATGATCACAATTGTTTTATATATATGTATAAACATGCCATATATATATATATATATATATATATATATATATATATATATATCTATATATATATATATATATATATATATATATATCTATATCTATATCTATATCTATATCTATATATATATATATATATATATATATATATATATATATATCTATATATATATATATATATATATATATATATATATATATATATATATATATATATCTTTGTGTGTTTAGCCTTGAAGGTAACATTTTATCCCGTCAACCAATTTAAAATAAGTTTGGATATGCTTCAGATTCTTATTTTTGTTTTTCAATTTATACCATTTTTTGTTTGAAATGAGTTATATTTGTATTTGTTGATTTCTTTACAATGAATTGCTGTGTCGTAATAAATTTGGAAGATATCAAAAGGATTTAAAAGGAACTTTATTGCAGTGTTAGCGAAAATGGTGTACGGGATAATACCTAATTACCCGGAAGAGTTACTTATTTTGATCTATGCCAAAATGATTATCTAACATTTGCATTAATAATTACTGAAAAGCTTATTTTTGTGTTTTAAATGGGATAAAATATCCCCTTTTAAATTATTATTTTTTTTAAAAAATTGTTTTAAGCTTTAATATTGTTCTGTTCAAGGTTTATAATGCCATGTTTAAGGCATTTGTTTAATGATGTGTGAAATAATGATCTTTCTAACTCAAAATTTTATCTAATGCAAATCTTCATATTTCAAGAATTTAAATACTTTTTATCTTAAGGTCTGTGTTTTATTCATATTTCCCCCATTAATTCGAGTGTTATGCTTTGTCGGCAATTTTGTTGTTGTCTAATTTCTCTCTTTTATAACTATTTTTTTTTATTTGTTTAAATTTAAAAAAATGCTATATTTATTATAAATATGTAACAATAAACCTGTTTATTAATTAATTATTGTTATTCCAATATTATACCTGTTATTAACTTAATTTATACTTTCCAGTTTAGTCTTAAAACTTTATATAGTGTATTTGAGAAAAAAAATTGTATTAATTAGTAAATATTTTTAAAGAATCTAATTGGCGTTGGCTCAAGTTAAAATATACGATGGTTGAGTTTTATAAAGTGTCTTTTCAACTGTGGAGAAACAGATAATTCCAAAATGGGGAAACACCTATAATTGCATACTAGTTTTTATCAATTCTCTATCCTAATGATATGCTACTTCCCCTTAAAGTTTGTAACCACTATGATTAATCATTGTGGTTGGGAAATATTCAAAATCTGTAGATTATATTCAAAAGCAAAACATTATATATAACACAATTTAAAATACTTGCTTTTAATGTATCCTACTTATTGTTTTTGCGTGTGTTTTGCAGTCCTCATTTCTTTAAAGACATCAAAATATCTGCCCTGGCTCTGCTGAAGATGGTTATGCATGCTCGCTCTGGTGGTACATTAGAAGTGATGGGCATGCTTATAGGAAAAGTCGATGTCACAACCATGATAGTGATGGACTCATTCGCTCTACCTGTCGAAGGAACCGAGACGAGGGTGAATGCTCAAGCTCAGGCTTACGAGTACATGGCAGCCTATACCGAAAGTGCAAAACAAGTATTATTAACCTTCTTTCCTTATTTTGTACTCATTTACTAATGTGTATGTATTTGCATGCGAATTTGTATAAAAAATTTGGGAATGATAATTAAATTGAAGTAGATCAACGTGGGACTTCATCAGGAGACACCCTGCATGCATTCATGTGGGAGCTTTCTGTAAATAATATATAAGCACAAGGCAAGAGGTTTCCTAACTACCGATCGTAAACTAATTACTGGTGGGGAGCAGTATGAATATAATTCATATTACATTAAGGTATTTTAAAAATTTCTTCCTATAAATATGTTTGGGGAGTGAGTAGTTAGCGACCATGTCAACCTTCATCTATGTAAAGGTACCTCACCATAAAATCGAGTTAACCTGTCTTATATACTAGTGAATTGGAATTGTATTTCTGTAGTGGTAGAAAGCTTTACAGTACTCCCCCACCAGAATTATATCTGTGATAGAATTCGATGAAAGGATACCACTAGTTGATTTATTACTGGTCATGGTCGCTCCTGTGTTGTCTTTAACAATTGAGTAAATACGTCTCCTGTGATCAAGACTGAGGAGCAACGGCGTGAGGAGGGCGAAGTCACAAGTAGCTAGCATACCTGCCAACTCTTCCGGATTTTCCAGAAGTTTTACGGATTTTCCTCCTTTTTTCCGTTTTTCCGGGTAAGAGCAAAATCGTACGGATTTGTCCCGATTTTTTTGAAAAAGAATAAAAACTCGCCAAATTGAGCGCTTACGAGCCTTTTGTGGAGCGATGCTCTAAAATGTGCGCCGAAATTGTGTTGCGGGTTACCGTAGTAAGGAGAAACAACCCGCTTTCGAAGAATTCGCCAACTCCCCTGCAGGTGTTACTGTGACGTCAGTTTATGAAGAAGCGCGCGCATCTTCAGAGGAGTCCGTTGAATATAGGAGAGGGGAGGGGAAGGCTCTGCGCCGCACTCATTGACGCCGGTTACGGGAACGGTCAGTTGTGTCGCTGTTTACTTTCGTTAGTAGCACGCGGTATTGTTAGACTTGACTTCTTTTTTACGAAAATGAGCAAACGTTATCTTCAATCATTTAAGGAATCAAGTGATTTTCCTGGAATTTTGCGATCGCGAGATGGGGATAAATACGCATATTGTAGCGTTTGCTCCTGCAACTTTATGATTTGTCACGGCGGAAAAAATGTGTTCAACTTGTTTTAGTTATTCATGCTTAATTAAAATGTTTTGAAACGTTCTTGGAAGTGTGAATTTTTTCCTTAATTTTAAAAATATGGTTGGAGTCCAGTGTTAACCTATTATTTATAAATCATTTTTCTTTTATGGATTACATATTTTTTCCATTATGGTAATTTCTGAAAGTAACTATATTAACTTAATCATTACTTTATAAACATATTCAAAATTCTATTTTATTGATTTTTTTCCTGTGTTTTCTATATATGTATAACAAAATGGAAATTAATTATTGCATATAGAGGAAGTTATTGGAAGTATGTCTTGTGAAGTTCACACAATATATTGTGTGAAGCAGTTTTTAAGGTTGTATAATAAATATAAATTCTTGCTCTTGAAATCTTGCTAGCTCCATCATTCACCTCTTCATAGACTCATATACACTTATGGTATGGTATTAGATGTACAATTCTTTATAATGTTTGCTATACAAAACTGATTTTAGTATTGTAAATTAGATATTCTCACTCTCAGATTGAAAAACGGAGTTTTTGATTATCATTTCTCAAATTTTGCGTTCAAATTTATACCGTATAAAATCTTCTGGATTTTTAAAAAAATCTTCTGGATTTTTAAAAAAATCTTCTGGATTTTTTCCCCTGGAGGTTGGCAGGTATGAGCTAGTCAATTTTTCGAACTGGACCATCCAAGGTAGGCGTGTTCACATCACGTCCGGATCACCAATGTGGGGAGAGGAGTCACATTGACCATATCAACCTTCATCTATGAAAAGGTGCCTCACCGTAGAATCGAGTTAACAAGTCTTATATACTAGTGAATTGGAGATGTATTTTTGTAGTGGTAGAAACGCTACAATATGGATAAAATCATTTTAAAAGTCATGAAATATTTTTTAAATTAAATTATTAATAATTGATAGATAATTTTTAATTTTTTTTAAACTAACTTTTACTTACCTGACATCTGTTTTATTGTAAATTAAACACCAGTATTTATGAAGTTGTCAGGAAAATATCTGCTAGTTTATGTGTTTTTCAAAAAAGTTTTTTAGGAGAAGAAAAAAAAAGGCTTTTTGAATGATTATTTCATTAATATTTTTCCAATACTCGAGAAAACTATATGCTAAACACAAAAATGTAACCAATAATTTTAAATTATATTTACAAAATCAGGGATTAAGTTTTGCTACCACATTAAAAAGAAAAATAAATCAGCCTGAAAATCCGAAAGAGTTGAGAGTTATGTATCACGTACATTCCAGCACTTGTTATAGTTTTTCAATAACTTAACATTCTCTTCTGCATAAAACTCTGCCACCTTGGATTTCAACCAATTTCTCGCAAAGGTTTGATACCTATGCCAGTGATGTGCTGAGCTTCTAGTTGCTTTTTCAAGTCAATGAACAATGAGTTCCTCTAAAAATACTGGATTTTTAAAACTAAACTGACTAAACTCAAAGGCCTGTAGATCTGATTCTACTGAAAAGACAGGGTGCGTAGCATTTTTAAAAAGTGCGATTTTTGATTTTCGTTTTTTAAAAGCCGTTAAAGTTGCTTTTTTCCATTGAGTGTTTTTAAAAAGTGCTTAATTTTCCCTTTTCAAAAATGAGATTTTTTTTCTTTACCATGTCGATTTTTGCCACGTATTATGCGATAGCGTTTTTTACACATTGTTCTATTCAACGCTTCACAATTCATTCAACAATCTATTTCGGCGTGCCGTCGGTCCATAGCGTATGAAAGCGCCAATCATTTTACATGTTTGATGAAATACTTGCGGGTCCGCATGTCCGTCTCCTGAGCTGGGTTCGGGGAAATTGTTGCACTCTCATGTACAACCCTGCTGCTTTTTGCAAGATACTCGCAATTTCAGACTTCATTTTCCGCCCTCTGAAATAGAATCGAAAAATCTTTAGAATTTTTGCTGATTACGGGGACCAACTAAACATTGTCAATATTTTCTCTATTAGTGATAAAAAATTTAAATAAGTATTGAATATTTAAATAAGTATTACTAGTGCATAATGGAACAAGCCTCACTTATAGTAATCAGTTTGAAGCTTTTTTTTCACCACGTTCTAAAAATTTCGGTTAATTTTTATTCTTTACTCTCTTTTTAAATAATAAAATCTTTTAAATATCAATAATGATTTATTTGTCTTATGCCATTTAAAATAAAAGTTAACATGATAAAAAAAATATAATTTCAAATTCATTTAACATCAATCATGAGTGGAAAATATACCGGATCATTTATTAGATTATTAGTGTAACAAAGTTTTTGTATTTTGATGTCAATAAGAATCCTCAAACTTCCCTATGTGAAAAATATTTAAAATATTATGGAACAGTTATCATAAAATTTTTATTATTTCGTAAAATCTAAATTTTTTCCGATCATTATGTAGAGGTTTCCGTAAAATAATTAGTTTAAAATTTTTCCAGCTGGTAGCATGTGTGAAGAAAATAAAAGCAGAAACCTTCATCCTTTTCCTGCAACATTGAGAGAACCAGTTTGTTCAAAATTACGAATCTTGTTTTTAATTGCATTCATGGACATGGGTCCTTAGATTTTTCATTCACAGGTAAGCAGATGTCAAAGCATTGTTCTCATTCTGGTAGAAGAGTTTTACAATCAATTCGGTTCATTCTTTTTTAATGGTATGTTCAAAATGCAGTAAAATAATCTCTTCAAACAGTACGCTTTTATAACGAAATTACATGCACTGTTAATTTTTGCATATGATTCTAACAGTACAGTGCCATGTTTGAGAAAATTTCAAACTATTTTTTTCAACGGAAACCTCAACCGCCTGATCTACCTGACACATATAGTTTCATCTGGATACATTCTTGAGCCACTTGCCTTTGAGTAATGTCAGTTTAATTTTAACCGCCCTTTACTTTTGGAACAATGTTTTCATTTCTAGTTGCTTAAAGAACCAGTCTTTTAATTTTGAATTTTTTGTTATTTGATATTAACTCTTTATTGTTAATTGGTTTAACTTTAGGTTGGAAGACTAGAGAATGTTATTGGCTGGTATCATAGTCACCCTGGTTATGGCTGCTGGCTGTCTGGTATTGATGTTAGTACTCAAATGTTGAATCAACAGTTCCAAGAGCCTTTTGTTGCTATTGTTGTAAGTAATGCTTTTACTTTTTCACTTCAGTTCAACCGCCAGGTTTCAGTGTCATCAATTTCTTTGTTTTAATTTATCAGTTTTTTAACCTAACAATTAAAATTTAAAAGCATATTAAAAAAAAAAAAATAGAATCAATTACTTTTTAAAGAGAGAATTATTTAGAATATGCTTGTTGCCTTCTTAAAATTTTAAAATATTCTTATGTTCATGTTTGTAATTAATCGAATATTTTGTATTATTTAGAAAATTTTAAAATTGACTTATATAAACTTCTAAATAAAATTTTAGTTTGTTTTATATTTGATTAATTTATAATGTTTGTAAAAAGTATAAACTGTTTCCAAATTTTAATAATTTTTTATTTAAACTGTTGCTTATATTAGTGTTAGTTATACTTGTGATATTAATTGTTTCCAATTTTAATTTGTTTTATATTTGATTAATTTATAATGTTGAGAAAAATTGTCGAATATGAATATTTGAAATTTATTTCAACAACTGGTATTTCAGGTTATCTACACAATATGTAATGTTTTGTTGATTTCTCTTAAAGATATTCTTGTTGTTTATTTGATTCTGTAAATTTTAGCAGAATCAAAGTATCCGGAACTTAAAAAGGCTGCTTGTCGAATTATTTCAATATTCAGAACAACCTACTTATGTGAATTATTTTATTCCACTTTAAAATTCGTGAAATCCAAACACCGATCAGTATTAACTAACCAGCATCTCAAAGAATTACTGAGAAGTGCTGTCTCCAATTATTCACCAAATTTTAAAGAATTATCAAGAGAAGTAAAATAAATGTGCTTAATTTTTAATATATAAATTCAATGCACATATTTTGTACTCTTACTTATATGTTCTCAATAAATATAGTTTATGTAAAATTTTTTTTTTTTTAAAAATATGTTTTTTGCATACCTTTTAAATGCGTATTTAACAGAGGCTTGCGAAAATTTTCAAATTTTGAAAAATGGCTCAACTATTAAGGAGCTTGGCCACCCCTGTAATATGGCATGTAAACTGCCATGGGTCAAGGAGTTTTATATTGACTCTGAGAAGTAGGAGATAGTCAGGGAAAGTTTTATTTTTTTTTGTAAAAACCTAAAAAGTTTCTAAATTGTACCTGGAAAATAATCAGTCTTAAATTTTTCAGTAACAGCAGGTAATCAGCTATTGAGATTCATTTTAGATAATTCTAACTTCTATTACAATTATTTGTTGCAAAAAGTTCACTTTTTAGAGAAATTTTTATGTTTTCATCTTCATTCAATTACATTTTTTTCTCAGAAAATCTAATATTTTACATTTCAAACAAAAACAACCAAAGTTTTTGAATAAAAAAAATCGCATGGTATTGATAAAATACGGGTTTGATTTACATTAAACTTTTCCTAAAATACCTAAAAAAGTCAGCAATTTTTTCTTCCTTCTGAAATTAGGTAGGAACCCTGAGATTGTCAAAACTGTGAAGTTTGAGTGTTATTGATGACTGCTCAGGGATTTCAACTTGCCTATTTAATATCAATTATGAATTTTTTGTTGTTTAGCTTCATGTTATGCTTGTTTTAACATCCATTATATTATTATGTTTGTGTCCAAACTTTCATTATCACGAATAGTGACAGTGTAATGTAACATGGTGCATAGCATTTTTAAAAAATGCTTAAAAGGACTTATTTATGATTTTCGTTTTTTATAAGCCCTTAGAGGTGCTTTTTTTATTAGGTGTTTTTTTTTTAAGTATTTAATTTTCCATTTTAAAAAAGGAAATTTTTTTCTTTACCATGTCTATTTTTTCCATATATTATGAGAAAGCGTGCTTTTCACATTGTTCTATTGAATGTTTTCACAATTCATTCAATCACATTCCAATTTGGTGTATCGTCGGTCAGCTCATTTCAGCTATAGGGCTTTCTTGCTAATCACGACTAGGGTTTGGGACCTCTGGTCGATGTGCCCTGCTCGTCAGAGCTGCCCAACCTCTAAGTCTAAGCGTCGGTCGGTAGCCTATGAAAGCGCTAATTGTTTTACATGTGTGATGAAATACTTGCTAGTCTGGATGTGCTTCTACTGAGCTGATTTTGGTGAGATTACTGCACTCTAATATGCAACTCTGCTGCATTTTGCAAGATATTCTCAATTTCAGGCTTCATTTTCCACCCTTTGATATCAAACAGAAAAATCTCTTGATCATTTTATAATAGCTAATGTAATAAAAAAAAAAGGAGCTCTTTGTCAGAAACTAGTTATGTTATCGTGATCAGTAAAATCTTTGAAAATTATTTTGCATTTTGTTAATGTATATAGAGCTTAAAAATATTTTTTGAGTGCTTAAAAAGTACTTAAAAGGTGCTTATTTTTTGTTGAAAGATTTATCTATGCACCCTGTGTAATTAAGAGTTTTTATTTGTTTAGTTTTTGAATCAGATAAAAATATTTTTGCTAGTTCTAATTTTAATCAAGTATTGTGATGTAATTATTAAACTTTTCTTTTCTTTTTTTAATTGTGGAGAACAAGATGAAACAGGGTTTCCATAATTCAAATGGAAATGAATAAATTTCAAAGATTTATGTCTTAAATAATTTTACATATAGGCAAAGCAGGCATTTTTGTATAACTTACTATTGAAATTTTGGATCATTTTTAAATTAAATATATAAAGAAAATAAATTGCTAGAAATTTATTTTTCTATGGTATTATATTATGACAAAACAAGTTTTGTTATTCTGTGAAAAATTGTAATTCATTTACACAGTTTTAGGGATAAGTCAAAATACACAAGAAATCGAAATTACATTTAGGAACTCATGTTGCTTTCTTAACAAAAAGATTGGAACAAAATTTTAATGGTGCTTTTTTTTTTCAGGGTTTGTAAAAAGTACTTAATTTTCTCTCTTTTAAAAAGAGATTTTTTCTTTGCTGTATCGATTGCCGTTCTAAATTACAAAAAATGCATAATTTTCACAATTTGCTCTGCAGTATTTATCAGAAACTAGTTATTTTATCATGATTATATAAAGTTTTTGAAAATATTTTTGAATGTGATTGATTTTATGTTTATAAATAAAAAGCTTTAAATGATAAAAAAAGTTATTTTTATTACTGCACAGATCCTAATTATGCTTTTTGTTTGGAAAGTGATTAAAGATATTTTTTGAGTGCTTAAAAACCACTTAAAAGGTGCTTATTTTTTGTGTAAAAATCTGGATACGCACCCTGATTTATAAATTGACGCAAAACATTTATTTTTTATGTGCAGTAATTGTAATCCTTTTTAATGCATGTATTTTGTAATAGGATTATTTTGTTCAGTTTTTATTTTTAAATACGAAAGAAAAATATTTTCATTAAAAGAATTAGACAATCCTCTATTTTTAAAATCGAAAACATTGTTTAAATGGACCAATGTACCTTTGATGCAAGGAAGATTAGTCCATTATTTTCCAAACGTTTTCTTAATTAACATAAACTATAACACTGTTTTATTCAAGACATTCACTTTGTCTTAAATTTTTTTTGACTAAATTACTATTTTTAAATGAGGTAAAAAAAAGGAAAACGAATCAACTTACCTCAGTCTACTCATTATTGCTTTGTTTTGATTTAAAAAAAGCTCTGCTACTAGAATAAATAATGTGATGCCACAATAGGCATTACATATTTCCTAGTTTTAAAATTCTTTAATTACTTAAACAAAATTTTTAATCATTATTAATCGAATTATATTTTTAAAATTAAATCAATTAGTAATTTTTATAAAAGGCGAACATTTTATTCTTTTCTTATTGATCAATGTAACGCTTAACTTTTTATTTCAATTCTAATGCAGACTCATTAATTCGCTGTCAAACCTAATCGAAAACAAAAATCTATCTATAACTTTTTATTGTTAATTTCTTACCACAAATGTGTTTCAGTTACATGGTTATATTAATTCTCACAGTCTTGTTGGCGATTCACGATCGCCAAAGTATTTTCAAACCTAATATTGATTATGGAGGGGGTTGGCTTTATTTTGGCTATGTAATATTTCGATAATTCGCCAACATCCGTTGTCGGTTGGAAACAAATTCATTCTCTTTCAATTTCAAATTTGTGGCGACTGGAGTGCCCTTTTGGGCCTCCCAGTTCCAACCATTGAATATTATTCTCAATCAAAACTTCTCGATGTTACAGAATGTTATCTTGATCCCTTTAAGGGATTTCTTTTCTTTATTTTTGAATTATGGCCATTTTTAATATTTAATAAATAAATTTTTCTTAAACGATTTAATTTATTTCTCTGAGACAATTATAATTTTATTGCATCTAAAATAAGGTGTATATGTAACGATCAAAACTCTATGATGATACTTCAACCACCCCTAAAATGTTAGAAAAGGCGATAAACGTCATCAAAAATAATAAATGCCTTTATGAATTAATAAAATGCTACTTGCAAAGACTAAGTTTAATTTTTTCTCTCCTAGATTGATCCTGTTAGAACTATATCAGCTGGAAAAGTCAATTTAGGTGCCTTTAGAACTTATCCCAAGGTAAGTATTTTTATGTAAATATTTTATTATTAACAAACACGAACTAAATTTAATTATATTTATCAAGTTATGTAGTTTTTTTTTTTTAAGTTCCAGGGTTCATATACAGATTAGAAAAATCCAAGCAATCAAATGTTTTGAAGACTTAACATATATGTTAATATTATATTTTATTCGCCTCAACAAATGTTATGAAAAATAGTCCCATGTTCAAAGAAAAAAAATTTATTCTTATATTTTATAAAAATTTACTACATGCATAAAAACACACAATTCAATATATACAAAAAAGTATTGCAATTTCAAATTTGATTTTTACGTCACACCCCTTTAAAAATAAAGCAAGAAACAAAAATTAATTTGTTATAGTTTTTATTTATATTTTTTTCATTTTACTCAAATATACTGGACATATTCAGAGATAATTGTACTCCGGGAAAAACTGGATTTCAGGATTTTTCACTAACAGTGATCCGTGGAAATTTCCAAAAATCCAAGGTCCAGAAGTTTCAAGAAATCATCGATCACATTCATGTTTAAAAATTATTGTGAATTTTATTTAAAAGTATTAGAACTAGAATTTATACTTGGCATCTCTTTCATTTGTAAATGTTTTTTTCTGGTAGAATAATAAATGTGATTCGAGATAAAAGTAAACTTATACATAATTATTAATTTAAATTATGCTGCCCATAATTTATATAGAATTTTTCGTTGTGAAAATATCAATGATTTAAATTAATAAAGACATTTATTTTTCGAAATGTGTCATTAATGATCTTACTCAAAAAAATCTCTGGATTTTTGAGTTGAGCTCACAATTACCCTTGCATATTACGTAGCTGAGTCGTTTTTCATTACTTTACTGGTAAGTTCTAAACTTTAATAATTTTTCTTATGATAATAAGGTTTTTGACAGTTATCGAAACAGAATTATACATAGATCTTTAAATCTCAATTTTATATTTCCAACATTATAACAAATCACAATTTTGGAATCATCCATATCCATAACAAATAATATCCATATAATTTTTAAAATGGCTGTATTGAAACACAAAAGAGCACATTTTAGAGAGGAGAAGCTTTAAATATTTTTCTAGTCGACCCCTGTTAAAATTTGTGTTTATATATTGTGTAATAATAATATCCATATAATTTTTAAAATGGCTGTATTGAAACACAAAAGAGCACATTTTAGAGAGGAGAAGCTTTAAATATTTTCTAGTCGACCCCTGTTAAAATTTGTGTCTTTATTATTAAATTCTTTAACTAACTCAACTGTTTTCACTTATTTCGTTAAAGTTGAGATTATATTTTAATTTAAAAATATATTTATTATTTAAATTAAAATGTATATTTTTTTGTACCATTGTTATTTCATATATAACAATTAACATATTTTATATTTTTCCTCAAAACATGATATGATTTCACATAATACCTGAAAACTTTTGCTTTTGTTCAATTTCTTTTAGTAATTCTCAAGGTATGATTCCCTTAATAAATAAATTCAAAGCAATTAAATTGTTTATGACTGGAGCAAAAGAAAAAAAAAAAAATGCCCTGAATAACAAGGGAAAAAAAAAAAAAAAAAAAAAAAAGGTGATGCAAAATGTAAATCTGGATTTGTCTTATATCTAACTGGAAAGTAGATTTTTAGGAAAATCATTTTCCTGCAATTGAAAAATTTTGAGTAAGGCATCACAGATTTAAACTTAAGTGTGTGTGTTTCATGATTTTAGGGTTATAAGCCACCTGATGAAGGACCCTCAGAATATCAGACCATTCCTCTCAACAAAATTGAAGATTTTGGTGTCCACTGCAAACAGTATTACTCACTAGACGTCTCTTATTTCAAATCAAAGCTCGACAGGCGTTTGTTGGATTCTCTTTGGAACAAATATTGGGTCAACACTCTAAGCTCTTCCAGTCTATTAACTGTAAGTTATGCAATACTTTTTCTTTAAAAAAAAAAAACATAACTTAAAAAAAAAAAAAAAAAACATAAAGCACAACATTTCACAACTATGAGCTGGTATGGATATAAGTTTTCCTAGTTTCCCAATATTTATATTTTAGTGCGCACACAGATGAGATTTCCCACTTTTTTGCGATTTCCTTTTTTTACCTCTTGAATTTCAGCTTTTTTATCAAAAACTCTCTAAATTTTTTTTATAAATATTCTGCTTTTTCAGAAAATTCAGCCGTTGAAATAAAATAATTATATTTCTTTCCGATTTTCAAACATAAACAGAAAATTCAAACTATATAGCTGCCAACCCTTCTGCATTTTTACTTATTTTAGTTATTTCCCCCTTATTTACTTACTTTTACTTATTTAACTCATATCATACTTATTTAACTCATATTAACTTCATAATCAAGTGATTTAAAAGTTACATATCAGGATTCATATTCTCTCAATTTAAAATAAAATATTGTACAATACAATACTTATTCACACAATTTTAAAATCATGCATGTGATTCATATTAATAAAATTTTTAAATTAATCATCGGGGTTTGTAATCAAATGGTTTAAAAGTCACAACTTTTTTGTCAAAATTCTGAATATCATATCTTCTACATATTGTATATATAAATATATATTCCTCTTTTTTGCTTTTTGACTACTCTCATCCCTGTATACAGTGCGTAAATTAAAAAAATGAAACACTCTGAATAACTTCTGATCTAGTAATTGGATTTCCATATACCAAGACTAAATCTTAGTGGTTCAAATGTTTGATCTCAAATATGCAAATCAATTTCAGGATCTTGGTTAAATAAAAATAAAGTTTATTTAAAATTCTAAATTAGAGAAATTTGATCTGAGAGACCATCCACTAATTGCAGGAAGTATTTAATTCTTATCTATTTTACTAGCTTTGTAATTTTCAAAAATTTTAACTCTGAGAAATTTAAATAAAAAAAATAAATAAATAATTCAATTTATATCATGTCTTACAAGTTTTATAAAATTTAGAAGCCTTTCTATTTACTATTGTCAGTAAACACAGTAACTAATCTTATCTGATTAAAATTGCCATTACAAAAGAATTTAATCTCTTTATCATTATATTTAAAAATAAAATATTATATTTTGTAAATTTTATTTTGTATATATTTATTTTTGTATTATATTATATTTTGTATAATTTTATTTTCTATTATATTTTGTATATATTTATTAAAAACAAATCATTATGTAAAAAAACAATAGTGTATATGTAATATCCAATTAATATAGAATTCAATGAATGTGGAATTATCAAAATGATGATTTGAGGGGAGGGACCATATACTAATATTACTTTTGTCAAAGATGTTTAATTATTTGCAAGTTGTGTGTGTGTGTGTTTTCAAAAATTATTAAATTTTTTTTTTTTACTCATGTGTTTAAGGAAATATTAAACCCAATTACTAATTTTAGTAAAATATAAATTTTTTTTTATTGGACGATTCAATATTTTTTACATCTTTTTATTTACTTAATTAATTTTAACATATTTAAGTCTATATGATGATTGTATTAAATTAACACTTCAGTAATTTATAAAAATTTAACAAGGGGCATCCACTAATTTACATATGTTATGTGTTTTTGTATATGTTTTCCTTCTCTGCTTAATTCAGGACACTTTTTATCAGAAACAGAAACACTGAGATATAATTTTAAAAATATTATATTTTTTGTTCTGACTACTCGAAATCTAAAACTTAAAAAATTATCTTATAATATTAATATGTTAAATTATTATTTTAATTTTTAGAAAATCTGATTATTTAAATTGTGAAATTGTTGTTTAATAATTCAATTTAAATCCTTGGCACCGCAGTATCTGTTAATTTTACTTACCTGTAATATAAATACCTGTTAATTTCAGTTTCATTTAAATTTTTTTTTTTTTAAATTGTTTATAATTCTTTAAAGTGATCCAACTTTTCATAATATTGTAATCATTTTTATTTATGTATTCTTTGTAATAAATATGATTTAAATCTTTATTAAATAATGTACTTTTAATAAAAATCTAAATTTTTTATTTGCTTCAATAGATTTCTCAGAGTAGTGTGGATGTTTGTCGTCAAATTTATTCTAAAAATTTAAAATTTTTTTAACATTCCCTCCCAATGATAGTTCTAACAGTAGAATTTAGTCCCCAAGTCATTTTCATTCATATAATCTGTATTTTGATACCAAGAAATTCTGTTTGGAAACAACCTTGCATTTTATATGTTTCGATAGATTCTGCAGAGCCTGTCATCAGTTTTATTCTGAAAATTTAACATGTTATTAACATTTCCCCTCCAATGAGAGTTATAGTAGAGTTGAGAGTAGATACCCTCAAATGGTAGGATTTGGTCCTGAATCATTTTGATACTAAATCCATAGTTTGAAGACTATATATGCAATTGATCAAAATTGGTGGTTGTTGACTTCTACCGGTGAATGTTGACAATCACAAAGTCACTTTGGTAAATGTTCAAAATATTTACTAGATCTAGTTAAGTGTCTCTGCTCGGTATACCCGACAATGATGTATTTTTAAGGTTCGGTGTGCCTGCTATGCTCTATATCAATGTTTTTTAAAGGTCAAGTGCCTCTGCCCAATATACATTTAATCAGTACTCCAAACACTGATGCTTCTCCTCATCTGTCCTCTACAGATATTAAAATATCGAATAAATATAATAATATTAACGAATAAATTAATATCAAATTGAAGATAACAAATATTTCGGACAGTCACCTAAGCGACTATGTGATTGTTTACTTTCAAAGGTGAAAGTTTACATTTTCTTGATTTCGATCATTCATGTTAATTTTGAAGCCAAGATATTGATTCAAATTTTTTATGAATTTTTAGAATGCAGATTATACTACTGGCCAAGTATTTGATCTCTCAGATAAGCTTGAACAGTCTGAAACGCAGCTTGGGAGGTGTGGTTTTGTGCTAGGTATGGACCCACATGAGAAAAAGACTGAAGACAAACTGGCTAAAGCTACAAAGGACAGTTGCAAAATAACAATTGAAGTTATACATGGACTGATGTCTCAGATAATCAAGGACAGATTGTTCAATCAGGTAAATCGGAAATTTTGAGCTCTCAGACAATCCTGCATCGAGCCGAAGTTTTGTTGTTTCGGTTAGGATATGTAATTATCCGTTTGTGAAGTGTGATAGTGTTTTTTTTATAATTTTCTTCATGTTAATCATAATAAAAATATGTTCTTTAAAAATTATTCTTTTATTTTCATTCAATATTTATTATTACAGAAAAACTTCAGACAATCAGACATCCTTGGGACTGAAAAAACTGTCCGCTATCTAGAAAGAGATACTAATTGCAAACTCTAATGTTGTAAACTGTTTTAACTACGCTAATGTGCTGGTCAAATAATTATATGAAAAAAATAATATTAATATTTATTTGATTTTAAAATAATGATTAAAATAAAACTGTATAAAAGTATAATATATGTGCTAGTTACATATTTCAAGCACTATATTTACACATTTGATTGCTCCGTCAAGGAATTTTTCTAAATATAACAGAACTTCGTGATGCATTTTTCAGTACTTTTAATATTTCAATTTAGTTTCTCTATACAAAATTAAACATTATACAATGCTTTTAAATTAATTTCTGTTGCGGATACAGCAAATTGGCCATAATTTTTTTTTCTGTTTAATTCTTTTAATTTTGACATCAATATGGGGACTGGAAGAGGGGAATATTGGGATCAATATAACCACAGGAGAAGATGTCCTATGATGAATCTTGTATTTATTTAGGCGTCCTATATTTCTTAGAAATCTTAATCAGGGTGGTTCTATGATCACGGGACAAACTTAGAGGGGTGGTTGAGCATATGAAACAGCATACTGTATTTTTTGGCTAGGAATGCTGCGTCTAAAGTGAATCGTTATGGCATGGATGCACAGAAAAATGTGTTTATTTTTTTATAACCATCGTTGAACAGCGGAAGATGCCTAGCTTAATTCTACCTGGATTTTCCAGTAAATTACTGGATTTTGCCAGTTTCTCCTAATCTACCGGTATAATAAAAATTCTCCTGGTTATTGTTCATTTTAGAAAATTACCTAAAATTGAATAAGTTTCCTTAAAAAATCCCTATTGAAATAGAATTTTTGCACAGATTATTGCTTGCATGAATATTTAAATAAGTGCTACGAATACATAATGAAGGGAGCCATTTATAAAAATCAGTTTAAAACTTTTTTTGTTCTAAAATGTTGAGTTTATTTTTATTCAGAACTCCCATTTTAAATTAATTAAAAATATATTATAAGTTTCTTTGATAAATTAAATGCCTATTGCTATTCAAAATTATGAGTACACATAATACATAACATTTTGAAGTTCATTTAATGTTAATCATTACTGGAAAATACTACAGTTTTTCTATTTTGATGACTATGAAAGTTCTTTAACTTCCCTATGTGTAAAAGATTTAGTATATTTTGCAACTATTATCATACAATTGATATTTCGTAAAATCTACTGGAGTTTTTCTTCCCCAAATTGGCAGCTATGCAGATGAGTCATGTTATGTGAAGGCCTAGGAAAATTTAATTACTCATTTATTATTCAAAGAAGAATAGAATAATAATTTTGTTCAATAAACCATGCTCTTATAATTAATTAAAGGAAGGATAAATAAAATTCTGTAAGATTTGGATATTTTCTTTGTTGTGTTATGTTGTTATTGTTTCGTTTTCCACATTTTGTTTGTTTCTTCAATTTTTTATGATTTACTATTATTTAATATGTACCGGTATTATGTATTAATATGTAATTGGTCCTTCGAGACTGGAGTGAAAACACTTAGCTATTGTTTATAATTGTGTTTTCGATTTTAATTATTACGTAAGCTAGCAAAAATGATTTAATATCTTTCTAGTTAATGTTGTCTTAGTTCTTTACTTACTCTTTACTTATTCTTAGTTCTTTTCGATAAATATTTAATCTTGAATTTTGTATACTGTAAATTATAATGGAAAATTTAAAGAAAAGATGTAGTATTTTCAATTATCCCATTGAATTGAACCCATATATTGACAATATTCTGAAATCAAAATTTGTTTCTGGGGAAGCTAAATTAGAAGAGCAAAATTAGATGTTTTTTTGCACCAAATGCATGGAATATGGGTGGAGCTTAATGATATTCACATGGACATTATAGCTGCTTGTAAGACTACAAAAGACTATAGATCATTTTGTAGAGAACTATCATCGGAACAAAAATAATTTACTAGTAAATTTTTTATTATAAAAATCTATTTTATAAATCCAAAGAATTCCAAAATGAAATGTTCTTCGTTTGAAAATTTTATTCTCTAATAATATATACATAGATTATCCCTTCAATACTTTCAGATTGGATACCACACACAATAAAGATCTCGAGATGAATTTCAATAACTTAAAAGCAATGAGCTTATTTAACTTAAAAACAGAATAGCTGAATTCTAGTTGAAATTAAGTATTCAAAATTAAAAAAATATTTACCAAGAAAACTATAAAAATGTATTAATGATACTATTTCAAGTAATTCAGATGATTCTTTATGATAAATATTCTGAATTATATGAAGCAAGGATTGCTGTTTCCCATATTATTTAGATACAGAAATATATACTATTCTATAAAGAAGAAGGATATTCTATGACTATTACAGTTCTGAGCATTCTGAAACCACATTTATTCATTGGAATGAAGTAAGCAATGTGGAATTAAATAACTTCCCTTTAATTTATAATAAATTAAAGACAAGACAAATGTATTTTACCTTAATACACTCATCTTTAACAGTATGCGATCACGAAATCGGAAGTTATCGGTTGCAAGTTTGTTAATAATGGGAAGGAAAACATTATTGAGAAATTGTTCTTCAAATGTTTGGTGCGTTCTGTTTCAAATGATTTAGCAATGTTCTAGGTCTTCTGCATTATCCTTAAGGAAATTTTGCTTCTTATTTTGCTGCTGAAAAAAAAGGGATGTACTATACCAATAATTCTGATAGAACTAAATGAAAACTTAATAAATAAAAGCCTAAAAATATCCTCCCCGCTAGAGAGCGTAATCAAGCGTTGCGATCGCGAATAATTCGTAAGTGCTAACTGAAAATCGCATCAAAAAATGCCTATGAAAATTTTTGTGCATTATTTGTCAAAGAAAGGGAAATAATTGTACTTTTTCTCAAAAGATTTTTATATTATTGCTTTTAAAAAGTACAAAGATAATTTTAACTGAGATAATAATTTTTCTGTCATAGCAAGAGTTGGTATAATTTGAATTTCTTGATTCCAAAAAGAAAAAAATTATAGATATAAGCAAAATATTTATTTTTTCAATATTAAATAAATGTTTGATTTTTTATGAAAAGGAATTTATTAAGAAAAGGAATGTTTTAAAAATATATAAAAATTCTAAATACATGTAAATTCTTAAAGGTTGTGTTTGTGTTCATTGAAGACGATTTTTAAACCTAATTAAATTAAGAAAATGAAGGTTTTAAATACATATAAAAACTCTGAATAGCTGTATATTCAAGGTATCTGTGTCCCTGGGAAGTCATGAAAACTCATGGAAAGTCTTGAATTTCGGTATTAACCAAAATTTGTCATGATTTTAATATTTTTTTTAAACAAATCATGGAAAGTCATGAATTTAGGTCGCTGAAAAATTTTATTTTTGAAATGGAATCTCTTCAGCCTATTTCATGGTGTTCCGAATATCTGAATTTGTAACAAAATCCCCACTCACACTCATATTTTATTAAAATATAAAATGTTTTTTATCATGTTCTTTAAAAATTATGGTGTTCTTTCAAAAAATGAAAGAAAAAACATCATTTCTAGTGCGAATTATCTTTTAAACTTCTGTGCTTTCAGAATTTTTATCTATTTTTTTATTTTATTTTATCAATTTAAAATTCTAGCTGAAGCAAACCAGTCATTGGCGAATTTTGTTTCTTCCGAAATAAGAACAGAAAAATCAGGAATATTTCTTTCCGATGAACAAGAAAAGCATCTTTAGAATATAATTCTGCAGAAAAAAAGAAAAAAAAATTTGCTTTTGTATTTTTTTCAGCTATTTTATTGCTTCAACTCTTTCATTACTCTGTTTTTTTTATTTTAAAATCTATAAATATAAAGATACAGAGAAAAACAGTTTTGGTTATACCTATCATTTCTATTAACGTTATTATGATGCTTTTTTAAATTTATTGTGTTTTTCTCGGAGAAAATAGTAACTTCGTTAAGTCATGAAAAATTCTTGGGATTAGTCATGGAAAGTCATGAATTTGAAAATCTAAAATGTAGCAGATACCTTGTATATTCTAAAAGGTTGTGTGTGTTAATTGAAGGCGATTTTTTTAGTCTAATTAAATTAAGGAAATAAATGTTTTAAATATGTATAAAAATGCTAAATACCCCGGAAGAACAGTGTCATTACTCAAAATGCAGCATTTGAGAAAAATCAACTTAAAGAAAACTTTTAACATTATTCTAGTAGACACAAAACTGACACAACTTCCATCAGCTGGATAAATTCCGAGTTAGAGATGTGACACTTTATTTTTTATTGACATAACCTCAAAATTGCTGTTTTTTAACTAGTGTCACTTTTCTTATCAAGGTGCGACATGTGTATATGATGCGTAGCGTTTTTAAAAAGTGCTTATTTTCGATATTCGTTCTTTAATAGCCCTTAATGGTGTTTTTTTTTTTTTTTTTTTTTTTCATTGGGAGTTTTTAAAAAGTGATAAATTTTTTTTTTCGAAAATGAGATTTTTCTCTTGATCATGTCGATTTTCGCCTTGTATTATACGATAGCGTTTTTTACACATTGTTCTATTCAACGTTTCACAATTTATTCAACAATCTATTTCGGCGTGCCGTCGATCCGATGCGTATGAAAGCGCCAATCATTTTACATGTTTGAGGAAATACTTGCGAGTCCGCATGTGCGTCTACTGAGCCGGGTTCGGTGAGATTATTGCACTCTCATGTGCAACTCTGTTGCATTTTGCAAGATATTCTCAATTTTAGTCTTCATTTTCCATCCTTTGATATTGAATCGAAAATCTTTTGATCTTTTTATGGTAGGCAATGTAATCAAGTAAAAAAGTTCTTTGTCAGAAACTAGTTATTTTATCATCGTGTAAAGTCTTTGAAAATCATTTTGAATTTTGTTAATGTATATAGTGCTTAAAACTATTTTTTGAATGATTAAAAAATACTTAAAAGATCATTATTTTTTGATGAAAGATTTGGCTCTGCACCCTGTACATTCTTAAATATTGTGTGAGTATTCATTGATGAATAAGGTTTCATCTAGGGAATAAGGAGAGAGGAATACATTTGACTTACTGATTTTCCAAAAGGAAAAGATAAATAACGATGAATGTTAATAAATGATAGTCAACTTTTATCTTTCTTTTGTTAAATAATTTGCTGTTTTATTATAAAAATAAAATTTCGTTAAAATACCCATTCAATTTTTTGTTTATTGAAATATAATTGCACTAGGAATATATTATCTTAATAATAATAAACAAAAAACTGGTAAAAATAAGTGATTGTCTTTTTATGATTATCAGAATTTACTTTTTATTAGATTTTTGACAACAATTCATGTGTATGTTGCGATTCAACATTTCAATTCATGTGTATATTGCGCTTGAACGAAATTTAAAAATTAAATCAGTCAAGCTTAGGTAAATGTTCTTGAATTATATTTTTAATTATATCATTTAGATGCAAAAAGCATTTTAGTTGTAATCTTGCTATTAAATAATACTAAGCGTTAAATTAAAAAATACACATATATATTTATTTCAAATTAATGCATTTGAAATCAAAAATAAAATTTTGTAGTTATAGAATTCTTTGTAAACTACGAAACATTTGGATCTTTGTTCCTTAGATTAAGCTTAAAAATATTTTTTATGATGTATTTATTATTTTTTTTTTTAAAGTTCAGAAAGTCTTACACTTTAAAACACTTATATTGTTATCTTATAACTCAGTAGATGGCGACACTAAAAATTTTCACTGTTCCTTAAAAAACAAAAAAATATAATCTTTCTGGAGAAAAAAAAATAAGTGTGAGAAATTTCCTAAAAAATGTTAAAACTTCATGCTGATATCTGGTATTATAACTTTAAAATTTTCCTACAAAAATTTTTTTTTATACTTTTATTTTTCTTTAATTTAAAAAAAAAAAAATAAATTAACTGAAATATCAGTTAACATCGCCTTTAGCACTAGCAGTGATTAATATGTTTTTATATCTATGCTGGTACTATTATATAGATGACTAAGCAATAGCGGCAAAAATTAATTAGGACCTGTTTTGTTTGAAGTGAGCTGATTTTATTGAGAAATTGAACATAGTTTGTTGTGTTGAATTCTGTTTTTTTAAAAATTCATAAATTTTTTTCTATTTTTTACTAATAAAAAAGAATATAAAAAAAAGAAATATGTGTATTTTAAGGCCGTTTCACTCTAGAATTGCAGTATGGTCTATTGGTGATGGTCCAGAGGATGAATCCATTACAAATTTGTTTCTCTGCAAAGGAAATACGGCTCTACCGCTTTTGATAGCTCGACGACCGTCGTGCGAATTCGAGCTCCTTTAGCAAGAACCGATACCACGCAATCTCGGTCCCTTTGCAGACTTCTTGGTCACCCGACCGTTATCAGTGATACTTGACTTCGGTGATCTACTGGAAATCGTGTGTTACGATCTGTCACAGTAAAACAATTAAAAAAATGAGTTTTATTGCATGATTGCATCCGATTGTCCTAAACATGCGCAAATCGCATGCAATGAGAATGCTCCTTTAAGTACTTCTTTTATCTATGGGAAAAATAATAAAATAGTAATATATTAAGTTTCGCTCTAATATTTGAAATTTCATCTGCAAAGTTACAATCAAGAACTATGCTTAAGTAAATTATACATATAAAAATAAATAAGTAATATTAGTTACAAAAACATTTTCCATTTTTACAGATTTCTTTTTAATAGTTTTATTTTTTTCATATAGGTATAGCGTTTTCAATATAAATGTAAAAAACAACAATCTCGAGCTCTTGATTTGCTTTACTTCCGCTTAGAAAGTATACCGCTGCTTACTACAACATTAGATATTGGGCCGAAATAGCCTGGTTGGTAGGGCACCGGGCCCATGTTCAAGTGTTCGTGGGTTCGATCCCCGCCGGCCGAAACTCCCCGTGTAGTAAATGGTGACTGGTGCACGTTAAATCTGTCGAATCGCAAAGTCCTCCATGTTCCCATAACAAATCAATACCTCAGGGGGTACTGACTCAGGAATTTCCTTGTCTTCTGGATTGGTTCAAAACTTACAGGGCAATAGAGTTGAACATTAGTAGTCGTAAACCCAAAATTGGGTCGGCTGTTCAACGACGGATATAAAATAAAAACATAAGATATTGAGCCGCGATGGCTCAGGGGATAGAGCCTGCGCTTTCCAATGAGACAAACCGGGTTCGAATCCCAGTCGATACGAATTCCGCATCCGGCTTGCACAGACCACAGTGCTGACGTGAAATATCTTCAGTGGTAGACGGATCATGGGTCCCCTTGTCGTGAGGCTAACCGTGGGAGATTTCAGTGGTCTACCTCTCCATGTAACGCAAATGCGTATTAGCTCCATCAAAAAATCCCCCACAAACGCAAATTTCTCCCAATACTTGATCCAGCAGTTCCCTTGTCTTCTGGATTGGGTTCAAAATTACTAGGCTACGGAGTTGATTTAGTTATTTAGAGAATGTATCGTTAAAAAAGGTGTCATGGTTTCTAGATTTAGAATGAACTCGCCTTTTTTGCAGTTCACATTTGGCCGCTGTTCAACTGTTTGTTCTTAGTGCGAGCCATGCACCATGATACGTTAATGTTAGCATATAGTTCGAACAGCGAGATTAAGTTCTTTTTGCAACTGATTATTTAGGTTTAAATTTCGAAGTTGGTGTATTGTTAACAAGGTAAGAAGTGTTTTAAACGAACACAAATAATAAATCAGGTAATAAATACACGCATACAAGATATACTACTCAAGAGAGTCTCAAAACACAATGATCACGTTGTGAGCCAAATGGCTTTAAAGTACACAAAAAACAATAACCCGGAAGTATAGGCAGTCAAGAGTTTGCAGCGCCACCTAGTATAGAAAATACCATCCATATATGCAGAGTTTACTAAAATGACGCACTCCAGGGAATTTTTTTTGTCACTTTTTTCAAGAAGCAGGTTTGTTTATAACATTGTTTTATTTTGTTCCATCAATTTCTTTTTGCCGTTGTCGCTTCTGACTACTGTGATATTTACTTGTATATTCAATTGTTCTTCAAAAGACAAAATGATTAGTTTTCTTAATAGTCAAATGCAGTGACGTTTAATCCAAAGGCAGAACTCAAATCAAAACAGTGACATTTAATCCAAAAAGTCGACTCTCTGAAAAGTTAGACTATTTTCTTTTACCCTTTTTATAATTTTTATTTACAATGTCATCTGATACTGGGTCTCTTATATTTACTGCCCTTTATATTTATTTCATAATTCTTGCCAAAAATGAAGTAAAAGGTGGATTACCAAAGTTTTTAAATCCAATGCGTTTTGAAAGTTTTTAATCTCGCCTAATCCAATAGCGATTCACCAAAGTTTGATCAAGATTTTATTTTTCGTTCTGTTAAATATTAAAATACTATCCCTAATGAGTGTTTGCTTTTTTCTTTACTTTTTACAAGGACACTGAAATACATCGGCAATAAATACGGGATAGCCTAGATTGTATGGTATTAGACCCATGTCCAAGAGGTCGTGATTTTGACCCCGGACTGAAGATCCCCACAGGTTGAAGACAACCCGTGTACAAATCGCTGGTTCAAAACTAAAACGACACATCTGCAAACGTATTATGCCTGCAGATGGGTCGTTTTAGTTTTGAAGCAGCGATATGGTGACTGGTGCACCCAAATCTGTCGTGGTCGCAAAGTCCTCGAAGTCCTCATTATAAATTAATACCTCTGGGGTACTGGATCGGAGATTGACCATGCTCTGGTTCAAATAAAGCTTACGATCTTCGGATGGATGGTGTGTGAATGTGTCCTCCCTGTAAAAAGGTTTCTGACATATGTGTGTGAGGCAGAAGTCGAATTCTTGGCCATAGATGGCGCCACTGGAAAATACGAAGCGCACGCGCTTGCCTTAATGGCATACGACAACAACAACAACTGAAAATGCACATTCATGTTGGTAATTATAGTACACTTTTTATAATAATAGTTATAATAAATTAGTTAAAATTATGTTCTGCATAAATAACGAGATTGTGAAAATTTACATGGTCTAGGCTATATTAAAACAGAGAGATTCTTCATTTCAAATTTTTTAACTCTTGCAGTGACTATTGAGCGATTTGTTTTTTTGATGAAAATGTTTTTTCGATGGACGAAATGTGAAAGTTGTGCTTAAATTTCAACATTAAGTTAAGTCTATTGATACCTATACTTCTTCCAAAATATTTGTATATATATTAGAAAACTTCAAAACTCGGTGTCCCATTCTATCATGCCATTTGTTTGGACTTGGAAAGAAGTTGTACGCGTTTTATTCACCCCAAGTTGTTCAGAAAGTATTCGGAATAAAGTCAACTCGAAGGTACTCCCTCGATCGGTCGTCAACACATTAGGTACATCAAATCGTGAAACCCATTGGCTGATGAAAGCAAATGCAATAGTCTCAGCAGGTTGATTTTCCATGGCCACCTTGCATATCTATCCATCACGGTTAGTCGATACCGATTGCTCTTACGACTTAACTACATCAATGTGCACATAGGAGAACCTGTTAGAGGACTGAAACTAACCTAGAGGTGATTTCACATGTCGAGTCACCTTGTTCTTCTGACACTAAATACACTGCTTACTCCACAGTGCGCAATCTTTTTGCATGGAGGGCCAGGCAAAGCGTACTTGTAAGAGCTTTGAGGCGCACTTAAACAGCTCCTTTAACAGCTTTAAGCACAGAGCTGCGGTATGTTGTGCATATAATTGAAGACAGCTCTTCTGAATGCTAGAGTAATAATGGAGTTATATTTGGTATTACAAACCAACTTGAAATCAAAAGCAGGAAAAGACCTGAATTTCAAATCAAGACCAGTTCCTAAATTATCATCAAAAATACTCCGAACTGATTCCGAGTTGAAAACTCGGAATCAGTTTGCTGATTCTTAGCCAAATCAGCATAGTTAATAGAGCTAGAGAAGTTAATGGTATTTATTCTAGACAATGCATCAGCGATTACGTTGTGACCAAACGGAATGTGCCGGATATCTGTTCTTAATTGGCTGATATATTCTAAATACCTAATCTACCTAGCAGGTGCCTTGTCAATTATTTGATTAAATGCAGGAATTAGGGGTTTGTGGTCCGTAAAAATTATTATTTCCCTACGTTCCCTAAATGTTCCCGGTCAAACGTATTGATTTTGACTTGTTCGAGATTCAACTTTTTTGAAAAAAACAAACAAACCTGAAGGCTCATTGCTGTCATCAATAATTTGAAATAAAGTATCGCTTATTGCCGGACCTGACGCTCAACCATCAAAATTAATGGTACATTCGGAGCTGGGAAAGCCAGAGAAGTACTGAACATATACTGAAAGCAGTGCTTAATTCGTCTGTCTAATCGATCGGAGTTTTGTTATTCTTTTTATTGTTTTTAACGAGTGCTATGTAAAAAAGCTTGTTTCTCTGTTGCTCCTTTCAAATATCTATGGTAGGAATTTAGAATGGCAAGAAATGTTCTAAGCTCTTAAACTCTACTCCGTTTCGGGTATTCCATGATCACCTGTACCTATCCTGGTAGTAGCGAACAAATAACCATTCAACAATTGTAATGCACACGCATGATCGTGCGTAACACTCGTTGGAGTCGGAAGGTATGAAATTGCCACAAGACAATTCAGGCTAATTGCCAAAGTAAATGATTAACTGCCGTATTTCAAGTATGAAATCAAGCTGCAAGGCCTGTATGTCAGTAAGAAGGGACCGTACCCTCCATTAACCAATTTTTTTCTATATTCTGAAACCGCTGTTCCATGTCCGGATGACAGGAAATTTACTTACTGCGAGTCCATCTTCTTGCATATTTGGTTAGCGCTCTTGTTTTGGTCAGCAATCGACTTTCTTTGGATTTATATGTCATAACGTTGAGTCGTTTTCCTTTGGGCTACTAGACTTGAAAGATCATGGGTACTTTTTCCATTCTTCCACTTCTTTACTAAGTGGAGTTGATTTTGGAATTCCAAACTTGATGACGCTAGCAGGAGTCTGCAGGACCACCACTCGCAGCGTTTTTTCATCTGGATAGAACCCGAGAGTTCAATATCGGCCCTGTAATATTGTCGAAGAGGACCATTATGGTCTAGGCGCTCTCGGCAGGCATCATGATATACGTGAATACCGACCGTCAAGTGTTCGATAGAGGTATTCTGACAGCTCAGTGGTACTGGAACAAGATTCTTGCTCACTATGTGAGACTTTTCGGTGGAATATATATTTTTTATTTTATTTTATAACCGTCGTTAAACAGCCGACCCAATTTTTGGGTTTACGACTACTAATGTTCAACTCCGTAGCCTTGCAACTTTGAACTCAATCCAGAAGACAAGGGAACTCCTGGATCAAGATTTGGGAGCAATTTGTGGAGGACTTTTTGATGGAACTAATCCACATTTGCATTTAATGGAAATGAAAACCAGGAATACTTCCTGCCTGACCGTGACCCCCGAGAAGTAAGAGGCCTACTAGCTTGAGGAATGAGTCACCGCATCTAGGCGAAGGGGTATTCGTCGTGGTAGTAGGTAGAAGACGGTCGCGGAATATTGTGTTTACGAAATCCTTTTTTTTTTTCTTTTTGAAGTCAGTGAAGAAAAACTCTAGATTATATCAGGGTTTGATGATTTAAATAAATTGATTTATATATCTATCTATATATATATCTATATATATTGATTTAAATATTAAAAAAACAATGTTTTAAATTATTGTTCTTTTATCATTTCTTTTCTTAGTTTTAAAATTTATTATTGCTGAATTAATAAATTTTAGCTAATGAAATAACTTTCTTTCTTGGTATGTTTTAAATTTCAACACATTAGAAATTACATTTTTTTAAATATTTCGATTCTGCAGAGTGAAAGTACAGATTAAAGTAAACATTTAAGTATTTTTCTCTCATAACAGTATCTTTGATATAAGATATGCGATAAGTGATATAAGATATGCATAAAAATACTTTTATAAAATTAAAGTCATAATAAATGTTACAAATGCTTGTAATATTTTTTATTGATATGTTTTGAAAATAGTTCACTGAAAGTATAAGTTTAATACTGTTATAAAATAGCTTTAAGTTATTAATTTACACAACACAATTAAAATCATTAAAAATTGAATTGAATAATCTAAAAGTAATTGCTTAATTGAAAAAATTACTGAATGCAAAAGACTACTTTCATTTAAGAAGCATGAATGTCATTATTTCAATAATATTTTACATATTTATAATTTTGTATTAATCAAGTGCCTTTAAATGAAACAAACCTAGATATGTAAAAATTTTAGAACTAATTTATTATTCTATATGTTAGAAAATTCTTGTTCTATGTAACACGGTTTGTTTTTACATAAAGTTTAGAGACCAATTCAGATTGAAAACAACAAATTTATTCAATTACACAAAATATAATAATAAAGTGAGCTTAAGCATTGAGATTAATAATGAATGCAAATCTCCAAGTATACAAATAAAACAAAAAAAAAAGTAATGATTTTGACATTGCATACAAATTTTAAAACATATAAAGAAAGTAACTAAAACTATTTAAAGTATTGAGATGAAGAATTATACATAATTACATATAAACATCAGATATTATTTTCGAGATATTACATATGAACCTTAACATAAAACAAAAAATTGACTCTTAAAGTAGCCAATGCTAAAAAATTTACAAATTATAAAATTTAATTTATAATTTTTAGAAAAGGAAGGTAAAACTGATCAATAAATAAATTAAATCCAGATATATTAGAATTATATCCATTAAAATTGAAACAAAATTATATATGCTACATATTAACTTCATCTTGTGTTTTCTTTATTGAACTCTTAGAATAAGTTTCTAATTTCCTTTTATTTTTTGCAACTACAGTAATGTTTGGAATTTTCTTAACTTTTAAATTATCGTTTTTTACCTTACAATAATTATTTAGTAAACTGTTAGTAGCAGCTTTTAGAATTATTTTTATTAATGGTAATAAATCATGTCCCTTTAGGCAGGTATCAAAACACAGAAATGAATCTTTTGCAACTAAAATATCCTCAACAATGTTTGTAACTACATTGCGCTGACTTATGGCTTTCATGAAAGTTTCCTCATACTTTTTACTAATTAACTTTTGCACCACAATGTAGGTATGAATTACTGCATTTATTACTACCTCACTTGGAAACATCAAACCACCCCTATCTTTCACCTCAATTAAATTAAAATAATTTTCAGAGACCAAGTCTTTATCAACAAATAACAATTGCCGGCATTCTGCACATTTCGTTTTTTTTGATGCGGCATGAGAGCAATATCCTGCGAGGTAAGTTATTATTGGCAAACTGTCTTCGATTGCTTTAATGTCGTTATCTTCAACTGTAACACCAGAAAAAATTGAATCCACTGGGAGTTCCTTATCGTCGTCTATAATAGTTTCATCGCAATGAAAGATATCAACATTTATATCACCTTTTGTATGTGACGCAAGTTTTAATTCATGGCATAAACGTAACTTGCTTTCAGTCTCGTAAATTTGCCTAACAGAAATATGATATTGATCTCCAGCCATACTCCTGTATTGACCAAATCTGGATTCAAGTTTGTCTGTCTGAATTTTTCCTAAAAGAACATAAGACTTATTGAAATTTTTTGTAAAATAGCTAACAATTTCGATAAAAGCCTCTGTTGTGTGGCGAGCAGCAAGGAAGGTTTCTTTAGACAGTCGGCCATTATTGGATTTTAAATTTTCCCATCGTGTCAACCAAGAAACAAACTGTTTTAAAAACGATAATCTTTCGTCAGAAGGGCTTGATGTTATGGGCTCGCACATTGAATTTCGTTTAACCTTACCCTTGTTGGGAGTCTTAACGTTTACCACATCCCACCATGTACAAATTAAATTTATAAATTCCGATGTCTGTTCGTAATGTTCAAGATTATATTTCTCACCAAGTTCTTTTAAAGCAACTACAACATTGGTGCTAAAAAGTTTCTGAGCTAACTTCACATTTTGCCGTTCTAAATTTGAAGGCCATAAGGCTTTACGTGTTAACCCATATCCAAATTTTAAAATATTTGTGCACTCTAAGTCATAAAGTTTTCGTACTGAAGTTAAAGATGCTGTCATTATTAGAGGGTTGGTTTCATCAGATGATGTAAAAGATGGAAAATAAAAATAATAACCATTTTTGTGATTATTCATCCAATTATTTCTAAAACATTTAAAGATGTGGACGGAATCTATAACAAAAAAAAGAGGACGTGAACTATCTTTTGGATGTATATATTTTACAAGTAATTGTGGAGGATCAGCAAAATAACTTACAGCTTTACGATTGATGGAATTATTGTCAGCAACCAGTCCATTCACTTTGAAACCTATATCTTCGAGACCCATTACAACTTTATCGAGTAAATTATAAAGTTTGGATGCATCAAATGAATGTACTGGGACAATGTGTACAACATCTTTATAAGGAGAAAATAAACTTCCAACCATAAAAACGTGTACACTGGTAGCTAAATCAGTGCTATTATAAGCAGTCCCTACAATATTCCCCCCTTTAAAATCAAGAAAAGGTTTAATGTGAATTTCATCTATCATCAGGAAGACATCATGATCATAATTTTCCAACTTCAGAAAAGCATGCTTAGCATAAGAAAGAAAATTTTTATGTTCTTCCTCTTGTGGAGAATTTCGCAGCATTGCACCAATTTTCCTTATTGTACTTGGACCTGGTAGAATCAAATATTGGGAGGTACGGATAAACTTATATGCCTGAGGGGAAATATAAAACAAAAGCGATGCAAAAATTAATAAATCAGGAGAGTACCTATATCTTTCAGGTTTACATGGAATAAGTTTTAATTGCTCAAGGAAGAATTTAAAAAATAATTTGTTTGAATCACTGAATAAATTTTCTGAATCTTTAAGAATAGACTCAATGATATTTACTTTAGCATTTAAGGGATTAGCCGAACTAAGTGGATCTGTACTTTCATAGAAATCAAGGACTTTTAGAATATCATTTATACTACCAACTTTAAAAGGTAAGAGACTACTTTTGTGCTTTAAAAGTTTTTCACCTTTAAAAGATACGTTTAAGTTTAAATCAAGATTGATTGATACTGCATACTGAAGTTGGGGAATATCATTGTGCAAATTAATATCAATGAACAACATAACTCCTTCTTTTACGACAACAGTCCAATGTTTGGAAATATTATGGTTTTGAAGGCAGCTCTGTAGTTCATCAAAATTTGTAAACTTATATTTCCGATCATATTCATTTTGACTATTAAGACTTTCAGCCACTGCAAGTGCAACTTGATCATTTTCTATTCGCTGTCTTTTTTTGGTAGGACTTTCACGTATTGAGGTTGATGATGAAGACAGATAAGAAGGACAGCCAATAAATATACTAGGTACTGTGTTTTCTTTCAACTTTGGCTTCTTTAATGGTGCAGATAGGGTTTCACCAGTTTTTTCATTATAAAATGATGTTCTGAATAACACCTCCCCCTCCTTAAAATGCCTTTCACAAACCTAAAATACAAATAAAACGTTTGTTAATATTCTGAATGTTAAGTATTTCACTCAACACAAGAAATAAACTTCTTGAAAAACTAGCTAGAAAAATTTCATACAACATGAACAGGTTTAATAATTTGCTAAATTTTTTTTTTTCAAAAATTATCAGTCTGATATATATATGTATAACATACCATGTGCATAAGTAAGCATATAAATTATTGCTAAAATGAAGAATTATTTACTATATTTCTTTTTCTGTGATGTAACCATGGGTGAATAACTATGGGTGTTTTACTTTAAAATTCTGCAACTGTACTATGTGCAGAAACATCATTTTTTTAATAGGAAAAGTTTACAGTTGTAGAATTATGTTTTGAAAATAGTAAACAAACCAGCATTTCAGTTATATGTGTATTATTTTCAGACTTTTCATATTGACATTCAAAGAAAAAAAGTTAACATAGAAAAGATTTCATTTTGCTTATAAGCATTGCTAATATGTTGATGTAAATGATCACAGGCAATCAAATTACTTCACACAATTTTTTAAAAAATACAAAAGGTTTCTTTAATTATAAAAACTAATATAATGTTGTAAATGACTGCAGGCATTTTGTTCTCAAACAAATTTTTTTAAAGAAAGTAAGAGAAAACCAAGTATAAATGATTGTTAATACAATATACTTAATAATATAATATACAATACTTGTTAATATAATATACTATTAATATAATAACTGCTTTTGAATGTTTCAAGAATATTCTAGGTTCTATTTCTTCTAGGAAATTTTAAAGTTAATCTTGCTTACCTTCGAATTCTTAGTTACATTGAAATTTTCTCTTGGAATCGCTCGTAACCATTTCTGTTTAAGATTATCATCTGCAGGAAAACTGAAAACGTGAACTTTATTTTCTTTATCGTAATTTCCACGACAACCAGGAACTGAACAAGTGTAGACCATCTGCAAGAAAAAAGTATAATTTTAACTACTAAAAAAATTGGTTCAAACCACAAATAGAGAATTTTTTCCCATCTTAAATGTATAGCTGATATTTTTATAAACTTATCACACTAATTATAAAGCAGTTTTAACTTTAAAAAAATGCTAAATACGACTATTAACATTAATTATATTAATCTTTATATTAATTTATAGAGAAAAAATACTACAGCTATCATGCACAGTCAATGTTATACGCACTTTAAAAAATAACTGAAACTAAATTAAGGCTGGAAATATTGAATATTTAATTTAGTAGTCATATTAAAATTTTTTAAATGTTTCATAAATACATTTAAACACCTTTTTAATTACATTTAATATAGAACATATAACAAACCTTGAATTCCTCAGTAATTTAGGCAATCAGAGAATCAAAACACTGAATCAGAACAAGATGGCACATAAGCTAGAAAAGAAAAGAAATATATTAAAGCAAATTTCTATTAAAGAAACAATAAATATTTACTAATAAATCACTCTATTGAATATCTTCCTTAAAATAATAAGCATCAATGAAATAATATTGTGAAATAATATTAAAGTAGCAATTATAAGAATAACCTTGTCCTCTGTTTGACATTTAATTAGAAAATAAAAACCTTTAAAAATTAGAGATCTCTATGAAAACAGTAATCTAGAATAAATAGAATTTGTATATTTAGAATTATGCTAAACTCGTAATCTTTGCTAAAACTGCGAGTAATGTCAATAACAAAATTTAAAAGATTAAAAATCATTATAGCATTAATTAATTTTACATCTGTTGCAATTATTTTTAGACTGGGAAAAAAATTATTTTCAAAACCATAATTACAATTTATTAAATAAATAAGATTGAGAAAGAAATTATATCAAAAGTATAATTTTAACTACTAAAAAAGTTGGTTCATTATCACAAATAGAGAATTTTTTCCCATCTAAAATGTATAACTGATATCTTTATAAACTAATGAAATATAACTTTAAATGAAAAATCAAGACACTGGAAAATAAATTAAATAAAAGCAATTTTCAAATAGTTCTAAATGTAAACAAAGCAAGAATAGGCCTAACACATACACATTACATCTATACTAATTTTTACTTAATCTACTTATAAGAACATAAATAAACTTACCCTTTTAACGTTAATGCTTTAATGAATTGATATCGTACGTGCTCACTTTCCTGTAGTTAATTTTAATTGCATAGTTTTAAAGTTGAACGAGAGAACAATCCACCATTCCTTTACTACTGTCGTCTTCTCAAGGAGTGTCTTCTCACACCACCTAAAGAGAATGACTCATACACTGGAGGGAGAGCAAGCCGGCTGGCCTCCTACTTCTCGGGGGTCACGGCCTGACGCCAAGGGGACTCTAACTCATGATTCGTCTACCACTGACGATATTTCACCTCAGCACTGTGGTCGGTGCAAGTCATATGAGGATTTGTATCGATCAGTCATCGATGAGATTCGAACTAGCTTCACCTCATTGGTAGGTGAACGCTCTATCCCTTGAGCCATCGCTGCACTCGGTGTAACATTTGTAAAAAATTTCATCTTTATGGGCAGGAAAACGGACATATCTAAAAATATGGACAAATTTATGGACATATCTCAAAACATGAGCGCACGTCAGAACAAATATGAAACCAAATCATATGGCTATATGGAGATTCAGTTGGTTATACGCGATTTCAGAAATTGAGGAGTAAGTTGAACGATTAAAAAAAACGAAGGATGCTACAAAAACACCAAACGTTATCATTAAAAGTTTAAAAAAAAGTTGTAAAAATTTGTGAGCTAATTTTTAAAAGACCTGGGACCGTGGCCGTTTAGTGGGAACTGTGCGAAAATTTTACGATGTGTTTAAGTTCATTCAGTTTGAATAATATGACCAAATAAAAATATAAAACGCTGTTTAAATATTAATATAATAATGTCAAATGTGTTCATAAAAAGCTAACGATTCGGTACCATAATCATGTATTATTATCACTACCGGCATATAGAATTAATGTTATTATACTCTAGTAGAAAGATAGTTTTACCTTATTTGCAGCTTACGGATTTTTTTTTTTATCAAAGTTAATCTTTAAAAAAAGGTCGCATTATTGGTATCAAAAATAGTTGAATGAGTTAAATAAGATAAGGTTATCCTTGTGCCGCAGTTGAAAAATTATGTATGGTACATAATTATAGTATCATAACTGTTGTCTATTCGTTCACTTTATGTTAATTTTAAGTAAGCACTTTAATAGCGATTGTTTTGCATTTTAGCGTGACTGTACAATAAACACAAATAAAATACTAAAACCGGTTAATATAACAAATCTACTGCATCCACAGATTAACTTTTAAAGACTTAATATAATGGCCATTTAATAGAACAAAAAGCACTGCTTCCTGCGTACTCCGCTCACCAAACACCGTGATTGCCTCATAGTTTTTCTTTTAAAATGTCGACATTTAAAAAAAACAAAACAAACTAAGAACATTTTGTTAATTAATTATGTAATTACAGCATTATGTACGAACAAACATTTTATTAATATGATCGTAATATACTGAATGGATTCAAAAAACAATCTATTGCACTTGGAAAAAAATTAAACTTTAAAAATTGAATGTATGACGCAATAAGAAAAAATAATTGAGAAATAATTTTAAGGGAGAAGTAAGGACTGAGCACTAAAGCTGAACATCCAATCGAAACATCTGCTCCTTCTAGGTGAAGCAAACAGAGAAGGGCACAGTAAGCCTTGGCCCTCCATGGGCTGTTGCGTCACTGCGTTTAGTTTACTCGTTAACGATACATATTAAAGACAATTCAAATGGGAGGTAGCTATGATTTCTCTTGAATTAAGTTTGTTATAATTTTCAAAATTGCAATATAAATCTTACCAACGTCTAATCTTTCTCATCCACACGTCCCGCGGTGGACTGACCGTAAAGACAAGGTTTCCAGTACAACAACGAAGTCAAGCATCACTGGCTGTGGTCAGTAAGCGGGAGGGTTAAATCTTTGGTCAGCCTGCGTAGGGACCGAGGGTGAGCTTTATTAATCCTCGTTAAACTGTACTACCGTAAAGTGCTCGGCTTCGCGAGCTGGGGCTGCCGAAGCAGGGGAGCCTGCAAAGGATCAAAATTACGATGGCATGCCTTCGGATCATCCTCAGGGATGTTTAATAGACCGGCGTCAATAGCCCATTGTACAGCTCTAGTGCGCCGTGAGTAAAGTACCTACCTATCTCTCTGATGCACATTTATTTATTTATGTTTGTTACTTTCGACATCAACTTAATCGCCAACATTTTAGCAACAGTGGATAAATAGTAATTATTTAAAACATAAAAGGGAGAAAAGAAATCATGAAAAATCGCTTAGAAATGCAGTAACTTTCGAACAAATCAGAATTTTGATTTCGTGTTTAGTCTTTAGACAAATAAAGCTCTTTCAGCAGGTCATATTTAAACCTTTTAATTGTTTTCTTAAAAGCTGCTGAGTGCAGGGCATTTTTACTACACGTTTAACAGTTAATAATTCTGAAACTAATTATCGAATGTTAATTTTTTTTTTACTCCATTCTACTTCTTTTGCATATTTCTGAACACCTTTGAAATTTCAAGTTTCTAAGTCCTATAGTTTTTATTCCACTGTACTCCCTTTACATTTTTTCCGCACAGCTTCGAAATTTCAAATTTCTCGGTGCTATAGTTTTTATTCCACAGTACTCCCCTTACATTTTTCTGCACAGCTTCGTAATTTCAAATTTCTAAGTTCTATCGCTTTTGCACAGTAAAGCAAAATGTAACGTTAAGTTGAACTAAAGTGAATGTGATAGAAATTTCAGACAATCCATTGATTTCGTATAAAATCTTTAATGACAATTCATGACATGACTTCATTGGCGTTGCTTTCTTTCTTAACAAAAAAGAAAAATACAAAAAAAAAAAAAAAAAAAAATTCTTTGTTTCCAAAGAAGTCCACATTGCAGTGCTTAGAGAAAATTTTGTCAAGAAAAAAGTCACGTGCTCGCAGGAAAGAAATAATGTTTATCGAAATTTGCTTTGTTGCTTAGCAACTGGTAATAGATTGATACATTTTTTGATTTTCCTATCTACTTTCACTTTCCCCGTGATTGCTTAGCAACGAGTATATCTGGGAAGAAATTTCCTCTAAACAGTGTATAGTTTTTCTTTGTTAGTATTTGGACGAAAATTATTATTATTATTATTTTAGTTTTTTAATTTATTTGAAAAGGCCAAGTTGTTTGTTGGTTAAATTTAAGATTTTGCGGCTAAGTGAGTATTATAATTATCGAGAGTTTTATTTACTTTGAATGTTAAATACTTGTTTGAGCAATTCGCCATTTATTGAAATGCGATTAAGAAAAGAATGTAGCATAATGTTATTATTATTTTTTTTCTCCAAAATAGTAGTAATTGACCTAACATTATTACCCAGTGGCAAAATGGGTCTTGGTTTGGATTTGATGGCGTCCACACACTTTTCAACTGTGTTCATGAGTAATAGTAGATAGTGCGCATGCGTCGTCATTGCATGCGTTGCTATGGCGACCGCTGCTTTTTTCTTTTTATTTTCACTAGCAGGCATTTTTAATGTATTTACATAATAATAATTTAAAGTTCTTTTATATTCTTTTTATTATTAACTTCTTTTAATTACTGACGTGATGAGGATTTCAATATAAATATAAATGCTGAAGAATGAAAAGTATTTTGTGACGTCTTAAAACACGTACATAGACATTATATGAAAATCAATCGGACGACAAACATCAATTATGGCAGTTTTTGCAACTAATAATTTGAAATGTTGTGACGTTTGACGAAGTCAATCCAGAAAGAAAAAGCATTTGACCAATGGGTGACCAGTGATCGTAATAAGGCAATCACAACTTTTTTTGTTCATTTCATTTTTCTTCTTCTTTTTATTAAGACTGCAAATAAAAAAGTCGATATGTTAATAGTCTACATTATTCCTAAAATAATTTCAAATTAAAAAAAAAGCTGCGTCTGCAATTGCCCGGAGGATTGGGTAGGGGGTTGTTAATTATTAGAAGAGAAATAGACGAGAGAAAAAGGATGCTGGAGAGTCGAAAGAAGATTAAGATTTCCATCCGAACGAAGTGATGGGGAGGAGGTAGATCATCATCCCTCTGGCATCAATTCTTTGAAGAAAACGTGTAAAAATGCGACCTCATCTATACTTTTTTTTTCCTTCTTCCTTACCTCATTCTTTTGTTTTTGGTGGAGAATTTCAAGAGTTTGTCTGATTTAGCAAGAGCAGGTCCTAAATCATCCCCGACCACCGCAACACCCACCACGCATGCGCATTTGGAATGGTATTTTGCCGCATTATTGATCCTACTCTTTTATGCGGACCGTTACCATGGTGACCTTCTGATGCTAAGGATGCGGAAGAGGATGCTAAAAATCTCTTCTCCTCCCCGTCCATCGATTCTCTTTCCTCCCTCAATACCAACACCGATAATAATTCTCCATCCCCCCCCTCACGATCCCCTTTAGCAATTCCTTCCGTACTATGAATTCAAAATTTTACTGGCGTAGAGAGAGATTTTGTTTACTTTTATCAGAAAATCTGGATTATAGAATCCTCTGCGGGATAAAAGAGGCTCCGGGAATAGGAAATTGAAAACGCATACAAGAAATGAAAGATTTGCTTTGTTTTATATATATAATTAATTTATATGCTTCGTTAGTTTAATATAAATGATTTTATATAAGGCTTTTTATTTTCGTTTTTGCTAACCAGATCGTATTTTTAATTAAACTCAACTTATTACAAAAACCCGGAATGCATGTTTTTATTCTATTGTAGTGTCAATATATTTAAAATAATTTATTTTCTTTAAAGACCCGGGTTTTGTTAGATTAATTATACAGACAGTAAACAATGTTCTGACAGAAGAGTAAACATTGTAGGTTTTTAAATAACTTTTAAGAAAAAAAAATTAAAAGACTGTTGTTTGTTTGTTTTTTATCTATTTGATTAAAGGTTGGTATTGAAGACATTTAACTCAGGCGTTCTAGGCATAAAAAATGAATTAAAATTACAAATTAGTTGTGAAAATCTCTACAAACAACTCAAATTTAGAGCACTAGATCCACATAAGTCATTTGCAAACTGGATATACTCATGGCATTTACTTGAAAAGTTCTTTTAATTATCATTAAGGAACAGAAACTGGGTACTTGCACTTCAAGAAGAACAAGAAGATCACGAATACCCACACATATGACCCGTGACGTCAGCTCCAGCTGATCGTTTATAAGTAAAATGAAGTTGAGCTGAGTTCCTCCACTTAAGTTAGAATTGTTAATTAACGTGAAGTTAATTAAATAGAGCGCCGTACCTCACATCGAAGTTATCGAAATAAGATTCTTTGTAGTCTACTTCTTTTACTTAACTTAGATTTATTATTTGTATATGTATTTTATTGTAGCCATGATATATTTTTGTTTTGTGTACCTTGCAACTTCGTTGCAAAATTAGTCTGTTTATGTTCTACATGGCTTTATGCCTGTCTGTGTTAAGTAAAAAATATAGAGTGAAAGAATTTTTGTGTAAGAATGTCACTTAAGAGAATTGATACTTGATGCGCTTGGCTTACTCAAAATAGATTGGAAAGAACAGTTGTTAACATAAACAAATGCCACGTTTTAACAATCAATCAGGATCGAGATACCCACACTTCGTCACTCGCAGGTATGCCATTGATTTTTGGGTCGATAAATTGCTGATTGATTCATGCAAACAAGATAAGCACAGATTAGCATAACTTTTTCCTTATAGAGGTATGAAAAGATCAATAAGGAAAAGGAGATACTGATCGATGCTCACAAACAATACATGCATAGATCAAAAGGCCTTTTTATTTATTGATGTGTTCAAAGATCAATCAGGAAAAAGAGATGTTAATCAATGCTGCAAACATTTAAGATACTGGATACAGGTAAAGAATTTAAAAACGTGTTGATGGCGACAAATAATGATAATGATCGAATAATAATAATAATGATAGAATAATACTAAAAAAAGGACAGAGAAGGTCGGCGAAATTCGAATAAGAGAAAGTGGACGATGAAAAAACAAAATAAAAAACAATCAACAATTTTAATAGTAGAGTTCTTTAAAAAGTTAAAACTATTATATGCAGAAAGGTTAAACAGATATCATTAAAACACATTAATGCTTTTCAGGGAATTCCTCAGGGGTGAGCATTAAGCCCCACTCTCTTCTTACTTTTTATGTCTGGGATGGAAAAAGAGGTACCCTTTTGTCAAATGGGCATTTTTGCTAACGATGTCGTGTTCTGGGACCAAGATATCGGTTTAACTACACTGGATAATTCCCTCAATGATACCTTAAGTAAAATACAATGTTTTGCAGAGGAGCATAAATTAAACTGCCAATTCTCCAAGCTGCCTTTTCACAACTAATAGACACTTGTTCAACTATCCACCTGGGATTTATCTAAAAGAACAATTGCATCAATCTACCCCTAATTATCTGGGACTCGCTTTAGATACTGAAATAAACTGCAGTAAACACATTCATAGTTGTCGTTGTAGTTGCAGTTCATTTACGTCGCACCAGAGCAGCACAATGGGCTAGTGGCGACTGTCTTGGTAACTTCCCTGAGGATGATCCGAAGACATACCATTCCAATTGTGATCGTCTGCAGAAGGGGTGGCAACCGCGCTTCAGTAGCTCGACGACCTGCACGTAAAGTCGAGCCCTTTACGGTAGAACAGTTTAACGGTACATTCATAGACTATGTGAAAAAGGTAGAAAGAGGCTTCAGCTCCTTAAGTATGAATCCGGCAGGGATTGGCGAGCGGATGCAAAGACTATCAAAACTACCTATACAGCTCTCATCCGACTAATTCTCGAATATGGCTACCAGATCTACCAGACACTCGAGATTCTATTCTGAAAAATAAGAGAGAGTGCAGCCACTGAGACCAGTGAGAATTCCCACCATTTTCAAATAATTTTTTAAACTCGCGCGTAGGTCGTCGGGTTACCAAAGGTAATCGGGCAAGTCGAACAAAGATAAAGTAAATTAAGTACATAAGATGAACAAAGGGCTATATAGTATTTACGTTCAGCAAAAATCTGATCAATGAATGATGTAAATTGATCAAAAATTACACACTCTCCAACCATAGCCAAGCATCAAACAGTTGGCCATAACGGTCATTAAAAGAATGACAGGTTATTTTGACTCCAGCCAGATAACAAAGGCAGTCCCACAGTTATTACCCTTTTTTCATCACAAAACTGTGCGCAACGACAACAGGACTTTCAGTCACGATTGATTTAACGCTCCCTAGTGCTGATTTTTTTAAAAACTGTATCGAAGTTGCGACTCCTAGATGTGCTCACCAATGATACCCTAAACTAATGCGGTACTAGGAGTGCTGAACATTAGGTCGATCAAGCACTCATGATAAACAAGGACCAGGTAAAATTTAATATGTAAGATGAGTTAAGAACTGTTCCATCAAGTTCCAAAAATATACAAAGAAAAATATTTTAATATATTTAGTGTACTTTTATTTTTTCTTGCATAAGATAGCATTAAAAATACAGCAAACTAAGTAAAAAAAAAAATTTTTTTTTTGATCGCCGAAAAGCGATCACAGGTTACCCATTAGCAAAATGGTTGCTGTCTAAAATTCATTCTTCTTAGAATTTCGATTTTTGAATCTTAATTAAAACAATAAAAACAAAAATATGGTTCAAATGATGAAATTCTCTTTTTATTCACAACTCAAGAAGTATTTATGGGAAATCTCTGTGGTCCCATATCTCAAAAATAAACTCAATAACTCAATGCATAACAAAATTAAAAGTAAAAAAAAGAATTCTAAAGAAACAATCAAACAGCGGTCGCTATAGCAATGCATGCAATGACGACGCATGCGCACTGTTTATTATTACTCTTGAACAAAGTTGAAAAGTGTGATGACGTCCAAATAATCATGCCATCAAACCCAAAACAACACCCATTTTGCTAATGGGTAATAAGGTTTTACCTAATGTGCAAGATGACAGGAGATCAGGTCAACGAAGCACGCAAAGATCAGGATTATATAAACAGCTGGCACTGTTTTTCAAAGCTGAACATCAATTAGACGGTTTGTAGGGCTTACCTGTCTATTTTCAAACCTCCCTGAGTTGCAAACTAGTCATTAAATAGAACACGGAGTTGGTAGAAAATTTCAGTTGAAAACGCTGGACAAAAATCAACCACTCTATTAGTTCAACGCCTCCAACAACAGACAGCTTCCATACGGTTTCTTATAGGTAGTCCGATCAGACCAATATGAAAGCAAACCAGTTTACGAAAGAGCCATTTGATACAAAATCTAGTAAAAATACGAAAGTTGTAGCAAATATATGTCTAAAAATTAGTTTAATTTATGAATATGATTAGTTTGTCTTATTCACTTGTCAACCACTACAGATTCAGTTCTCGAATATATACGAAAAATTTCTCTCAATTACTTTTAAAATAGAATTTGGGTTCTTGCGCACAACTGGTTCACTTTTTTAAATAGTCTGCGCAAACTACTTATAAAATATGGTGTGGAGGCTTTTTGATGTAGTTGTTGGTATAGTTCGTTTACGTCGCACTAGAGCTGCATAATGGGCTATTGGTGATGGTCTGGGAAACATCCCCGTGGATGATCCGAAGACATGCCATTACAATTTTGATTCTCTGCAGAGGGGATGGCACCTTCGCCTTGGTAGCCCAACGACCTGCATGCGAAGTCGAGCATTTTACGGTAAAACAGTTTAACGAGAACCAATACCGCACACCCTCGGTCCCTACGCAAATTGATCCAAATGGTCACCCATCCGCACACTGACCGCAGGCAGTGATACTTGACTTCGGCAATCTGCTGGGATCTGTCTTAAAGATCAGTCCACTGCGGAACTTTTTTGACGTTGGTGGTATTGATTAGTTGCGCATAAAAAATAATTAAAATTTGATAGGATACACTGCGAAAATTTGATTCGAAATTATCGCGTCTTTTACCGCAACCAAGCACAATATTTATGTTATTGGCAGAATAGTTGAGAGCAAAAAATGAGTCACAAAAAGTATTCGAATCGCGTCCCCATATTAATTCCAGCCCTGACTTACCACTTTTTGGCGAGAGGGAAAGAAAAAACCTTAACAAGCCAGTTGATTTATTCGGTATCTTTAGGAAGTTCTTCCTAAAAAGATTTTTTTTTCTTCCTTTCTTTTCTCCTTTCAACATGAAGGCCTTTCGGGAGAAGGAATAATTTCGTATGCGACTCACAACCAAGAAAAGTGAAATAAAAGAGATGTACTAGGACCGTGTATTCGAGGCATATAGGAAAAGCTTTCTTTTTCTGTCTTTTGGTTTTTTTCCCGACTGGGCACGTAGGGGGAGTTTTGGGAGAAAGAATGCTATTATGTACCCTATGTATTAGTTCACATCTTCTTTATGTTAGGACTGTTATTCTTATTTTTTTCTATGGGGTCGAATTTTTCATCTGTTCCTGACTATGCGTTTCAACGGAAGAGGAAGAGAATGGCAGCTCGGAGAGCACCCCCTAGGGCTCTTTTTAGGTCTGAAATATCTTTTTCATGCTTGCAGAAAAGCGCTGGAACTTGCGGTCGGCAGTAACCTCTATTTTGATTGTAGAATTATGATGTGACGCACCGTTTAAAGAACTTGAAAATGAACAACTCAACAAGGCTGGTGTTACTGACCTTCTTATTTTTTATTAAACGTTTTAATTAAAATATAAATTGAATGGAATACTGCTTTAAATTTTAATTTAAAGAGTGTTTTTTTTCTCCAAGCTCTTTAGCTGTTAGAATACGTCATCCATTGCTTGGTATAGTACCAACTGAAACTCCATGATGACTAAAAAAAATAGTATTATTCTGTTGGGTCACGTCGGTATACCAAGGAAGGACTTGGCTGATTTAGCTGCACAATCTGCCACCACTATTTTAACTGTATCCGTAACTTTCTCAGACATGAATTACATTCGGCAGCTTATCACATCTCTCTGGCAACAACAGTGGGACCTTAAAATTAATAACAAATTGCACTCAGTTAAACCAGATATTATCACTTTATTTGCATTACATCTACGTTACGCAGACATTAAGCTAACCCGACTCCGAATCGGCCACACTCGTTTGACACATCTACATTTACTGTTTAGAGAATCGCCTCCCCAGTGCAACTCTTGTAATGTTTTACTTTCGATTCATCATATTTCAACTATTTGCTCATGTTTTAACTTTTATCGTCTTACCCTTTTTGGTAGTTTTATTTTATCTCTGGTGGATTTGTTAGGAGACTCCCGTCATTCTAACATTTTTGCGTTTCTACGCGCAATTGGTATTTTTGCTGTATATAACTGTTTTATCCTATTTACACTTTTATCTAATTTTATTCACGTTTTGATCCTGTTTCATCTTGTTTTATAGTATTTCTATAGTTTAGCTCAGTTTATTCACTTTCGAATACTCTTGTTACGTTGAGTAAAGTTGTAGTAAGAAGAAATATCAGGATGCTTTTTACGTTCGTTCCGTTAATTTTTGTTAATTCCTAACTACGATTCGTTTTGAAACCGATTGTTTGGAGCAGTATGTCTCTTTGAGGACCTTGTGCAATTAAACCCTACATTCAGTTCAATTCAAACTCTTTCGCCCTAAGAAAATAAAATAGCTACAGTTAACTGCAATAAAATCAATTTTAAACTGCATGCATCTGCACTTTGGGAAGGACGAAATAGCTTAAATATTTTTAAAAAGTACTAAACTTTTTAAAAAATTGAAGTTTAGATTATGCAGTATTAAAGTAATTTTGCAACTATTTAAAAATCAGATTACGAACGCTCTTCCTGATTTTCATGGCTCGAGTGGGGCCTCTAACGCGTACCATTCAGTGTAATTACCATTATTAAATGTCGAGTAAGTATGTCGATATTTTGCTTATTTAAGATTTTAAAATAAATGGTTTAGTTTTACGGTTGATGTTCATTGTTTTTTTTATGACATCAGTTTTCACCCAAGAATACAATTAAATCAGATATTAATTTTCAAATTCAATCTAAATCAATTTTTATCAGATGCTTCAGAAGTTCATCATTGCCCAAGCAAATGAGCTTTTGAATATTATAAAAAAAATTCGAAAACAAGGACACTGATTCCTTATTGATGTTCTAGAAATCAGCAGTTTTTGAAACTCAGCTGATTTTAAATTGTTGATAAGTACTTTTGCTTTTGTATGATTTACTTTAAAGGATATTTTAAGCATTCAAATCATTAATCAATTTAAACTGTAATGAAATTCAATTTTTAAATTCAAAAAACTGACAAATGTGTGGTTTTAAATTATTTTATTATTTATCCAAAACCGCAACTCGCATAACTTTATTTCTCTAAATTTTTGAGAAAAATCTGCATAAGTTCTTAAATTTATCAAGCGCTATTTCTGCTAATTCAATAAAGCGACCTCTTTTACCCCCACCTAGTTTGAAATGCATTGTGTTGTCGTGTAAGACTATGTCATCAAAAGTTTGTTTAGCACAAAAATTCCGAGAAAACGCAATCCAAATATATAACTTAAAATCCAAGATAATGTAAAAGCTGGTGTAGACTTATTTGATACAATGAGCATTTTTTTTTTGGGGGGGGAGAAGACATTTTATTTTACGGTGGGATTCGAACCCGGTTCACCTCATCGGAAGGCGAGCGCTCTATCCCCTGAACCATCACGGCTCAGCATACTAGACACGGCTTGAATATTAGAAATACAATTATCTTTTTTTGTATTGAATAATGCGTCAATTATATCCTATTAAAACATAAGAAATCAGTAGATCATGCCATTCTTTTGTTTCAATCTTTTAATTACCGCGATTTCAAGCTCTAAACCATTTTGAACCAAGACATTGTCTTCAAAGCCAATTTACAAAATGGTTCCTTCAACCTTTAAACCTAGCCGTCATTGACTTTTATCATAATTTTCGAAAAGAAAGTCGTAAAACCAATTATCTTCAGCGAAGCAATTGAACTTCAAAGTAACTATTTTCATTCCCCCCGAAAAGTTAGTTTCCCGGTTAAAACCCGTAACCCAATTAAATGAAATATTTCCCGCCACCTCTAATGACCGCTAACGACGTCATATCGGATGCTGTGATTACGCATTAAATTCTTTCTGTCTGCAAACGAAGCTGCATTCTTACTTTGCGCCATTTTCGTTTCAAAGTCATTCTGAAGCGACGGTTGTAAATGCGTTAAAGTGAAGCACTTACCATTACCATATTTCAAACAGTTGAAGGGTGGAAATTCGAAGAAAATGCCACTATTTTCCTCTCACGTAATAACTGTTGGGATTCAGATTTCACCCGCACTAAATTTGTTGGTAGAAAATTTATTTTATTTATTTATTATTTAAATTTTTTTGTTGTTGCGAAGAACCGTTTTGTTACAATTTGGAAGGTTTTTTTTCGCGAGAAAAAGAACGGAGCGCATAAAAGAAAGGAAAGCCCAGAAAAACTTTCTATTTGATGATCGGATTTTCGCATGGTAAGACTCATTCTTCATGGTTCAGATGCCGGGATAGCCTGGTTAGTAGGGCACTTGGCCCATTTCCAAGAGTTCGTGGGTTCGATTCCCGCCGGCCGAAGACTCCTCGTGTAGCAAATGGTGACTGATGCACGTTAAATCTTTCGAGTCACAAAGTCTTCCATGTTCCCATTACAAATCATACCTCTAGGGGTACTGATCCAGGTGTTTACTTGTCTTCTGAATTGGTTCAAAATTACAAGGCTATGGAGTTGAACATTAGTACTCGTAAACCCCAAAACTGGGTTGGCTGTTAAACGTTAGTTATTAATAGTGAAGACGATATTTTAAATTATGAAATCAAACCCAAAAGCGTACTTTCTCTGAATAAACATACTTTTTATTTCGGTGGATTCTGTTTTCTGACCCTCAAAATATGAGGAGGGGTAGTAGTCGTAATCAGGAAAACAGGATCCCAATAGTTTGGTGAGTTGAAAGTTTGAATCCTTTAATGTTGATTTTACATTTTGTGTTTTTAGCTATAACTCGAAAATTTTTCAAGCGAGTCCAAATTTTTTGGACAGTGTTATAAAATTCGTTTATCCGAAGATAATTCCATGAAAAAATATTTTTTAATAATTATTAGTTTAATATTTTTTAATAGACAAAAAATTTATGACTCAGAAACGCATTATGTTCCCTTCGGTCTTCAAAACAGCTGCAAATCACCTTGGCATGTATTTAACAAATTGTTGCTAGATAATTGGAGACTGGTTTTACCAATCAGTGGTCTAGTAAAGTCCAGAAATTTAGCAATGGTGGTGTTTGATCTCTTAGCTGCCTTTCTATGACGTCACAAATGTGCTTTATTTTATTGTTTATTGAAATCACATACATTCGCTGACTTGTGTGCTCAATATAGGCTTATAAGTCATTGTCAAGTAGAAAATACAGATAGAACAATTCAGAGAAAGACATCACAAAGAATACATCCAGGGTTACGGCGGGATTCGAACCCGCTACCTCCACGCTTAACAGAGCGTTTTGACCGGCGATACCACTCGGCCAGGGAGGCCCCCAAATGTGCTTTATCAGGTAAAGGTCTGTCGCAATTTGAAGCCAGGACATTAACTGGAATTCATTATTATGTTTGTCTAGCTTGTCTGGCTTAAATGCATAATTTGCAATTTTCTTCTTCTATTTTATTTGAAAGCTCCTGCGGTTTAGATTTTGGAATTTCTGCTAAACTCATAACAGGCTAAACTCATAACTCATAGAAAAAAAATTTATGACTCAGAAACGCATTATGTTCCCTTCGGTCTTCAAAACAGCTGCAAATCACCTTGGCATGTATTTAACAAATTGTTGCTAGATAATTGGAGACTGGTTTTACCAATCAGTGGTCTAGTAAAGTACGATTAAGAACGAACGAACATGACAGTACGATTAAGAATTAACACCAATGTTTTGTAAATTATGTTTTAACAAATTTAAAAAAATATTAATTTTAACAAAGTTTAGTTAATTATAATAGGTTTAAGTAGAAGTATATAGTTAATTTAGATTTGAAATATTTTGTGGAAGAAAATTAAACACTGAAAATATCGTCCAATGACAATAAAATGTGAATCAGACAATGACAATATTTATTATAATAGGTTTAAGTAGAAGTATATAGTTAATTTAGATTTGAAATATTTTGTGGAAGAAAATTAAACACTGAAAATATCGTCCAATGACAATAAAATGTTAAATTATATCTGCTTAAAATCGAATGAAATTACAATATGTTCGTCTTTTGGATTACATTTTATATTCTTACTATTCATTAGAAGAATTGGTTTTTCCACGTCCGCACACTTTTCGACTAAATCAACTTCAACACCATAATCCTTAATAAAGATTTGCAAGAGTCATAAAAAATCAGGTGAACATAAGCATTATTAAAAAAGCAGCACGCGATCAAATAAGAACAGACTATAATTTTGGAACTTCTTGGAGTTGCTTGTTTTCCAGAGTGAGTTTTTATTTCACCAGTGTGCAATTTTAATGTATTTGCATAGCATTAATTTAATTTTTTTAATAGTCTTTTTATGATTAATTTATTCATATCTTCATTAATATCTTTGGTGGTGATTTTAATACAAATACTAAAGAAGGAAAAATAAAATTTGTCACCTTAAGAAAATATATTCGCTGGAATTGAAATCTAATCTGATGCTGGGAATTATTCATTTGATTTCATGTAAAAGTAAGTGTGCTGATTTAAAATGTGACAAATATTTTTTGTTTTTATTCTCTATTTTACGACATTTAGATTAACTTTTCAATGAATTATGCAGTTTTCATTCCAAAGAACAGTTTTTCTTTTAAAATTCCAATTTTAAAAATTATTTAATCAAATTGATATTTCAGTTAAATATTATTTTATATTATATATTGAGTTATTTTGAACTATATACTTACATAGTTATGTTGACCAAAAAAAAATAAAAAATCTAACATTTAAATTTTATTAAAATAAGCACAGTATTTTTTACTAAAAGAGTTTTGAGTTTAAAAATAAAATGCATAGCCGTAGTAACATTTTGCAATATTAAAAGAAATCTATTGCTATTTAAGTGATGAATTTAAATATTTTGTTACAAGAAACTATAGGGCGAAACTAGAATTTTGTTTCCGAAAATTTCCTGTTGTCTCACAGTTTTTCCAGAGTTGCCATAATTGCCCATTACTCAAAATGTGGCTACGTTTTCAAAGACTAAAATTTCAAAACCATTAGTTAGTTTAGAATTTTTTTAAACTATATTTCGATATTTAATATAGTTTGAAATTTGAGTTTCTCAACTGAATTATTTCTGAAAATACGGTAAAGCCTAATGGTTTCATTTATTAAATGAAAAAGTTTTTAAGCTCCCCAAGTAGATTTGTGCAACTAAATAAAGTAGTAAGTCTTGAGTTTTTGAACCAAAAGAAAAAAAATCCGCATAAAATGCGAGTTTATTCGCGTGTTAAGAGAATAAAATTTATTCGTTATAAAATAAATCTGAAGTAATTGTTATCCTAGTGATAAACTTAAATTAATTCAATTAGGGTGACCTGGGGTTATTTCTGATCAAAACATGCAAACATCTATTTTGTGAAAAAACTATTCAAGATAGAATTTTAATATTTACTGGAAGTTTGAGGCTATATGAGATGAGTCCTATGCTACCTTCTTTTGTTTGAAAATCTAATAAGAATTTAAAAGATTTTTAAATTTTTAGTGATCAGGAATTACCCCTTCTCTTGATCATTTCTGGGGTAATTCCTGATCACTTCTGGGGTAATTACTGATCACCAGTTTTTATAGTAAAGGGGCTAATTAAAAATAATTATACAATGGTAATTAACAAATAAGACATCAAGATCAAACAAATAAACCAAAAAGATATGTTTAAGCAGCTAATTAAACGATTCATTTAAAAGCAGGAATGAAGATTAACACTTTAAATTTTCCATAAATCTTTGCATTGTGCCATACATTTTAGGCAAGCAGCCAACTCATTCTCTTGTTCTGCTGGAATATAAGAAAGAGTTTCCACATGGGTTACTTTTGCTGGATTTTTTAACTTCATTAAGTGAGAGTGTAAAGTTAAGTAAGGTATGTCAACAGCTCTGGCAACAACTCTCACACTGAAATTTTCATTTTCAACCATTAAAAGAAATGAACTAATTTTGCTTTTTAAAAGCTGAGTATCCTTTTTAGGCTTATAATTTCTCACTATATTTAAAAGGCTAATTTATAAACTTAAAAATTATTCTAAGTACATACATAAAATTACGATAGAAAAAAGGTAAGACAAACTAGAAATGGTGCAAATCACAACACATTTGTATTGTATACCGTTAAAACAAATTTTGTGATTACAGTTAAAATATATTTTATAGTTGTTCCACTTAATAAATATGAACTGTTTTTTAAGAAAAGACAATTAGCTATTTATTAGCTATTTTTTATACTATTTATAAGAAGAAATGACAATGATCAGGAATTACCCCAGCGATCAATTATTACCCCATCTGTAAGGGCCACATTTGATATAGTTTCCTATAATCAGTTATAATGTTTACAGTAGATGTGAAACAATGATACAGAAGCTTACACTATTTTTATATCAAAGAAAAAGAAAATAGCTCAAAATATTTATTATTAAGAGAAGCAGGGGGATCTTTGCAAAAATGTGCACATTTTGAAACCCATCTTTGAAATTGAAAATACAGAAAGCAGTTTAAAAGTTACTTATTTTGTTAGATTAAACAAAAACTGTTATAAAGTAAATGTAGTTATACTTTAGTAAAGTGTACAAGCTTTCTTGTCCATGTCTCAAATTTAAAAAAAAAATTTTTTTTTAAAAATAAAACTTAGGTGATCATTATTTACCCCAGAAACAGAGTGATCGTGAATTACCCCGGGTCATCCTACTTTTAAAAATTATCGGTGATAAATTAGAAAAAATTAACTTGAATAAAATGAAATTATTAACTTAAATAATTAACTTAAATTCGAGTGAAACCTTTGAGAACCAAATTCAGCTCTCCTGAAATTTTGTACCAGCATAAAATAACGTTCTGGGAATAACTACAGGTTTGCTGTAAAATAAATTATACGATATAAGTTAAGAGCATGTGTTTTGGAGCACATGAGATGCATTTTTGGAGATTAGGTGGCGATTAACAAATTCTTTAGTCGCCCTGTGACTGTTAATTTTGAACTATAAAAGAAACCATATTTTCTATAACATTAATTGAACAAACTGAATACCCTTATTTCGCACAGATCGGAAGAGGGAAATAATCAGTAAGTTAGTATTGATCAACACTGCGATATCACAAACAAAACTAAAACTCTTATATACTACTGATTGGTGTTTAATAATAGTAGTGGTTGTTACCGCCACAATACTCCCCCACCAGTATTTTATCAGGGATAGAATTTGATGAATGGATACCACTAGTTACCCTATTTTTGAAAGACCTGGAGATCTGTATGAAGTTCACCGGATTTTGAGCGCTTGTGGTGAGACCTTTATTAACCCTTTACTTATGGCTCTGTATGCTGAAGCAAACCATCCTTGCCCACCTGTCATGCCAGCCGTAAACAAAAGGTGAAGTTCACCCGAGTTCGTTTGTCTTGAGAGCTGTATTAAGTTCATGGTCGTGTGTATGGTTGCTATAAGCAATCGAGTGTGTGCAGGTTTCGTAATGTATATTTGAGACTGAGAAGCAACAGCGCGAGGAGGACAAAGACGCAGTCACAAATACAAATAGCAAATCTACCGCTCAATATGAAGTGGACGTAATCCATCGAAGTGGACGCATATGAAGTGGACGTATCCATCGAAGTGGACGTAACTGTTGACGTAGGAGAGCTCAGATCACGTCCGGGTCACCAATGTTAGGAAAGAGCTTTCGACAATGCAAAATCTTCATCTATCAAAATGTACTCCCAAAATTGAATTGAGTTAGCAACCCCAAGATTGAATTGAGTAGGATGCTACTTTCAAACAAAAAGTACTTTTATTCGAAATAATTATGAAAGGCTTAAATAAAAAGTGCTTTTTATTTAAAATCCTTATTATTAATGACAAAAAACTTTTATTCAAAATCATAATTTTTTAAGACAAAAGGTTTTAGCAAGAACTATACATTCAAAAACATAATTAATACTAAGAAAATTATTATCAAAAAGTATTTTTCACTCGAAAATACAATTATTAGTGGCAAAAGGATTTAGCAGAAAGTACGTTTTATTCAAAACTTAATTACAAATGAGAAAAGACTACAGAAAAAGTACTTTTTATTCTAATTCCTATTTAAAGTTCTTTTACTTTGTATAATTATTCATGGAGATTCCGATTACATAGTTATTATTAATAAATTATTATAATTATAAATTATTATAATTATAAATTATTATAATTATAAATTATTATAATTATGAATTATTATAATTATAAATTACTATTATAATTATTGATTATAATAATTAAAAATTATTTTATAATATTATAAATTATTAAAATTATAAACTATTACTGATTATTATAATCATAAATTATTATAATAATTATAAATTATTTTTATAATGATAAATTATTTTTATAATTATAAATTAATCGTTAATTTCAATTATAAAGTACTGTTACTTTGTATTTACATAATTATAGCTTTCCCGAAAAGTACTTACTTTTTATTTAAAATTGTAGTAAATAATGACAAAAGACTTTTTATAATAATCCTTATGTGTCTTATATATAATCCTTTATCCTTCAATAAATGATCCTTTTTATTCGAAATATATGAATTATCTCTATAATAATTTTTCATTGACATTTAATATTGTCACATACCATTATTTTAAGGATTAATTATTAAATAATACTAACTATTTCGATTTCAAGCGTGAATTAATGACATTTTTACAATGGCTAAATTATGTTTTCTTAATCCACTTGAGACTAAATCTCCAGACTTAAAATTAGACATTAATGACACGATCTGCAAAAGAATCTAGTGTCTCCAACTCAAGTGTTCGACGAGTCGTTCGTAAATATCCCCCTCCCACTTTCTCTCTCTTCGAATAAATGTACGATATTAAAACTTTTTCTTTCTTCCTCTCCGGTTCATAATTTAACGCCAGAGGATGAAACTAATAATTGGTGCCGACACGCTACTTTAAAACTAGATTACACGTTCCATTAGGTCCGCAGTCGAAATAATTTAAATAAACTGCCGAGGAATTGAGAATATTCCGAAAAGCGGCCATCCAAAATAACTAATTTAAACGCAGTTAAAGGGGGTGGTGGTGTGGGGCTGTAGAGTTTAAAAAGGCGCTGGTATATATTGAGTTTTGTTTTTATCCTTTTCGCAGAAAAGTAATTAAGATTTAGTTTTCAGGGATCCATTGGATCGGTAATTAGGTGCTTGAGGGGTTGTTTCAACTACGGTTAAAGTGACTAGGGAAGGGATTAACTAGTGATTTCGAGAATGCTCTCTTAGGTCAATTTCTGAGTCATTGAACAAAATGTATTGACAATTAAACATGTTTTTGTAGGGAAAATAAACAGTTATGTGTCTCAACGGTTGTTTTTTTAACGTTAAAGTATATAAAAAAAAAACTGCATTTACTTTAAAAAAAAAGAGTTAACATTAGCTTTTAATACTTTTAGTAATAAAAATCTCTTTTTTGATGACTCGAAAATTATTTAACTGTACATTTTTTTTGGTTGAAAATGATGCGTTATAACAAAACGCGAGCTATGAAATATTTCGCGAAACTACTTTTGCACTTGTGTGATAACTCAGTGGAAGTTATTTAAGACTTTTTATTTGAGTTTAAGAGGACACCATACCGTGAGAAAAACTCTTTATGGCGAATTCTCCTTGACATACGTAACTAATTCAAAACGTAATTTGTAAAAAAAAAAAAAAATGATTTCAGGTAGGTGTAGAGTAAAACATGAAGTTTTAAATGCCCAAAAATTTCTAAACATAAAAATGCTAACAAAGTATTTACTAAGGATTACCGAAGTGGGGAAGTTAACTTACAATCATTTGTTTGCATTTGAAAATTCACAGGAAGCATTTTTTTCAACATTTAAAATTTCATTGTTTACTCTATGTTTACCTGGAATCACTTTTTCCAAAGCTTTAGATTAAAAAAAAAAAATGATGCAGGATTTACCATGAAACGTTTCTCTTGCTAAAGCGTTCTCGTAATAGCGTATGGTGCAATGGTTATGGTTTGTCTAGAGAAATAACTCCCCTCGCCACAAAATCTGAGGTCGTCTGCTGTTACGGAAACAAGAAACAGTACATTTCAAAGAGGAGAGCTTCTCTTTCCCTTGATTTACCCTCTGAATCGATCATAAACTTGTCTTAAATATTGACCTAACATCCTTACTTGAAATAGTCAAACCTCGTAACCAAAGTCACCACAACTGCACCAGACGAATGGTGAGGGGAGTTCTTTTCATAGATAGACTGTAGCTATCTTTCTTGTCAAGCACGACATGCTATGACAGAGAACTTGTTCATTCATACTCTTTTTCTTATGCTGTATTTCGTGATCCATTGAATAATCTATAAGTTGCATTTAGCTCAATTTCCGTGATGAAAGTTTAAACAATTGACTGTAGTAAATAGACTGTGAATTTCCCCAAAACGAATAAAATTTCTTGAATTTTGAGTATTGATTTCTTTCAGTGAACTGTTCACTCATACTCTATTCCGAAAGAAGGTCAAATCCTAAATAGTCTTTAATCTTATCATCGACATGAATTGTTCAAAAGATATTCTCCAGCGTAATTCGGTGCAAATTGGCAGCAACCACAACAAGGTGTAAAATTGAATCATGTTTCTGATCAGGCTGAACTATAGCATCGTGTTCGCAAGTTTCAGATGTAAGATACTAAGTTGTTCCACTTAGTTATCATATTATGATTACAACAAATTTGAACAGTAATAATCAGGGATGGGATGTCAATAATTCTTTCTTTATTAGATATTATTAAAATTCTCTATCTTTATTAGATATTATGTTTTATTTTGGTCATTTTTTCACTTTTTAGATTTTTTAAATTATTTTTTTAAAAAATTTTTCCCATTAATTTTTCTTTATTCAGATTTTTTTTCAATTTTTTTAAATAATTTTTTAAATTTTTTAAAATCATTTTCACTCTAGATTTTTTCCCTTTTTTTAAAATTCATTTTCTACCTACCCGTTATTTAATTTATTAATTATTGAAAAGGTTTTTAATTGCATAATAATTAGTTTATTTCTCTTAAACATTGTAATTTTTCATAACAAAATTTGAATGAATTAGTTGAATAGTTCAGTAGAAAAAAATTTTATATTCGTTTTTTTCCCCTCCAATTTCCTGTTCGTTAGGGATGATTTCACCAATGCTGTTCAAAATTGGCATTTCGGCCATTGAAAATGATATTGATTGAGAAGATTTTAAAAGTATACAGTTTGCAGTTCTCTCTGCTATAAATATAACTCGACGATACTAATGGTTTGTTTAAAATTAACACCCAAAACTTTTTTTTTAAAATTAACACCCAAAACTTGTTTTTCTTTAAATAGTACGCCACATCACGAGAGAAACTTTTCGTTGAAGTTCTCTTTTGCCTCCATAATTAATTTAAAGTGTGGAGAAAGTGAGTTCAGGCAAATCTAGAGTAAGGCACCAAGTTCCGAATTTTCTTTTAAAGTGATGGAAGTGAAAGAGAACTTAAGACGTAAAGTTTCTCCCGTGGTATGGCTTCTTCTTAAGAGGTCACAGGGGGTTGAGATTTGCGTAAAAACAAAATATTTTAACGTTTTTTCGACCGCACCAAGTTAGTTTAAAAATAATGTTAAGTACAAAATAATAATCTACAAGTCTGCTCAATGATATTCGCAAATTTTGCTTTCTCTCAAAACTAATTATTTTGTAGAAGTTGAACAATTTTAAAAGTATCTAATTTTTTTTTTATAAAAAGGAGCATATTTTGCGTACAGTTAAAGGTTAGTTTTAAAATGTTTAAAACTATTCTTGCAACAACAGAACATTTAATTTCAGAAAAAAATTTTTTTTTTTTGAAAACTAACAAAAAAAAAATTTTTTTTTTTTTTTTAAAACTAATTTTGATTAAAATTCTATTCAAAACATATTTACGTATTAGAACTATACGAAATTTAAAGGTTCTAGCTACAAAAGAGTCTTGCGCGGCAGCTCGAAATATTGATTTTGAGAAAAATAAATTTAAATAGTTTGTGGATTGGCTTGATTCAGTGAATACGTGCTTAAGAAAATGATTAATAACTCCTTATTTTTTGGGGGGGGGGGGCGGAGCAAAAATATTTTAGTTTGAAATTATAATCAGAATAAATTTAATAACAATATGGATTTTTCTTCACAAAATTGAAAATTTTTTAAAATCTTAAATACTTTTGAAACCTTTTAAGTTCAAGATATCTAAACTTTAATCAATGTTATTCTATTATTGAACACTCGGATCATAAGAAAAAATCATTTTTTATAACCTCTCTTTAACTCTAAACAAGTATATCAGTGTTTTTCTGTTTCGAAAGTATATCAGTGTTTTTCTGTTTCGAAAGTATATCAGTGTTTTTCTGTTTCGAAAGTATATCAGTGTTTTTCTGTTTAGAAAGTATATCGGTGTATTTTTTGTTTAGAAAGTATATCAGTGTAGTTTTTGTTTAGAAAGTATATCAGTGTTTTTCCGTTTATAAAGTATATCGGTGATTTTCTGTTTAGAAAGTATATATATCTTTTTCTGTTTAGAAATTATATCAGCGTTTTTCCATTTAGAAAGTATATCAGTATTTTTCTGTTCAGAAAGTATATCAGTATTTTTCTGTTCAGAAAGTATATCAGTATTTTTCTGTTTAGAAAGTATAGCAATATTTTTCTGTTTAGAAAGTATATCAGTGTTTTTTTGTTTGGAAAGTATATATCAGTGTCTTTTTTGTTTAGAAGGTATATCAGTGTATTTTTTGTTTAGAAAGTATATCAGTGTAGTTTTTGTTTAGAAAGTATATCAGTGTTTTTCTGTTTAGTAAGTATATCAGTGTTTCTCTGTTTAGAAGGTAAATCAATCTTTTTCTGTTTAGAAAGTATATCAGCGTTTTTCTGTTTAGAAAGTATATCAGTGTTTTTCTATTTAGAAAGTATATTAGTGTTTTTCTGTTCAGAAAGGATATCAGTGTTTTTCTGTTTGGAAAGTATATCAGTATTTTTCTCTATTCGGCTCATAGGCTACATATTTAATACGATTGTTTTGGAGGGGAGACTTCTTATATTTTTATTAAACTCTATATCGGTGATAAAAATGTAACATTAATAATCTTTGAAGATGTTAAAGAATTATACTAACAGCTAGATTTCGCAAAATTTGCAAAACTCGATTCTCTATTAGACAAATATTTTGTTATATTAGGGTTAACAGAGCTTAATTGATCGTTAGGCGAACCAAAGCAATTGTCTAGTTTAGCCAGAGAAAAAAAAAGAAAATTAAATTAATTTCTTTTTAAATTTTAAAATTTTTAAGCTTTATTTTTTTAATGTTTTTTAGTATAACTTTAGGAAATTATTTTCTTATATTGCATAAAAATTAAAATAATTATCTTTTTAGAACTTTTATTACTGTGTTTTACTTTAAAAACTTCAGAAATAATTAATGTATTATTTTTATTCTGAATGTAAGAAATTTTAAATAAAATAAAGCAGCCATACTACAGTTTTTCTTAAAAATAAATTATAACTAATATTATATTCCAGAAATACACAGTAGATATATAATTTTGAAAGCAGTATTATATTTCAAGAGTAATATTTCATTACGAAGCTCTATTTTAACATTGGATATTTATTACATAAATTACGCTTATTTTCAGAAAATAATAGAGCAATTTTGTTTCATAAATATCCCTTAATATATTAGAAGCATTTCGTAATTATCTGGTGCCAGGTTTCCAATTAAGAATGTTTAAATGATAATCCACAGTTTTCTTTATTTGATGATAATTGAATAATTGATCAATTTGTTCATAAATTCCAATTATTGATAAAATGTGTTTCCACTTTCCTTATTCGGTTTTCCTTATTTATGCAGAGTAATAAAGTAGTAATGTATATCAAAATACAGTGCTTTTGGTCAGAATGATAGTGTTTAAATATTTTCTCGAAATATATTATATTTTAAACGAGAAATATCGAGATTTAAGTGCCTGATAATCGAAGATAACTGAAGTGCCAGATAATTAAAGTGTCAGAAGTAGAAGAATTAAATGAGCTAAAAGTAACAAAAAGAGAAACATCTTTATTGTTTCTTTTTTTCACATGGGATTAAGATAATTAAAATAAATATTATTAAAAAATTTAAAAATTGAAACGTAAATAATCTTTCATTTATTTAAATTTACATGTAAAATAATATATATATATATATATATATATATATATATATATATATATATATATACATATAATATAACTTATTAATTTTCTTAAATTATTATAAATGTATTATTAATTACCAAACTTTTTAATTACAAACTTTAAATTACCTTGCACACATCCATATCGGGCCCATCCAAGGTAACTAACAAATTTGACGCGCTTCAGTATTGCAGTAAGAACGTGCCATAAAATATCACTTTATTTATGCTTTTGTTTTCATAGTTTGTAATCTGGCAATCTTATTACGTAAATATTTGAAATCATTCTTGAAAGATGCCGGTACGAGAAAGCTCATTTAAATTCGCTCCTCACTAAGCAGATTTCCTCTCGTGTACTGTTCTATAATCTCTTTACATTTTTTTTTCTGTTTTTGATTGATATATTTGTTTATTTTTTACTTAATGTGTTCTAATTTCGTTTAATTTTTTTTGAGTGCTCCTCACACTATTGTATTGATATATTTTGCTTTGGCTATATTGATACAATATTAGAAACCAATCCTTTTTGCGGATATAATCGTGTGAGCTGATGAAGAGATTATATCCTTTCTTTATTTTGTTTTTCGGATTTTTAATATTTTTCCCCTTCCTTTTTTTCTAAAGTTTTTAGCTTTTATATATATATATATATATATATATATATATATATATATATATATATATATATATATATATATATATATATATATATATATATATATATATATATATATATATATATATATATATATATATATATATATATATATATATATATATATATATATATATATATATATATATATATATATATATATATATATATATATATATATATATATATATATATATATATATAAAAATAGAAGTTCTCTTCTAATGATTTGTTTGCATTATAATATTTTGAAGTATTTTTTTCAGCAATTGAAACTTGATGACTTACTCAAAGTTTGCTTGAACTTAATTTTTCTTTCTTTTAAATTATAAATTAGTATTGAGGGAGAAAGAGAATTCGCGACGAAAATTTTCTTCCGCGATATGGCGTCCTCTTAAGGGAAGACTTAAAAAATCGCCCTACTGTTATTGACGCCAGTGATCCTTATTTACTTTTGGAAATAGGCATTAATGGTACTATGATGATTAGAACCTTTTTATTCGGTGACAATTAAGCTAATATAGGAATAAAATATTATATTCAACTAGTATATATGATACCCAATAAAATTTAATGAATAATGTGCAGTTTTAATATTGATACTACGTAAATATTTTTTATACCCCTTGAAAAAGATGGGAACGGAAGAAATATTTTTGATCATGGTAAATTTTGACTTTCAGGTGTTGATCTCTAGAAATAGTATTATATCAAATTATATTGAATACAATTTATCTTTATTCTGATGGTATAAACTACTGAAAACGTGTTTTGTTTAATCCAATAACGTAAAGCCACCTTAAATGGAAACCAATAATAATAAATACAGTCCCTGGCCAAATTAATAGACGCACTATAAGAGTCTATGTAAAGTCTTAAATATCGGGTGATACTATACAGCTTTATTGTCTTTACGCGACTGAAACCGGTTTGCACTTGTTTACGCCCGTGTATCGTGGTGAAATTAAACGATATATAATATAAATTTGATAATTGGATAAATTAGACGATGTATTATATAAATATAGAATATTTATGATATTATAATGATTTGACAAATTATGAAACGCACGGTAGTGTTTTAATAATTGCATGTTTTGCACGAGTTTATATGCAATACTCTTATATTTTAACATAAATGTAATAGGTTTTTATAGAGGACATATTGTATATATATTTCTCTTACACGGTGCAAAAAAAAAGCCTCATTACAACTCCCCGAATGGCAACGTTAGAAAATCGACCAATGATTGCATCTAAAAATGTCTAATGCCAAATCTAGCTGAGGTGGCTCAACATATAGCGCTTTTAAAAATTGAAACAATAACCAGAGTGAGCATTATCAGGTTGTTCAATTCAGCTGCGGCAAATAAAATAAAAATAAACAACTTAAAAAATAAAAATGTTGTTGCCAGCCATAGAATTTTTTGAAAGTTAACTTAGCAACATAAATCAAAATGACATAGAAGCGAAACTAGATCAAAATTATGATACCTGAGCGCTTGACGTAACAAATCCTTCAATTCTATAAGTGTTGCATCGCCAAATGCCCAAATTAAAAATTGTGTTTTTAAAGAAATTCTCTTTATAAAGTATACAAAAGCTAAACGTTAAGAACGTATCCAATGAGCGAGCAAAGCGAGCATTGGATTGCGAAGCAATCCGAAATGAACTGTGAAAGCAGTTCCGGGGGTCGGCAAGCACCAGCGAGCAGGGGGCGAAGCCTCCTAGTTTTTTATATACTTCCCGTTAGCATTTATTTTTAACGTATTGTATTACAATCTTAACCAATTAATACAAGAATATAAACAAGTGCAAACCGGTTTCAGCGGCGTAAGAACAATAAAGGTGTATAATATCACTTGATAATTAAGATTTTACATAGAATCTTACAGTGCGTCTAATAATTTGGCCAGGGACTGTAAATGAAAATTGTATTTATTTCGGCTTTATTAATTGTGACTGTATGTTTTTCAGTTATTTACTTCTAAACCTTGCACGAAAAAAGGTTATGTATTTAGTCTACTAAAGAATTTGTGTGTGTCTGCGTGTGTGTCTCTCATATAGTTTTCGTCCTGAAATTTGGATAGTGAGTGGAAGAAGCAATTTTAGTCTCCACTCATGGAAATCATTCAAAAATTTCAATTCGATCGTCAGTAAGAACGTTTGAAAAGGATTTTTTTGTTCAACATTAGGCATTGTTTTAAATTAAACTATAAAAGATTCCATTTCATCAAATATTTAAAAGATAAAAACAGTGATGTTTGCTAGATTGCAGCTTGATTCAATTAAGCAAAGGAGTTTATTGCCCTTTCTTTAGTCTTTAATTACTTTTTATTCGTTTTTTATCAACGGTCAACGTGTCTAATATGTAATGGTCACGTATGAATTAGTCTTCATAAAGTTAGCTGAAAAATCGTGTAAATTTTGTTACTACTAAGTTACAAAGTTACTAAGTTACAAAGTGCAAAGTTACAATTTTAAAACGTGTTTATAAAACTAATTAGTTTAAAAATCAACGTTAAATGAATTAAAATTATGCTCGAAAAAGCAAAATTATTGAAAAATAGGTATTAATTTGATTAGGAGGACTATTAAAATAGCCATCGTATTATTAACCACAATGATGTTTAATTAAATTTGGTAATACGTATTACAGGTATTATGTCAATTTCATAACCGTCATTGAACAGCCGACCCAATTTTATGGTTTTACGACTACTAATGTTCAACTCCTCTAGCCTTGTAATTTTGAACCCAACCCAAGATAACAAATAGATTCTCTTTACCTTTAGGTATGTTAACAGGATGGAAATGGGCTGTTTATTATTACTTAAAAAACTTTATTTTTAATAAAAGTGAAAACTTAAATAACAGTAACAATTCCACAAACTTTTCCAAAATTGATCTACTAATGTTCAACTCCTCTAGCCTTGTAATTTTGAACCCAACCCAAGATAACAAATAGATTCTCTTTACTATTAGGTATGTTAACAGGATGGAAATGGGCTGTTTATTATTACTTAAAAAACTTTATTTTTAATAATAGTGAAAACTTAAATAACAGTAACTATTCTACAAACGTTTCCAAAATTGATCTACTAATGTTCAACTCTTCTAGCCTTGTAATTTTGAACCCAACCCAAGAGAACAAATAGATTCTCTTTACCTTTAGGTATGTTAACAGGATGGAAATGGGCTGTTTATTATTACTTAAAAAACTTTATTTTTAATAAAAGTGAAAACTTAAATAACAGTAACAATTCTACAAACTTTTCCAAAATTGATCAACTACAAAAATACTTTGCAATTATCTCCCATTGAACAATAATTATGCAATCTTCTGTTAAAAAGTCTGTGTCGAACTTATAAATAAGGAGTTAAATAATAGCAAAAAATTTGAGCTTTGTATTTTAAATAATAATATTATTAATAAAATATGTTTAGCTTTATATAAGAGGTAATAAATTAAAACTAATAATATGCCATTTCCATACTTTGTAATCAGTCCAATATTTCATAAAATTCCTATTAAATTTAGAACAATCCCTTGGGGGTCTAATTCTTACCTAACTAATTATGGCGCTATTTTCACAAACTACTTAAATAAGATTATTAACAATATTATTAAAAAAGTTTTTATTTTTGGATTATTATTAATAATCAACTTATTTTAGAATTTATTATACAAAATAAAATTAGTTCTATTGAGACTTTTGATTTCAACGATCTTTTGAATAGCATTCCTTTTCTTAAACTAAAAGATTTTCTTTTGAGTTATTACTATGATTATAAAAATATCCTTAATTGCGATTTTGATTATTTAGAAATTTTAATTAATTTTTGTCTTTTTAATAATCATCTTTACAATCGAAAACATATTTTTGTTCAAATTGCTGGAAGATCACAATGATCTAATAGTTCACTCTTAGCTAACTTATTTTTACACTATTATGAAAACAATTATACTCTTAATTTTAGAATTGCTTTTATATTTATTGATGATTTAATTACCTTTATTTTTCAAAATTATATCATTTTGTTAAATAATGTTTACTCTAAGGAATTAATCTTGCTTCGATAATATTAATTTAAATTTTTTGGATTTAAGTATTAAAAGAGAAGAAAATATTTGCATCGTTGACTTATACGATAAAAGAAATGACTTTAAATTTAATATAAATAAAATAATTACGTAGAATTCTTACGTTTCTAATAACATTTATTTAAATACCATTTTTAATTAAGGGAATTAAAAGAATTTGTAGTAATGTTTATTTATCGAAAAAACAGACGAACTCCTCCAAAATTTAATAAAAAAAATAAATAAAAAAAACAATTGACATCCAACTAATGTAGTTAAATTCTAAATAAAATGGTTGAGTTAATTATATGTTATAATTAAAAATTTCTTTCTTACCTAAATTTATAATTTACTATGTTTAAATCCGTTTCGGGCAAAACCGTGGCTAAAAATATAATAGGTATTTAATAAAAGAAAATGTTAAATAAATTTTTTTTTAAAATAATTTATTTTTCATTCATCGTTAATAATTTCTCTGAATTCAATTTTATTAATATCAAAATTTTAAAATTAAAATTCACCTTTATTAGTTTTTTTAATATTTATTTTATAACAGTCGACCCAATTGCTTGGGTTTACGACTGCTAATGTTCATCCCCATAGCCTTGTAATTTTGAACACAATCCAGGAGACAAGGGAACTCCTGGATCAAGTATTGGGAGAAAATCGCCTTCGTGGAGAACTTTTTTTTTATAGAACTTATCAGCATTTGCGTTATATACAAAGGAAAACCACGAAATACTCATATAGTTAGCCTGACGGCAAGGGGACTCTAACACATGATCCGTCTACCACTTATGATATTTTACGTCAGCTCTGTGGTCTGTACGGGCTGGGAGCGGAATTCATATCGACCAGCCATTGTTGGGATTCGAAGCTGGTTCGCCTCATTGAACGGCGAACTCTTTATCCCCTGACCACCACGCCACAACCTTATTAATTATAAAATTTGAAATAATCAGTATAATATTATTTATTATCTTGGGCACATTCACAATCGGGCCTATCAGAGTTAATTAACAAATCAAACAAGCTTTTGTGCTTTAGTAAGAACTCTCCTTTAATTGATACCCTTCATCCTCTTTTTTCGCTCCCTATTTCATATTTTATTATCTGGCAAACTCTTGTTACGAAAACATTTTAAATCATTTTTAAAAAATGCTTGTAATTGTAAATACATTTGAATTTGCTATTCTCTTTATATATTACATTTTGAATTTTATTCCGTATTTTCTTAAGTTTTCCTTTTCTTTTTGTGCTTGAAAGTTTTATTTTACATTTTTGTTTTCTTACATTTTTTTTTACATTTTTGTTTTCTTACATTTTTTTAAACATTTTTTCTTAATAAGTTCTATTTTCATTTCAATTTATTTGGTGCTTTTCCCAGCATGTGTTGCTTTGGCTATATAATTAGTAGTAGTAGTAGTATATATATATATATATATATATATATATATATATATATATATATATATATATATATATATATGTGGGGACGGCATGAGTGGTCGTCTTTGAAAATAAAAAGAGGCACTGTTATACGACAAAACATATATTGAAAACTAAATCTACATAAAAACGGACGATAAACACATAAACAACACAAAAATATAAATGAGGAAGAGCTCGTCGTTATGATCGTTCTGTATAATCACAACTCCTCTTTGGAGTCCATATACGTCTTTTTTGGTTAGTTCCAAACCGCGTTCTCTCTCTGTGGTCTCAGGGAAATCCCCATTCCTTCCTCGTGGTGCACACAGGGATCAGCTTGCAGCTTACATAGTCTGGCGGGACTTCTGGCTAAAGGCGACTTCTAGCTGACGGATCAGAGAACTGAGATCACCTTGCCGCTTTGTGTACAGGAATTGTCACCATATATATATATATATATATATATGAACTGGAATGAATTGAGTTCGTGTTCAAGTTATTCACCTGAGAATGTTTCTGCTTTAATTATGACCGCTTATGAAATGGTAGTTGGATCTAGATGCTTGGGACATTCCATTTAGGATATTGTGGAAGAATTCAACGTTCCTAGAGCTGCAGTGTCTAGAGTGTGCCAAAGATACCTAATTTTATGTATAATCTTTCATCATAGACAATGTAGGGACCGATATTATGTACCAAAACCACTGACGTATACATTAAATTGTCATTCTTAAAAGACGAGTTACATTGCCTGAAGTAACCACAAGCATCAATGCAAAACGTGAAATGGACATGCCTGCTTGGACAGTATGGCGAAATTCGGCTGTAATGGGATATGGATTAGAAGACTGACTCCAGTGCTTTTAATAACAGCACGACATTACGTCCAGTGCTTATCCTGGGTTGTGACCATATTTTATAACCGTCGTTGAACAGCTGACCCAATTTCATGGGTTTACGACTACTAATGTTCGACTACTAATGTACGACTACTAATGTTGCTTGGATCCTAGAAAACTGGAAAACTGCAACCTTGTCAGATGAGTCATAGTTTCAGCTGGTTGGAGCTGATGAGAGAGTTTGACGCAGATCCCACGAAACCATGAACCCAAGTTTTAAATAGAGCACTGTGCAATCTGGTGGTTGCTTCATAATGGTATAACCTTTATAAAGCAAGCTGCTTTTTCATGACATGAACGATTATTGCTTGAAAATGGTTATGTTCAACTACTTGGAGACTTCTTGCAGCCATTCTTGGACTTCATATAACCAAACTATGAGGGGAGTGCCATGTCACCAACCCTTAATTGCTCACGACCGGTTTATAGAACATTCTGGATGATTCCAGTAAATGATTTATCTACCTACATGAATTCCATCGAACACTTATGGGATATTTTCAAAATATCAGTTCGTGTACAAAATCCTGCACACCCAAAATTTTCGCCATTAAGGACATCTATTGAAGCTTCATGGCTGATCATTCCTGCAAGGGACTTATCAAGCTACTTACTGGATACATGTCACGTTGGTCCGACACAATATTAAGAGGTATCTTATGACTTTTGTCACCTCATTGTATATTATAATATGCTACAGGGACGGTTGTACTGGTTGATTTGGAAGGGTTGGGGATGGTTGTGCTGGATGATTTGGAAGCTAATCTTTGTTGTAGCGTGACACTAATAGGGGAGGGTGAAGCGTAGTCATTGTTACAACGATAAACCTTCGATTTAGTAAGCTTTCAACTAACTATTCTAGTGAGAGCATCGAACTGTCTCGTGTTTGTTGGTTATGGTGTCACATAATATGCGCCACCATGCAATAACAATTAGTCACTATAGTCAATAACAATATTTTATTTTATTTCACAGCCGTCGTTGAGCAGCCGACCCAATTCTTGGGTTTATGAATAAAAAAGTACAACTCTGTAGCCTTGAAATTTTGAACCCAATCCAGAAGACAAGGGAACTTTTGGATCAAATACTGGGAGAAATTTGCCTTCGTGGAGGACTTTCTGATGGAACTAACTCGCATTTGCGTTACAACGAAAACCACGAAAAACTCCCATGATTAGCCTGGCGGCAAGGGGACTCTAAGATGTCTAACACTGAGGATATTTTACGTCAGTACTGTGGTCGTTGCAAGTCTCATGCGGAATTCGTATCGGCCGGCCATCGCTGGGATTCGAACCCAGTTCACGAAGGCGAATGCTGTATCCCTGATACATCACGGCTCTCAATAACAATATTGTAAACATGCATGTATGCTCGATCTAAACAGTTTTCGTTTTTATTTTTAAAAAAATATCATAAAAAATAAGAATCTCAGTCCCACACGGGAAATTGCTAGACAGCAGGGGGATTGTATGTTGGATGTACAATCTGAAATTTTATTTTTACACTGGTTTTTTTTTTATGAATATGAATAAAAGTATTTTCATCTATTCAAATCTGATGCTGAAATATTCCAAGCTCAAATGCATGTTTATAAGTCTTTTTTTTCCTGCGAAATATATTACTTAATTTTAGGTGTCCTTTGCGGAACAGAACTGGGAAATCATCGTTATATTTCCTTCAACAGTGCTCATCATGATACACCTCTGTATATTTGTATACAATTGTAATAATAGGAAAAGCTAGGTATCCTGAAAACCATGAATATATCCTCTGAAGCGAGTTATTTTTCATGCTTGTTATACAACACAACCTCAATTTGTAGCATTTCCCCCCCTAGCGAGGAGTTTCTCGTCCATCCTAAATCAAACCTGTAATGCCTTCAACGTGGAAGAAGAGCGCGAATCTCTCTCATCCCGTTTCCATGGTAACGATGACGTCATAAACTGTAGTCCGAATCCGCCTTGCATTAAAGCTTTGTTCCTACAAGAGCTGGAAGCGGGAGTTATAATGAGTGCTTTTGTCAGTTTAAGGGCCACCTCTCCTCTCATTGGCTGGTGGTTGTGCTAAGTCTGCAGGAAAATACATATCTTTATGCAAACTAGGACGAAATTGGAAAAGGCGTAACTGGGAAACTTTTATTTATTTATTTATGCTTCCATGTATTTATAATTTCGCACCATGCATTCCAATCTCATCTCTTTATTTATTTATTTGTTCTCAGTTAGTTTTTTTAGTTGTTTAATTTGTGCGAACCGAGCATGTCCTGTTGTTGTTGTTGTTTGGAATTCCCGGTCGGTATTAGCATAAGAATATCATTTACTCGAAATAACTGATTTTACAAAGGAAACAGCGAATTTCAAAGAAAGTTTCGAGAATAGGAACTAAGAAAACAAAAGGGTAGTGATTACTGAAATTAAAAGAACAATGGCCTCTCAGAGATTTGTTGACAACATATTAAATTAAACTCTTAAGTAAATACGTGTTTTGTATGGTTGGAGATGAAATCAGTTGAAAACATATTTTTGCAAGTCACGACTAGAATAAAATTATTTTTAACGTACGATTTTTGTCAGTTTTGCAAGCATTAAAAAGACAATTTGATTGACATTTTTCTTTATATAAAAAGGAAGCAAAGGTGATATTAAATTTTTTCTATGCAGCATAAGAACTGAACTGTGCTCATTTATATTATAAAAATATACTAAGAGGCTCCTTTTGGCGACGCTTTTTCTTTTCGGTGCCAAGTGTGCCTTCTTTTCAAAGAAATGGCACTGAAAGCGAATTGCAATTATATATATATATAATCTGGCTGTTTGCGTGTGTATGTATTTTTGTACGAGGAAAAAAATGAAAGAAAAGAGAAAAATTTGAAATAAAAATAAAAAATTTAAAGTTTAATAAGTTTTATTAACTATGAATAAACTGCAATTCAATAGAATTCGAAAAATTCAAAACTCAACCTTTTATTAATGAAAAATTTTGAATTGTCCAGTATAATATATTATTCTCAAATCTAATTTTCGGACCAATCCAAGTTAACAGACCTATAGATTGCGTTTCTTTCAGTATGAACGCATCCTAAAAATCTATCCCACTACCCTCTGTTTATGCTTTAATTTCTTATTTTGAAATCTGGCAACTTAACTACAAAAATATTTTTGAATATAAATTATTATATTTCGAAATATATAATTAATTTACAAGATGTTATTAAGTGCATGGCAGCTGTTTTGTCTACCCGCTTTATATGTTTTTTATATATTTTTATTTGCATTTGTGTTTTATTTTGTAATTTTCTAAAAATATTTGATTTTTACTTGATAAAAATTTATTTTTGAATCGGCTACTTCTTTTTGCAAAGAAAACAAGGAAGAAAATCTACAAAAATTTTTTAAAAAAATTATTAAAAATTAATTAAAATTATAAAAATTATATCAACGAAAAGATATAATCTCGTCATCAGCTCACAGTTTTATAAATGTAGAAATAGTGCTTTCGAATACTGTATTAATATGGCCAAAGTAATAGATATCAAAATAATAGTGTTAGGATTACCAAAAAAAAAAAAAAAAAAAGAAAAAAAAAAAAGAAAGAAAGAAAGAAAGAAGAACATTCTGGACTATTCAAGCAAATGGTTTACCGATTCCCGACATGAATCCCATAAGACATACATATATTAAAGATTATTTCCTTTTTATATAATTAATTATTTGATTCTTACGATTGTAATAAATCAATTTTAAATTGAAAATTTATTCGTTAATTAAAATTTATTCCTTTGTTTGGTGAATTTATTTTAAATAATTTCTTCTACATAATTCAAATTATTGGATTTTCTGTTTAAAAATGTCTTTTTCTATTTTTTCTTTATTTCGGAAACATTCATTTTTTTAAGTGAAAATAATTCTTCCTTAATAGAGCATTTAAAACCTTAATGAATCCTTATTGGTTCAGATAATTATCTCGCTGTTCGAGAATTTGAGCGTAATCGTTCGTGAAGAGTAATTTTAAAAACAAATGAAGATAAACGGAGCACTGCTTTGGAACAAAATTCCTTATTGATGATGCAAATAAGTAAAGCAATTAAGAGATGGGTAATAAATATTTATTTTGACTCTTATTATTGAAACAAGGTGAAATTTATTCGTAAAATATTCAATGAGTTCCTAATGTCGTAAGATAGTGATACAGTATAATGTTCCACTATAGATTAGTTTAAATATAGTGCGTAAAAAAATTGACTACTATGAATAACTTTTGATCTAATGATCAGATCTTCATGATCTAAAACTCAATCTTAATGGTTCAAGGGGGTGAGCTCAAATATGCTAATTAGTTACTGCGGACGATATTTTAAGTTACGAAATCAGACACAAAAAACGTACTTTCCCTGAAGAAACATGTTTAGTTTTCTTTGATGGATTCGGATTTTTAACCCCCAAAATATAGGATGCAGCCGCAATTTAGAAAATATTGTCAGAATAGTTTAGTCAGGAAAGCGATCCCAAAGATTTTGGCTATCCTCCTATATTTAGAAGGTCAGAAATCCGAACCCATAAAAAAAAAATTATGGGTCACTCAGAGAAAGTACAATTTTGTGTCTGATTTCGTAACTTTAAATATCGTCTGCAATAGTTAATTAACATATTTGAGGTCACTCCCTTGAACTATTAAGATTGTTAAAAATTAAATAATCAGTGAATCGATATCGATCAACGCTACAAAATTATACGTAAACCTGTATGTCTTACGTACGCAATTAATAAAGTTTCAATAGTTCTTAATTCATTTTTTACTCAAAATTTGTTGCCCTTCTCGGTGACTTTACATTATTAAATGAAACAAAGCACGTTTTGGAAAATTCATCTCAGCAATATTAATATTAACCAGATGCAGTGTCATTTAATGATTGGACATAATGCTACTGCTTGAAGTCAAATCAGGTTAATCAAAATTGATCAAAATCAAACAATTTTCACTCGAACTTATTACCATAAAAGGTCTGTAAAAAAATCTTTCACACCAGGACCCATCTTAGGAATAGGTACTTATATATTAAATACCTATAAGTAGTATGTGCCGCGATATAGCCGATGGAAGTGACGTCATCATCGCGAAGCTTTGTCCAAGCGAAATTATGTCGTAGTGAAGTTTTGTGCACGCTAAGTTTCGTTTACGCGGAGTTTTCACCACGCGAAATTTTGTCCACACAAAATTATATCTGCGTGGAGGTATAGTTTGTCTACGGTAAGAACTCCGCCCTCCACTAAGTATGAGGCCTTCTGCTGTTATGGAAACAAGAATAGCGCATTTCAGAGAGGGTAGGTAGCTTCTCTTCACTCTAGGACTAACACAATAGATCTAAGAAAAACATTTCCTTTCTCTCGCCGAACCTTCTGGATCACCGCCCTGGATCCAGACGAATGGCTAGGGGACTTCTTACTTTATAGACAAATTATAAGTTTCGGCCACAATTATTAATTTAGACAAATATTAACTTTAAATATTAATTTAGACAAATTATAAGTTTCGGCCGCAGCACATAACAACTTCTTACCTATTAATGCATGGTAACAACTACAGAATGATTGGGGAAGTCAAAGAAGGGTAACTATTACCACTGAAATGAATTATCTTTTAAGAAGAATATGATTATTTGTATAAAAGAAGACGTCAACAAATCAATTGTATGGTGATCGTCACTACTGAAACGAATGATCCCCTATAAAGAGTATGGTAATTGGTATAAAGAGGGAATGAATTATTCTTGATGAAGAATGTGGCGATTGGTATTAAAGTTTATTTTTACAAATTAACTTTAATTAAATTAATGCATCACAGTCCAATATAAAAAAGTAAATCAGCTCTTACAAAATATTAAATGCTGATGAATACTAATAAGGGGTGTTCCAAAATTTATGCAAGGTTTGAATTAAATAGAAAACACAATTTTTAGTCTTAAGATTTCATTTTTTTCATTGAATCATAAAGTACATAGGATACGGTTGTTTGTGGCACATACGCACTCTTTTGTCGAAATCCTTCATGACCTTTCTGAATAATTGTGGCTGAATTTCGTTGATGCAGCGTTTACTTTCCTCTTGTAATGCACTTGTGGTTGTGGGCTTGTTGACAAAGACCTTTCATTTCAAATAACCCCCCGAGAAAAAATCTAATGGTGTTAAATCACACGATATAGGAGGCCAATTCTGAACACCGAAAAGAGAGAGTACACGACCAGGAAATGTCTCATGCAGTAACTGAATTGTTGTAATTGTTAAAAACCCGTTGTTGTATCGTATAATGCTCCATTTTAACTAACTCTGAACTTTCAGCTTTCAAATTGTTCTTTTTTCAGGGTTGTCTACAATTCACTACGAAAATGGTGTCCAATTCAAATATTGCGTCAATTTTGGGACATGAGTTTTCTTTATGAAATAAAAGATAATATTTCATCATCCCTGTAATGAATGTACAGTAAGCAAAGCCTAATTAAAAAATAAAACCAAACATCTGCCTTTTGAAACTTAAAACAAATCCTTGCATCGTCGTGGAAAGTTTAATTATGCCCAACTACAGTTCCATTATTAAATAGTTTGAGGACTGCTGCTTTAAAATTTTATCCAACAAGTTATTATAGCCTTTTAATATTTGTCGGGAAGTAAAGGGAAAAAAATGTGCTTCGTTGGCATATTCTATTTACCCTTCAGGGAAAACTTTGCCTCTCTTTCTTCATTAAGTAACCCGAGAAAGTGAGATATTGCCTCCAAATTTTCATTCTTTTTTTCCCTCTAGAAGTGAGTCGAGAACTAATCGTCAGGTAATTGCCTTTCAGGGTAATAAAGTCACCAACTGCCCCAGTGGAATGCCCCCTCTCGGGTGATAACTGAGATTTGATGCCGGGATTTGCTCCGTTGGTGCCCAGCAGGCGATATTGCATTTCATTTTCCCCGTCGGGGAAGAATTGATTTTTAATGCAGGGAGAGCCTTTGAAGGCAAAAAGGGATATTTGTCTTCGTTTATACCATGGCCGGAGTCATTTGCAGGGATGATGTTGTTTGCCGACAACTTCAAACATGTTTCGACAACTGCAGAAAATGAGGTTGGGTATTGTCAGGACGTTTATTTATTCTGGTGATGTCATTATGTGGTTTTTGGGCTGAGGATAGGTTATGAAACCTAGAAAAACATAACCTAACCCATCATTCTTTTTAGTTTGGTGTCCTTTTCAGGATTCGTGTTTTTTCGATTGTTTGGACAGTTTTTATACAAGAAAGTATAATTTTGTTCATTTTAAAAATCTCTCATTCGGTGTCAAGATTTTTTTTTATTTAAAAAAGATCACTTTTTCGATGTAAAAGATTCATTTACATTCAGATACAAGTAAAAACAGCGCAATTTTTACTTTATTTTGTTTGAAATTAGAAATTTATAACTACGAAATTCATATCCTTGAATGGTGTTTATAAAAATAAGCATAAACAAAAGACGGATCAGTCTATAGTGACTTTCGATATGGTCATTATGATGCAGATATGTGTTATAAAATAGATATTTCATCACTAATCTTCCAATTCACTGTTTATTAATTTAGTTACTGAATGGAACTGTTTGTTAGTAGTTACTGTTGGAACTACTAATTATGTTTATATATGTATAACTTTTTATACTTCACTACTCATCTATCCTCTATCTTGTTAAAATACACTCACTTATATTTACTAATTATGTTTATATTTGGCCTGGTTGGTAGGGCACTGGGTCCATGTCCAAGAGGTCGTGAGTTCGATCTCCGCCGGCTGAAAGACTCCCCGTGTAGTCAATGGTGACTGATGGACGTTAAATCTGTCGAAACACAAAGTCCTCTATGTTCCCATAACAAATTATACCTCTGGGAGTACTGAACAAGGAGTTATCTTGTCATCTGGATTGGTTCAAAATTACAAGGCTACGGAGTTGAACATTAGTAGTCGTAAACCCAAGAATCAGGCCGGCTGTTCAATGACGCTTATAAAATAACATATAATGATGTTTATTTAATAATAAACTCAGATTTTAAAAAGCAATGTGAACTTTTTACTGAATTAACAATGCCTCAATTCACTGAGGAAGCCACATTAACTATTCCTGCATAATTGAAGAATATAAAGTGAAGATAACATAAGTGAAGATAGCATAAGTGAAGATAGCATAAGTGAAGATAACATAAGTGAAGACAACACAGGTGACCATGCACAAGGCAAAGCGAAGCAATATTTATCCCTGCTACCTTTTATTCACATAAGTGGCTGATTACCAACAAGATATACTGAAGAACTGTTATTTACACAAAGCTTTTTCCAATGGCATGGTTGATAAGTAAGACAGAAAGGGAGTGCCGTTTTTTAAATCCTTTTTCAAAGAGATTGTTTCAGATCTATTGCTTCAAGTTGAATCAATTTGACCATATGAGGCACTTCTAAGCTAAAAAAAGATAAAACGAAGAGCCTTGTTGTCTAACTATACTTAATCTACCCGACTTTCCAAGGTAATAAATGGTCACTGCTCTTTGAAAGACGCTCATGCATAATCGCTTCTATGCTTAACTTTATCGACTTGCAATTATCAACAACCCGGCTTTCCTCCTATGCTGTGGCGATCAGCAGGTGAGGATTGCAGACCACCTTCCTCTTTGACCATCCCTGAAGAAAGGATCTGTCTACCTTTTTATTGGGAGGCTAGGGATTATTTTTTAACTACGCTGGTGTAAAAAAACTAAGAGAATTTACAGACTGGGTCGATTAACTCTAGATCAAATGGACCGATTTTAATGAAATTTGATATGTTCATACATTGATACAATACAAAACAAATATTCATTCAACAATTGTAATACACACGCATGATCATATGTAACACTCGTTGGAGTCGGGAGGTATAAAACAGCGGTTGCTGAATAAACAAAAAAATGGGTTAATATGGGGTATGGTCCCCTCTTACAGATATATAGGCCTCGCAACGTGATTTCATACTTGAAATAAAGCAGTTTATCATTTCCTGTGGCAATTGGCCTGAACTGTCCCGTGGCTATTTCATACCTTCCGACTCTAACGAGTGTTATGCACGATCATGAGTGTGTATTACATTTGTTGAATGGTTATTTGTTTTGTATTGTATCTTGTATATTAAATTTCCTTAAAATCGAGTAGTTCTAGAGATAATCCAGTAGTTCTAGAGATAATCGATCAAGTCTGCGAATTCTCTTAATTTATTACACCAGTGTATGACACATCTTACACTTGAAATATAGGATTATCTGAATCATGTAACGTACGCCACGGGAATAGTATTTTCCATGAATTTATTGATAAAGATAATTTGAAGAAAACCGTTATTATAGTGCAATTCTATTTAAATAGAAAATATATATTTCACAAGAAGTTAATGTAACATAAAAGTCAATAGAATTCAGAATTAACTGCCGTTAATGATCCCACATTTTTAGGAGTGCCCAATACTAATATAATTCTTAAAAGTTGTAATTTGTGGCGCTTTCGAATCATGCAAATAGTTATCACCTTTGAAGTGTTTTATTTGTGTCAATTGTATCGTAAATCTAAGTTATTTTTCTATCGTGTTTTCAGAACTACACAGTTTTGAAAGTTTCGATGTTTTTAATATGTATTAATACAACTCTCGAATCGTACATTAACATGTGTGCTTTATTTGTGCCAATTTCAGCACATTTTCTTTGTCGTTCCTTCCTTCAACAGTCAATGCTATGTTTTTTCACGGAGTTTCGGAGATCTTGATATTTTTAATCCGGTATTACAACGAGTTAAAATTTTTGAATTAGGCAATTTAATCATCATATTTAATGTGTTTTATTTGAGCCATTTTCATCGTCTATCCATGCTATCTTTCAATCATTTTTTTTGGCAGTTGCTACTATGTTTTTCTAAGCTTGTTTTTTTTAATCTCGATATATTTAACACAATATTATCGGAAGTACAAATGAGTTTCTGTCGTTTTCTATCAAAAATGACCAGTTTATTGTGAAAAAATGGTGCATTATCTTTTATTCAAAGTATTCTCGAATACTATGAGCTACTTTTTCTCATATTTCTGGGAGTATTCGGATATCACATAGATAGAACTCTTCATCTTTCGAAGATATCCATGTATCGACCCATCACTTGGTTTCTTCAAATGATGTAAATTTCTGCTAAGACAGACTATGTGCCATCGACCGGAATAGGTGATAATCTGAAGGGGGCAAGGTTTGGTGATTACGGTGGGTGGGGTAGAACTTCCCTTTGAAGTGTTACCAAGTAGCAAAATCAATTTTCATGCAAAATCTGCGTTCAATATCTCTTGGCTTCAGTTTGTATGAAACCCAACTTCCTTGTTTTTGGATCCTTTCCCACGATTTTAAACGATGTGAAATTGTTTGCTGAGTCACTTGTAATGTAAGAACAAGTTCTTTATATGTTTGGGACAAGTCTTCTTCCAATAGTTCTTCCATTTCTTGTCTTCGTTCAATTTCGGTTTTCCACTGCGTTATTTGTCTTAAACATCCAACTTCCGTTCTTAAACTACTGAAACCGACAATTTTTCTACTTAAAGCAGTCTCATCATATGCTTCTCCAAACTATCGATGCGCCTCAGCTGCAGATTTCTTCAAAAAGTAAATCGAAAGTTCCCGCAAATGACGCTTATTTGGCACAAAACTTGAAATTTTTGCACGAAAACAATAAGTAATGTTAATACGGAATCACTAATATTTCAAGATTATGTTGCTACCAGATGAACAAACTTACAATAAGAGGTTTAACACCAGTCAATTTCTACATAACCTTCTTGAAGTGCCATCTTGTGACGAACGGCGGAAACTTATTTGTACACCCAATATTACAAAACGCGAAATTCAAATGTGGATTTTAAAATGTTTACTGTTTTTAAACTTTGTTTCCAATATTTTGTAGATTAAGAAGTGCTTGAAACCCGTTTTAAGATTTAATATTCATGCAATCTCTTTCTTATAAATCACTAAATATATGAATGTTCAGAAGTTAAAAATATTCTGAACTGGTTCCCAACTGAATGTTGTGTCTCATTTTGAGCTTTAATGCGTTCTGTTTTATTTTAAATCATTTTAAATCTCATAAAATTTCTTTAACTAAAATATTTGAATTTATTTTACTCAATAAAATATTTGAAATGAAATATTTTAATTTTGATTGATTGAATTTTGAAAATATTTGAAATGAAATTAAATGAAAGGTCTGTTTTTCTAATGATTTTTACCAGAAAAATCGAATAAAATGCTGTGTCCATTTTCTTAAACACGCATTTTCTAACTATATCCACAATAAAAAAGCTCACCGATTCTTCCACATAAGTTTTTACTGTAGTTCAATACTTCGACTTTCGAGGGTAACACAAATTATATTTCGCTTAGACTATATTAGCAAAAAAAAATATCTTTCAGTTTTGTTTCTCTGTATAAATTATATTAACTGATGAAATTGTATGATAATATTTTGAATGCATGATTACGAGAGGTTATGTAAACAATATCGATAGATCAAATCAGAAAATGAATCCAATTTACAAAAGCAAAAAGATACAAAGAAGTAAATTAACTATTAAATCAAAAAACATTAAATCAAAATGGAAAAACGCCTAAAGCAGCTGTATTTTAATTTAGATATTCAAACAAACATTAAATTAGGAAAAATTAAAATATTCGTGTGTAAGACAGCACTTCTTCAGGGGACAGAGTAGACAATGTGTCCCTTGAAGAAGTGCTGTTTTACAAACACACATATATTTTAATTTTTCCCGATTTAATGTTTGTTTGAATATCTAAATCAATATCGATGGATATATGCAGGTTTACAAGCAAGTGAGTTTAGTTTGTTCATGAAAAATTCATTTTCTCCTTATTCATTATTCTTTGATTCCTTGTGTTAAATAAATTTTATGGTTCATGACATACACCGAAGAGCCATTAAATTATGACCACCCTCCATCTATAACAATGTATGGTGTGGCAATGTATGGTAGTATGGCGTGGGCAATGTTTTCATGGGGCACATTAGGACCCATAATCCTCACAGAACAATCCCTGACGTCTGTATGCTGCTTGAACATAGTTGCAGACCAGGTTCACCCATTCATGGCAACAGTTTTTCCTGCGGGGGATGGTGTTTACCAACAGGATGATGCACCATGTCATAAGGGTCGAATCGTCATGGATTGGCTCGAGGAACATTCCAGTGACTTTCAAGTCATGTCTTGGCCCCCAAATTCACCTGACCTTAATCCAATAGAGCATTTGTGGCCCTACTTGGAAAACCAAATTCGTGCTGCCACGCTACCCCCTCGCAATGTGAGGGAATTGCAGGACCAGTTGGTGAGCGCTTGGTACCAGATACCTCAGACTACCTATCAGCACCTTGTGGAATCAATGCCATGGCGGGTGCTAGCAGTTTTGAGGGCTAAAGGTGGTCCTACATGTTATTAGCAGGGTGGTCATAATGTAATGGCTCTTCGGTGTATATGTATCGTTATATAACAAGTATAAAATAGGAATTAACCCACATTTAGAATATTAGAAATAGCTCTAAAATATATTTATCTAGGCATTTCGTAGTTTGTGTTTTAATTTTCTTTAATTTTAGCTATTTTTCAGGCTTTTCTTTCTCATATAACAACTTCTTTCCGTATAGAAGAAAAAACTTATTTTAATAGTTATTTAAAAAAAGTTTTTAAATAAGGCAGTAAAGATGTTTAATAAATAGTTTATTCCATGAAAAGGAATTAAGGAATTTTTTCCAACTATGTATGTTCAGTTCCATTGTAATATACAATCCCTGGCCAAATTATTAGACGTACTATAAGATTCTATGTAAAATTTTAATTATCAGGTAATATAATACAGCTTTATTGTTTTCACGCGACTGCAACTGTTTTACACTAGTTTACGTTCGAGTATCAATTGGTTAAATTCGTGATAGATAATATAAATTCGACGTTTGGAGAAATTAGACGATCTATAATATAAATACATATAATATTTATTGCTTCAGGTATTATATTATAACAACTAGACCGAATTATTAGACGCACTGTAGTAGTTTAATAATGACATGTTTTGCACGAGCTTATATGCCATACTTTAATACTTAAACACACATGTAATGAGTTCTTATGCAGGAGAATTTTTATATACTTCCTATTTGTATTTATTTATAACGTATTGCATTACACTGTTAACCCATTGATACATGAACGTAAACAACGGCAAGCCGGTTTCAGCCACGTAAAAACAATAAAGCTGTATAGTATCACCTGATAATTAAGATTTTTATAGAATCTTATAGTGTGTCTAATAATTTGGTTAGGGACTGTAAGTAGTTTTCAGATATTGTTTAATGCGAAATGTACATGTGATAACGGATAAGCTAAGTACACGCCTCCCCTCCCTTCATCCTTAAACATACAGATTTATGTTATTCTGTTCCCTTCTGAAAGATTTGAAGCATGTAATCCAAAATTGACACGACTAAATGTTTATACTTTTATTTTATTTAATATACAAAAATACAGTACTGAACTTTTCATGCAAAAATTTTACATTTATTCAGATTAAAAACTACATTTAATCTATCATTTTAGAATGCATGATTTTTTCCAAAAAAAAAGAAGAAAAAGCAATCAACAAAATACTGTAATTGTAAGAAATATTCCACTTCAATAAATAGGCATAGACCACAAATATAAGCTTGTGACATTGTGCCTCAAGTTTTTAAAATTTGTGGCATAAATATTATTTTATTCGTCTACATCAAGAGTTCTTTGATATTGCTTTGCAAAATCAATCACAGCAATAAAATTGCACTCAAGTGCTATTTTGGCCAGTTCCGTTCATAATTTAAAATGTAAAAAGTTTTTTTTCACATTAATTTATCTAAATTAAAAAACATTATTATCTCACATTTTTTATTATTTCATCTAAAACATTTTTAGAGTGATTTTCGCAAATTACTCAAACTATATTCGGAAGATAATAATATAAAATCCTTTTTCAAGCTATTTGTGTGTCATGAATGTCCATATTTAGATGTCCCGCAGTGAACTGATCGTTAAGACACGGTTCCCAGCAGATCACCGAAGTCAAGCATCACTGGCTGCGGTCAGTGTGCGGGTGGGTGAACACTTGGATCAGTCTGCGTAGGGACCAAAGGTATGCGGTATTGGTCCTCGTTAAACTGTTCTACCGTAAAGTGCTCGACTTTGCGTGCAGGTCGTCGGGCTACCGAAGCGGGGGTGCCACCCTCTCTTCAGAGGATCGAAATTGTGATGGCATGTGCGGATCATCCTCACGGATGTTTCACAGACCGTCGCCAATAGCCCATTGTGCAGCTCAAGTGCCACGTAAATGAACAACAACAACAATCATACTTTAACAATATCTTGACACCATCGGTTGACCAACATCCATCCTGGACGCAAGAACAAATTGATTGAACTACAGAAGAATCAAAACAAGGAAATAGATTGGTTAGAAGACAATATAATATTTTGTTCGTGGGAAATGTAATCTAGATGTCAACAAGGCACTCTTTAAGGTAATGGTAGAGCTATATAGGCTGTTTACTCATAGTTAAAACTTTGCCCTCTTCTAAAAGTGTACTTATCGTTGACTCGAGATGTTTGGAAGATCAAGTGAAACTTTGCATGAACTTCATGTATAGTTCGGTTACCAGGAGTTGGCTCTGCTACACCACGTTGTATCCGACGAGACTATTTCGCTATTTTTGGAAGAAGGATGTGAGCAATCTTGAACAAGGTTGATATCTGGAGATCGTATGACAAAAATATTTATTTCGCAATCTTTATTTGTGCCTTTTTTTAACATTTAATATTTCATAAATTTGATGACATTTCTCTCTTTTGAGTGAATAGTTAGTCCCTTTTGTGATATTTTGCTGGGAAAACAGCAGTTTTTAAATTAAAAATATATTTAATTAGCTAAAAATTGAAGTAACAATAAATATGATAATAGATGACAAGGCGAAGAGACTGAAAAATAATTCGGAAAGAAAGACTGAAAATTTTGTTCTGACGCATATAATAGAGTTTCATAATTGTCTTTGAACAGATGATCCAACTTTGGGTTTACGACAACCTATGTCCAACTCCACAGTCTTGTACTTTTGAACCCAATCCAGAAGACAAGGGAACTTCTGGATTAAGTATTGGAAGAAATTTCTTTAAGTGATTCGTATTCTTTTCTAAGATAATGCTCTCGCAGGTTTCAGAGCCTCAAAGTCTGAAAGATATCCACACAGATTACTAAGTTTTATTAACTTTTTTTCCCTGTAAAATTACTGAGTCTTCTATGAAATATTTTTATCGATACTTTCCGATCTATGGTTTCCAGTGAATTTTCATTTGGAATTTTTTTTTAAGATGCCTAATTGAATTTTGGTTCAGTTAGTGCAAAACATTAGCGCAATTATGGACGAATGTCAAGTCTGTATGGCTAAATATGCCTGTGTAGTGAAGCTGCTTCACTTCACTCAAGTTAGACGTTTATCTTTTCCGTTCTAGTCATTTCTGGAATTTTTTTTAGATGTTTATCTTTTTTTAACATCATTTCTGAAGAAAGTTACATTTAATATCTTATGTGCCTGTTTTGATACCACTTTTAAAATTCAGTTTAAGATCAAGATGTATTGAAGAACAAAGAGAAGTAGTTATTTTTGCAGATACAAGATGTTTTGGAATTCAAGTTAATTCAAGTTAAGTCCATGAATAGTAGAGAGAACAAAGAGGTTATCGAACTCGTATCGAAAAATTTAATCGTATCGTTACGATATTTCCTTCGAGCACGGTTCTAGCATAATATTCTAGCTGGTGACTATATAAAGCTGGTTGAACGCAACATTTTCGGCTTTTTGTAAGCCCATAAGCTTTATCGTAATGGCTTCCTTTAGTGTGGTAAACTCCATATTTATCATTTAAAATGTTTAATTATTCTAAAAATGACACTAATTTTACACGTTTTTATCATACTGTAATAGAAATTGCGTTCGAAATAACACTTGCACTTCGATTGCGAAATGTCTATTTATGAGTTAACGTGCGTTTTGTATTTACATATTTTTGTAGTTTAACAGCATATGTGCTTAACTTTGAGTAAACTATGAATGAACAACCGATTTTCAAACTGGTTATTCACTATGAGCGATTGAAACATTAATTAAACAACAATTTGAACAGGACCACTAAAAAGGTTTAAATTCAACCAAGCGTTCATAATATCCTGTATTAATTATAGCAGAGTGCTAGTCATCTATTCTCAGTATCTGGAGAGCGAGCGAAGCGATAATATTACAACGAAAATTCATAGTAGCATAGCAGGGTATCACACAATACAAAGAACAATATCACAATTAAGTTTAAAAGCAGAGCCGCGATGGCTCAGGGGATAGAGGGTTCGTCTCCCAATGAGGTTCTTATTCCGGCGATGGCTGGTCGATATGAATTCCACATACAGCTTGCAAATTAGTTCTATCAAAAATTCGTCCTCGAAGGCAAACTTCTCTTAATACTTTATCCAGGAGTTCCCTTGTCTTCTGGATTGGGTTCAAAATTACAAGGCGACGGAGTTGAACATTAGTAGTCGTAAATTCGAAAATTGGGTCGGCTGTTCAACAACGGTTATAAAATAAAATTATAAAATTTTAAAAAGTTTAAAAACAAAAATGCGAACATACATTATTGTCCGTATGAATGATTTTATCATTTCGAGGAATATTTGCTAAAAATGAATCATAGATAGAAGAAAACAAATATTCAAAGCAAATTCATAAAGAAACTATAAATATGCTTCACACTGTAGTTATTTGGTTGATGAAAAAAATTTCTTTTCAGCGAAATTGTATGCTGAAGAGGTTGAATTTTGACGTACTAAGATGCTTAGCATGTCACTTAAATGTTTAAAAGACATATTCTACATAAATAATGTTTAAAAAGTATTGAGACGGTCATCAAATATCTCCTGAAATACGCATCGAATCAAAACCCTAAAAATCAGCATGTTAAAAATGTTCAAAAGATGCATTTAATAATATCAAGCTTGATCGTCTGCTTTTCACATTATAGCCTACAGACATTTTTGTACTCCTCAGAATGAAAATGAGTACAGACAGACTGGTAGGTAGGCATTTATTTACGCCGTACTAGAGCTGCACAATGGGCTATTGGAGACGGTCTGGAAAACATCTCTGAGGATTATCAGAAGACATGACATCGCAATTCTGTCCTGATTCCTCTGCTTTGGTAGCCCAAAGAGCTGCGAGCAAAATCGGGCACTTTACGGTAGAACAACGACCGATCCCGCGCACCCTCGGTCCTTATGCCAGCTGATAAAAGTGGTCACCTACCTGCTTACTGACCGCAGTCAGTGATGCTTGACTTTAGTGTTCTACAGAGAACCGTGTCTTTACAATCTGTCCACTACGGGACCAAATAAGATTGAGACATCTCAACTAATACCTAACAGATAGAAAAAATAAAGCTAATTGTGTTTGATATTTAGAAAATCTCTCTGTTATAACAAAAATCTCACTTCTTGGGAGGCACCCTAATCTGAAAGGTAGGGGTGTGGGTCAAGTTTGGTGTCATTAGATCCGACTTAGCCACCTTCATTATTATTTTTTTTTTTTTTTTTTTTTTTGTCTGATTAAGTTAAAAGTTTAACCTTGATTATTATCAGAGCTTAAATTTTTGAGCTGTGTTATGCTCCCAATTTTTGAGAACTACCTAAGTATGTTTTTGTTTTGAATTATATCTACGATAATTTGTAAACTGCTAAGTTCAAGTTTGGTTTTCAAGTGACTTTGAAGTTATTTTACTCAGTGCTAATTCAGCTTGCATTTTTATTTATATAATTATTTGGTGGCCCCAAGTTGTTATTATTCTATTTAAATTAAACCATAATATCGTAGAAGTGCAATCAGTACACGATTGAACTCTATTGTCTTGCATATTAATCTTTCTTGATCGTCATTATATTCTTCAAATTGAACAAAAATATCGTGCAAGTGCAATCAGAAAATGATTGAACACTATTTCCCTGCATAATAACCTTTCTTGATCTTCATTGTATCATTCAAATTCAACCATAATATCGTATAAGATTAATGTGCAATCTTAATGCGGTTCCTGATTGAACCCTATTGTTTCGCAAATTAATCTTAATCCAGCCATTTGAATGCACGTTCTAAACGCTGTGTGACAAAAATCTTTTGAAAAAGTGTGATAAATTAAAGTAGACACTCCCATTGGATGATTCAGCCAGCTGTATTTCGTTATTTTTGACAATTATTTCATTACAAATTCATTACAAGGGATTTTTTAATTTTTTTTAAAAAAAATGTTACAATTAGTAAAGTATTCGTGCAACAGCCGGTTCTGGGTTAAGGGAGTCTTGAAGGTTAAGACACCACAATTGTGGGATCATAGGCCTGATCATGGGAATCTAGTAAGCATTGTGCATTGGTCGCTTATTCCCAGTCACGGTAATTTCGCTGACAATCTGTGATCCCCCTGAGCACCGAGCCCCAGTTCTTTTCTCCGACGGTTTAGTACCTTAAACCCTGATCCATCGTAATAATTAGCAGCTCGTACTAAATAACGATGTTTTAAACATAAAATATGGCTGTAGGCATTGCACATAGGTCACTTATTCACAGACAGTTATTTCACATACAATCTGTAGCCCATCAATGTGACCTGAGGATCGAGCCCCTGAGGAAGAGAGCATGCTTTCAACCATGTCAACCATCATCTATCAAAAAGATACCTCGAGATAAAATCAAGTTAACATGTCTTATATACTAGCGAATTGGTATTTAATATTTGTAGTGGTAGTTACGCCACACCTCAGTTCTTCTTCTCGACGGTTTAGTACCTTATCCCCTGATCCATCGTAATAATTAGCAGCTTGTACTAAATAACGATGTTTTAAACATAAAATATGGATTTTTCCGGTAGTTGAAAATGAAACATTTAAAATAATCCAAAAGATGTATTTACCGGAAATAGCTCTGTACAGGTAAAGAGTGTTTCTTGGATGATATCAAAATCTTCCTCTTGGCATTCACCGCGTGCCTTATGATTAAAAAATGTGCATAGAAGCATGCAGTGAATGCGGAGAGTTAGACAACCCTGAAGTACCTTTTCGCTTCGACTCATGGTGATCTTCGACTGATTTCCTCTATTTCTGCTTTTTTTTCCTTCATGATGGCTGTCCATGTTGATTCTGAAATAATAATACTCATTTTTTATTCTGTATTACTCTGTCAAATTAATAAAAAAAAAAGAAGTTTAAGTATATAAGACATTTTTTAAAATTATTTAAAATTTTATTATCAGAATGTCTAATAATTTTTAAGGGAGTTATAATAGGCTGAATAACTTGGCTGCTTTGGAGGAAACTGCAATGTTACAGAAATTTTAAATTTAATGTGTGTACCTTATGATTTTATGGATAAGACTTACGATGGGGCGCGTTGCAAGTGGTCATAACGCTTAAAAATGTGTAAATGGTTACTTTTTTAATATTTCCCACTTTCTTCGAGGTGTGCTGTCATCCAAAAATCAGTTTAGGTCATGTTCCTTAGAAATTTTGCAGTTCTGCTTCCTACTCTAACATGCGTTTAAAAAATATTGAACTATAATACTGTCAAATTGAACCATGATATCGTGCAAGAGCAATCTTAATACTGTGCCTGATTGAACACTCTTGTACACATAGTAATCATTCTCCATCTTAATTACACAAATTTTTTATTTCATTCTATATTATTATTATCTTTTATAAAACTATTATTTTCTTAAATTTAATTTGGAAACAGCATAGAACAGGGGGCTTAGCCTCCTAGTTAGTTTATAAAAAGATTTAAGAATTATAGTTAAATTGATATAGATCAAAACAGGACTTCATCATGAGACTCCATGCATGCATTCATATGGGAGGTTTTCTGTGAATAACTTTTTAATATAAAAAAAAGAGATAGTTGGGTCCAGAAGCCTCATTTACAAAAACTCATTTACAAATGCCATAATTCATTGCATAAATGGGAATTTCACGACTTTTTTTCAAATTTACTTTGTAAGTGAAGCTATAAAACAAGTTGAGGGATACAGGTGAATCCACCATTAGTCTGACCCCTCCACAAAGTCTCAGGACGTCTGTTGCTATGGAAACAAGAATAGCGCATTTTAGAGAGGGTAGCTTCCGAAGAAAAGGATTTATTTTCTCTCGCTGACCCCAGCCAAAACCTGTCCTAAACAATGACCCCACACCCCTACTTGAAATAGTTATAACTCGTTACCATAGTCACCGCCTTGGGTCCAGGTGAATGGTTGAGTAGTTTTTTTACTTTAGACAAACTATACCCTGGAAGAAGTAGATTTTTAGAATAGAGAAGAACCTAATTTTACAGTAATATATGAAAGTACAATTAAAATAACTTTTGCCTTTGACGCCCGAACTCAGTTCCGTCAACGTGAATGCGTCGATTTTGGAATGCCCGACTTAAGTTCAGGCAAGAGAAAAATCGGTGCTTCTCTTCCGTGAAGCCCGAACTCAGTTCGTCTAATGCATAATATGTAATTTTTAAATTTTCATTCTAAAAGTTTGACAGTTTCACGCCATGTGTCGGTTTTTTAGATTCCGTCGGTAAATTCAAAAGAATCTGGGGGACACGGAATTCATGACAGTTGATATAAATAATAATATTGTTGTATAATTTTATTATATTTATATTGAGAATTTTGTCATTTGATTTATTTTGCTATAATTTAACTAAAAGTTACTTCTGGAATCCATTGGCATTTCCCATTTATGTGAAAATATTGAATAAGTAGTTATTTCGTTTAATTTTTTTAAAAATATTCTTTTTCTAACATTTTAATCATAATACGAACAAATTTAAAGAGAAAATTTTTTTCCTCCATTTTCGCCACGTTTTTTTTTAAAATATATTTTACAGGCAAGGAGTGAACAATCTCATAATCTCTAATATCACTTATTAAATTCGCAATAAAAAATAGTGTGCTAGTTTATGATCAAGCACTGTTAAATATGAATAAACAAACCAACTCTTAAATAATATGATACATAGATTTTAAAATTCAATGTGGAACTAAAATAAATAGAAAAATAAAAAATAAAAATTTAAAAAAATTTTGATCGCTTTATTACGATCACTGGTTACCCATTGGTCAAATGCTTATTTTTTTCTGGTTTGACTCCGATAAAGGCCACAACATTTCAAATCACGGGTTGCAAAAACTATTTCAATTGATGTTTGTCGTCGGATTGGTTTTCAAATCCTGGCTATATACGTGTTTCAAGACGTCACCTTTCATTATGTAAATACATTAAGAATGACTGCTGATGAAAATAAAAAGAAAAAAAGAATTCTTTAAAAAAAATTATCAAATAGCAGCGGTAGCCATAGCAACGCATGCAATGACGACGCATGCGAACTGTTTACTATTACTCTTGAACACAATTGAAAAGTGTGATGACATCCAAATAAAGTGCGCATGCATCAAACCCAAAACAAAACCCATTTTGCTAATGGGTGATAAAAATAGTTATCTTTACTAAAAAGTAGACATGAAAAACTATTAACTTTCTGGTACTAAATTAAATTTTATTTGATTTAAGTTGAAACTATTCATATAATACATCGTGCTAAGCAATTGAACGGGTCTTTTTTATTTTATTCATTTTTGCCCAGTTTCTTCTATATCTTCAGGTTTTATTATTTTTTTTCTAGTATTTTCCGTGTCTTGGAAAAAATAGATTTCGAACGGAAAATCAAACCCTTGAGTCTATCTATGATGATATTTTATTTACAAAGTGAAAATTAATAATTCAAAACTATTAATAGTGATAAATATTCTTGACAATTAACATTATTCATTTGCTCAGTTAAATTACTGAGCAAATTTGAATCGTATAAAAAACATTAAAGTTTAAGAGTTACACATTTGTAAAAAAAAAAAAATTGTGTTCAACATCATTTAAACTCGTTAAAATTTACGCAGCGAAACGTTAAGTTACAAAAAAGATGTTTTGTCTTTGCAATCTTTTTTAATCCTTCTAAATTTCTTAAAAAACGTGTACTTTTTTAATTTCAAATACAAAGCTTGCAAAGCGTATGAAAACAGTTATGTGCTTAAATTCTTTTGTTATCAGAATGGGAAATACAAAAATGATAATGTTTAGCTCATAATAGGCATTTTTTGAAAATATAAGCATTTGTTTGACACTTTTGTACTTCGGAAAAAAATGTTTTTCGATAATAATTAGCATATTTTTGAAATTGCACAAACTTTTTTTTTTCCTTTTAGCACTCGAACAATCCGATTTAAGTAATTTATTCTTCATAAAAATAAACATTTTTAAAATTGCAGTTATTCAAAAAGGTACAAAACGCATACCACTAGTACGTACAAATATTGCATTGAAATCAATACTTTTTATAAAAGTTTTAATCATTTTAAAATATCATAAAAGAAAATTGTACCATTTTGTCCCAATAATTGACATTTTAGCAAAAATATCTTTATCTGTTTTTGAAAACTAAATGTGATAGTTTCATTAGGCAGGGCGTAATATGTTCGTCAAAAAATATTTTGTAAACATGTATCTATGCTTGAAACATCTCGATGCAATATGTAACTATAATACAGAAGTAATTTTATTCATACTCGTAAGAAGTCCTGTCTAAAATTACGATTTCAGGCTGCCATTCGAATGTAAAAATACTCAATTATAGTTTTTGACTACTTTTTATTTCTATTGACATGTAACAAAACAACTATGTAACTATAATACAGAAGTAATTTTATTCATGCTCGTAAGATATCCTGTCTAAAATTACGATTTCAGACTGCCATTTTAATGTAAAATTACTCAATTATAAGTTTTTGACTTTTTATTTTATTTCTATTGACATGTAACAAAACAAACTGAACATGAAATAAAATACAGAACTAAAACGTAACGAAAAAGTTTATGCACAGTTTTGAAACATAACGCATACCACATATGAAGTTTATGAACAGTTTCGATACTTTTCCAAATTAAATCATATTAAGTAAAATGCCTTTCTAATAACGTAGCTTAATAGTAGATTTGTGATTAAATGAATCTTTATAAAAAAAATAATATTCATACAGTACTCAAAAAATAATATTTACTTTTGGCAATGACTTATTTATATCGAAATAACGTGTAATATAAACAAACTTATTGTATATTAGAAGAAGAAAAAAAATTAATAGCAATTTATATTCGAAGATCAAGTCAATCGAACAAACAAAACATTCGAAGTAGTTGACGTTTCCATGGTGACCGGAACAGTAAATGTCATCCTCTGCTCTCGTTAGCAGAGTCATCGTCTAAGATATATGACCTCATGTCGTAGATGCTCCTTTTTTATGATCGAATGATAGGAAAAGAGCGAGCACTTTCATAACCTCAAAACTTAATTCACATACTTTATAGACTTGGGCTATTTTTTGATCTATTTGTGAAACATTAAAAAGGAGCACATATGTGGAAGAGGTACACTGCTTCGCGAACATTTCAATCGAATTGTAAACATTTATCGCTTTATTTTATTAATTTACTTCGAGCTCTAAAAGCCCAGGCTAGATTTTAGGTCAATGTTTTGATATTTGTTTATCGATGTTTTTTTTTTTTTTTTGTTCTTAATAATTTTCGATGATAGAGTATCATGCGTCTATTTAAAAAGAAATTTTTTTATTTTCTTGCGCTTTGCCTTTAAAAATATTTCCAAAAAAAGTAAACTAAAAATGTTATTTAATGCATAAAAACTATTATTATTTTGTATTTCTAGAACACTTTTAAGAATAAAATTATTCTTTTTGAAGACTCAATATTTCTTGAGCTGTATTTCTTCTTCATTTTTTATTATTTTTTTTATTTTTTTTTACCCTTCATAATAATTTTTTCTCGAAATCACGTGATTTATGACGAAACTCAAATGTTTAACAAAACTATACATTCATACACGGGTCATCTCAATGACTCGCAGAGTACTTCATTCATATGCACTAGAAAAATTGAATGAAATTGAAAAATGTTTGAGTTCAAACTTTAATTAAAGATTTTTCTATTACATAGAATTGAAATTTTCTATTAAATATTAGCCCCGATTTAATGCAGAATAATTTACAATGAATGATTAAATATAGTTAATAGTGAAGCTTAATGTGTACCTTAAAAAAACTTTAATCTGTATCATTCATGCTGATTATCTTAAATTCTGTGTGTACAATAAGAATAGACAAAATTGAAAACTCTAAATAAATAAAAACTGCGTTAATTTTGTAGCATTTAAATATTAATTCAATTCTTCGATTTTTAATAAAACTGTTTATAATGTTAATTATCACAGTTACGATATTAATGACACAAAAATCTTTAAAAATTACCAAAGCAAAAAAGCCTCTAAAAATCATAAAATAAAAATAATAAAGTCTTTAAAAATTTTCTAAAATTTTTTTAATTTCTTTTAAAAAAATCAATTATTCTTAGTATTTACAAATTCAATAAAAAACTAAAGATAATATAAAAAATTTATGAACAAAATGAAATGTAAATAAATACCAAATAAAGATGTAAAAATTTATAAATTTTTAGTTTTGATCTTCAAGTGCTTCAGGATTGTATTGTATTATCAAACACATTTAAATGCTCTTAAAATTGAGAGATTTCCTATCGTCAAAAAACAAATTATCTTTATCGTGAAAAATTGTGTTCAATATCAACACTTTTCATAAGAGAATATTTAAAATAACCAGATTTAATGTAATATTGACTCGAATTTATAAAGAAAAAGTGAATTCACCTCCGAAATTCTCATAAAATTAAAAATATAATTACAAATTCGGAAAATATAGCCAAATGAAACATGAATAATGATCTAAAAAGAATTAAAATTAATATATATATTTTTTTTGTATTTATTTATTATGCTATATATATATATATATATATATATATATATATATATAGCATAATAAATAAATACAAAAAAACATGAAGAAAATTAAGAAAAACAATAAATTTCATTTATTCATTTATTGCGCATAAGCTGCAAGTAAATAGAACTCATAAAATAAGTTCAAAATGAAGATAAAACAAAGGAAAATTTAAAAAAAAAAAAAAAAAAAAAAAAAAAATTGTGTTCTATTTTATTTGTTGTAATTTTTGTAAGAAATTTTTGAGTGCTCCTCACACTATTGTATTGATATAGTTTGCTTTGGCTATATTAATACAATATTAGATAGCACTCTTATTTGCAGATAGATCTATTGTGTGGGATGATGAATAGATTATATCTTTTTTTTCCGGATTTTTAAAAAAATTCTATGCTTTTTTTTTCTTCTTAAATAATTTTCTTTTTTTTCCCCCTTTTTCATTTGTCTGTAATTTTCCTTTGTTCTATCTTCATTTTGAACTTATATATATATATATATATATATATATATATATATATATATATATATAGTGTATTATGGTATTAGGTATATAGAAGTATTTGTATGTTGATACACATTTCAACTGTTAGGACACGTGTTTCTGTCAGAGCGGAGAAAATACTGATGCTTAATAAAACATATTGCTAAATTAAGAAAACGAATTCCCGTTTCATTTACTCTGCAAAAACTGTGGATTAATTTCGGATTTTGCGTTGAAAAACTCTAAAAATTATGTAAATTATATAAATGAATATTTTATACCAAATCGAGAGTTCATTCTCACTTTAAAAGATGTAGTTAAATCTAAACATCAATAATCGATAATGCTTGCAACAAGTCACTTGCATTTACTCCAATTCTTTATTGTATTAAATAATTTAATAATAATTAATTTCTATTCACTTCTGTTTTGTCAAGTCGCGTTCGAATTCATCTTAATATTGATTAAAAACAATTTTATTTTAAGAATTAGAGTACACATACATTCTAAATTAATGGTTCTTAGATTATATTGTACTGCAAAAATAACTTTATTGACTCTTTTGTTTATCATATTTCACTGTAATTGAAACTTTTAGTGCTCCTGAATTACAAAAATGGTGGCAGCTACTTTACACCAAAAGTGTAAAAGAACATTCTTAGTGTTCCACTACCTTTATCCAGGATGTTGTGTAGTGGAACACCTATAGCCAAAAGTTGCATATAGTGTTTTGCTACAGCATTTTGATATAAAGTAGTTGCCACCATTTTTGCAAATTCAGAAGAAAATTTGAACAACATGAAAATTCATGACATGACAACATGAAATATTCATAGACATTCAAAGCATTCACATTTATTGTTTTAATTTTTCATGCATAAATTAATTTCTTTATTATATATCTTTTCATATATATATTTATTTCGTTCTTTTTTCTGTATTATATGCATCCTATAATACATTCTCTGCTATAAGCCTTCTATTATTTTTTTTTCTCTATTAAAAGTCAAATTGTATTATTCATTCTTCATTTTATATTTTCGTTATTCTCCATTAAATAGGTAGTACTATTTCTTCTCTATAATATGAATTTTACTATTTGTTATGTATCATTTACATTCGATTAATTATACTTATTAAACGCGGTTCACTATTTATTCTTGGTTACAGGAATTTTTACATTTATTTAGTATTGTATGCAGCTTTATTATTTATTTTCTATAATCTGTATAATTTTTAATCATTTTATATTACATTCTCATCATTCGAAATTGCATGCTGTATTATTCTATAGTACAAATTATTTTATATTGCTTATCAGTTACACACTTTTCATTACAACGTAATTATTCTCAATTATTCTTATATAGATAAAATCGAAAATAATCCATTAACTAATTGTTAGTCAGAACAAAAATCTAGATTACAAGTGTTCATTATAAAAGAACATTATGGGAGGAGGAGAGATAGAATTTTTCAAAATTTCAAATTTAAACTAAATAACATAACTAAAAAAGGGTTGAACTGCAGTTTAGTCCTACCCTTGGGGACAAAAGAGTTTTTTCTTAGTTTTTTTTATTCATGTATTTTATTTAGTTATTTTGTTTTGCAAAATTTGTTTATTATTAATTATTAATTTTCTAAAAATAATTATCCATTTTCTTGTTCAGCTATTCTAATTTGTAAATAATTACTTATTTATTCATTAATTTTTTTAATTTGAAACTGTATTCATTTATTTCGTTTATTTGTCTTAATTTTCAAAAAACTTTTTTCGATTATTCATTATTTATAAATAATTATTATGAATTATTATTAATTATAATTAATTATTAATAATTATAACTATTAATTATAATATATTAATTATAATATATTAATTATAATTATTAACTAATTCGATTAGTAATTATTAATTTTCCAATTCAAAATGATGCTGGTTTATTTGGTTCTGTTATTTCGATTTACAACATGAACTTACCTCTGGGACAGTTCATAAAAACGCGCCAAATTCTCCACTTTCAAAAAGACGTTATGGGTGAAGTACAGTTTTACCTTTAAAAAGTTTCTTAGAGTCTTAAAATTAACAGCAAGAAATCCATCGTTTGAAAACTGTACAGCAATAAGAATTTTGGCATTGCCGCTAAATGTAAAAAAGAAAAAAAAAAGTAATCATCAAAATTTTTTCTGTTGAGCTCAATGGATAATCTTCTTGATTAAAATTGATATGCGAAAAGTTCTTTTTCCTGCCTGTTTCTCTAAGATTTCCGGAAAATGCAGCTTACTAAAAAAAGGAGTTCCATTAATCTAATCCCCCAATCCCTTTTTCCGGACTTTTCCGGGAAATTAAGTTTTACTGCTCCTTGACCGGAACAGCAGGCTGTTTTCGCTTTCCTGAGAAGAAATTCTCTGACCGTTAAAATTCGAAGCAATTTTCTCTTTCTTTTTTTTTCTTTCTTTCCTTTGAGGAATGTTCTTAATTAAAGTTAGATCGGAAGAAAATAACGTTGTTGTTGTTTCCTCAATTCCAAACGTAACATATGGGTTTTATTTTGTTCGATTTTATTTAGTCAGCTGTTAGAATGTTATTACAACCTTATTATTTTTATTATTCTATAAAAAAAACATTAATAGTTAAGATTTTTTTAATCACGAATAAGATTATAAATAGACTTGATTATTACCCCGAAAAGGTAATTTGAAACAATGTACTAAAACAAATATAATTAAAAGTAGGCTTAAGCAAAAAAAAAAAAAAATATGTGAGTAAACCAAGAAAGAAAGTGTAGAAATAGACATACTATAGTTTCGATCCTATAAGAAAATTCATCGGAGGGCAAAATTTCTCCTCTATGTAATGTACACTCCTGTCCATTAAATAAGGATAAAGTCAGCTTCGGCAAATAAGGATTCAGAAACAAAACAAACGGGACTTATCCATAAAGGCCATTCATTAAACAAAAGATAAAGAAGAGTATGTACGATACCATTAATGAAAACTACGATTTTTGCTCCCTGTAGGAATTGTAAAAAAATATTTTCCTTACAAAAACTTAATATGATGATTAATACATTGTAGGTCTTCCGTGCGATGAAATTCATACAGTCCACTGTGTAGGGGTTAGGAACTGCCCTTGCATCAGAAAGGTTCAGGGTTCGAATACCGGGCATGGATGTTCTTTCCTTCTCTGCACTATCTGTCCTTACTGTGGAACCAACGTTGGCCCACCTAATATGGTGCCCCTGAAATAGTGGCCGACAAATCTGCCCTTTAGGTGCCTGTATGACCTAGGTCATTATCCAGGTGGGTATTGGAGAAAAAAAAATCTTGGGGAAGATTACTTTATTCAGCAAGATTTTATTTCCGAAGTTATGGTAAACATGTAAGAGGTAGTTGACGTACTGTTGGTCAAGCATATCCCACACATGCTCCAACGGATTCAATACGATGTTTGCTTGGGAAGGACGAATGTTGTCATCCATAAACACATATTGTGAACCAGCAGTACTCTTAAATAAACATATAGTGTTGTTTAAGAAGGATGTCCCGATAAATTTGTCCGGTATTGGTTCCTATTTGAACATACAGAATCATTCTGGAGCCCAATATAATTCCACTTCAAGAGAGCAATACTGCACCACTGTAACGGTGTAACATACAGATCTGTTCTGGAGCCCAATATAATTCCACCTCAAGCGAGCAATCCAGCACCACTTTAACAGTGTAACATACAGATATGTTCTAGAGCCCAATATAATTCCACCTCAAGCGAGCAATACTGCACAACTGTAACGGTGTAACACACAGATCTGTTCTAGAGCCCAATATAATTCCACCTCAAGCGAGCAATACTGCACTACTGTAACGATGTAACATACAGATCTGTTCTAGAGTTCAATATAATTCCACCTCAAGCGAGCAATCTTGCACCACTGTAACGGTGTCGTTCAATGATGTTGTCTTAGTGGTAATGGCGCTCTCCATATGAAAATCCAACTTGAATCAGACTGTCGGAATACACAAGCTCATTGTAACGATGTTCACATTGCATGTTCTCTACTCTAGGCTTATTGCTGGCGACAGTGAGTTGCTGTGAGAGGAACGCATCTGACAGGGCTGCGAGCGTATAGAGGAATATTTTCCATACGTCTGTACACTGTTTGCTTTGAAACTGCTGTACCCGTCGCTGCAGATAGCTGGCGAGACAAGTCAGATGCTGTTTCTTTTGGCAGTTACAGCCAAATACCGATTCTTCATTCGGCGTTCCAACTTGGAGACGACCTGTACTGTCATGTCTATTGACATTCCATCAGTTTGAAATCGTTGTCAATTCTTAAAGATGACACTTTCAGAAAATTCCAAGTTCCTTTCCATGCGAGGAATACGCCCATATTCAATGTGGCCGATAATTCGACCAAGTAAAAAATCATCCACATACTTCCTCTGTGTCATAACAATTCGGTTATAGCACTGAGTGGCTTACAGATACATTTGTCAACAGTTTTCCCTCCATTACTAACTTTCCACTCTCTTACACGCTGATAATTGTGACGTACTATTGGTGTCCTCTAGTGGCTTCCTGTAAGTTGTTTATTTTTCTTACAGATGAGTGTAATATTTCTGCAGGAGAAATTTTGCTTTAGGGTTGAATTTATAAGTGATTCAGAGATATCCTTAATTTTTGGATTTAAGTGTAAATAGCATAAGGTACATAAAAATACCGTCAATGTAGAAAATTTAGCATATTAATGTTAAAGTATAAAGTAATGTTAAAGTATAAAGTATGTTAAAGAATATTAAGAAATAAAAGTGATTTAATGTTTCTCTAGCGTGCCATACCATCTATGGTCTAGGCGTTCTATACAATGACAACGCTAAGTATATATAAAAGTTCTATTGCAAACTTTGACTACAAACGTTTATCAATCTATAGAATGACTAGAAATTTTATAAAATGGCCGTTAGTCCTTCATTTACAATCAAACCGGTTAATTGAAATGATAGGATTAGAGAAAATGTAGAATAAAACAATTTTGTTGAACAAAGCAATTTTGAGAAAAAAAGCTACAAAATAGAATAGGTAGCAATATTAAAGTATAGCTTTTAAAAGTTCCTGAAAAAGCAGAAAAATATTTTAAATGCAGATAGGTTAAAAATTGAAACTTATCTTACCATCGTTAGTGTCTGAACTTTATAAATAAAAAATTAGATTTCGGTCCAAAAAATATATGACGCTAACATGCATACATAAATATATTTTATAAAGGCGAAAATTAGGAAATTTTGCTACTGACCTAAGGCCAGTTGTAGCAGTTTTATCAGTGGTCACTTTTTAAAACTAAAAAATTAAATTTTTAAAAAATTGAAAATTTTAAACATTTAAAAAAATCTGTTGATTGTAAAGCATTACTTTTTTTACATTTCTCGAAATACGGTAAACATTACAAGATTCCTTTCTAATCTGAAGTAAATTTTTTAAGAAACAAGCATGAAATAAAGTAATTTTCAGAATTTTATAAAATATCCGAGTTCCGTTCTTATTTAAAAATTAATTAAATGCACATGTGCATTTTTGGCGAAAAAAGTGGCGTTTTACCTGTTTTTAAAACATTATTTATCAAGTCTCTTTTATAAACTACTGCACCTTCTATTATTATTTGGTTTTATTATAGAAAACTAGCAGCTTGATTATCAAAAATAAAATTCTTATTTATTTTCGCCCATGCTAAGTCAACGGAAGATACGACAAAGAAAATAATTTCATCTTTGTATTGGAAAGTGTTTATATTTCTGCACAAAATATATAATATCGAACCATGATTTTAATTAACAAACTGATTCATTAAATAATATTGAATGTACAGTATCTGGTCAAATTGTTAGACGCACTGTAAGATTCTATGTAAAATCTTAATTATCAGGTGATACTCTACAACTTTAGTGTTTTATCACAACTGAAACCAGTTTGCACTAGTTTACGTTCCTGTATCAGTTAATTAAATTAGACTATATATAATATGAATGCGACGATTGGATAAATTAGACTATATATTATATAAATATAGAATATTTATTCTATCAGGTATTATATTAGTATATTATAATAATTAGACCAAATATTATTAGACGCACTGTAGTGTTTTAATAATTACATGTTTGGCACGAGTTTATATGCCATACTTTTATATTTAAAGATACATCTAATGAGTTTTTATTCAGGTGATTTTTTAAAATACATCCTATTTGTATTTATTTTTTGCGTGTTGCATTACAATGTTAACCTATTGATACACGAATTTAAACAATTGTAAACCGGTTTCAGCCGCGTAAAAACGATAATATTGTATAGTATCACATTATAATTAATATTTTACATAGAATCTTACAGTGCGCCTAATAATTTGGCCAGGGACTGTACTTATACAATAAACATACTACATTGTACAATTGTATTTTGCATGTTAGCATAAACGGCAATTCAAAACACATATCATACATGTAAAATGAATATTAATAACACAATACTTATGAAAATTTAAAAACAGGGTACATTGTTTATTTTTATCAATTGAATATCAGTAATATCTTAGAAGTTCATGAAGGCTTCAAGGCGAAACAAAGATGAATGATAATAACGTTCTAAATGCTCATTGTTTTAACAAACTGTCACTCACACTTTATACAGGCTTTAACTACAACTTTACTTTAAATTTTAAATTTATGTTAGGAACTGCAGATAGAATTAAGTCAGATTGTTTTAACTTATATAATAAATCAAACTCTAAAGTTTAAACTAAAGTAACACACTGATGATAAATGATACTTACTGTTTCCTGAGTACTTCTTTATCTTGTTTAGAATTACGTATGAATATCCAATGGAAATTTTCATCTGAAAAATAAAAAATAAAAATGATTTCATTTATTTCATGCATTTAAATTTAAAATACTATGATTTGATTAACTTTATTATATAACAGGTAAAGTAAGACAGGCGGAAAACTCTCATAGTTCTCATAGTCTTTCATTTGCCCTCATGTCATTTTTATAAATGTTGGCTTTCATTCTTTGATTTTTATTCAAGCTTTTGCTGCATTTTTACTTGCTGTTACAGTTTTTTTTCTATGGCTGTAAAACTTCATATCATATGTACTTTTAGTTCAGTGAAACAAATCATGTTAAAGTTAATTAAACGAATTAATTCACATAAGTGACCCGCATCATGCGATTCAATTCACTAATGAGCTAAAAATCACACGACACAATTCACTTAGATGATTCAAACCAAATGAATCAATGTGATTTGCAAATTTTTTTTTGAAATAAGTCCCTAAATAATAAATACACAGATCATAGCGCTTATGTAATCTAATTAATAATTAGAAACCTTTAATTTGTGATAATTGTTTAAATAATGCAAGTTTGTCTCCGTGTCTATTACTGTTTTTTGAAGCTCTTTCAAAATAAAAAGGAAATAGCCATAGTTTGGAAGGAAAAGGAAATAGCCATAGTTTGAGTTCATGGTATTCCAATCACTTTACTTCAATTAATACTGGTACTTTAACTTCAATTAATACTCTCTTAGAAATTTCTGTTGAACCATAATATTAGCACTTCGAATGATAATACGGTATTAATAGGTACAACAATTCAATAATTGTGAAGTACGATAATGCATATGGTTTTATAATGAAGCGAGAATGAAATGAATAGAATGAAACTGATTTACACAAATTCAGAAAAAGACAAAATAAGAAAATAACACTTAAAATAACAAATCAAAATGGAAAAGCGCTAAAGGCATCTAAAACCAAATTTGCCTTATTTTAATAATTTAGGAAGTTAGAAACACAAATCAAGCAGAAAATGAAGAATATTTAAGATATGTATGTTAGCAAAACAGCACTTCATCAGGGGACACACTGTCTGCCAAAATACAGGAGCCTTTCTGTCATCGGTGGTAATACTAAAAACAGACTGTGCCCCGAGGCCCCATATTGGATAAATTGAATAAGAAAAAGCAATTAAAAATCAAAAATTGAAATGTAAATGCAATGAAAAAGTAATGACATACAAGCAAAATTCAAAAGACCACAGTAAGACTTAATAATGAAACGCTCACATATGAGAACTTTACTTTTTCGTTTTCTGCTTGATTTGTGTTTCTAATTTAACTTTCTAAATTATATCGTTGAATAATTAACTGATTCGAATCATGAATAAAATTAACTGATTCAAATCATGACTAGAATTAACTGATTCAATTAATAATTAGAATTATCTAGTTTGAATAATGAATAAAATTAACTGATTCAAAGCATGATTTAGAAGCAAATGATTTGAAGTTGTTTCAAAATGGTGTTTAAAATAACAAGTATGCGATGAAGCCTAAATACCTTATTTTCTTGAGTGTCATTGCCACTCAAAGCTTGTAAATTATTCAACTTTCAAATCAGGTCATTTTGAATGTCTAAATAGGAATGCTTAATAGTAGTTAAAAAATTTCTAGATTGATGGTAAAAACTTCTTATAATAAGAATTCTCAAAATTTTAGTTTTGAAAAGCAACAAAAATCAGATATATCAATGATTTGTTTAGACTTAAATTTTTATAAGCAAAATTTCTTACAAATAATTTATTCACAAAGATTATTTTCATGAAAATATTAATCATAAATTGAACACTTCCTTGTTGAGATATAATCATATCAATGTCCAATTTTAGTTCTTTATAAAATTTACAACATATTTTTTCCCTTGGTCTAAATGAATAAAAACTTTGAATGAGAACAATTCTATCTACTAATTTTAATAACACATGAAATAAAATGTATTTCGAAGTCGTCTAGAAACAGTAACAAGGTATGTATTATAAATAATTCAAGCAATATCAAGGATCAAAATCTTAGAAAACAAAGTAACAAAATTTCTATCTGCAAAAAACTGAAATATTATGTTCTTTTTTCTTTTGCCACAGAAGTTCCAAACGATAAATATATTTTTTTATTCGCAATAACTACAAATTTAAATGGCCCTTTTAGTTTTTACGGTTTTTAAGAGTAATTATTTCCCGCGGGACGAAGTTGATGATATCACTATAAAAGTGATAAAAACAATTTGGAATTTATCCAAATTCCAGCAAGAGTTATTAAAGCAATTTTTATGAATGCGTCGCAGTTTTAGTAAGATTAATTATTTCGTTTTTAACTGTAAAAACTCATATCACTCTCTAGATGATTTAAAAATAATTAAATTTTGTTTCTGGGAAATTTTAGAAAGGGGATGTCCACACATAAAATGCGGATCTAAATGAAATAGGTGCAAGTAAAAAGGTAGAAGCAACACGCAGATCTTAACTTTAAGCTATGAAAGCACTTAAGTTTAAATTTATTCACAGTAGAAAGTTAAGAGTGAATTTATAATCTTGTCTAGAGAGAGTAATCAACATAAATTATTGAAAATATTCTTTACACTGTTAAAAAAATTTCAGAAAAAAGACTAAATAACAATCTATTTAATTGTTATTTTACCATATTTAATTAAAACAGTCAAATAACCATAAAAAAAGAGGTAATGAAACTATTAACAGTGAGAAAAATCGTTTATTAACTTTTCTTTTTACCTAAAACGGTTAAACTGCAAGAATTTTTATTGCACCAACTAAACCCACCTAATGAAGCAACTCAGTTCCTTGCAACTGGGTTCTTATTATAGCCGAGAGAGCGAATCTGTCAATCTGATGGCCGATAGAACTGGAGTTTGAGTCCCAGCGCTGGCGCATCCATTCCCTTTAACACACATTAAGAATTATCAGTGTCTAGCACTCGCCAATGTCCATTATCTAACTAGAAGCCTAGTCCCATGTCCAAGTAAATTAATTTTTTTACGGTTTTGAAACCATGGTAGATGTAAATGGTAAAAAACTAGTATAGTTTGTGTACATGATTTTATTACCACACTAGTTGTAAACGGTTTCAAAATCGTACAGGTAAAAAAAATATTTTTTACCATAAAATTTACGGTTAATCGGATGGACAGACTGCTGCCGGTTATTTTACCATAATTTTAGAATGAAAATTCTAACAGTGTATAAAAGAATTTAAATATTTTTTTTCGCACTAAAAAAGCTAAATTTGGGCATTCATGATGATAACTGATGCAATATTGCACCAAAAATTTGCAAACTAGATGTTTAAAAATATAGATCAGAGTATAAAATTTTAATAGGATAGTTACTTGATAATGAACTAAACAAATGTCACTAATACGTAAGATATATCATTTTGTGAAAGATTTTAAAAAAATTAAAATTTGTGTTTTGATAAGTTAGTTCAAATAAGTAGCGTACGAAAGCACGTTATTTTTTTCTAACTGGTAAAAAAGATTAAATACTTTAAAACTTATTTACCCAGATTTATAAAACTTCTCAATATTTAAGTATTTAATATTTTCTTATCCCTTTAAGAAATATTTTGCAATCATGTAGCGTACAACAACTGTTCCCTTTAAAATATGTTGTTTTACATAATTTAATGTCCTAAAATTTCGTAAAATGGTTCAAATAGTGCAAGTTTAATTTAAATGGAAAAGTATACAGCATAAGTAATGAGTATGTTATTGTGAATGACCGAAATTGGTGGTTGTTGACTTCCACCGGTGAATGTTGACAATCACATAGTCGCTTTGATAAATGTCCAAAATATATACCATGTCTAGTTTAGTGCCACTGTCCAGTATGCATTTGCCCGATATGCCCTGCATCAATGTTTTTTTAAGGTTTAGTGCCATCATTTAACCGGTAATCCGATCACTGATGTTTCTACTAATCTATCCTCGGCAGCTATTAAAACATCGAATAAATATAATATCAATGAATAAATTATTATCAAATTGGATATAACAAATATTTCAGATATTCACCGAAGCGACTATGTGGTTGTTGCCATTCACCAGTGAAAGTCGACATTCTCTGGATTTCAGAGTTTCAGGGTAACTGGTAAATATCAAAAGAATTCAGAATTAGCTACTGCTCGTTATTTTTCCAACTTTTTGAGAAGTTGGATTCTTTTTGCCTAAAGAATGACCGTTACCCAAGGCTTTATTTAGGAGAAATTTGAATCCGTTAAGAAACTATTCAAAGGATATTTAATCGTAAAACTGAATTTTACACAAATTAGTTTAACTTAAAAACGCCTTTTCAAATTGTTCATAACGATCCTTTCACAAATAATTCATAAACTATTTAATCTTAAGAACTCATTCATCAGAAACTAGTCAATCTCATAAACGGATCCTTTTCAAGATTTTTTATTTGGTAACAGCCTCTTCACAAAATAGTGTGTGAGAAACGAATGATTCGCGATATTTTTCAATTCCTACTGTATTAGTTCACACTCTCCCTATATCTTGTTCAAATTTTCAATCGTTAATAAAATACTTTTTATTCATCCATTCAAGTTCAAATACAATTTTTTTAAACTTGTAATGGATGACACTTCATGTTAATACAGTTTTTCAAATATTAATTCTTTAATTAAATAGGGATGAGCGAAAAACGTAATGGAATTTTTTAATTGGTTAAGCGTTAATCATTGTTTTAAATTTTACTATAAGCGATCCAGTTTTTCTAACTATAGATCTATTTGAACAAAACAAAAAAATAGTTTATTGCGCAAATTTAAATATTTAATTATTTTATAGTTGCTGCGTTGGATAAATTCAATAAAGAACATTACGTGGTAGCACGTGTGATCCACGTCACCAAATTTATACTTTTATAGTTGTCTGATAACACGCGCCTTTTTTTTCTCTTCAGTTCCTACTATTAGTTCACACTCTCCCTATATCTTGTTCAAATTTTCAATCGATCATAAAATACTTTTTATTCATCCATTCAAGTTCAAATACAGTTTTGTTAAGCTTGTAATGGATGACACTTGATGTTAATACAGTTTTTTTCAAGTATTAATTCATTAATTAAATTTAATTAATTTATTTTAGTTTCATATGGAGAAGAAAAAAATTGTAATTATTTAATGAAAAGTAACTAAAATAAAAATTTTCTTTGGAGACCTAAGTAGGAATTGACTTTAAATCTTTATTTTTTGTATTACGTGTTTTAAGAAACGAACTGTTCACAAAATTGTTCTTGTGAGAAAATTTTCATCATGACGTAGTCATTAATTCGCAGTAGGAACCTGCAGGAAGAAACCGGATCAACATTAATTTTAGAGTCGAATTATTGACAATTGTAAGTATTGACAATTTCGAAAATTCTCCGAAGCCGAACAGTTTTTAAAAAAACTAAACAGACTTCTTAGTTATTGAAACTTTTCACGGAATCACACAAATTGAGCCGTTTTTATAAATTTACAAAATTATAAATTATTTCTCTCAATTTCACAAAAATTGCGGATTCGATTTCAGGTCGTATAATCAGTGACCCAAGGTAAGCAAAAGCACTTCAGCAAATTTTAAATGTTAAGAAAAACACCGCTCTTGAAGAAGGTAACTAAGTAAATTCCATTGTAACAAATAAACACACATACTCATCTTTACAATGTTCGACAGACATTTTAAATAGTTCTTTAAATAGATTCTTCGAAAATAAATGGTCGATATCTGTTGTCTGGACGCACATTGGGGTAAAACAAGATAACTCAATATTGTTCTACTTCAAACTATGTATACGCTAAACTTAAAATCTTTCTGTTTGCCAAAACGCCCTAGTCACCTTTGAATTCGTCAGGCTAATTGGAAGTGTATAGTAATTTTTAATAAGCCTAAAAATTTGTATAATAAGCCTAGCTTATGTATTTTCCGATTGATCAAATAAGATTAACAATTGTTTCAAACCGTTTGAATTGTTCCTTTTGTTTGTTTGAATTGTTTTATGATTAGAAGAAAATGGCATAAATAGAATATGAAATATTCTATTATTAATATACTCTAATATAAAATATTATATTTATGGCATAAGCATCTGTTTATGACACATGTACCTACTATGGTAGATTTTAAATTCAAGAAATAGATAACTTTGAAACTAGCCCTCTTGCGTTAAGTATAAGAACCTGAAAATATCTTAAAAATAAGATTTTTTAAAAAAATTAATTATTTCTTGTAGTATTTGAGATATCTGTTTTAATTATCATAGCCACGATACGATAACGATGAATTTCAGATTTCATCTGATTTGCTTTACTCTATATGTTATTAATAGATAGCCTCATACCGAGCAAGATCGGTTAAAACAATCAATATTCATAATTAAAATAGCAACATAAAAATAAAAAACTTAACGTAACTCGGACATACTTTTAACTTAAAGTAATTTACTTAACTTGAATTAACGTAAATAGAAAGAAGATCCGTGAATGAGAAAAAAACTATGAACGAACCTTTGAGCTTTATATTTTTAATTAGTTATTAGTTTATTCTTAATTATTTTATTTAGTTCATCTATATACCCAAGAAAAAAAAAGAAAAAAGGTTTCGAATGCTCGAAAAATAATAACAACCAATCAAATATAAAAATGCACAGTGTTGAATCGAGAACAGTTTCAACTTCTTATATAGATTCTCATGAAAATTATACTACATGTATTTAAGATTATACATTTAGTAAGCCTAACGCTGATTTTTTTTTAATAAAAGATATCAATAATATATATCGGGTAGCTGTGTGTATTAACATTCGTGTTTTATTTAAAAACGTTTCCTGTGAACTTATATCTAGATGTCGATATCGAATATATTCTTAGAGTAATGGTTTTTAAATAAAATAGTGTAATTCAACTATGTTTCTTGTATATGCATATAAAGTTTTATTGCTATTGAAGTTGGAGCACATGAAGTTTTATTGCAACTGAAATCAATAATGACACACGAATAAACCAAAACAACTATAAAAATCCTATAAAACACGTGATTGATTGGTTGAGTGTAAACTTTAATGGCATAAAAGAGGAATTCGATAACACTGTGCTAAATTGAATCAAGGTAAGTAGTAACCTTTAAAAAAGGTAAGAGTGATACAACGCGTAAGAGTTGAGAAGATACAATTCAAGCACATTTGGAGAAAAAAAAATGCATCGAAATGAAAATTGAAGCATTTATTCAAACAATGTGATATTTTAAATCTTAAGGGAAATTAACAATTCCCTTATCGACTTGCATTATTACATTCAAACACTGATATTTCATATCTTAAATGAAATTAACAATTACTCGCATTATTACGCTCAAACAAAGAGATATTTTAAATCTTAAATGAAATTAACAATTACTAGCATTATTACGTTCATACACTGTAATATTTCATATCTTAAATGGAATTAACAATTATTTACATGATTACGTTCAAACACTGTGATATTTCATATCTTAAATAAAATTAACAATTTTTTGCATAATTACGTTCAAACATTGTGATACTTCATATTTTAAATGAAATTAACAGTTACTTGCATTATTACATTAAATATTTCGTATCTTAAATGAAATTAACAATTAACATCATTACGTTCAAACAATGTGATATTTCATATCTTAAATGGAATTAACAATTACTTGCATTATTTTCAAGCAACGTGATATTTTAAATCTTAAATGAAATTAACAGTTGCTTGCATTATTACGTTAAAACAATGTAATATTTTAAGTGTTTAACAACAATGACTAGCATTATTACTCAGTGAAAAATATTTAATAAAACATTTGATAATTTTACTTTTTAAACTTCTAATATCGATTATATTGTTTTGTAGGATTTCGATTTAGTGCATTTTAGAAAAAAACTTACGTTATTATTAAATATCGTATACATTGCCAGACACGTATTAAATCATTATAGTAGTTAAAATTTGTTCCAAACTTTAATACGGTATTTAGTGTAACAATATAATCGTTATTGTTGTTCTTGATATTATTTTATGGTCCCTGGTTTAATTAAATACTCTAATGATTACGTAGTTAGTGAATTGAATTGAAATATACCTTGTTATAAAACCACATAATAAATGTCAATACATTGATGTCAATTATGGAAAAGATAGCAAATTAAGTGAATTTGTATAGACATCGTTTAAAGGAATTTAAAAAAAAAAAAAAAATGCAACAAATAACGTGTTCGAACAATGGTTCTCAACCAGTAGTTTAAATTTTCAAGGGGGTAGTGAGTTCAAGCCTCACCTCACATTTATTTCCATTCCCTTTGGGGTATAATTTCCTGAACTAATCGAAATCCATGTACTTTTCCCGTGGGAAAAGTTCTAGAAGTAAAATGAATTTTTCAAAATAAACAATAATCCTCAAGGATGTTTAGAGGGAAAACATTCTCAGGATTTTTGCCTTTCATGAAAAAACTAAACTAATTGATTAGCATATTTGAGGTTATCCCTCTGAAACATTAAGATTGGCCTTTTAATTTTATACCTATATCATGTTAGAGCATTCGCCTTCCGATGAGGAGAACCTGGCTCAAACCCAACGATGGCTGGTAAATATGAATCCGCATCCGGCTTGCACCGACCACAGTGCTGACGTGAAATATCCTCAATGGCAGACGCATCATGGGTTAGAGTCCCCTTGCGTCAAGCTACCCGTAGGTGATTTTCGTGGTTTTCCTCTCCATGTAACGCAAATGCGAGTTAGTTCCATCAAGTCCTAAACGAAGGCAATTTTGCCCCAATACTTGATCCAGGAGTTCCCTTATCTTCTGGATTGGGTTCAAAATTACAAGGTTACGGAGTTGAACATTAGTAGCTGTAAACTCAAACATTAAGTCGGCTTTTCAACGACGGTTATATAATATAAAATATGTCATGTCCCTGATAATTATGTTATAATTTACATGAATCAGTTTTTGTAATATTACCGCAAATGAAACAAATTTAAAAAAAAAAAAAAATGCCTGTAAAAACATGAAAATTTTTTGATCTTTTTTCTAATAGTAAAAGAGAGAAGAAAACATTTCCGATTTGATAGGCTCATGTTTCCATTACAATGCATTTTTTTACTAAAGAATACATCTATAAAACGCCGGTTTCATTCAGAGCGTTTTCTAATTCATGCCTGTTAAAAAAAAAAAAAAAAAAAAAAAAAAAAAAAAAAAAAATTGGCTCTGCGGCATATGGTCTCATAGTACATTGTAACAGTTACCGTTAAACCAGCTGTCCATAAGAGGAGTGACGGTTATAGCTAAATCCCCGCTCGTGTCTTTCAAAACGGCTCCATAAAGAATTTTTTTTAATGATATGAACGTTACTTTAGATTCTTTAAAGCTACCTCTTCTATCGGAAATGCCCCGTTTTTATTTCAAAGACTTCTGCCCGATTTGCTTCCAGATGTGCGTAAGTATCTTCGGCGAATGGTTTTTACGAACCCTCTTCTGTGCACGTGCTGCTCTCACGTCACATTTGGGGTTTGAAAAGTTTAAAATGTTTAAAAAAAAAAGAGCTTATGGGAAATGAATTTCGTTTTCGTACGCTGTAATTACTTTATTTTCATTAAAAAAAAGCTACGTGTATATTTACGAGCAATTCAAAACAATTATAAATTTCACACTCAGCAGTAGAAGGCATCATTATTAACTGTTGTTTCTTTAAATATATAGCCATGGAAATGACGTCATACTTTAAAAAAACATATTTATGAAAAGCTGTATTTATGAGGAGATAAAAATTTTAACATTTTTAAGCAGAGATAGCTCCAAAAATGCCCGTCAGTCATTATCATAACCTTCACGGTTAATATTATGTTTTTAATTCGGGTTGTTTTCTAAATTAAGAGTTTAAGAGGATTTTTATTATTATTATTAGAATAGCGTAGTTTTACATTACATTTTAAGATAAAGTTCTTTAAATCGGTGTCCGATCTTGTTAACCATTTTGCAATTATTATTTTTGGTGCAAATTACATTAATATACTACTATGAATTACTGTTCAAGAGATTCGTTTAATGATTTAGAACTTAACTTTTAGCTTCATGCATAAAGTGATGACTGCAAATATTGCAGTTAATATACATCCGTTGCAAAATATTAAATTACAATTGTGAACTCAGCAAATTTGTTACAATAATATACCTTTGATTATAAATATTATGTACTTAGTTAGATTTCAAAAAATGATTCATGTCCCCCAATAAATTTTATAAGTATTATAAAGGAAATATTTGGATGTGGGATGTGGTGGCACAATTTTTCTTTTTAGTACACATATGTTTAGTTGAATAATTTTGTGCCGAGAAACAACAATTATTGCGAAGCAATCAGCGGGGTTGGTGAACGTCTGCGAACAGGGGATTTATCCCCCTAATACATACATATAGGGTAACAATAAACAGTAGTAAAAGTAAACATATGTTCATGAGAAGTGACCAGTTTTCTTTTTGGTTATCAAACATAAAAAATGATACATTGATAAGTAATAAATGTCTTATAACAATTGATACATGCGGCCAGCAACACACAAAATCTAAAAATGAGCTCTTATGCATTAATAATAAGTTAATGCGCATGTATTATTAATTTTGAATTTGTATAAGAAACTTCTGTGAGATTTTGATTCAATTTTATAATATAATTGTAACAGAAATTTAAAAAAATTATTCAACAAGAAGGAAAACGGTTTTCTGAGCTATAAATTTAAAAAATCGCATGTTAATTGAACATTCTTAAATATTTCTAACAGCTTATACTTATAACAAAAAAAATCCAGTTTTAAGAAAAATAATGAATCGCGCATTCAATTTAGTTTCCAGTCATCTTGATCTAATAAGTGAATTTATGTTTGCATGTCGAAATTGAAATATTTTACGATATATGTAAACCATACAATAAATCGACTTATTGTCTTTAAAATGAATGAAACCAAAGATCATACAATATTTATACACTATGCAATACATAGCCGTATCGTTTTCACCATAAAAATAATAGTTTATTGAAATAAACATGGATAAAACTAAATTTTAGGTTTTCCTATAAATGTAATAAACATTTAATATTTTAGTCTTAAAATATGAATAAATCTAGAAAAAACTCTATATCTATTACATTCAAGAAAAATAAAAAAAAAGCAAAATTTGTATAGAAGTTATATAATTTTCGGTCAAAGAAAGCCATAAGGACAATTTTAATTTCTTTTTAAAATTTTTTTTTTCAATTCTTAACTATTACTTCATACTCTCCCTATATCTTGTTCAAACTTTCAATCGTTAATAAAATACTTTTTATTCATTCACTCAAGTTTAAATAAATTTTTTTAACACTTGTAGTGGAGGACACTTGATGTTAATAATGTTTTTTTCAAATATTAATTCATTAATTTAATGAAATTAATTAATTTTAGTTTTATATGGGAGAAAAAAATTATAATTATTTAATAAGAAGTAGCTAAAATAAAATTTTTCTTTGTTGACCTAAAAACGAGATGAGCGAAAAACGAGATGGAATTTTCTGATGGGTTAAGCGTTAGTCATTGTTTTAAATTTTACTAGAAGCGATTCAGTTTTTTCTCATATTTTAAAAATAACATCAGTGATAATTTCTTATAGCTATATTTGAACAAAAAAAGTTTTATTGCACACATTTAAATATTTAATTATTTTATATTCGCTGTGTCATATAAATTCAATATAGAAAATTATGCGGTAGCACGTGTGGTTCACGTCACCAAATTTATACTTTTATAGTTGTCTGATACCATGCGCTTTTTTTCCCTTCAGTTCCTACTATTAGTTCACACTTTCCCTATATCTTGTTCAAATTTTCAATCGTTAAAGAAATACTTTTTATTCATCCATTCATGTTCAGATAAATTTTTTTAAACCTGTAGTGGATGACACTTGATGTTAATATAGTTTTTTCAAGTATTAGTTCATTAATTAAATTTAATTAATTAATTTTAGTTTGATATAGGAGAAAAAAATTTTATTATTTAGTAAAAAGTAACTAAAATAAAAAATTTCTTTGTTGACCTAAGTAGGAATTGACTTTAAAGTTTTTTTACTTTTATTTCATATTACTTGTTTCACATTAAGACTGTTTTTAGGGTAAACACACAATGTGTGTAAATTTAAATTAAACGAATATCGATGATTTTTATTTTTAATGTCCTAATTTCATACAATGTTTGCTGAAATATTTGTGGTTAAACATATATCTTACACCACAATGTTTTTTTCTGTTGAAGAAATGTGCACATTTTGCTGAAATCGTAACATTATTTTAAATCACTGTCGAAATTTCAGCAAATCAGTTGCTTCTCCACATTTATTTGTTTGTCATATTCTTATGAAATATCACATTTTGGAAATTCAGATAAGAGTCTCTCATTTAATGATATCAACTGTTTTTTAATAATCATTTTAATGTTATCATGCCAAGCATAATTCATTATTATTGGCATTATTTCATGCACTCATTTAAAAAACGGTTATTTATTTTTAAATATAATTTTATTAGTACATAGTACATAAAAGTACAAAAAGTACTGTACTTTTTTATGTTTAAAAATCATTATAATTTAAAATGAGATGGTTTTGTAATAGAATTTATATTATTATGTTTTTGCATGCTATAAGTAAAAGAATACAAATTATAAATAAAAGAAACAAATATAATACAAAAATGTTATGAACTTATTCTGATTTTTTCGTATTTCAATCCATAGACAAATAGACAGTTAATTTTCAGAAAAATGTTAATTTAATTAAAAATTATTACAAACACTATGTGAGTGGAAAATAATAATTAAAATAACCTTCATAAAAGAATTATTAATTGCAAAATTAAAATTAATTTGGAAATAATTTTTATCAATAAATGTTAAATTTTCCAAAAGAGTTGTAACTTAATGGGGATATATTATTATATTTTTTTATGTATAAACATTATCTTGTTCGGCAGCCATGTCACATATATGTAACTGTAACTGTTAGGTTAAACTATTTATTTCTTTTAACTTATTTAATTTATGCCACTTAAAGGCCAAAAGGTTAATAGAAACATTATTTGCTGTCACAAATAGCACCGTATTAACAAACACATACGATAAATGTGTCATTCAAAAATGCATCAGAAATTAATGCTTCACATTAAGGATGATTCTTAAATTTAAAAACAGTTATCAGTTAAAATTACTTTTTAAAATAATGTCAATATTAATTCTACATTCAAAAAAATATTAAAAAACATGACAACATATACTATTTCATTAGCAGCTATGTTAACAATCAAAACCATTGCAACATATATAAACAGGTAAATTATAAATAGTGCAATAATTATTGATACATTTATGAAAAATATATAAAAATTTAAAAAATTTGCTAACAATGAATACTTTATTTACAAATATTATCCCATATTTGCAATTATTTTAACAATTAATATTACATTAACAAATATATTAATAATTTAGGTTATATTTAAAATTACGTCTTAAACTAATACATTTAAAAAGATGATGTCAACACAATATGTTAACATAGACCTTAAAAATAATCTCTAGCCACTCGCCAGGTGGCGAGTGAACAAGAAAAAGTTGCGACTTAAATTAAATATGCAAGCAGAGAATTTTTCGAATTTCTTTTTTTAAAAATTGTTTAATGGTAAAAATATATCAAATACAGAAAGACACTCTGAAAAACACAATTTTAATTTAAAATAACAAATGTCTTCATTCAAAGTTTTTATCCTTCAGAATCCTTCGAATTTGTGCAGGATGTGGAAGGAAAGTTCTTTAACAATTCACAAATTTCAAAATTGTAATAAATACATTAAATATTTTACCTACCCAAATAATTTTAAAAGAAAGTTCTTCAAAGTTTATCTAAATATAGTCACATCTTATTTTTATTGTTGAATTATTTTTTTTAGATTATTTCAACTGTGATTTTTTTTTAAAAATATAATTTAATCAAAGCAAAAAAAAGGTGTATATTAACTAAAAAAAGCTCATATCACCGAATCATTAGATTTGAGGAAAAAGAGAATTCTAAATTATAAGAGTCTACCAGCTACTGACTACTAACTGAAAATTTAAAGTTTCCTATTTATGCAAACAATGTGCTAAACACATATATGTTGTTCTACAAACATATAAACACATTTTATTTTTATTTTATAACCGTCGTTGAAAAGTCAACCCAATTTTGAGTTTATGACTACCAATGTTCAACTCCGTAGCCTTGTCATTTTGTACCCAATTTAGAAGACAAGGGAATTCCTGGATCTATTGTATTGGGAGAAATCGGCCTTAGTGGAGGACCTTTTGATGGAACTAACCCGCATTTGCGTTACACGGAGAGGAACACCACGAATACCTACCACGGTTAGCTTGACGCAAAGGGACTCTAACTCATGATCCGTCAACCACTGAGAATATTTTACGTCAGCACTGTGGTCGGTACGAGCCAGGTGCGGAATTCGTATCGACCAACTATCACTGGGATTCGAACTCGGTTTACGAACCGAACGCTCTATCCCCTGAGCCACCACTTCTCATGTTAACACATACTTATTTATGCATTTTATATTTTAGAAATAATGCTATAAACCAAACAAAAAATATCTTTCACAATGGGTAAGGAAACATATTTCGCTGGCCGGAATTATTACAAAACCGACTGTTCTGCGCATGGCATGTATTAGAAAAGAAAAGATGAATTTAATGCATCAAAGGACCGTACTTAAGATAAACATAGTGATTCTGTGAGGGGGGCGGGAGATCTATCTAACATGGGGGGGGGGGGGACAAAGAGAGTTGCGTGACTGAGTGTGAAAGAGATCCCCCCTCTCCCTCCCAATCACCATCCGACCAAGATTCGGTGGTCGAGGGGCAGATGTTTATGACTGAATCAATCGATTGGTCATCAGTCTGACTTCAACATGGGTAATGTAGTTTCTTTTTTTTTTTAACCATTACATATTGAGATCTATTTCCCCATCGAAAAATGGATCTGAATCAACAGGTAGTCCCAGCTGAAAATTTCAGAATTTTTAATCGAAAAAAGACATTTTTTTTTTTAAAGTTTAGTTTTTAATAGATTGGGAAGAAATTTTGTGTTACAACAGTCATCAAGAATAAAGGCTAATCTAAGCAATAATAAAAAGCAGTGCAACAAGCTAGTAGACAATATTTTTGGAACTGTTGACAATGTTACAATTCTTACTATTAGTTCACACTCTCCCTATATCTTGTTCAAATTTTCAATCGTTCATAAAATTCTTTTTATTTATCCACTCAAGTTCAAATACATTTTTTTAAACTTGTAATGGATGACACTTGATGTTAATACAGTTTTTTTCAAATATTAATTCATTAATTTAATGAAATTAATTAATTTTAGTTTTATATGGGAGAAAAAAATTATAATTATTTAATAAGAAGTAGCTAAAATAAAATTTTTCTTTGTTGACCTAAGTAGGAATTGACTTTAAATTTTCTTTTATATATATATTATCGTTTTTGTGAAGTTTAGTTAATTCGTTACGGGAAAATAAAAGACATAGTTTTTGCTGAGAAATGTAGACCAACTTTTACGGGATAAGAAAGTGCAGAAATCACTTTCTTGCTGTTTAAATTAGTTCCGATGTCATCGTATGGAAAATCGTCTGAACGGATAGAATTGCTTATGTCTTGTTTTGATTAGAAACGGTGAAAAGCTTCCAAGATATTTAAATAAATGTCTTTTTTTTCCCAATTAACAGGATCTTCAATCTAACATCTTGTTCAGTGTCTTACGATAATTCTTTTTTATTTTTTTAAAGTGAGAAATGTTATATTGGTTCCATGTTTTAGATTAAACATGCTCGTTCTCCGTTTAAACAAAGTTAAGCCTTACAATTCTTAAATTTATTCAAATCCGATAAACTTAAGAATTGAACATTTATGAAGATTAATTTATAGTTATAGTTAGGTTGTGTTAACTTATTTAAGTTATTTTTTTTTTTACTACAAACGAAGATGAGATGAATTAAAAATTGAAATTACAATTCTTCTCATTCTTTCACCATTATAATTTAAAAAAAATTATAATAGATAAATTTTTTTCAGTCAAAAATAAAGCATTTTAACATTTAAAAAAAACTATCGAAAATATTTGTATATGTTAACGGGGAAGACCGAAATGAATAAGAATATCCTTTGGCAATATTCACGTGAATAGATGTGAATATTTATTGAATTTCATTGTTTTTCAAATGTCGACATTTATTCACGATGAAATTCGAATTAAATATTTATAGTTTAATATCAATATTTCTCGCTCACATTGATAAATTTCGATTTCGAACATGATCTGATGAAAGACAAAAATATAAATGGACATCTTTTAATCAACATTCACTGTTGAATGCTGACATTTTCAAGTGAATAAGCAAAATAACAATATAAATAACTAACTCACAAAGCTACTATATGAGGTTTGAAAGAAGATTGGACAATCAACAAAGCTACTATATGAAAGCCGGCATTCACCATACTCACGTTAGCATAACATTCATTACGTTTAGAGCATGAATTTTAAGATATAAAGTTTAAGATAATACGTTAAAATTTCAAATATATAAAGTTTAAATATTAGTTTCTTATAAATTTTCCATTGTTCAGAGTACAAAAAATTAAACGGACCACCCTGAATAACTTTTGATCTAATGATTGGATCTTTACGTTCTAGGACTCAATTTTAATGGTTCGAGGGATGACCTCAAATATGCCAATTAATTAGTGCAGACGATATTTTAAGTTATTAATGGTACTCAAAATATGAAGGGTAGCCGCAATTTGAAAATCATGGTTCGAATAGTTTGGTCAGGAGAGCGGTTCTTAAGTTTCTATCACTTTTTGCGCATTTCGCCATATCTCACAAAATCTCTGAAGCAAGTGGAAAATATTTTGCCCACAATTCTAAAGTTCGTTTTTCGAAAGATAATTCCAATCAAAAAAAAGTTTTTAAAAATTATTCATTCTTTTTTTTACTATTTTATTTAATAATAGTCTAAAAAATTTGAACAGTAAGGTATACAGATTTTACACCATTTTAAAGAAAGTAGTTCTAAAAGGCAAAGTAAAAAATGCAAACAAAATCGGTCGAATAGTTCCTAAAAAATCTAATTTTAAGAATGTCGTGTATTTAAAATTAGATTTTCGTGGAACTATTCGATTTATTGTCATTCAAAGGCTGTCGTTTCGTAAAAATCTGAAATTCTTGCCGAAGAACTGTGACATTAAATAAACTGTGTTAGTTTTATTATTTTCATTATTAGGAATGAAGAATCAACTTACTTGTTTTGTTGATAATTCAGCGTATAGTATCCATTCATTATTCAAGAGCACTGGAAATCTAAAAAAGAACATTATTGTAAATTTATTTATAACAGCAATGTTACGACAGCAAAGTTATAACAGTAATGTTTATAACGACATTGTTTATAACAGCAATGTAAGCAATGTTTTTGCTTACTTGTGTAAATGGACTAAACAAACAATTTCGCGTTAGTTTTATTCAGCAAAATATTCAGATAAATATTCTAGGTTATCGGTTACCAAAATGTGTTCCGTGATACCGTAGAGTTGGGCTTTTTTTTAACTTACTAAATTTTTTTGAAACCTGAAATCATGTTTATATCCGATTAAGAATTCATAATTTAATGTTTCGGTTATCCATATGAAATTATTTAAGTAAAACACCAATGAAAAAAAAACATAGCATATTTAAAAACAATTTTTTTTTCAAAAACAATACAGTGAATAAATTATTAAGATATGCATTTATAAAAAATTCCATTGATATATCTCTTACAAAATTTCATTTAAAAATAAAATAATCAAATTCAAGAATATAAAATTGCGTTTCTCTGATAACAATTTTCAACTTTTACAGCAATTATTTTTCTAAAAATCATAATTTAGCATACACCGAAAACAAATTCGATATAGATATACAGTGATACCTCGAGATACGAGTTTAATTCGTTCCGTAACCTTGCTCGTATGTCAATTTGCTCGTATCTCAAAACAATTTTCCCCATTGAAATAAATTGAAATGCCATTAATCCAGCCCCAAAAATGCTATTTACGTGTTTTTGAATAAGAAAAATGTATTTATGAATGACAAATATTGTATTGTTATGAATGACAAACATAATAAAAGAGAATGTAAAGCAAAAAAAACTGGTTTTATAAAGTGTCCATCGGCAGCTCGTATCTCAAATAACTCGTATGTCAGGGCACTCGTATCTCGAGGTACCACTGTATAATTACTCTTCCGTAAAAGAACAGTGCAGCGCGTTATTTTAGGGTGTTATACCATGTTAAGGTTTTTCTCCATTCTAACTCAATACTATAATCAGTTATAATTTTTAAAACAAATCCTCAAAAAAATTTCTAATTATACTTAATTGTGTTTCAAAAACTCTCGCATATACCCGGCATTTAATTTACATCTAAGAAATCGGAACATTTACTGTACGTTTATTTCTCGGCTACGCGTATTTTTCTTTGAAATAAAATCATGAGTGATTAACTTCCGTGATTTTGAGTGCATTAGATCTACAATAGGACTGAAAAACGGAATTAGTTATGCAACAAAATAAAGAATAGATCACGTTTTTATAAGAAATTTTTTTTATTTTTTATTTATTTATTTATTTTTTTTGCAATTTAGATAAGGGATAAAAATTAAATATTGCAGATAACGTGATAAGCAAGTAATAATAAATTTATGAAAGTATATTTATTAAAAAGTTTCTAAGGTAATTGCTTGGAAAGAAATTATTAAGTTCAGTGGGGGAAAAAAAAATAAATAAAATAATTTTCAAAAGCAATTTTCTTAATCTCATTTACACACATATATTAAAGCACGACCATTTATCTTATAGTCTTTTTTGTAACTTATGTGTTTTCTCATTTACTTACAAATGAAGTATGTCAATATTTCGAGTTTATAGGTTAACAAAGTTCAATTGAAAGTTTTGTCTGGTTGTATTTTCTAGAGTCGATACTAATATTTCTTTTTTCCTCCTATGTTAAATAACAAACTAATAAAGAAAATTTGCGTTGTCAAAATTATTTAAATTACTAATTATCTATAATTAGATTTTTTATGTGAATTACTCATTTAAAAAATAAATAATAAACTTGATACATTAAAAAAAAAAAAACCTTCAACTCAATTGCAACAAAAAACTTACTAGCAACGTTTACTAGCAATCTAAATTATCGGCAATTGATAATTATCTGAAATAAAATCTACGATGAAAATAACTTGGTGAAAAAACTGTCTTAACTTAAGATCCTTAAAAAAATCCTTCTATTTGAAACAAAGAAAAAAAAAAAAGAAGAATCCCATTACCCCAGGGAACCCAGAGCTATAACATTTCCGAGAAAAACGTGAGATTCCTTCTCGCATGTTTCAACTTACTCATTCACGTATCGGGCTGGTTTAGCATGCTGAAAGGTAAAATTTTTTACTGCCTGATAACTCGAAAAATAAATCCTGGTGCTTTTCTTCCAAACAGCTTTAAGAAAGTTCATGTCTGTTGGTCATCAGCTTTGTTTTCGTTGTAAAAGTATGGTTAAATAAAGATTAAAAAAAAAAAAAAAAAAAACTCTTTTCTAGCATTATTTATTATTTTTTACGCTTTATTTGTTTACGAAATTTTTTCATCTTTCTATCTAACCCGGAAAGGAAAAAACTGATAGTAAAACTGTTTTATTTTCCATCAATCACAATTTTTTTTTAAAAAAAGGCTAAAAATATAATGCTTTTACTATACTCATATATGAAATAACCACCACTATTTGATTTTTTCCAGATGAAGAGCAAACCAATTACTTTAATACATATTTAGTTAACATGCTTTTACAATTTCATAAGATAATTTCATATTTCATAATTATTTAATTTATGTGGAAAAACCAAGGGAAAATTTGCGCAAATTATAATTTGTTGCTAAAATTAAACGTTTTGTACCTTTTTGAATAATAGAATTTCTAGAAATATTTAGTTTTTATAAATAATAGTGTGCTTAAATGTAATATTTTGTTTACTTAAAATGCGAGTATTTATTTATTATGCCAACTAGTAACCATTTTTAAGATTCATTACTTAAATGGAAAATTAATGCTTACCAGTTGACAAAAATACCTAAAATCCAACAAAAATATTTTTATTTCATTTTCTTTAATTCAAATCGGAATCAAGCACGTAACTGTTTCCATTGTAGTCTTAGTGGACGTTCTTATTATCCGTGTGTTTCACAAGCCCTATAAGTTTTTGGGTTATGAAAATAACTTTTATATATTTCATTTGAATATATATTTATGCTATTACGTCATTTTAAAATTGACAGTTATAATCTTTCGTCACTATCGAAAGAAAATTTCATTACTATCCAACGAAAGTATCTTATTTTTATTTTATAACCGTCGTTGCGTCGTTGAACAGCCGACCCAAACTTGGGTTTACGACAACTAATGTTAAACTCTGTAGCCTTGTAATTTTGAACCCAATAACCAACCAATTTTCAACCCAATGCAGAAGACAAAGGAACTCCTGGATCTTGGGCGAAATTTGCCTTCTTGGTGAACTTTTTAATGGAACTAACCCGCATTTGCGTTACATGGAGAGGAAGACCACGAGAACTCCTCCTCGGTTAACCTAAGGGTAAAGGGACTGGCTGGTACCGGTACTTTTTTAATGAGGTAGAACGTGGTTCCATAAGTTTAATAAATATATTACTAATTTTCATTTAATAATTTAAAAACTTTTTGTATAACCTGCTCGCAATACTGGCAAACTGAACTGTGATGAGTTAGAAGAGAATCGTGCTGCATTAATACAATTAATCATTTGAAAAATAAAATATCGATATAATCCTAAATTTCTACTTATGTATCAATGATATTTTATTCCGTTATTGCTCTTTTTAGGAATCCTAGTGGAAATAAAAAATAATTCAAATTGGACATTGTTTAAAGCAATTCGATAATTAGTAAATAATTCATACACTTCTATGTATGGTCAATTTATTTTAAGAAAGTAAAAATAGATATGCAAATAAAAATATTTAGAATATTTTTTTTTCAGTAAATGAAGAAAAATCAAGGAAATTAAAGAGTAAAGTAAAAATGGAAAAACGTGAGTTAAAATTGTTTTTTGAATAACTTCAATGGATTTGATAACTATAGAGCCCCTGAATTAGACAGGCCGATTTATCATTTATTTTAGAGCAAAAGCTTTTGCACGAATAATGAAGAGCTACAAGATTTGGCGACTTATCGCTAGAAACGACGTTAACCTCAACTATAGGATATAGTTTTTCAATCGAGACATCGATTTTTTTAAAACATAAAAGAAAAAGATCAATTAAGATTTTTAGCCATTATTATTATATAAATAGAATTATTAGAATAAATAGAAACTAGAGTTTTATGAGAAGGGTAAAAAACGACGCATGATAAATTTTTAAATAATTTATTTAAATAAACTTCTTCTTTCAAATCACATTTTCATAACATCATGATAGTATAGGAGCCTTAGATAACTATATACCTGCAAGTGACGTAGTGTGCGTATATCGACCCTGATTGGTTGCTGAAACGTGGCATTTGCTTACGTTAGCAACTGTTCTTTCCATTCTATTTCGAGTAAGTCAAGGCCGCGAAATATCAATTCTCTCATGGTACACATTCTAAATTCTTTCACAAAAATTCTTTTGCAGAGATTTCTATCGTTTCACTATATATTTACACAGAGACATAACACAAAGACAGAAACGAAGCCATGTAGAACATAAACAAACTAATTATGAATCAAAGTTGCCAGGTACACAAAACAAAAATATATCACGGTTACAATAAAATACATAACCAAATAATAAATATAAGTTAAGTAGAAGATGTAGATGAGGAAGAATTATACTTCAACTACTTCGGTGTGCGATACGGCTCTTGATTTATTTTACTTCACGTCTATTAACATTCTAACTTATATAGAGAAACTTAGCTCAACTTTAATACGCCATTTTACTGATAAAGATTAGCTGGCACTGACGTCATAAGTCACATGTGTGGATATGAGAGATCTTCTTGAAGTGCAAAATACCCAATTGTTGATCAATTAATTTTATTATTAATTAATTATTATTGAAATATATATATATATATATATATATATATATATATATATATATATATATATATATATATATATATATATATATACATTAATTATTATTAAGTAATTGGTGATCTTTAATTTATATTTATCCTTCTCTCAAACTGTGCGGTGACTTGCGTTCCGGTAAAATTGTTTTTTTAGCACTATAAATATATTACTTTAACCATATCACATTTACTTTGAATAAATGGTATATCATTCGCTGATAGATTTCATATGTTACTGTTACTTCATTGGTCAATTCATATGTCATTCAAATTCATTCGCTGTTACTTCATTGTACAACAAAATCTTCGTAAAACAGCAAATAAATCTGACTAAATCTCTGCCATATTTATTATTCCAATTTTAACACTTAATATTTAGCATTGCATGAAAGAAGAAAACTAAAATAATTACACAAAGAAAAGGTAAATAAATATTTGCGGGCACCTTTAATAGAATGTCTGAAACCATATCGCGTGTCGGTGTCTGCCTCAAATTGATTCTTTTTTTACCAACACAAAAAGAATGAAACATTCTAAACGATGGTTTGAGGTGTCGTGTCCGGAGGAGGGGTGGAACACTGCTAACACCTTTCTGGTGTGCCAGATGAAATGGCGTGCTTAAAAAAGAAAATGGTGTGTCAAACAGAGAACAATACTGAGTTGAGGAGATTTATGACTGAATGTGTGAATAAAGTCATGAAAGCTTACGTTTCGTTTGGTTGTGTGTGTGAATGAAATACTGTTCATCTCCAGTTATTATGAATGAGATAATTCTATTGCTCTTTAAATAATGACATTGATGGATTGATCAGTGCTTTATATAAATGCATTTAGTACTGATATCAAAGTTTGTAGTGTTTGCTTTTATGTTAATAATTGGTATTGTAATAGAAAAAAAGTACTTTTGGTACCAGTATGTTAATTGTTTGCACTCTATATATTGTAGATTGTACTTTATGGATACTATATAGATATATTATCTGTATACTAAATACATTATATATTATCTCTATGTAACTCCGTGGCCTTGTAATTTTGAACCTAATTCGAAAGGCTAAAGAGCTTTTGGATCAAGTACTGGGAGAAATTTGCCTTCGTAGGGGACTTTTTAATGAAAATAACCCGCATTTACGTTACATGGACAGGAAAACCACGAAAAAAATCCCATGTTTAGCCTGATTGTAAGGGGACTCTTACCCATAATCCGTTTACCACTGAGGATATTTTATGTCAGCACTGTGGTCGGTGCAAGCCGGATGCGGAATGCGTATCGACCTGCCACCGCTGGTATTCGAACCGGTTTACCCCATTGGAAGGCGAATGCTCTATCCTCTGAGCCATCATGACTCCGGTTTCGATGTTGAAAAACAAGAAACAAAAATTGTGTGAAGGAATATTTTTATTTTATATTCGTTCTCTCATATACACTTCAAAGGGTAAAGTGTAATCACCGCTAAGGAACAACTTTTTTTCTTTGTTTCATTTATCAAAATACTTGATCTTGCCGAATCCGGGTGTGTAGAGATTTCAAATATAAAATTAGTTTTGCTCCTAAAGCTATCGATTTTTTAGATGAAATTTGTAGTTTATTTTTTGTCAAAATGTACAGAAATAAAAACGTTATATATATATAACAGGGGATTGACAAATTTCCATGGGTGTACGGACACATCATCATCATTTAAATTGCATTGGAACCCGTGTCTGGAAATATCGTCGTACGCAGCTAAAGGCACTTCCCTATTATGCCCGATTCAGAAGCACACGAAGAAACAATTCAAAATAGGAATGGGGCCCTAGTAACTGTCGTAATATTTATGCGTTCTCCTGTTGTATATATCGTTGTATATACATTTCGACAAAAATAGACTAAAAATTTCATTTTTTTAACAAAACTGTAGCTTAGAGAGAGATTTGAAATCAGCAATGTGAAGATTTGCAAGATCAGTTAAAAAATCTCATGCAACAGTAAAACAGCTCATTTAAATAGATTAAAAAAATTTTAGCATCCTTCTTTATAATATTTTGAGCCTTACTATAGATAAAAATCGAATGATGGTGTCGCAGTTTGCCATTGTTCTCAATACATTTTTATAGGTTTGAAAATCACATGGTAGGATCTAGTTTTCTCACATTAATTTTCATATTGGTTTGGCTGTCATCAGCATAAAATTGATATAAGTCATAAAGTTATTTTTTTCTTTTAAATGGTTTCGTTTCCCTAATTTAAAGGTTAAAATTACCTGTACTGTTATTACGTTTTATATTTTGTTTGATTTCTAAATTAAGAGTTTAGGAGGATTGCTTTTATTATTATTATTATTATTATTATTAATAGATTGATTTAATTCTACGTTACATTCTAAGAAAAAGTCATTTAAATCGGTGTCTGATCTTATTAACTGTTTTACAATTATTATTTTTGGTGCAAATTACCATTAATATAATACTATGAAAGATTCATTAAATGATTTAGAACTTAACTTTCAGCTTCATGCATACATTGAATGAATGCAAACATTGAATTTAAAATATACATCCGTCCGTTTGGTAAACAAAAATATTAAATTACAGTTGTGAACTCACCTAATTTGTTATAACTATATACTTTTACTTTTATTTCAAAACATGATTACTTAGAAAAATTATTTTATATTCACTTATAGATCTTTATAGGGATAGATCTTATAGATCTTAATAAGGGGAATATTTGGAAGTGGGAAGTGGTGGTTCTTTTAGGCACACGTAATTTTTAGTTGAATAATTTCGACTGCTTTATGCCAAGAAACAGCAATAATTGCGAAGTAATTATCGGGGTTGGTGAGCGTCAGCGAACAGGAGGCTTAGTCCTCTAGTTTAATAATATAGAGATTAAGAGAGGCTATTTTGTGAAACATGGGCATTCATTGTGATGGAACATCTGTTGCACCGGAAGAAAAGTAATAAACTTGGGGTGAGGTAATGGCGAGAAGCCATAGAAAACCAACGATTAATAACCCTACTCTTTAAACAAAGGTTGTTGATCTATTTTTTCCCCTTTAAATAATTGTTAGTACAATTTCGAAGCAAATAAAGACTTTGTGAAATAAATTGTTTCATGTTGACCTTTTTTTCTTTCTTCAGTATTTTTTATCTATAAAATAATAATTTTAAAATTTTGTTGTAACTTTTTTTTATGAAATCGACAGAAATGATTTCATTTAACCTTCTATTTAGTTTTTTTTTAATCATATAAAATGTGTTATTATGTTATGTGTTAACACTAGAAACTTAGTATATATTTATATTGCCCAAAAGCAGTCAAAAAGACTGTATTGTGAAAGAATAACTAATGTGTAAAAAAAAAGTTGCTTAAAATTAATTTTTAGAATTTTTTTTAAATATTATTTACAGTTATATAACAAGTTATTAGTAAGAAATAACACTAAAAAAATTATATATTGTACAAAAAGTCACAAAATTTTAAGAAATTGTGTCATTATATACATCATTGCTTATCTAATTGAAATTGAAAAGCATTCAAAATGACTTTTTGGGGCAATCTAGTGTTAATTAGGAACGTGGCCAACATGAAATTACACTAAAATCAAAGCAACAAATTGTTAGTAAATTAGTTCACAATAACTATACATCGTCAGGGCTGCCAACCTTCCACGTTTTTTATCAAAATTTATTCTAGTGGTACCTAAGTTTATGTTTCAATGTATTATTTTTTATTAATTAACTTATTTTCCACATCACTATATATAAATGATTTAAAAGTTCATATGCTGAGCCACTATTTTTAAACTCTACAGCTGTGAGGCTTTTAAAATGTTGGTTAACTCTACAACTCTATTAAATATTTTGCAAAAAGCGTAGTAGTTAGCGGGCCAGTATCTTTTAACTATCTAGCAACTTTAACACAGTATTAATATCCAATGTAACCAATATAGATTAGAAAAGTTCGTTTTTTTAATTCCATATTACAAATCAACTTGATTGTCTAGATAACTCAAATTAAATGAGTTTTACTCTAACTAATAACTCTACTCATAGACAACAAGTTAAATCCTTACTTTTTTGCCCCTATTTATGTGCAGCTATACGATGGTAACTCTTTATTAAAATAAGGAAAAAGAGATAAAATTTAACGTGTGCAATGTTTGAAGTTGTTCGAGTGTAACCTCTCGAATTATTAAAATTGTCCACTGGATGAATGTTGCAAGAAATTTATCACATAAATTGAAAGTGGAAACATTTGTATGCTAATTGTAAAATAGATATCAAATAAAGACGAATAAATATTTTTAACAGGATCACATTCTAGCACTTATAGCAATTAAAATCCTATATGGCTAGAAAATGTTTTACAATCTACAAATATGCAAATAATTACAGGCTGCAGGGATCAACGAAAATACGAAATTCGTAGACTCAAATACGGTCTCTGGGCAAATTATTAGACGAACTATAAAATTTCTCTGCAAAATCTTAATTTTCAGGTGAAACTATACTGCTTTATTGTTTTTACACGACTGAAACCAGTTTGCACTTGTTTACGTTCGTGTATCAATTAGTTAAATTAAGCGATATATAATATAAATTCGACGATTGGATAAATTAGACGATATATTATATAAATATTGAATATTTATTATATCAGGCATTATATTAGCATATTATAATAATTCTATCAAATTATTAGACGCACTGTAGTGTTTTAATAATTACATGTTTGTCACGAGTTTATATGCAGTACTTTTATTTTTAAACATGCATGTAGTGGGTTTTTATTCAGAAGACTTTTATATACTTCCTATTTGTGTTTATTTTAAAAATATTGCATTACAATGTTAACCACTTGATACACGAACGTAAACAAGTGCAAACTAGTTTCAGTCGCGTAGAAACTATAAAGCTGTGAAGTACCACCTAATAATTAAGATTTTACTTAGAATCTTTTGGTACGTCTAATAATTTGGCCATGACTGTAGAGGATAACGATGGAACTTTACTAAAAGACTCAGGTTTTGCTGATGACATTGTTTTATTCGTCAATTTTTGAAAAATGTGTAGGAAACATTGAAAATAAATTAAATCAAAACTATGAGAATAAACGACCCGAGTGGGATTAAAAGTATCGCAATAGAAAATGTAAAAAATGTGGCACAATAGTAGATAGGAAGGGAGTCAGAAGTAAAAGCAAGAATTTTTAAAACACAAAAAGTTCAGAAATTTAATACTAAAGACTAAAATTAATATTTTTAGTTCAATGGTAAAACGTGTACTATTCTAAATGTCAAAACAAAGAAACTAATAAAACTAAGCAGTTGGCGAAAGAGATAGTCTCTTTGTCTTCAAATCATACCCGAATTCTATAGTAAAACCAACGATAAACACCTAATCTATATTTCTCTTATATGTGTTTTGTACTTCTTCATTTTTTAGCATTAATTTTGTTACGTTTTCTTAAGTAAAAATTAAATAATTAGTTGTCAAGTATTAAATAAATTCATTTTGTTAGGTTGTTTTAAGTAATATTTGGAGTAGTTTTGAATAGTAATTATTTATTTTTACAGAAATGAAATTTAGTAATTAGAGATGTTTTAAAAGGAGTCTCGCGCACAACAATTAATATTTTTAGTTCTTTGTTTGCTTTAAAAAAAAAATAATAAAAAAAAAATAAATAAAAAAAAAAAAAAACATCTGCAGATTGTGATAGAATCTGTAGATTCTATAACAATCTGCAGCATGCTCCACCATGCTGGAGGGATTCTACTACCAGGTGTATAACATCAACATAAACAAGAGTAACATTTGATAAAATTATGGAAACACACTTTAGAAAAATCAGCACACATACCCTAATTTATCTTGTCATTGAAAAATCAATTGGTCTATAATTGACCATAAAAAGCAAACCATTTGTAATTCATATTCTGAATAATGATTTTACAAAAATATAAAAACTAGCTTAGTATTTGAAAAATTGTAAGTTTTTCACGCGAAAATTTTGCCGTAATAATTAAAAAAATACATTGTAAATTATAAAAAAGAAAGTACACAAATATAACGCTATTTCCAACGGTGAAATATATTTGAGCTTAAGTTAACTAACTTCAACTAAGATTTTATTTAACACGATAGAGAAAAAAAAATATTAAAGACCTTATGATAAATGACTTCTCTAATATTTTTGAATCAATTTAACTCAATTTTCCAAGTCGTTCATAAAGAACTATTTCAGTTTTAATAGTCCGTCTCTGAGACGAACGACTATGAATATCGGTGTCTCGTGTTAAGTCGATAAAAGAAAAAAGCACATGTCTGCGAACAGTCCGTTTTTAGAGTTGAAACAATTTTCCATTTCTGGAATCTTTAATAACATACTTTCCCAAACTGCTGTCTACAGAGGGCGGAAACACCCATTACATTTGGGTCACGCGATCTGGAACACGCAATGACGATTAATGCACGGGAGAAAATATCTGTCTAATTGATCATTTCTCCCGCGATCGTTTGCTCCAACATTTTCGCTTATTTAACTCTAAAAGTTCATTCCGATCCCAGTTCATAAAGTATTTCAATTATTGGAAATTATTTTTTGAACGACTTCGAAAGGAATTGAATTGGTTTACTTTATTGCCTCAAATTATATTTAAAGTAAACTTAGTATCTCGAAACCGATATCCAATAAATTTGAATCGCGTATTGTTAGGGGGTAAGGGTTTTATATTTATTTTCAGATAAAACAAAATTCATATAAAAAATATAATCTTAGCCATTGTTTACCAAGACAAAATGATCAAAAAATTGCTTAAGTGTCACAGTTTTTCAAAAGTAAAATTATGCTAATAGTCCACATAACTAACCTAACCTGTCCGTGATAAAACACTGAAAACCTTTACTGGTCCTTCAAGTTTATCGGATTAATAAGTACTGATATAAAGGACACATATAACATTTAACATAAACATATGTTTTCATACGAATATTTTAACTTGAATGTGTCGTTTTCTATACCATTTTGTTTGCACCTCTTTAAACAGTTCGCGAGTATTTCAATAATTTAAAATTATTGATTAAAAGATCCTTCCTATTTCTCCTGCTACTCCTTCAATGTATGAAATTTCTTCTTCTAATTTCAAATGTAACCTTTAACACTTAATTTTTAAAAACCCTAAACACAAGTCGTGTTGAAATATAACAATTATAAACCATGTATTCCTTTAAAATATCTTTTAATTAAGTTGATAAAATACCACTCTTTGCTACCTTTCTTTAAAGAGTTTCGTTCTTTGTTTTCAAAAATATGGAAAAACTGAGTTGAGATTTAGAAATGAACAAAAGAAAAAAATCACTAAATCCATACACTGTAAAACTGTAAATTCAACAGTAAAAAAAGAAAAGATTTTTTTTACAAAAAAAAAAAAAAACTGTTTTAAGATAAATGCAGATTTTTTTTTCTGTTTTTAATCATTTCCTAAAGGGGACTGAGCGATCGGCTCCCAATGAGGTAACCCGAGTTTGAATCCCAGCGTGGACTGGTAATGCAAATGCTGCCCTCGACTCACACTGACCACAGTGCTGACATAGTTATAAGAAAAACTTTTTTTTTTAAAAAGCAGAGTTTTTTTTATTTTATTTTTTTTAAATACTATCTGCTTCAGATTTTTAAATAACAGTATTTTTCTCTGAAACGAACAATTTTATACAGGCAACCAACGGGCAATTTTTTTTTCTGTAAATTTAAGATTTTTTTTTTTTTTACTGTGTATATATAAGAATTAAAAAATGTGTGTGCTGGTATACCTTAGGCGCTAAAATTACAGCATTCAACATGCAGAAAAATGAGTACAATTGCTAACAAATAACAAAGCCCGATTTTCAATTTTATAATTAGATTTTATATTCAGAGAAATTTTAAATATGGAATTTTCTCATTGGTTTAGAGGAAACCATTGGTTTAAATTAAACTTTAAACAATTCATTTTTGCAAAATATTCTAAAGATAACATCAGTGATGCCTGCTAGCTTATAGCTCTGATAAAAAAAAGTGTTTTATTACGCGTTCTGTTATGCTTAATTTTTTTTTATTCATAGTAGCTAAACTAAATACTCCACTTGATGTCGGCAGCATTGACGGATTACCACAATCCACCGTCATTAGTCTTGATGGCTCAGGGGATAGAACGTTTGCCCTACAATGAGGTGAACCAGATTCGAATCCCAGCGATGGCTGGTCGATACGAATTCCGCATCCGGCTTACACTGACCACAATGCTAACGTAAAATATCCTCAGTGGTAGACGGATTATGAGTTAGAGTCTCCTTGCCATCAGGATAACCATGGGAGTTTTCCGTGGTTTTCCTCTCCATGTAACGCAAGTGCTGGTTAGTTCTCTCAAAAAGTCCTTCACGAAGGCAAATTTTTCCCGATACTTGATCCAGCAGTTTCATTGTCTTCTGGGTTGTGTTCAAAATTACAAGGCTACGGAGTTGAATATTAGTAGAAGTAAACCTAAAATTGGGTCTGCCGCTCAACGACTGTTATAAAATCCACCGCCAAGTTTGTATTTCTAAAGTATCTAAAATCACATGTTTATAGCTCATTTTCTAACACCCATGCTTAAACCACAATTATCTTTCCACTGTCCATTCTAACTAACGAATCGATTGTTATCATCAGTATTTGCAATAGAATTATTTGTAATAGAAATTAGCTATAATGATTTGAAATCAAAGCTTTTTTTTTAATCAATCAGGATACGTTCATTGTTTCTGTCGATGCTACTGTTTTTGTACATTTGTAAGATTAGTTATTTTCCTACAGAATTTAAAGCTAAGTATGTTTATATGATCTGGAATGTTTTTAAAATTATTTTATTAAAAATTGTTTACACAACGCCAAATCTATTTCCGCAAGAATCTGTAAAAATTTCTGCATTTTGAAAGCATCATCAGGGTGCTTGAAATCAAAATTTTGGACCACGTGTTCTTTACAAAATTAATAGAAAAACTAAAATTTTAAAAAATAAATAAATTAATTAAAAAAAAGAAAGAAAGAAAAATACTTTAACGCGTTTTTACGTAGAAAGAATTCTCAGATTTTGACCACCTATTCCTTATCAGATATGGATAAAAACTAAAGTTTCATTTCGATGTTTTGTTATTATCGGAGTAATTAACCTAACAGAACTTAAAACCAAACAATACTTTTTTAACAAGATAGAAATCTCAAATTTAGATCACGTGTTCCTTATGAGATAATTGCAAAATATATACATAAAAAAAAAAATTAAAAACAAATTCATTTAACTATTTTGTAACTATTAACTATTTCGTAATTAGCTTAATAGAAAGCAATGCTAACTACCAAGACAGACGCAAAGCGTGTAAGCAGACCAGCTGCTTCCCGGCGAATAAAAAAATAAAAATATTTCTAAAAATATGAAACTATTAGTGTTTTTCGATCAACGCTATCAACGAAAATATATTTGGTTGATAACAATTTACAAGTTGATATAAAAATCTATAATTTATTAGTGTCACATAATTAGAAATAATTTATAAAAAAGTACAATATAAAATATAATTGTATGATATAAATTTGCAAGTTCTGGTAAAAGAATACAATGTTTTTATTTTAATTTATAACCGTCGTTGAACAGCCGACCCAATGTTTGGGTTTACGACTATTAATGTTCAACTTCATAGTCTTGTAATTTTGAACCCAAACCAGAAGACAAGGGAGCTCCTGGATCAAGTATAGGGAGAAATTTGCTTTCATGGAGGACTTTTTGATGGAACTAACCCGCATTTGCATTACACGGAGAGGAAGACCACGAGAGATCGAACTCACGACCTAAAATATTTACTGTATACCACTTAAAACAGAGCAACGACATAATTTTATGTTATTACATTTTTAGAATTTTATAGTACATAGTGCGCCGAATTTAATTTATATTATTTATTTATTATCATTCATTAATCTTTCAGGTCAAAACGTCTGTTATTACAAAATAGCTACTAAGAACATAAGAATGTGAGGAAGATTTTAAAGGTCGAATACGATCAATGATATTTATTTTAGAGAGTTAGAAAAACAAGTTTATGATAAATTAGTAAAATGTTTCATCTTAAATTGAAAAACTCACCAGAAATTTAAAAAAAAAAAAAAAATATATGTTTGATACTACTATATAGTATAATACATTTATAATTAAGTAGTTTCTACGTATTAATGCTGAAATATAAAACTCATGAGTGTTTACATAAAACATGTTATACAAAACTGTACAATTTTAAATTTGTTTGAACTATTTTAGAGAGTTAGAAAATTAATTTTATGATGAGTTAGTAAAATGTTTCGTTTTCCGTTGAAAAACTTACCAGAAATTGAAGAAAAAAATTAATGTTTGATACTACTATATAGTATAATATCTTTATAATTCAGTAGTTTCTACGTGTTAATGTTGAAATATAAAATTTATGAGTGTTTACATCAAACTTAACATGTTATACAGAACTGTGAAATTTTAAATTTGTTGGGACTAAATTAAATCAAAATAAAATTAATGTGAAAAGTTGGAGCAATGAGCAAATAAAAGAAAATATGTTCTTTGCGTGTGCTATTTAAAATGTACTAATAAGTGAATATAAAATTAAGCTTTCCAGTTGTTTGTTTTAATTCGATTGAAAATCACGTAAAAATGCATAGTAGATTTAGTTAAATAAAATCAAAATATCTGTAGAAATTAGAATATAAAATCAAATATTTATGTTTTTGCTGTCTACATTTTTTAAAAAAAAGTACTCAAATAGAATAAATAATAAGGAATGGAATTGGCAATCAATACACTAATTAAATTACGAATACCAGATTTAAATATTCTGTTTACAATAAATGGAGATATCCATCCTTTAAAAAAATTTCATAAATATAAATTTCAGAATCATTGTTTTTCACGAAAGTTTTAAAAAAGACAAACATATAAGAGTAAAGTTATGGGTAGATAAATTATGAAAACATTAAAATTAACGATTTGTAATAAATATAGTTTAAAAATAACGCATAAAATAGTTTACTATTTAAAATTGGAAAAAAATAAAACACTTCTTTTGTGGCAATTAAATAAAACATCTTAATGCTGAAATAATTTATTATTTTTTTATATTTTTATTTAAATACATTTTTAATATATTATTTTGCATACATTTTTAATTTAACTATATTTAAAGCCGAGTGAAAAATAAATAAAAATAATAGTCAAGGACAAAAATGAAAAACAAAAACTACACTTGTTGTATTTTATGAAACAAGAGAATTAATTAATAGTGATAATAACACTAATTTGTTAAAAACAAAATCTTCGATTAAAGCATAAAATATATGAAAAAGTACTATATCGTATTAAATTTAAACGAAACACAATATCAGTTATACAGAAAAAAAGCAACTAGTTGCATATAAATATTGTATTAAACAGAATTTAGCAGAGTGTGCGTGCGATTAATTTTTAATAAAATTAAATTTAACACTACCGAAATTCATTTGAAAAAGAATTTATTCCAAAATAGTTTATGCTGAAACATTAAATTTCATTGAATGAATCAGCTCCGAACATAACACAACGATGGCCAATAAATTAAAATGTAAACAAACGAACCAAAAACTAATCAACTCACCGATCGACCACCACGAGGACTAATCCAAAACTAACCGATCCATCCCTATGCCGATGTCAAATGATACAACTGCCGCAGACGGCAAGAGCAGACCGTCGATTTGATAGAAAGGGGGGAAGATTGCAGAGAAGCCCCCCCCCTACCATCCCTTCGCGACCACTTGGAGCGAAGGCAGGTGGTGGCGCTCTAACAATACGGGGGGTGCCTCTAAAGAGGGTCGCCAAAATAATAGTTAGCCAGGAAAAAGGAATACATAAAAAAAAATCCAGGCCGTTGGAAAACGTTCTAATGTAGATGGCCTTGCGGAAAAGTTATAGGCTCTGGGATGGGTACACATTCAAAGGGGGGTCTACTATTGATAAAGGGGCAAAAGGACAAGGGGGGCAGCGTCATATGGCACGCGCGGGCACACGCCAGCTGCCCTTCTTTGTTCCTTGAGGGGGGTTCCTGACGGAAAAAGGGGGCCTCCTTTTAAAACGTTCAACTCCAGGTAAAAGCGCGTGCAAGTCGCGTGAGTTTTGAGGATGTACTTTGTTATATGCGAGATCATTTGCTTTTTTATTTTTTGGAATGATTTTTTGAGGAAAAATTTCGGAATCGATCAAAGGTGAGTTGTCCTGTAGACTGTATTTTCTCCCTTTTTTAACAATAGGAGTAGACTTTTTTGATAGACAGGGGTAGATTATCTGGTTACTTTACTGATAGGAAGGGGGAAAAAAATGCGAGAAAGTATTGAAAAATGAAATCTCATAGTAGTTTTTATTTTATTTGTTCTTTTTCTCTTTTTCTTTTTTCTGTCCTTGTCAACGAAGAGCGGAAGCGGAAAGTTATATATGCCGGTGATGATAAATTATAAAATGGCTGCTAATTTTGGTTGGAATTTCGGAATCGATATTGAGTCAAAAAATTTCCTAATATGATGGAATTTTTAAATGTTATTTTCTTTGTAAAAAAGTTTTTTTCTTCTTATTATAACAATGCTATGAACTTTTAACCGAGAATCATTAAATGATATGTTTAACAATTTCAGTCGTAATTATCTCATTTAATATTCTTAACTATTTCCAGACTTAATACCTTTTATAATCTTTTATATATCTTTAATATTAATGTCTTTTAATAATCTTTTAAGATATCTCTTTATTTAATAAATACTTGAGGAACAAAATTTTTAAACTAGAACTCATTAGACATTTAAAAGTATGCTTAGAGTCGAAAAATCTCACTTTAAAAAATACACTAAAGAAATTCTAAATTATGATTCCCGTATAGAATAGTAACAGTATTTCGAAGTATACTAAGACATTTAGAAGTATACTAAAGTCAAAAAATCTCAATATAAAAAATACACTAAAGAAATTCTAAATTATGATTCCTGTATAGAATATAGTAACAGTATTTCTGTAAATAGGTAAAAATTGTGGAATTCTCATTAATGTTATATCATTCATATGAATGAAGTATAGGCATAGAAACTAAAAATTTTTAATTCGTTTAATTAATAATAAATATGATAACGTTTTAAAGACTGTTGAAATAAGCATATCAAATATTGATTGATATTGATATATGAAATCAAAACTATTGCGAATGCATCTTTAGAACATAGTATATTTAGAGTAAATATTTACAATAAATTTTTAGCGTCTCTTCACCGTCTCTAGGCCCGATAATAAGGTCGAGGGTTTAATGCAGCTTGTTGTGTAGTCACCACCCTTAATATATAAATATTTCGCGTTAAAAATGAAGTAAAAAAGACATACACAATAGACGTCATAACATTTAGGCGAGAGCCGCGTTAACTCAAGGGATAGAGTGATTACCCCCCCCCCCTCAGGTTCAATATCTCCTAACTCACGTCGCTCACAGTGCTGACGTAAAATATCCCTAGTGGTAAACGAATCATTGGTTAAAGTCCCCTTGCAGTCAGGCTAACCATGGGAGTCTTTCGTCCTTTTCCACTCCCTTTCACGCAAGCAAATACTGGTAAGGACGATCAAAAGTCTTTCAAGAAGGCTAGTTTGGCTAGGATAGCCTGGTTGGTAGGGCACTAGGCCAATATCCAAGAGGTCGTGGGTTCGATCCCCTCCGACTGAAGACTTCCCATGCAGTAATAGGTGACTGATGCACTTTGAATCTGTCAAGTCACAAAGTTCTCCATGTTCCCATAACAAATCAATACCTCTGGGGGTTACTAATCCAGAAGCTTCCGTGTCTTCTGGATTGGTTCAAAACTACAATGCTACGGAGTTGAACATTAGTAGTCGTAAACCCAAAAATGGGTTGGATGTTCAACAACGGTTGTAAAATAAAAAAATTTAAAAAATAAGGTTAGTGTCCCAATGCTTGATCTAGGAGTTCCCTTATATTCTGGGTTTGGTTTGGTTCAAAACTACATGACTACGAAGTTTAACATTGATAGTCGTAAACTCAGAATCTGGTCAGTTGTTAAACGCCATTTATAAAGTAGAATGAAACACATATGCGAGGAAAGAAAAGAAACATAGATGTAGAAGTCTAATAAATTACTAATGATGAAAGTGTGACTAAAATTATCAAAATCAATTAAAATTGATTGATGAAACACGAAATGTACTTTCAACTTCTCCTTTATTAAATTTTGGTTGCCTAAAGTGAATTTGCTTTTGGAGTTTCAATTCCAATATTCTTATTCAAGTAAAATACGAGAATAATAAATTATGAAATATGTATCATACAAGATTTCGTAAGAATAAATTTTAATTCTAACGTAATTAAGGTTTTGTTGTTTAAAAGAACGTTTATAAATTTACTTTTTTAAATTAAAGTTTCGCAGCTAAAGTAAAAATAGTCGGTTCCTTATTTTTCTTAAAATTAGACTTTTAATTCTGAGTTATTAACAATAATAAACTATTTGAACTATTTTAATAGAAAAATATTTCTTCTCTGAAATCATATATTTGCCAATCCCATTTGCTTATAAAATTAGAAAAACAGGCACTCAATCCTAATTTAAAGAAAAAAACGTCACTCTATTAAATGTCAAAAATCACAGCCGTAAATTGATTTCTTTTAACGCTGCTATTATAAATATTGTTGCAATAGTTTAATAATAGTTATTAAAATACTCCAATAAAATCTTTTATAGGACATTTTATTTTCCCCAAAATTATTTTCGTCTTTAGTTTTCTTTGGAAAAATAATTTGATGTACAATATCAGAAGCATCATTTCAATGCTGAATCATAATACCAGTACCATAATTCCACACTCTGATTCATATTTGCGACTGACACTTAAAAAAAGTGTTTTTAGATGAACCATTTTTCCGATCAAGTTACATAGTTGAAAACCGTGATAATACGGTTCACCTTAACGCCCTTTTAAGATTTTAGCAATTTTATATTATTCAGATATAATTTTGAGCTCAATAAGCATATAATATATATTGTTTAGCTCAATAATATATTTTTTAGTCCAATAATATTTGCTCAATAATATAAATTGAGCAAATTTGAGTACAGAATATTTTTGTTTCAGATTGTTGGGAAGAAATAAAGCGACTCTTATTGAGAAGATTTATTAAAAAGATACAGCCTGTTTTTCCCATGCACATTAGTATTTTCCCGACAAAACACACACACACAAAAAAACAGTTTTGGTGGAGTACACAATGAGAAAAAAAAAAAAAAAAAAAAAAAACATAATTGCAACAATATTTTTAAACAAAATTTTTATAAAAAAAAAAACAATAAAAGTCGTGTTTGAAATATCAAGGCCTTTAGCATGCTCGTTAAACATGTTTTACAATTCGCATAAAAAAAAATTTCAAATTAATTAACTTTACAAAATGAGCTTACAAACAATTTTTCATTTCATAAACTGGGACTTATTTTTTTAAATTACCGTCGTTGAACAGCCGACCCAATTTTGGGATTACGACTACTAATGTTCAACTCCGTAGTCTTGTAATTTTGAACCAATCCAGAAGACAAGAAAACTCCTAGATCAGTACCCCCAGAGGTATGATTTGTTATGGGAACGTGGAGGACTTTGTGACTCGACAGATTTAACGCGCATCAGTCACCATTTACTACACGGAGAGATTTCAGCCGGCGGGATCGGCCCTAGCAATCAGGCTATCCCTGCCCTAGTTGGGAATTTTACAGAAAACTGAATCATATTGTTGTTGTTGTTGTTACTTAATTCCAAAGGTCTGACGGCATTAGACCAAACCCATAAATCCGTAGACGAGAAAAAGTCGGAAAACATACTTAATATATCAGAGCAATCAATCTTATTAGTTGGAATTTTATGAAAAAATAAGGAACAAGACCTACGCTATTCCAAAGATGGAACCTGAGAAATATTTCCAATGAAGAAACATCATGACGATAATCCTCAAAAAAATGTTATAATACAGAAACTGCTTCCGATACAATACTTTTCTATTAATATATTAAGGACTCCAGATAACGCTGTCATATTTGAAGGTAGAACGAATAAAAATAAAGTTTGTACATTTGTGAGGTCTTTGGTTTTATGTTTCATAAAGCTGAGCTTACGATAAGCTCCGGAAACTAGATTATTAATATGATGAGAAAAATCAAGATTTGCCTAAAAAGTGACTCTAAGGACTCTAATACCATCCAAATTATGTGTACGGAGTATATATATATATATATATATATATATATATATATATATATATATATATATATATATATATATATATATATATATATATATATATATATATATATATATATATATAGTCGAACCTCTATTTAACGAAGTTGCTAAATCTCGATAATAAGTTCGTTATATGGAAAATTCATTAAATAGAAAATCGCCTTTTAAAATGCTTAAACAACACAAAACAGGTTTTAAATTCATAAACACTAGACATAATTAAAAAAGCAATTAATACACCTTTATCTTGTAAACTAGTATCTGCAATTTATTTTATAAATCTTAGCCCATAAAAGAAATCTACATGGAAAACAAAAATAGAGCAAAACATTATCCAGTGTTACCCTATCATGCTACATGCATTTTCAACTAAAAAAAGCTAAATTTATGCGTAAAATTTTGATTGTATTTATTTGCTGTATAAAATTATAACTGCAAAGTAATTTTAAATTGGGAAAGTGGGAGTTAAATAGGGAAGTGGGAAATAGGGAAAGTGGATCTCAAAGAATAATTCATTAAATAGAAAATTCACTTCGCGATTTGGAAGTTATTTTACAAAGAAATTTCCAAAATGTTCTTGGTTCCTTAAAAAATTCGCAAAATAGAGAAATTCGCAAAATGGAAGTTCGTTAAATAGAAGTCCGACTGTATATATATATATATATATATATATATATATAGCTCAATAATAAATAAATATAAAAAGAAAAACGAAGAAAATTAAGAAAATCCCTAAGTCTTATTTAATGCGCATAAGCTGCAAGTATGTAGAACTCATAAAATAAGTTCAAAATGTAGAGAGAACACGGAAAAAAATTACAAAATAATGAAAAAAGAGAAAAAGAAAATTATTTGAAAAAAATAAATAAAAACCCGGAATAAATAATAGAAAAATTAGAAAGTACTCCTTTTTATGGATATAATCGTGTGAGCTGATGAAGAGATTATATCTTTTTTTCTGGATATGAAATAATTTTAAAAAAAAAATAATTTTCTTCTTTTTTTCATTATTCTACAATTTTATCCATATATAAAAATAAAAAAAAGGGAAAAATTTAATAAAAATATAAGGAAATTTGTTGCAACTCATCAGCAGGACTAGTATTTAGTTTGGTTATGCACTGGTTACGGATTAAAAAAATTTTGATTTTTTATTTTCATTATCTTTGAGGTCATATGTTTTTATTGCTTGTGTAGGGACCAGCCAACAGCAACATGGCTTAAGGCTTTTCCTGCTCGCCACGTTGCTATAACGAAACCCTTCACATGTTTTCTTTAAAGCTATGTATTGTTGCTGTTGGCTAATGCTGAGTTACAACAATTTTTATTTAATTTTTGCTTTTTATATCTTGGATTAGATATAAACTTGTATCAGTGAATAGTCTGCATTTAGAAGTATTCAGTCTTTCAAATAAATGCGCCATGAAATGAAGGAATATCAGTTATGTTTTAAACTTCACACTAAAAACTTTAACAAAACAAAGAAAGCGAGAGAAATTATAATTTTTTTTTATCTCAAACGTCTAAAAAGCAGCATCATTCATAAAAAAATATTTAAAACGAGATGAATGATACAATATAAAATGAGTATCATTTACTCTCATCGGATCAAATCAAATACAATGTCAGCAGAATGAAGAACCTGGTGCTATAATTCCTAGTACCCGGTAATATAATACGTGGTAGAGTTTGAATATTATGGGTCAATATTAAAGGGAGATATATTGCCATGTTCTAATACAGAATATTGACTTTGAATTTCTTTATTTTAACACACTATTATTTATATATATACATACATAGTAACCAATAGGACCATATTGGGGACCCCCTATTAAAACTATAATTATTTCCTCTAATAGGGTACACTAGTACCTGGTAATATAATATATGGTTTAGTTTGAATATTATGGGTCAATATTAAAGGGAGAAATAAGCCCATGTTGTAACACAGAACATTGAATTCGAATTTCCTCATTTGTATCAGGAATCATATTTAGACTCGGCCGGCCAGGTGGCCGAGCGGTTAGCGTGCCTGACTGCGAAGCCATAGGCTGCGGGTTCGAATCCCGCTCTGGGCATGGATGTTTCTCTCTCTCTCTTTGTGCTGTCCTCTGTTGTGTGTGTGTGTATGATGTGTGAATGTGGCCCACCCTATAAACAGGTTTGTGGCAGTGTGGCGTGGGCAATGTTGCTCGCCTCCGTGACTTTGGTTCACGGGTGCCCACTGGGTAACGCGAAATGAGCAACAATTCTGGCATAGTATAGGCAAAAGATTCAAATTCAGTGCCTGCCATTGGAAAAAAAAATTTTTTTAGACTGGGATCAACTTATGGTAGACATTTTAAAATGGTATAGAATTAGTAATAGGAAGCATAATTAGTCATTTTGTAATTAACCGCGATTAGTACAAGGGCTAAATTGCCTGATGTATCTTTTTTTTAACAGTGGTTCTTTTAAAATACGTGACTCTTTTTTTAAAACATGTTCCCGCTTTTACAAGCATATGCCCACCTTTTCAAAAATAGAAATTCTTGACGATTAAAACTTTTTTAATATTATTAATGCGAAGCAATTTTTGAAGCATTTCTCAAAATACTGTAAACATCACAAGGCGCATTTCTAAAATGAAAAAAAAAAAAACTTTTTTTTTTTAAGAGAAACACTTGAAATAATGTTATTAAATTCAAATTTTGAAAAAAATAGTAATAATATTTATTTATTAATAAATATTTATTAATAAAAAAAAGAATAATAAAATACGCATGCGGAACAAAACAGAACAAAAGTCGCGGTTGGGTGGCGACTGTCTAACAATTTTCTAATAGCTATTTGTTACATTTAGTCATCCCGGGGATTCCAACGTTTTGGTCTTCTGGATTGGGTTCAAAATTTCAAGGCTACTTAGTTTAATATTAGTAGTCGTAAGCCAAAAAATTGGGTCGGCTGTTCAACGACGGTTATAAAATAAAATAAAAGAGCACGTAAAATTTCTTATAAAATTGTTGCTTTTAAATGTTGGCTATCTAATCTTCATTTTTAATATTAAAATCTTGCGCATGTGTTTAGATAAGGCTCAGTTCACCTACCCTGATGATTGGTTCGCAGTTATTCTTTCTTAGCATAAAACAGTTTTTTTCTATGGAAGTTAAAAATTATTGACTTAAATAAATGTCCTGTAAAATTATTGAGTTAAAATAAATGTACTAAAATAAAAGAATTCTGTTTGATGGTACCCTCCTTTTCACGTCCAAACAATTCTCTTTCGATTATCTCTATTAAGATAAGTTAGGAAGCATAAATAATAATATTAGCTAACTCTGTTTTTAAATTACATTTAAAGGTGTGTTGGTTATTACAAATTTGGTTCATGGACTTTGAAACAAAAACCCTTTCTTATTTTGGATTTTTTTTGAACTTATACGGACTCATGTAACTTGTCTATCCTATAGGCTAGGCCAGTTAGGATAAGCAACAACAACAACAATAAATTTGGGGATTACACAACCATAATTTAATATTTTCTCTCACCAAACAAGCTAATATATTAAATACAATTTATGCATGCATCAACAAAAAGCTGATCGTTAAGTTCTTAATCATTTAAAGAATCTCTTTAACCGTTTTAGTTATCATCATCAATAGCGCGACAGCCCAGGGTGGGCCTCGGCCTTCTCAAGAATATTTTTTTTTCCAGACTAACCTTTTTCTTGCTTGTGCTTTTCAGTGTTTAGTTTTTAAGACCAAAAGGTCTTTTTCTAGGCCGTCTATCCTTCTCAAATTTGGCCTGCCTCTTTTTCGTGTGCCAACTGACTGGTCTGGCATTGAGAATTCTTTTTGTGATACGGTCTTCGTCTATTCTGATAACATGGCCTGCCCATTTTATTCTTTGTCGTTTAATAAAGTTAATAATGTCAGGTTCATTATGTGACTGATAAAGCTCTAAATTTGTTTTTCTAAGCCACACAACAAATTTTTTGAATTCCTCCAAAAATACTTCTCCAGACCTTTCTTTAACAATATAGTATATGAATGTAATTTGCAAAAAAAAAAAAATAATAATAATAATAATAATAGTTATTGTAAAATGGGTAAAACACCGATTTAAATAAGATTATCTTAAAATATAGCATAATAAGGTAATATTATATAGAATTACATCGTAGTTTAAACTTTTACCTTAAGTTACTTTTAGTTTTAAACATTTAATTAAACTCTTAATTAAAAACGTAATATAAGAAAAAATATTATATTGAATTAGAGATACAAAATTGGAGATACAAAATTAGAATACAAAATGAAATAATTAAGGTAAATTAGAGATACAAAAATATTATATAGAAAAAAAATATCTTCTTTTTCTTCACTACATATCGAACTTTAATAACTACCTTATTTATAAATAACTTTTAAAATGCACTTAAAGATGTTTAGAAATTTAGCTTTACTTATAAATAGCTTTAAAAAACAGCTAAAATACAATGCTGTTATACTTAATAAACACTGAGTTATTATCTCACAGAGATAATGAACTCTTTCTAAGAAGTAATGAGCTTTCTTTATGAGTCAATGAACTGTCCCTCAGAAAAAATTAATAATCTCTAAGAGACAATGAACTGTCTCTAAAAAATATAGAAGGCCCACAATTGTATTAAAGTATATATTCTCTTATCAAAGGATAAGAGTTAGTAAAATTATTTTTATAATGCAATATAAATCGATAAATAGTAATCTAATCGGAATATTAATCTAACCTATTAATCTGAATTATCTAAATCAAGACTTCTATAATTTTAGATTCATACATACAATATTTCTTTGAATAAAATTACTTTGTAAATCAAACATACGAATAATAAAGAGAGAATACTAAGACAAATTCGAATTAGACTTAACCGTTAGGCTTACAGAATGGTAAAAATTACACATTATAAAATTATTTAATACTATTAACAGAGACTTAAAAATTAAAATATAATTACCCTTATTAATCAACCAAAAACATAATGCATAGTTTAATGGCGAACTTTTTCTGCTGATGTGGAAGATTTCAAAAAAAATCTTGCTAACTAGTATTCAAACGTAAACAATCTGCATAAACGATATCTAAAGTTCGCAAATGTTGGTATTTTCAGAAGCAAAAATATTTATCGTATGAACTGAAAGCACGTAATCTTGAAATAAAATTATTCCATTGTAAGAGTTTTAGATTTATTTACACTACATTGTAAAAACTAAAAAATTGTGATTACTTTTTTTCAAGTCAATACGGAGCTCCGTATAATTGGCAAATAATTTACGTATATTTAAACTATTTCACTAAATTCTTGAAATAATGGTGGGTATGTATAATACGTATAACAAATGTCTTTTACCATAATTAGAAGTGAATAGGAGAATAATAGTGTTATTTCCAGATCTTGACACTATGGCGGGTTGTTTACATGAAGTGTACTATGTGGGCTTCTTGTCGGACTTAAGTGAAAAACTGTTCATAGTCAAGTAAGTTCCAATCTTCTTTGGTGATAAAAAATATACATTATAAAAAATATATTAAAAAAATATTGATTGTGGACGATTATTTGCCAAGTAATTTTTATCTTTTATCTTCTTTCCGGCTTAACAGTACAAACCACTCATAAACTGTTAAAAATGCATGTATGTTTTGAGTTGTATAAAAAAAGATATTTATGTTCTCATAAGATCTGTTAATTGTGTAAAATAATTTTACAATATTTAACTTCTATCAATATCGGTTTTGTTCTAATTCATATTAACATTCTGTTTCCTCAGTATGCTTTATTAAGAAACTAATTTTTTAAGAAAAATTTTCTATATGCATTCGAAATTTATGATTCTCGTTCTAGATTGTATGGCAATAAAAGTTACTTTACTGCTTCTTATGCGTATCATATCTTTATAGTGTTACGGAATAATAAACATAGTGGCGACTGCCTTACACTAAATAGTATAAAAGAACATTCTAGGTGTTTTACAAAACCGGGAATTGTTTTTTTGGTTTGTGTGTAGTAGAACACTTAGTGAACCACCATTTTAGTGTAAAGTAGTTAAAAATTTTATGCTTGGAAACAAGAAATTTTTTTATTGTGTTTATGAAAGCTAGATTCAGATTTCACTTGAAATAAAGTGTTCCTTCAAACATTATTTTGCGTTTGTTTTGTGTTGTTATTTGTTTTTGTATAATTCCTTCAAACAATATTTTGTGCTCAATGTCAAATTTGGAGAGATAGTACACCTTGAGTTTATACAGTATACTAACAAAAACACTTCTTCTTGTTAGATCTTTTTTGCATGTTTGTTCTTTTACATTTAAATCTCACGTATTATATAAAACCATATTTTATGTATTACATATAACTGCATTAATATTGTTATATTTTAGTAATTATTGTATAAAATATTGAATAAATTAAAATTAACACTGGAAATAAAAATGCAGTAACAAAAGTTTCGTTACCTATCGGAAATTACGAATAAATATCTCTTTCTGGATATTTACTGATGGGTGTATAAGTATTCTGATGAATCGAGTATATAGTCGACTGTATGACAACAAAAGCATACGGTATTATGCACTCAACATTGCTAATAAATGTCAGAAGGTGTTGAAAAACAATATGATACAGATTTGATGTAACCTTAGTAAGATGCAAAGCTGAACTATATTTTCGTATTTCTTAAACTTGGTTAAACGTGAACGAATTCATATTTCAACTTAAGACCTTATTAAGCTGGAAGAAATGTTGGAAGTATGATTCAATATTGAATTTATTTTTCTGAAAGTATAATTAAATGGTGTAACACCAACGAAAAAAGAAACCCGAAAAAGGAAGAAAGATAACTCCTGGGAACCATGGTTACTTAAGTAAAGTAAACCCCATGACAGGTATGGGTATCCATAAATCGATCTAATAATTATAAATGATAATAAATGTTTTAAGTAACTTACCATTATTTGTCATAAACGTAACGGTCTATACATATTTTTTTGAATTAAAACAATTCAGCAGTATAAAAAAATTGGTAAATATTTATTGTTAGTATATATATATAACGTAGTTGCCGAGTGGAAGGATAAAAACAGGTCTTAGACAGGGAAAGAGAATAATAAATTTAATGAAAAGGAAACAGAAAGGATTTGCAGAAAAGGAATAGCATAAAAAGATTAATTGAAGCATTTTATGTTACATATATATTAGTATACATTTTATGGAAACCAAAATAATTAGGAAACTCAACTCGAATGGGAAGCTGATAGAGTGATAAATTACTGTTTTTCAAAGGGTATATTTTTTCATAAAACTGTTCATTAGGTATTGTTCCTAGTGCCTTTTAGCTTTTACAAGTCACCAGAATTTACACATGATAACAGCAGTATGCACAGAAACATGATTGCCAACATAAGAATCAGTTTACCAATATCACTCTCCTGAAAAACTTTAAAATATGGCTTAACAGTAAATTGTTCCAATTCTTTCAAATGAATAGCTTAGTGGAATGTTCAAAATTTTGTCCAAAAATATGTGTGTCATTAAGAATGGAGCATTAATTTTATTCTGATTAAGAAATTTCAATCCCTCCCCCTACAGACATAAAATTTTTTATATGTTTTGTCAACTGTACTTTTAGAGACCGGTGCTCAAAAATTCTTAAAGAATATCACTGAGCACCCTCTCTCACAAATTTTTACTAATTTATAAAGATGTTAAGCATACTTACCGAAATCATGTATCCTTAGAATATTTTCATGGCATTTTATTCAGATTTTTATAGAATTCTGAAAGAAACATTAAGACCGATTAAGTAGAGGCATATTAAACAGAAATATAGTATATAGAGTGTCAACAAGCAACAAATCAAAGATTTATTACAAAGCAAAGTGATTAAAATAATCTCTACTTGCTTAAATAGCATTATTATTATTGTTGATTTAATTTATTTTTCGTTCATCTAAAAAGGCGATAATAAAGACAGAGCAGTCGTTGTTATTTTGTGCGAAATGAGTGAGCAGCAAGAAATCAGTCACGACAGGCGGATACAATCATCTAATTCTAAATTCTTTTGATATTGTATTCCCTACTCATACAAAATATATTTCTTTTTAAATAAAATTAACATTATAATAAATATTTTTCTTCGACACCAGATTATATTAAATAATATGTTCATGGGTTCATTATAAGTTTACGTACGTTACATGATTTGGACAATCCTAAATTTCATGTGTAAAAAATGGCATTTTGTAACATAAATATTTCCCAAAAACATTAAAAAAAAATACTCAACTACTTAAATTGTTTTAAGTTTGGATAAATAAGTTAAATGAGTTAATCTATTTTTTGTTAAAATAATCGCGTGTTTTCGTATACTTTTTCGAACATGTCTCAACACACTCAATTCCCTTTTTCTAAAACTCTTTCACACAGTAACTTATCTATTTAAGCATTAGTTTCGTATTTTTATTAGTAAGTATAAATTCACAGTTTATAATATATATATATATATATATTGTATATATATATATATATATATATATATATATATATATATATATATATATATATATATATATATATATATATATATATATATATATATATATATATATATATATGATAACTTCTAAAATTTAACTAAGTTTCTGAATTTTTTATCAGAGTTTAAGTTCAATTAATTAATAGAGAGTAATTTATCAGTTATGCATAAATTTTTAAATTTAAACATTGTTTTAAAACAATGCAAAGAACTTTTATAATTTAATTTTATTTAAAGCTAAAATTTGAAGGGGGAAAAAAACGATACTATGACGTCGTGCGTGCATGATAAAAGTTATATGTTGAGGATTTGAAACAACTTTTAATAGGCAGTGAAATATGCTCTTTTTAAAACCATTCTGAGTTTTTAAAAAAATAATAATGTGTTTTTTAAATTGAAAGAAAAACTTAATTTTTTGAGTTTTTTTTTTAAATAAAATTTATTTTGACTCAAAAAAAATCTAAAACATTTACCATTGTACCAATATTCAACACTAGAATGAATATAAACAATATGCTGTACTCTAAACAAGTTTTAACTTGATAGGTTTATTAGAAGTCAAACGCGCGAGATGGAAAAGCTTGAAATATAAAAAATAGAATTAAAGGCAAAACATTGAAAAAATAACTATAAACCAAATGCATCATTTTGCAGGCGATACCAGATTAGAAAACGAGTGTGTTATCTTTTGCTTTTAGAAAGTAGGTTTCAGTATTTTTGCTGCAGCTTTGGAAGTTTTTTTTAGTATTTTTACTTCGTTTCAAATTTCTCAGAATAATACAAGTCATAATATACATTTTTTCAAGAAAGCAAAAGTTTTGTTAGGACAAGCCCCCGACACTGTTTAACGTTGTGTAGATATCTTACTATAGACAAAAATTTAATGATTACGTCGCAGTTTTCCATTGTTGTCCGTGCATTTTTATTGGCCGGAAAATCACGTGGTAGGATCTAGTTTTTCCTCATTCATTTCTGTGTTGTTTTGGTTGTCATCAGCATAAAATTAATAAAAGTCGTAAAGGTATGGTTTTTCTATAAATATTTTTGTATCCGTAATTTTCCTCTACTGATATTATTGTGCTTTTATTTCAAGATTTTCAACATAAGAGAATTGTTAGTATTTTTTATAATCATTATAATGTAATTCTGCGCTACATTTTAAGATAAAGTTATTTAAAAAGGTGGTCTAATCTTATTAACCGCTTTACAATTGTTATTTTTGTGCAAATAACATTAGTATATTGCTATAAATTACAGTTAAAGAGATCTGTTAAATGATTTAGAACTTTAACAATCAGCTTCATGCACAATGAGATGCAAGTAAAAATAGTATTTTATATATCTACCCGTTTGGTAAGAGAAAATACTAAATTACGGTTGTAAACTCATCAAATTCGTTTGAACAATATAATGTTATAACAATATAAATGTTATTTTAAAAGATGATTTCTTAGAAAAATTACTTGTGTTCACCAATAGATCTAAATATTTATAATACTAATAGATAATAATATTTAGACGTGGAAAGTAGAAGCACAAGCAAACAGAATTCCTTTTAGTACATAAGTCGGACCTCTATTTAGCGAAGTCGCTAAATCCCGATAATAAACTCGTTATATGAAAATTCGTTAAATAGAAAATCAACTTTTGAAATACTTAAACAACACAAAACAGGTTTTAAATTCATAACTACTAGACATAATTAAAATATCAATTGACCTGTATCTTGTAAACTAGTATCTACTATTTATTTAATAAATCTTAGCCATAAAAGAAATCTTCATGGAAAACAAAAATAGAGCAAAACATTATCCAGTGTTACACTATCATGCTACATACATTTTCAATTAAAAAAAAAACGCTAAATTTATGTATAAAATTATAGCTGCATTTATTATTTTAAACTCATTACTTAAATTTATCATTTAAAGTAATTTTAAACATACATTACCACATGCATTCTTAATCTTAATTGCTATTGATAAAATTCTTTTTGTCTGAGTTTCTGTTCTGAAAGTTAAGTGGTTGTGAAAATTAATTCAAGGTCATTTCCTTCATAGAATGCTTGAAAGGTTTGAAATGAATGTTTTGGGAAATAGGGAAAGTGGATCTCAAAGAAAAGTTCGTTAAATAGAAAATTCACTTCGCTATTTGGAAGTTATTTTACGAAGAAATTTCCAAAATGTTCTTGGTTCCACGAAGAAAAAAAAATCGCAAAATAGAGAAATTCTCAAAATGGAACTTCGTTAAATAGAAGTTCAAATGTATATGCTAAGAGAATAATTTTAATTTTAGAAGAAAAACTTTTTTTTTTGTTGCCAAGAAACAACAATTGTTGTGAAGCAATAATCGGGGTTGGTAAGTGGCAGCGTACAGGGGGTTAAGCACCTTAGTGTAAGGATAAAACAATAACTTTCACCGAAAATAATCTCACTATTTTTTAAAAAAGTCACCGAGAACCATCCTCCAATACTCATGCCTGACTTGTTTAAGGTTGCTCACAAGATGAGCAGATGGAAAAAGAGGCCGTCGACCCCTCTGGAGGTGCACTTCCTTCGCTTCCAATTCTTCGTCCCCTTCCAGAATGCATTGCAATTTTCACGCAACAATACATCTTTGCAATAAAGAAAGTTTGTTTTTTCTTTCAAAATTGTAGAATAACAAAACGTGAAATAGAAACCGGAAATCGTGTTCGACAAAATAATCTCCCCAAAAAAGAATTTGTGATAATTGAAGACTTTAGCAGAAAACCGCATTAAGTCACCTTTTTGTGAACTTAAGAGGAAACAACACAGTAAAATTTTCAAAAAATAAAGAAAAGAAATTATTGCTTTTATTTAACAGTTTGTATTTTTAAGATTATGGTACCAATATTTTGAATTGATTTTCATAAGAATGAATACAGTCCCTGGCCAAATTATTAGACGCACTATAAGATTCTATGTAAAATACTAATTATCAGGTGATACCATACAGCTTTATTGTTTTTACACGACTGAAACCGGTTTGCACTTTTTTACGTTCGTGCATCAATTGGTTAACATTGTTGTGCAATACGTTAAAAATAAATACAAATAGAATGTATATAAAAAAATCTCCCGAATAAAAACCCATTACATGTATGTTTAAATATATAAAAGTATTGCCTATAAACTCGTGCAAAACATGTCATTATTAAGAAACTACAGTGCGTCTAATAATTTGGTCTAATTATTATAATATGCTATACCTGAGCTTGTAATAAATATTCTATATTTATATAATATATTGTCTAATGTATCCAATCGTCCAATTTATATTATATATCGACTAATTTAATCACTTGATAGGAATGTAAACGAGTGCAAACCGATTTCTGTCGCGTAAAAAACAATAAAGCTGTATAGTATCACCTGATAATTAAGTTTTTACATAGAATCTTAGAGTGTGTCTAATAATTTGGCCAGAGACTGTAAGTTACAGCATAACGTGGCGAGCACTACGCAGGACATGCTGTGATCTGAAATGAAAAAGTCAACTTGTTTTTCTCAGTTGATTAATGGATTTTCTAACTCCATTTCACGATATTTTAGTAAAATACTATCGTTTTAACTATTTTGTTGAAATAATTTGTTTAAATTATACAAGAAAAAGAGTTTTCGATTATTACAATATAAATAGTCGAAATTGCAACTTATTTAGTAATACATTTTAATGAGGGGTGCAAAAGGTTAGTGACAATTTTGGAACAACAAAAAATATATGTGGGCCCAGCAGTCAAAGAATATGCTCAAAATAAAAAGAACAACAGAATTTTGGCCTAAAAACATAAGAGGTATCACATTAGGGCAGACCGGCATGAAAAAGGGTTAGATGAAAAATGATGGGAAAAAGCATATATATATATATATATATATATATAATATATATATATATATATATATATATATATATATATATAATATATATATAAATAATATATATAAATATACGAACAACTTTTAATACGCAGTCAAATGTGTTCTTTTTAAAACCATTCTGAGTTTAAAATTAAAGTATAAAATGTGATTTTAAATTGAAAAAACTTACTTTTTTCGATTTTTATAAAAATAAAATTTAGTTTGACCAAAAAAAAAAATCTTAAATATTTCCAATTTTGCCAATATTCCAACACTAGAAAAAATTTTAGACAACATACCATACTCTAAGTAAGTTAAGTTATTTAGTAATAATGTTTACAGTAAGCCTGATGTAATATGGATAACAAAACTGTAACGCTATTTACTCAGAACCATGTTTATTTTACTTGGTGCATTTCTAACTAGCACATATTTCAATCAATTGACTTCATATTTTGACACAATGTTCACAATAAATATAGTTTTTGTGGCACGTAAGAGATTTTTAATAGGGCTTATTGGTATAGAGTAATCTACGAAAATATAGCTCATTTTATGTTGTTTTGAATTTTTTTCAAAACATCATTTTTTGTGTTTTTTGTTCATCATGCAACAAAAAGCACAGTAGTTTAGAAAAAATTAAAACGGATTTTTTACGTCAAGACAGTGGCTAGTACGAGCTGGGAACACAATTCGTGTTGACCAACCATGACCAGAATTCGAACCTTGGTCAATTCATTGGTAGGTGATCGTTCTATTGCTTAAGCGCCGCTGCTCATATTAAATATGGTAATAGGTACTACTGGAATTGTAGAAGTAGGTACCTAAAGTACTTATACGGTCCGTCGAAACGGCATAGTACCGAAATGATTACAAATAAGAGGTTTCACAGATGATTATGCTTCATATCTTAAGAACATACCACAGTATAAATGTTACTATGAATGACCAAAATTAGTGGTTGTTGACCTCCACCGGTGAATATTGACAATCACATAGTCACTTTGGTAAATTTCCAAAATATATATTAGGTCTGTGCCACGGTCCTGATGAAGGTCAAGTTCCACTGTCCAATATGCATTTAACCGGTACTCAGAGCACTGATGGTTCTTATAATCTATCTTCAGTAAATATTAAAATATTGAATAAATATAATAATATCAACGAATAAATTAATATCCTATTAGATATAACAAATTTTAAAAATTTTATAGTTATTAATTTTTGGTGCATTTGGCAAACATTAATATGTGGGAAAGGACCATTAGAAAATGCCAACCTTCATCTACTAAAAGGTACCTCAAGATTGAATCAAGTTAGCATGTCTTATATACTAGTGAATTTATGTATAATAATCTTAGTGGTAGTTATGCCACAAATATACTGCTATGTATTACGGTTAAAGAGGTTTGTTTTATGATTTTGAACTTAACTCTTAGCTTCATGCACTAAGTTTTGAGTGTGAACATTGTTTTTAAAATATATCCGTCCGTTTGGTGAGCAAAAATATTAAATTACAGTTGTGTTGTTGTTGTTACACATCCCCCTGGAGAAGGAAAGCCTAGACCCGGTCCAGAAGGCCCCGTCGCGTCAGTTCCCCATATACCTGCAGAAAGTCGCGATCAACCAGCAGCTTCTGAAAAGAAGCGCCAAAGCAAAAAAGAAGGTGATCAGGACTAGCAAGTTGTGAGCAGGAACAAGGTTGGAAAGACTTCTCCCCATTTTGAAACCTTAAACACTTAAGATGGCCACTACAAAATCTGGCCGGCCGATTGGAAAGGCCGAGAGTCGCAGCATGCTAATGATAGACCAGGGCGGTTGCCAGCATACCACTGATGGGATGGAGTACGGCGCCACACTAGAAGCAAACGATGTTTTCCCAGGGAGTGGATCTCAGTGGGGGTAAGACGGTTCAAACAGTTCATAGGAAGATCACAGTCATTCTTGGCGAGCACATCGACTGTCTCGTTGCCATGTACCCCGACATGCGATGGGATCCATTGAAGGCTTATTTGTGTCTTCAGGCCTATCTCAGAGAGTAGCTTTATAATCTCCTGGCCAGGAATATCAAATATTTCCGGCCAGTTCTTGAAATACTGTATAGCACTCCTACTATTGGTCAATATCCAAATGCAATTATTATCAGTTGTCTGGGCATAATTAAGGGCAGTTCCAATAGCCATGATCTAAGATCTAAAGACTGAGCAATTGTCAGGGTTTCGAATACTGATCCTGACTTCACTATCATTGCTGTTGACAAAAACACCACTCCCGGTTCTACCGTCTTATTATAGTTGTGAATTCATCAAATTTGTTACAACAATATACTTTTAATTATAAATGTTATACATATAATTAGATTTCAAAAAATGATTTTTTTTTCCACTAATAGATCTTGATAGTATCGTAAGGGAAATATTTTGACGTGAAATGTGGTGGTTCATTTGTTCTTTTTAGTACATACATGTTTAGTGAAATAATTTAAACAGTTTTGTGCAAAGAAACAAGAATTATTGCGAAGCAATCATCGGAGTTGGTGAGCGTCAGCGAACAAAGGGGCTTAACCCCCTAGTTTCAAAAAATATTTTAAATATAAATGTGATGTTTGAAACTTACTGTTCTATTAATTCAAGAAAGAAGTTTATTCCACATTCTTTTAACTTTTGATAAATTTTTATTGGTTATATCAGGTGAGTTCAATGATCAACAAGAATAGCATGTAAGTGATCTGTTAATGAATGCTTAAGTTCTCAGAAGTACTAAAAAGCAAAATTACGTTTAAAGGAACAGCAAAAAAATAGCTGTTTTATTATTGAAGGTAATTAGTAATTTTGGTAACTAGTGCTATTGTGCTATTTTAATCGATATCAAACGTACTAATAATGGTATTTAATACAGGTACTGTGGTAATAAGTTTTTTATGGTCTGGGATAAGTACTGAGCAAAACTTATGATAAACTTCGACGATCTTGAGTTGATATCGAACAACAGCATCCATGCCAAGTAATACTGAATACAGTTCATCTCTATTCCTCATTTTGAGAGAAGGAATTTCTGAAAAAATTGTTTTGCTTAATCAAATAGGAGAACACAGGAAAAGGCAACAAACGAAAATGAATATTTTATAACAGTTATTGAACTGCCGACCCAATTTTGGGTTTACGACAGCTAATGGTCAACACTGTAGCCTCATAATTTTGAACCCAATCCAGAAAACAAGGAAATTCCTGGATCAAGTATTGGGGGAAATTTTGCCTTCGTGGAGGACTTTTTGATAGAACTAATCCGTATTTGCTTTACCTGGAGAGGAAAACCCCGAAAACCTCACACGGTTAGTCTGACGGAAAGGAGACTCTAACAGATGATTCGTTTACCACTGAGAATATTTTTACGTCAGCTCTGTGATTTGTATCGACCAGCCATCGCTTGTTTTCGATTACGGTTAACCTCATTCTAAGGCAAACGCTCTATCCCCTGAGCCACCCCCGTTCAATAAAAATAAAAAGAAAAAATTGGAATTGTTTAGCTTTATCAATTGCATTGGTATAAGCCGTTATGTTTTGTGCTTGATTTGGTAGTATTGGTCCATTGCCGATTTATTAGTTAATTGCCTTTTTTCACCGCAAACAGACATCAGAGTAAAAAATAAAAAAATTTACTGAAAGTCTATTTAATAACACGTTAAGCTAAAAATAAATACTGTATACTAAACAACAGTCCTCATTTATTACATGGAAATTGAAACATCCATAAAATAAAAGATGATCTAAAGTATCAACTTGTTCTACATTAGGAAAAATGTTTCCCGTCTATTTGCGTTCTCTATACGCTTCATTTAAGAAAGAATGACTAGGGAAAAAAACTCTCTTTATCAACCTGTCGTCCTCAATTCGTATCGATTTTTTTAAGAATACTGCTTTTCTAATGGTAATCCCTATTATTAGCATAATACCTAGTTCTGGACATGAAGCCATCGCCCACATACAAAGGCCATACCTCGTTTCGGGGAATTTTCATTTATTTAATGTACCTGACATGTGGGGCAACATTTCCCTTTTTTTATCCCTTAATTATCATTCTTTAATCGATAGTGATGACGACTTCTTTTCATCGATGGCGAAATAGAATCTCGGCCACCGCATCAAGAAAAACTATCGCATATCAAAGACAAAAGAAGCTCCCGTTACAAATTTCTAAAAATAAATTTCCAAGGTTGGTGAAAATTTACATTTACAAAAATAGATTGAAATTAGATTTCTGATTTTCAATTTTTAAATGCAATTTCTTTAACCTAAATAAATATAATAACATCGTTACCTTTTGCCTTATTCAAAAATAATACTTATATCTTTCCTTTGAATTTTAATATTATATGCAGGAAATTAAAGGTATTGTTCCTTTTTCTAATATTACATCTTAGTATTAAATCTTTTGCAGTATTGTATGTTAGTATCACATATTTTACAATATCGTATGTTAGAATAACATATTCTACAATATAGTATGTTAGTATCACATATTTCACAATACTATATGTTAGTGTCACATTTCTCACAATAATCTATCCCAAAATATCAAAACTTTCTCAATTCCATGCATCAATATCATAACGCTCACAGTTAAAATACTGGCAAAAAAAAAAATTACAGCACTGGACAACTATAATAATTTCTTGTGAATAATTAATTATAATAGTTATTCATAAAAAGTTATCAATGATATTGACCTTTAGCAGTAGAATAAATGGCAGGGAGGGTAAAAACAAAGATGATTTAATCCAACAGAAATTTCCATCATGCTGAATAAACGAGTTTCGGTGTCACTTGAAATTTATAAATGGCAAGGATGGTAAAAACAGAAATGACTTCCATAAAGTGATGAACATACAGTTAAAGGTAAAACATGAAAATGTCAATGAATTAAAATTATCCAAATATTTGACAAGTAGCAACAAGATCATTAACAATTTTGTTTTGGAAGATGCAGAAATTTTTCCGAAAATTCAGGTCATAGCATGAAGTGAATTTATAAATGATGTGAAGTGAAGAAAAATCGAACCAGTGGCCTTTTGTCCATCAAAGTTTTACGATGAATTTCACTATCCATCCATTCCGGTTTTACAATAAAATTAATTATAGTCTCTAAACATCTGGGAAACATTTTAAAAACAGTTTTTGACTCTTAAAATATTATTTCTTAGCAAAATTGCAATTTAAAAACAAAAATGTAATTATTATATTAAATTCATCATTAATTTTAGTCCATATCCCAACTTTGTAAATGGTATAAGTTAACATCGCAATTTTCACAATGTTAAAAGATCTACATATATTGTAATAAAATGAAATATCTATTTTGGAATAAATAAAAATAGAATTTGCTAATATTTACATTTGCAATATTTTTTAATATTCTTAACAAAACACATCTTACATACAGAACACTTATATTCTATTTTCTGATCGTGATCGTAATTGTATTCAATTATTATACATATAAATAGTAAAGCAAATAATGTTATATTGAATCTTTTCCAGCTTAGAATTTTAAAACGATATTTTTAATTTTAAAATAATATTTTTCCAGATTTTTTTTCTTCCTAGTTTATGACAAAGCATCTCATCCTATTTATAATACTATGATATTAAACTTTAAGTACATGTACTAAATTTTATATTTGTAAACTTTTTGAGAAAAACTGTTTCAATCCAACTTCCTTTTCAAAATACACCTCATACTTTAAACTTAAAAATATCAAAGTAAAATTAGTTTATTGAATTTAAAAAAAAAATTAAACGTGATTTATGTGATTTAACGCTAGATTGCCCGACTAAGTCCCTTTTGACAGGTTTTTCATTTCAATTAGAAAAACAGTGATGTATATAATGACACAATTCTTAGAATTTTGTGATTTTTTATACAAAGTAAAATTTTTTTTATTGTTAATATTTACTAATGACTTGTTATATAACTCTAAATAATATAAAAAAAATTAATTTTAAACAAATTTCTTTATACATTAGTTATTCTTTCACAATCCAGTCATTTTTACTGCTTTTGAGCAATATAGGTATGTAGTAAGTTTCAATCTTTCTTGTGTTAATAAATTTTTGTTCTGTTTTTATATCAAATCACTTTATTAGAAAATTGGGATGAAAGAATTTTATTTATTTATTTTTTGTTGAATATTTAAAATGCTTTTGATTAATTAAGTAAATAAATACTTTAATTCATTTCCAAAATGAATAAAATAAAAGTTAAGATGAAGTTTAATAGGAGGAATTTGAATGTAATTTTTTTTCTTCATATTTTTGAAGTGAATAGTATTTGACAACTAATAAATGAAATAAGCAAAATAATTGTTACAAGTTACAAATTTATTCATAATTTATTTGCTAGGGAGTTCAAAAACACTTTATTCCGTTTATAATTTACTGAAGGCCCCTTAAACCTCTGAAAGCTTTAAACTTCATTGATAAGTATGAGACATTATATATATATATATATATATATATATATATACAAACACTTCTGAAGTTATAAATATTTCTTGAGAAATATGAGAAGAAAATTTATTAGTATGAAAGTGTTTTCATTTTTCCAATGTGTGTATATATATATATATATATATATATATATATATATATATATATATATATATATATATATATATATATATATATATATATATATATATATATATAACATCGCATTTGAAATATTTAATGTTTCAAAATTTATTTTTATTTTCATTTTATTGTTAATTTATTTAATTTATATTAATTTTTATTTATTTATTGACTTATTTTTGTTTCACTTTCGTTCGAAACCTCCATTCTTTGAATAGCAACTTCATTATTTTAAAGAATAAATGGTTTTATATTTTATTATCATTGTTAACGCAGCATGATTCTTCATAAAAATTTCAAGAATAAAAAAAAAATCATCTAACGGTGTATCATACGTTTAGAAATGAAGATGTTTCGATTTTCTGTTCGTGTTTTCTCGAACTGTTTTGCAAATTCTTCGGAAGAAGGGAAGGATGCTGGCAAAAGAAGAACAACAACCCATTCGAATGTGTATTGATCGAATGTGACGTCATCCCCTCCTCAACACGCGATACACCCTCATCTCGGGGTTCGTTTTCTCACGGGAAATGAACGTGCAGTGCGTGAACTGTGTGTACGTGTGCACGTGGATCCACCGCGAAAAAAGAAGAACAAAGAGTACGCAAAGAGGGTGCACGCCCTCCCTACGCCTACACTTTATCCGACTCCCTACACCCCTCAGGGATAACCCCTTTGTTTTACCCTCTCCCCTTTCTCTATTTCCATCTATCTCTCTTTCTTTCTTAAATTTTTAAGACAAACATCGTTTTACAACTCTATTCATAGACACACTGACTGAACAATTTTATTTGCAAATGATACTTGCAGGCAAATTACTTGCATTTCATCAATCAAAAATCTATACTATAAATTAAAAAAATTCTTTTACTTGGCAGAATATACGATACTGTTAATTTTAATAAATTTGGTTGCTATGGAAAATATATCTCTTATAGTTACTGTTAATTCAAACTCGTTTAAGTAATGTTAATTCAAACTCGTTTAAGTAATGTTAATTCAAACTCGTTTAAGTAATGTTAATTTAATAAATTATTTTTAACATGCAGAATGTTTGTTTTGTAGTTACTTTTGAATTTAGAAATTTGGTTACTGTGTAGAATGTATATTATGTAGTTACTATTATGCTTATGTAGTTACCATTTAGTTACTGTTAATTTAATGAAATCATACAGTTACTACTAATTTAATAAAATTATTCAGTTACTGTTAATTTAATAAAATCGTACAGTTACTATTAATTGAATAAAATCATCCAGTTATTGATACTTAACTAAAACCGTTCAGTTGCTGTTCATTTAATAAATCGTTTAATATTGTTTATTTAATGAAATTTGGTTAATATGTTTAATATATGCCTTATTAAACTAACAGACTTGTTTTAACCCTTTCTGGTGCAGTGTTTCCAATCTGGCAACACCCAAATTATTGCCAACACTAAAAATGCTAAACCATCTGCTTGTAAGGGTTCACCGTTTTTTAGCAACCATTCTTTTTCGAACAACACAAAATTAAATTGTAATTTTTTTTACTTAGAACTTACAACCAATCGTTGCAGAAATATATTTTCAATCAGAATTTGCTGCGCCGGAAAGGGTTAAACTGTAATGGACATAAAGAGGACGGCGCAATTTCAATTAAAACTTTTAGACGTCGTAAGAAAACGGCGAAGACGACTTGAACTTAGAAGACGTAAACTTAGACGACGGCGCAGTTAAAACTTTCGAAGTAGGTCTAAATAAATTAGGTTGTTTTTGCCAAATTAATTTTAATTGTTAATTCCTGAGCAAATCATTAGCACTAACTAATACTATAAGTGAAACACAATATTACACTTTTGTGGTACTGATTTTTTTAATGTATCCTGCAAAACCATGATTGTAAAATAATATCAACAATTTAAATTTTTTTCCAATTAATTAGCTTGGAATCCACTTCCGCTTTAATTACGTTTTAAAAAAGCTCTTAAAGTAACCTGCTTTAAAAAACCAACGCAATGCGTACAAATATAGTAACAAAGTTGTTTCTTTAACACGTTTAATATGTTATGAAGTAAAGACAAAAAGAACAGTGGAGCAAAACAGAACCAGAATGACTATAATCTAATTTCACAGAAGAACTGGAAAAGTACTGAAAGCTTTTAAAAAGATACAAAGAGAGAGAAGGTAACGATAAAATACAGAAAGGAAAAAGTCCCGAACAAATTCTTTCGTTACAAACTATAACCTTAACAGCACCAAAATCAACAAAATATATTAACCAAACAAATAATTGTTTTCTTTCAACAAAAGCAAAACGAATCCCATGCCTCATTTATGTAATCGTGACACGTGACTCGTGGTTCATTTGGCATTCTTTGAAACCGTTTCACGCCATAAACCACGAACGAAAGAAAAAAAAGACGAACTAAGGAACTTTTTTACGATTGCATCGGTAGCAACATTGCCGATTAACGCGATTCTAACCACCAAGGGAACAAAACTAAGATAATTTCTTTTTTTATATTTTTGTTCAATGCTTTTTTCTTTTTATTTTTTTCTTTCCTGCTTACTATACAATTCCTTTCATCTAAAGCCAGGTGGGTGCTATTTGACAGATAGTTCAGTTGTTCAATAGGTACGTGAAATAATTAACATTCCGACCACGCCAGTTCATTGGACCTTGTAGTTATCATGAAATTCAGATGTATCGAACCTGGCAGTTATTAAATAATTATTTCGGTTATGTTCCAACTGATTTATTGCGAAGGCATTTTATTCAAACTTCATAAAAAATATAGCAATCCGGCATTGATATATAATAAATGATTTCTTTGATTTTAAAATTTTGGCATTTTATTAAAATTAGAGAATTACTTCTGAAATGGACTTAATATTAAAATTCATGTTTTTCAATGCTTGCATTTAAAAATAACTTTCTACATTTTTCTATACTTTTAAAATTTATATTTAATTTAAGATAATTTTTTATTACGTTATACTGAAAAACTTGTTAATAAAAATATGCTCGATATACTTTATACATAAATCAAATTGTTAATTAATAGTGATAAAAATAATACCTTAATTTAGTTTTGCAGCAATTATTATTGTTATTCCAAAGCACTCGATATCAAATTCGGCAATATCAATAGTTGAATTAAATTGTTTTAAAATTTTTCAAGCATTTATAATAATCTTATAACATTTTTGAGTAATTCCGATATAAAAATAAGAAATTTATGTTTTTCAGAAAACTTTCCTTTTCGTGAAAATCAATTTTTTAATTCTTTTAATTATATAAACCCGAAATAAATATAAATACGAAACAATTTTTTTTTAAAATATTTCATGTAAAAAAAATTATTTTATATTTATCACTTTAAAAAAATAACTTGATGCAATTCAAAATAATACTTTCTTACAGCTTTCCGGGATTAAAGCAAATTTTTCTCAAAACTGTTTTTTTTTTCCTGCCAAATTTACTGTACTTGTTTGTATAAGTTTATACTTGTTTGTGCCAAGTTTAAATCCTGTTAATATTGATAATGGCATTTTGCAAAATTGAGTGGAGTATGAAAGAAAAAAACAATAATTTATGTTAATTTGTATGAGTATTTAAAAATTAAATTAGTTCGAATAAATATATTTTTGTAATAATTTGCTTAACTCTTTGTTTTAGTTTTTTTGCTTTTTAATTTTGTAGAATTACTGAATTATGCAACAAGGAAATATAATGGCCTGTTTCGTAACAGAAAAAAAAAAGCTCTTTTAGATATTCTTCTTTGCGTTTTCATGAAGGAGTAATCCAACAATTATATTTTCATGTTACATAAAATCACTGTAAATATGTTGATTTATCCGAAATCTTTGCGATGATTTCTTTCGTGAGCGTATTGCATTCTGATATAAAAGGTTTTTATTTCCTTTCTGTTAACCTACATTCTAAGAAACTTCCGTTAAAATTCAGAGAGTTGACTGTTAATTTACTCGTCCAGCTTTTTTCTTCGAGCCCAGTAACCGTAATTTTAACGAACAAGACAAGCAAACTGGTTGAGCTGACCTTTAGTTTATACTCGCAGATTTCTTCTTAGAGAAAAAAGAAACCCTGGGGAATAAAGTTTCCATATTCATCCTGGTTGGGATGAACACTATCTCCCATGGTGCTTACAGCAACAGGATCCGGAGTAAACGATCCCGGGTTCGATCCCAGCCTAAGCCAAAAAAGCGGCTCTCAAGCACTTCCTTCATATTAATAAGAATAGACAACGAACACGCAACTCTCTCGATTCTTAACAGATGGCACCACTATACTACTTCGACTTTTACCATGGTTTGTCTTGATTCCATAAACGTCAAGCCTTAAACTGATAATGGCCAAAACAAGTTTTAGCAAATTTTTGACCATTAAACCAAAAATTTGAGTTTTGCTTCAAAACATTAACCCATTGTAGGAGATCGTTAGCCCACCGACCAAAAAAATGCTTGTTGAAATGCTCAAGCTAAAACTTGTTTACAGCCAAAACAAGTTTCAGCCTGAGCCTCAAGAAACGTCAAGTTCCGGACTGAACGTACTTTTTAAGAGCATATTATTAATTTACGGTCAATGGCCTTATGAGAAAACAAATAACGTCAAACTTGCATTTTTATGGTCTTGATAGTTTTACGAGAATTAGTTCATTTTTACTGTCAGAGGCTGGAACATTGTCGGTTACTGACCCTAATCTGCCTTTAAAGTTTTTACAGTATACGGAATACTATGAGGACGCAATTTTTTTATTTGTAAAGCAAATAAGATTGTTTTGGAATCAGACGTGTAACAAAATGACATTTGGGGGCATAAATGTTTCATTAAAACATAAGAAAATACTTGAAAACTTAAAAGATTACTTTACTTGAGAATATATACTTGAGAATATATACTTGAGAATATTTAGCATAAATAAGTTTAAAATAATTATTTAAATTTTACTTTTTGTCAAAACATTATTTGTCACTATGTACCTTCTTTTCTCGACAAATTGCATTTTCTGAAAAAATCTTTAACAATGTTTATTGCCTACACTTGTTTATCGTTGCCATTTGTTAAGTATAATATTGACTAAACGTCCCATTTAAACTCTATACTCTTATTTTTGTATTTAAACATCTAAATACAGTTTTTAAAAGAAATTTTTCGTGTTATATTGGCTCTGTTAACATCATGAATCCTACTAGTTCAAAAAATATATACAGTCCCTGGCTGAATTATTAGACACACTATAAGATTCTATGTAAAATCTTAATTCATCAGGTGATACTATAAAGCTTTAAACGGTTTTACGCTGCTGAAACCGGTTTGCACTTGTTTACGTTCATGTATCAATTGGTTAACATTGTAGTGCAACACGTTAAAAATAAATACAAAAGGAAAGCGTATAAAAATCTCCTGAATAAAAACCCATTGCATGTATATTTAAATATAAAAGTATTAGACATAAACTCGTGTGAAACATGTCATTAATAAAACACTACAGAGAGTCTAATAATTTGGTTTAATTATTATAATATGCTAATATTATACCCAATATAATAAATATTCTATATTTATATAATATATCGTTGAATATATCCAATCGTGTATTTTATGTTATATATCGTCTAATTTAACAAACTGATACACTAATGTAAACTAGTGCAAACCGGTTTCAGTCGCACAAAAAGAATAAAGCTGTATAGTATCACCTGATAATTAAGATTTTACATAGAATCTTATAGTGCTTCTAATAATTTGCCCAGGGACTGTAAGTTATATGAGGAAAAGTGTTGTAATAATTTATGTTAATGACCGCGTCACTAGATGGAATTGTAAATTGAATTTTTATTTTTGTTAAAAGTTATTAATTATAATGATTATAATTTTTTTACCGTGAATTAAAATTAGTTGTTATTAGAGCTCAAAGTTTAGATATGTGCTATGCTCCAAACTTTTAAGAACTGCTCTCTGCTCATTTCCACTCTTTTAAAGTTCCGATCAGAAACAATGTTATTTATTTTAATGCAAAATTTGTAAAGGGTTTCATGAATTTTGCTTTCTGTTTTGAATTTTTTAAAAAAAAAGTCTATTGAAGCAACTTCATAAAACAAATATTTTTAAGCTGCTGTTATCCAAGACAGTAACAATTGTAAAATTTTACCATAAATCATAAATTTTTGAAATTAAAATTTCTAAATCCATAAAACCCGAACTTTGAAAAATATAGTTTATTTTTTAAAAGATGCTTTTGCTGAATAATAAAGTGTAGAAATCAGGATCATTTGCTTAATATAAACTGCTAAACGTAGTAAGTAAAATGTAGATAAATTCTAAGTTTTGAGATTCATTGTAACCATATGTTCCATTGTAACTATTTGTTTCCATATGTTCCTGGAGAGACAGGAAACTGTGATATTCATACAAATTCAATTCTTGTTCAATTTATACTATTCGTTCACACTCTCCTTATATCTTCTTCAAATTTCCAATCGCTCATAAAATACTTTTTATTCATCCACTCAAGTTCAAATACATTTTTTTAAAACTTGCAGTGGATAATACTTGATGTTAATCTAATTTTTTCAAATATTTATTCATTCATTAAATAGGGATGAGCGAAAAACGAAATGGAATTTTCTGATGGGTAAAGCGTTAATCATTGTTTTAAATTTTACTATAAGCGATTCAGTTTCTCACATATTCTAAAAATAACATCAGTGACAATTTCTAACTTATAGCTCTAATTGAACAGAAAACTAGTTTATTATTTAATTGTTTTATATTCGTTGTGGCAGATAGATTTAATAAAGAACATTAAGTGGTAGCACGCGTGGTTCTCGTTACCAAATTTATACTTTTATAGTTATCTGGTACCACGCGCATTTTTTTCCATTCCTACTATTAGTTCACACTCTCCCTATATCTTGTTCAAATTTTCAATCGTTCATAAAATACTTTTTATTCATCCACTCACGTTCAAATTCATTTTTTTAAACTTGTAGTGGATGACACTTGATGTTAATACAGTTTTTTTTCAAATATTAATTCATTTGTTAAATTTAATTAATTAATTAATATTGAATAAATGAGAAAAATTCTAATTATTTAAGTAACTAGAATAACAATTTTCTTTGTTGACCTAAGTAGGAATTGGCTTTAATTTTTTTTTTATATATATATTACTTGTTTTTTTAATGCTAAATGTTTAAAAAAATCGACGATAATTATTAATGATTGAAACCTTTAGAAAAAACGTATCTAATCTGGCTCAAAAGAGCTGTATTTAATTGTACTTTAAATATCAAAAGAAAAATTTGGGATAGAAAAAGTTACTAACGAATGGAAATTTGACCAGACATAATTCTCATGTCATAGTAAATGACCGAAAATTGTGGTTGTTGACTTCCGCCGGTGAATGTTGACAATAATACATAGTCTCTTTGGTAAACGTCCGAAATATATAGTGGGTCTAGTTAAGAGCCACTGTCCGGTATACATTTGCCCGGTACTCCGAACACTGATGTTTCACCTAATCTATCCTCAGCAGATATTAAAATATCGAATAAACATAATAATTTCAACGATAAATTAATATCAAATATGAAATAACAAATATTTCGGACATTCGCCAAAGTGACTATGTGATTGTTGACATTCACCGTTGAAAGTTGGTGTTCTCTTGATTTCGGTCATTCACGTTAAACATATACATAACATTATGAAATACACTTCTAAATAAATGCTTAATCTGAATAGGCGTAAAATGTGCCTCGGAAATCCTAATGACACAAATAAATGACTTTTTTCTTAACTCGATAAATTTTAAAAAAAATGTTTCTTTTGTGTCGGGGGTGAAAAAATAAAGCAAAGAACTTTTGAGAAATATTAAAAGTTTAATAAAATGAGAAAAAAGGAGCATTAGACTTATTTTTAAATTATCTTTAACACTTTTAGTTGATTTTCCTTAATAAAAATAGTCAAACTAATTTTATTTCTCACGCAAAGTATAAAATTCGATCGTTTTAAATTGAATAAATTGGAAAAAAAAAACTTTTTAAAATGGACTGACACCTAATGTTTCAAGAAGTACACGTATTTATGGGGATTAATGATATTTAAATATAAGTTGTAGGCCATTAATAGTGAAACAGAAGAAATGCGATTCCCATGATGAAAAATAAACTCAGGAATACACCTGTGTAGTTGTCTTTCGAGATATCGGCTCATTATTTTTAAACCTTTTCTATATCTATAAATATCACGTTATACTGAAAAAGTAACCTTCTGCAATCTTAAATGACGAATCAATATAGCATCGTTAGTGCTATTTTATTCGAAACGTTAAATTTACTCGTAGTATATTGCTATATAAAATGTAATACTTCGTTTGATATTTACAACTTCAAAATTACTCCGCGTTTTAAAACGTTATAGAATCTCTGGCTTACAGAAAAAAACTCTGATGACAAATTAAATTATGACTATTTTTTCACAATAAGTTAAAATTTATTAACTTTAACTAATAGTTTTAGTGATATCGAAAATTAAAAACGTTAGAAGTTTCAAGCAAGATTTATTTACTTTGTTTGCGTACTCAAATAAGTAAATAAGTACTTAAATAAGTATAAAGGATCCAATATTATGTAAATTCCAAGAGACTACCTACGTTTGTGTCCCGAAATGCGTTCAAGCTCGTATTTAACTCGTGGTTAACTTTCTATTCGTAAAAATGATAACTCCATACAATTGTCAGAATACACATTTTTTGCAGATTTCTTAATGGAGAGAGGTTCTTTATGTTTTTATGGGTTGAGACTTGCAATTTTGTGATTGTAGAATTGTTGCGAAGAATAATCCGATCTGTTTCCAAATCTTTCCCTAGTTGCGATAAAAGCTTTAACTTCAGATTTTATTCTGAGCATGCGAGTTACATTGGCAATAAAACTGAACATTTAAAAGAACTTTAATAATTAGTAATTAATAATTTTTTTTTACTTAAAGTGAATTATTGATTTTTATTTAAAAATTTATAATTAATAGTTTTTTAATTTCTATGTTAGTAGTCCAGCAGTGGACTGATCGTAAAGACACGGTTCCCAGTAGAACACCAAGAAGAACTTCGCCTGTATAAGAACCGAGGATGCGCGGTATCGGTCCTCGTAAAACTGTTCTACCGTAAAATGCTCAACTTCGCACGCGGGTAATCGGGCTACTAAAACAAGAGAGCCACCCCCTCTTCCGAGGATTAAAATTGCGATGGCATGTCTTCGGATCCTCCTCAGGGATGTTTTCCAGACCGTCGCCAATAGCTCATTGTGTAATTCTAGTGCGACTTAAATAAATTACCTACCTATTTTAGTAATCATTAGTGCTGATTCATTAGGATTGTCCTGGACACATTATTAAAATCTTTTTTTTTTATTGTATGTATTCCTTAAATTTATCCTTTATATATTGTATCACTTAGTATTAATGCAAAAAATATATATTATTTGTTATCTTTTCATATTTTATCCTATCTACAAAACGTCTAACAATTTGCTTCATTACAATAAAATACAACATACAGTTAAAAAACTTTTTTTAATCAGTCACTGCATCAGTTATCCTAAAACTTTTTTGAAGTATTTTTATAAAATTAATAAACTAAAATTTTTGTTGTTGTTCTTGTTGTTTAAAAGGATGTTTTAAATTTTTAATGTATTTGAAAATACTGCTGTAAAAGCGAAACGTATCTTGAAATTTGAGCACAAATAATAGCAGGAAATCACAACTATGCACTAACAGCAGCCCGCATTATTCTTGTGTGCAAATATTCTTGTATACAAAGGTATCAACATATTTACTATTAAGTCAATAAATGTTAATTACTATGTGGTTTGAGTTTTTAAAAATTTCAGTTTCAAAAAAAATCTCACTTTATACAGTGTTTGAAACTGGCTTTTACTGTATATGGTTACTTATTTGCAAAGATAACAATCATAGAGCAAAAACTAACATATCTATATTCTAAAAGGAAATGTGCACGTGACCATTTCAGAAGTCATGTCATTTATGAAAGCTTCTATCACGACTGTTCATAGCATTTTTTAATACACTAGTAGGCTCCACCCCCAGCTCGCTCCGTTCATCAACCCCGTGACTCTTTTTTTTTTTTCTTCTAAAAAGTAGATATGTATTTAAAACAAATATAATTTTGTTACTATAATATGCAATTATTATAATTTAGCAAAATAACTAATATAATAAATTATAATAATTTAGCAAATAAAAACTTAGCAAAATGTTCCTATAATGTAGGAACACTTTGCTAAGTTTTTAATCTATTTATGTGATTATACTTGAAAAAAAACACACTTTAATTTAAGAATACAGAACGTGTAACAGAAAAATAAACGAGAAGTTGTTTTACTCGTTAACGATACATAATGATAACCTTATGCATTTATAACAGTTCAAATTGAATACGGTTTTAATACTTGAGTTTAGTTCATATTGATCTTAAAATTTCCGATATAAATGCTAAGATTTATATCGGACAACAGCTTTATCTCTCTTTTCTCATTGTTTCTGTTACTTTTAACATCAACTCAAGCGTGAGCTTACAAAATAATATAAATAAAAAAGTTCCTTTCTGCTAGCCAGATTTAAGCTCTGTTTTTTTTTATTCTTGCAGTCTGTAGAGCGAGCTACTGGGTATTTTTTATACCATCAGCTTAACAGTTAATAATTTTGAGACTAATTATCGATAAATAATTTTATATTAAATTGTACAAATTGTACACGTTTATATAGATCTTTGTAATTTTAAGTTTCTAAATGTTATGGTTTCTGCGCGATAAAAGAAAATGCAACATTACGTTAAACACCAAAATCGGTAATTTTTAATTCAGAGAGAGAATCCTTCTGCTTAAATTGTAGGGTTAGTGAAAATGTTGTTCTCATAAAAATGCAGTGAAAGAGCATTTGTGACATTTTTTAATCACGTTAAAGGCAATGTTATTTATTGATATAGGGAAATGAAATGGGGTTGCTTATAATTCCCCCCCCCTCAATAAATCCTGATTTATTTTGGTAGTTCTGTTTGTGATGTTCGTTCTTGCATGAAATTAAAACAAGTTTAGTTGTCGTAATACTTTTCATAAAATGCCTTGATACATCAACACAAAATGAAAATCGACATAAACAACATAAAAAAATTTTTTATTATTTTGTGTCAGGTATTATGATGTTGTCATCAAAATACCACAATTAGCCAAATATCCAAACACGCCAAAATAATTTAAAATAGACGCCAAAAGAAATTAGTCGTCAAATACTACAATTTAACAAAGCACTTGATATCTGCAAATGCAAAAATAGCATCCAATAACTGCAGAATTTCCTTAAAGAAAATATTGTACATACTAAACCAAAAAATGTATTGCTAAAAATAAAAAAAAATTGAAGTTAAGATGTTATTAAACAATTTAAAAATCACCTTATTATAAGATACTCAATATATTGCAGCCTATTCTCTATATGCATAATTAAATTATGTATGTTAAGGTATTTATCTTATGAGATGTTCATTTTATGATTGTTGTCATTTAAACAAAAATAAGCATAAGAGGATAATTCATTCGAATAAACATTTACATTAAATAATATGGCTATAATTTCTATTTAGGTGTTTTCCCAAACTGTGGGAAGTGTGCTGAGCATCAGATGACCCATGACCATGTACTAGACTGTCTGGGAGTTTCCAGGCAAGATTTTTCTATAATCCTAAATCGAGTATTAGACTTTCTTAGAGTTACTGATTTAGCGTTGCTCAACAACGGAGATACGCAACTACAACAACAACAACAGTATCTATTTAGTAGTGCATATTAAATTAAATATTATATATAAACGTCATTTCGTGAATAATGACATAGAGCAACAATATTAGAAAGGGACTACTAGGATACTTTACTGCAGGATTAACTGTTTAATAAAAAATTATCATTCAATAATACATTTTTCCTTTTGTGATATACTTAATATTTTATAATAATAGTGATATATATATATATATATATATATATATATATATATATATATATATATATATATATATATATATATATATATATAGCAAAATAAATAAATACAAAAAAAAACAGAAAAAAATTAGGAAAAACAATAAGCTAAAATTAAATTTAATTATGTGCAAAACTGGCAATTCATGTTTCTTTTTCTTTTCTATTTTATATTTTTTTCTTAAATAAATATTTATTTTCTAAAATTATTTATAGTCAACTTCTTTAAATTATCCAGTATAATATTACCTCGCGCACATCCGTTTTCTGACCCATCCTTGGTAACTAACAAATCAAACGGACTTGAGTAATGCAGCAAGAACGTACTTTAAACTCCTCTAGTTTCACTCAATTTGCGCTTTTGTTTTCATAGTTTTCATATTTTGCAATCTGGCAATCTTGTTACGTAAACATTTTAAATCATTCTTGAAAAATTTCCCGTTTATGTAAGTTCGCTTTATTTCACTGCTCGCTTTTTAGATTTTGTTTTATTCTGCTCTTCCTTTATATTTTATTTTGTGTTTTTACGTGTCATTTTTACTTATTGTGTTTAAATTTTTTTTTTGTCGTAAAAAAATTTTTTGAGTGCTCCTCACACTATTGTATTGATATATTTTGCTTTGGCTATATTGATAAAATATTAGAAAGCACTCTTTTTCGGATATAATCGTGTGGGCTGATGAAAAGATTATATCTTTTATTTTCCGGTTTTTTAAAAATTCTCTATCCTTTTTTTTTTTTTTTAAATTAATTAATTCTTTTTCTTTCCCCAGTTGTTTGTCATTTTTATTATTTCCCCCCTCCTTTTTTTCATTTGTCTGTAATTTACCTTTGTTTTGTCTTCATTTTAAACTTATATATATTGTATATATATATATATTGTATATATATATATATATATTATATATATATATATATTGTATATATATATATATATTGTATATATATATATATATATTGTGTATATATATATATATATATATATATATATATATATATATATATATATATATATCAGGGACGTCACCGAGAGGTAGAAATAAGCAGGTTTCAGGCGCCAGGGCATACTATTATTTATGACGACATACTCATTGAAAAGCTAGCATCCAAGTGAAACAAAATCTAAGTGCTCCTCAATAAAAATTAAAGAAAATCTTGCGAAATAAATCCCTGAAAATGTGTTATTTTAAAGAATAGGGGAAATCTTAATAACTATAACTGTTCTGTTAAATAGATGGGAGGAAAAGAATGTTTCTCACAGTTCGTAAGGGAAGAAAAGTTAAAATGTTAGTTCATGCATAACAAATAAGGAGAAGATTTAGATAAAGAAATGTCATAAAAAATTACTTGAAGCTTTATTTATTTACTGTCCCTGGCAAAATTATTAGACGCACTATAAGATTCTGTGTAAAATTTTAAATATCAAGTAATACTATACAGCTTTATTGTTTTTACGAGACTGAAACCGGTATGCACTTGTTTACGTTCGTGTATCAATTGGTTAAATTAGGCGATATATAGTATAGATTTGACGATTGAATAAATTAGACGATATATTATATAAATATGGAATATTTATTATATCATTTATAATATTATTTAATTGTAATAATTAGACCATATTATTAGACGCACTTTAGTTTTTTAATAATAACATGTTTTTTGCACGAGTTTATAGGCAATACTTTTATACTTAAACATAGATGTAATGGGTTTTTATTCAAGAGATTTTCAATATACTTCCTATTTGTATTTATTTTGAACAATGTTAACCATTGCATTCCGGTTTCAGCTACGTAAAAACAATAAAGCTGTATATAATATCACCTGAAATTTAAGATTTTACACTATATATATATATATATATATATATATATATATATATTAAAATAAAAATCGGCATTAAATCACATATTTATGTTATATTAACTTTAAATCTCTGCATTACATTCAATTATATGAATATTAATGAATTAAATGAATTCCATACATATAGAATATTGCATGTTATGCATTGAATATAATTTCATGAATGGTGCCATTATAACAAGAATGAGTCATCAAGAACAGATATAATCTTACCTTTCCTGCAGGAAAAGCGGGGCGCGGAGAGGTTAGAATGTCCTCGTTCACAGGGGCGGAGAAGGCTGTTCCAGTCATTTGTGGCGATGGCATCTGAGCAGAGCTGTGTGCCAGGGCGCTCAGACCCAGTCCGTCCACCTCATCAGCATAAACTCCGCGACGCCGTTCGGTGCGCCCTCGCTCTTCGAAACGCCCCACTCATTGTAAAATTTTTGTTTTTGTTCTTTTTTTGTTTTTCCGAGGCTTTCTCCATTTTTGCCCTCTCCCCATCTTCGTTTGAGCGAAAAGAGGCGCGCGCAGCCAACCACTAGTGATTGTGCCAAGCTCTGACCAATGACGATTCTCCATCGATTGGAATATCCGCCGTTCACCCACCTTAAAATGTACGAAGAGCAGTAGATGGACACCCCCCTCCCACCCAAACATTCGAGGATGTTGTGGATTCTCTCAAAAGAGGAAGAGAGAAAAAATTCTGTATGCAAATATATCCATACATACGCTCATGTTCTCCGAGTTGAAAGAATTCGTTGCCATTTTCTTTCAGAGAAATACGAGAAAAAAATATTCATTTTTAAGAGAGTATTTTTTTTGTTTTTTTATGTATTTTTTTATTAATCTGAGCTATGTGAAGCAAATATGAAGCCGATTCGTGTAGTGAAGCCGATTCGTGAAGAAATGTAGTTATAATGAAAGATTGTTCGAAAATGTATTAATAATTTATTTTTTATATTTTTAGATTTCCTTCGGAATTTCTAATTATTTTGAAGAAGTGAAGAAATCGGAAGCTCAAAGTATACCCACATTTTTTTTTATTTTCTTTTTTGTGGCAGCCACAAACATAGACATCTTTGAGGCATTATTTTTTTCCTGTCATTCTATTTTGTTCGTATAGATTAGCAACTTCGACGTGACCTCCCTTTACTGGTGGCCTCCTTAGATACATGTTTTCTTCATTGATTTGGAATCGTTATTTTTTCCGTTTAATTAAAATTCATCTTTTGTGTAGACGAAATATAAAAAATAAATAATTGTAGTTAGTTTTTTTTTCATATTCTTTCCTTATTTTTTAACACTAGATTGCCCATGGAAGTCATTTTGACTGCGTTTTAACATTGCCTAAGGAAGTCATTTTGACTGCTTTTAATTTCAATTAGAAAAACAATGATGTGCATTATGACACAATGTATAAAATGATGTATATAGTGAATTTTGTACAACATATAATTTTTTTATCGTTAATATTTACTAATAACTTGTTATATAACTGTAAATAATATAAAAAATATTAAAAATTAATTTTAAACAAATTTCTGGACACATTATTTATTATTTTACAATCCAGTCATTTTGACTGCTTTTGAGCAATATAGGTATATATACTAAGTTTCAGTCTTTCTAGTGTTAATTTCAATTATAAAAACAATGATGTACATATTGACATAATTTCTTACAATTTTGCGACTTTTTGTGCAACATATATTTATTTTTTTTTTGATATTTACTAACAACTTGTTAGAGAACTGCAAATAATATTAAAAAAATATTAAAAATTAATTTTAAACAAGTTTCGTTTATTAGTTATTCTTTCACAATACAGTCGTTTTGACTGTTTTTAGGCAATATAGGTAGATAGTTTCAGTCCTTCTAGTGTTAAGAAATGCAATTGTTTGAAAGCGTATTCACTTTTGTTTGATATTTAAAATTTTTGGAACAATCAGTAATACAGTTAAAAAGTATACAGGTATCAGTAATACAGGTTTCTCATAGAAAATTTAGTTGTAATTTTTCATATTTTTATAAATTTGCTAAAAGTATTCAGAAGATAAGAAAATTTAAATTTACGAAAAACCTTATACTTAAACTGCATAAAATAGTTTAAAAGGGTATAAAGTTGGCTCTTTGAGTAAATACAAGATATAGAAAAAAAGACATAGCAACAATTTTACATTTGCCCTAGTTGGGTTCAAAATTGGCTAAATATGGTTCCTACAAGAACATGCACAGAGGGACCGATATTGGGATGTTTAGATATTTTAATATCGGTCCTACATTGGCCAATATAGAACCTGCATTTTCTAAATCAAAGATATAAAATATCAAAGGAATCTGACAATTCTATATAGAACCGATATTGGTTGTTAAGTGGCTGTAAAATATCGGGGGTATCACAAAGCTCTATATAGAGCCAATTTTGGAAAAATAAAGGCCCTTTGAACCAGTACTGAACCAAGATTCATGAATATAGGTCCAATGATGGCCCAAGTTATTTTGCTGCTAGGGAAGCTTGATGTCCAATTCCCCCTACTTTTACCCAAATTTGTCCTATAAATAGAACACAAATTTATAAGACTTAAATAGAATACGTTAAAGGAACACTTTAAATTTAGAAAACTTAAAAGAAATATGTTAAAAAATATTTGTTAAGGGAAATCTTTAAATGTTGGGATCTTTTCCTGACAAAAAAGATAATCTACTTGTCCCGAAGTTAACCTACAGTATAACCTAACTGTATAGACAAGATTTCCTTATTTTGAATTTTAGGATTGTAAGTATTTTTAGGGATTAAACTTTGTTAAAGTTTTGATATTCATAATGTTTAAAAATTGGCAACTGGGTACGATTTGACATATCTAAGCAAAAAATGAAAAAAGAAGATTCAATTTTGTTAATTAGTTACTTATTGAATAAGGAAATAATAATTTTCTGAAATGTTAATATGTCTTTTCTGTCTGAAAGATTCCCTTAATATTACATTTATATAAGATATTACATTTCTATAATATATTACATTTATATAATATATTACATTTATATCAGATATTACATTTAAATATAATATTACATTTATATATAATATTACATTTATATAATAATACATTTTATATGAGAATGCTTAAATAATCAATTAACTTTATCAAACATTACGTAAACATCACATTTCCACTCTTTTTGAAATAAATCTTTACAAACATTTCTAGATATTCTTATTTTTAGCGACAATCATTTCATTTTAACAAACATAAAAAGAAAATTTTTCATTTTGTAGGGTTTTTTTCCCTTTTATTTTTCCTTTTATAACCGTCGTTGAACAGTTGACACCCAATTTTCGGGTTTACGACTACTAATGTTCAACTCCGTCGCCTTGTCATTTTGAACCCAATCCAGGAGACAAGGGAACTCCTGAATCAAGTATTGGGAAAAATTTGCCTTTGTGGAGGATTTTCTGATGGAACATACCCGCATTTGCGTTACATGGAAGGGAAAACTACGAAAACTTCTCAGGGTTAGTCTGACGGCAACTTTTAATCCGTCAACCACAGTGGATATTTTACAACAGCACTGAGGTCGGTGCGAGTCGTATGTGGAATTCGTATGGTCCAACCGTTCCCGGGATTCGAACCCAGTTCACCTCATTGGAAGGCGAACGCTCTAACCCCTGAGCCATCAGGGCTAAGTTTTGTAGTTCGCAAAAAGAAAAGAAAACATTACATTCAAACTTGAAAAGTATACATTCTTATTTCTTACCATGAGTATGCCAAAGCAAATATTGTCATTTTATATAAATAAATACATGAATAGTCATGCAAAATTTATTAATTTTCTTAAATACAAAACTAATCTTATTTACACACATTACAGTTTTATAAATTCACACTAATGGTAGACGTTAGAATTTCTAAAAAAGAAATTATAATAAATATTAAAAAATTTAGGTACATTTCGTAATTCCACTCAGAAATAATACATCTAAAGCAAACTTCGTACTTATATTTTAAAAAAGAAATACTTAGTATTTCGTGGCAATACTGCTGATTTCTTATAAAATGTGCAAAAGGTTTATCAAAATTATCTGTAAATGCTGCTTTACCTGAGGGGTAGTTCTGAGGCAGGAAAAGTGTTGTTACCACGCAGTAAAGATACTTTCGCACAAATATTTCCCACAACTATTTCTTCGCTTTTCTATTTTGATTGTTTCATTTCTAGAATTTGATGAATTATGTTGACTCTTTGATTTGTGTGGAGTGTCGGACATGTGATTTTAAACTCTGAAAATAATTTTATAGTTGAAAATATAAATTTTCTGGTTGGGAGTTGTGATCCCGATTTTGATGAGTTATTATCCCAGAAAGCATGTAACCTTACGGCAACCTTGTTTCGAAATTTTCTTTGTATAGTCACGAAAATGTTTGTACTAAAAACAGTTTTTTCAATAAAGCAAAAATATTGCAGTTTAAAACTTTAAAAATTATTTAAAAATTATTAAAAATTATTAAAATTTAAAATTATTAAAAATTATTTTTAAAGCTTTTTTAAAAAGTATTGCCACTTAGATAAAATGGTCACTTAGTTCCATAATGACGTGTTAGCTGACGTCACACTAGCGATAGGATCAAATGGCATTGTCCATTAAAATTTCATGACAAGGCGGATTTCAGCTGAACATACAAGACTTTGCGAAAAGAAAACCTTATAATGATCTAGATTTAAGATTATTTTCACCTTGAGATTAGCTTTATTAAAGGATTTTTTCACGCTTGAAACCCACCTCTATTTAAGGTTTTTATATAGAAGGTTGTTTTCCATGGTTTTGGATTAGGGTAATGTGCGTAGAATAGAGCAGATTGTCACAGATCTCTTATTAAGTTAAGAAGGTTTAAACGTAAACTGCATAACAAGCCTTTTTAGGTTTACATTAAAAGATTTTTGCGGTGTTAAAATAAACCTCATTTTGTTATCTGGGTATTATTCAATATTTTTAAAGTCAGTTACAGCTTTTCACTAACTTACAATATCGCAGGAAACTTTTGTCTATAACAAGTATTCCATGAACTTGTTATTATGAATACAGATCGAAATGCCTGTGTTGAGAAAATGGGCACATCTCAAAACGCACCTTTTCAGTGTTCAACTCAAATTTAATAGCTAAACGAATACTTTGAAATTTATTTTTCCCTACTTTTTTAAGCAGTAAATATAATCATTACGGGGAAAATTGTCGGATTTTGGAATGAGTGTGTTTCATGGTAGTTTAGTCCAAATTCTTTACCGAATAATGGATGTAGTGGATAGTGGATGTAGTTTCTTTGTAGAGTTTAAGAATAATTGTTGGCCGTGTGAAATACATTCTCTGGCCAAATTATCATAAGATTCTACGTAAAATCTTAATTATCAGTATATATACTATACAGCTTTATTATTTTTACGGAACTGAAACAGATTGAACTTGTTTACGTTCCTGTATCAATTGGTTAAATTAGACTATATATAATATAAATTCGAAGATTGAATAAATTAGACGATATAGTATATAAATATAGAATATTTATTATGTCATGTATTATATTATTATATTGTAATAATTAGATAAAATTATTAGAAGCACTGTATTTTTTTAATAATTACATACTTTGCACGAGTTTGTATGCAATACTTTATATTTAAACATACATGTAATGGGTTTTTATTCAGGAGATTTTTTATATTCTTTCCATTTGTATTTATTTTTAACGTATTGCATTACAATGTTAACCAATTGATACACGAACCATGAACAACTGCAAACCGGTTTCAGTCGCGTAAAAACAATAAAGCTGTGTAGTATCACCTGGTAATTACTATTTTACATAGAATCTTATAATGCGTCTAATAATTTGGATAGGGACTGTACATTGTAATTTTGTTATGAAGGAGAGATATTTATCCGAGAAAAATGAACAAATTCATTTGAGAAAAATTGATTTATTATTTTAGAGAATATGACCATACTTAGATATAATGAAATAAAGAAAGAAAAACCTCCAAAGGGATCAAGAAAATCCTCCTCTTAACACCCAGAATTTATGTAAAAATATAAATTCAACTGTTGGAACTGAGAGGCAGAAGCCCCCCATTGAAAAGCAGAAAAAATTTAAAAAAGCAATTTGACTAAGGTTTTGTACGGAAAAGTAAGAAGTAAAATATAAATAGGAATAACAAATGTGTAACTTATAAGAATTGAACTGATTTAGTCTCAGTTGATGTTCCATAGATACTCATTTCCTACTACATTTACCTTGAAATGTGTTGCAATAATTTCTTATAAAATTTTTAAAGAAAGCAGATGAAGAGTTGGCGAGTTATTTAATTATATAATTGAATTTGATGTTATTATTGTTATTGCTATGTTGTTTTTGTCGTTTCCATGGATTGCTATTAAATGTTATTTTTTTTATTCAAAAACCTCCGAATTTTCATCTACTTTTTATTAAAACTCTTAATGAAAATTCCTGCAAGACACTTTGTATAAAATACAACGAAAAAATACAATATAATAAACTATTTATAAAATGAACATTCTAGAAAAATAACTGAGACTATGTGGCGTAACTACCACTAGGATAATTAAATATCAATTCACTAGTATATAAGACATGCTAACTTGATTCAATCTTGAGGTACCAATTGATAGATGAAGATTGGCATTGTCTAATGGTCTTTTCTTACATTCGGGACCTGCGGATGTGATATGATCACGACTACTTTGATTTATGGTCCACATTGAACAGTTGACTTGCTATTTGTGACTGCGTCATCGTCCTCCTCGAGCTGTTGCTTCTCAGTCTCATTTACTCACAACGGGATCCAGTACACGTTCAACTGCTAATAGCAACACAGTAGAACTACACACACAGCCATGAACTTAATACAGATCTCATGGCTAAAGCTCAAAACCCGGGGACCGTAACCCAGCTCTCCCGGTCTTTCACAAATACAGCAACTAGTGGTATCCGTTCATCGAATTCTATCCCTGATAAAATTCTGGTGGGGGAGTATTGTGGCTTAACTACCAATTATTAAACATCAATTCACCAGTATAATTATTAAACAAATGCCAGCCATTGACTATTAGGTCATTAGTCTTCTAGCTCTCCAGTACTTCTTAACAATACAGTCAAAGTCTTTTAGTGCAGAGCACGTGTCCAAATGCGCAGCCGTCATGGTTTGTCCAGAGTTACATAAAAGACAATCTGATGAAATAGTCAGCTTGAGGCGAAATAAATGAGAATGTAGGCAATCATGTCTGATCAAAAGAATCTGGAACACTGTGAGTTCCACAGAGCACATTCCAAGACTTATCTGTAGCAAAGTGAGATGCCAAACAATGAAATGATTGGTTGAAGATTCTTTTTATTTCAAGTTTAGCGAAATGGAAGGACAGATCTCTACAAGATCTTTGAAGTTCCTTTTTCGGCCAAAAAGTCAGCCATTTCGTTTCCTCGAAGACCACAATGGGATGGGACCCATTGAAATGCAACACTTTCCTCAATCCTCTTCAGGAGTTCTCTACAGCTCAAAACAAGGGAACTACTATTTTCTGGGTTGCCTGACAAAGCCTGAAGGGCAGAGGTAGAATCTGAAAAAAATCACAGCTTTCTCAGGACGGGTAAGACGAACAGCAAGTTGTTTGGGAGCAACATGGATGGCTTTGAGCTCCCCGTCAAAATGAGTCGAAAATTGCCCAGCATGTAAATAAAAAGAAAAGGTTTCACTAAAATACCTGGTGTAATGTGCAGGCCTCTTCGTTGGTGCACCCTGGATAGTGCTAAATCTGCTTCAGTGACTGCCGCTCTCATCTTGTTCAGAAGATGCATTCAAATTCTAGTGCTAACCATCCTTCTAAGAATTCGAAACGACTGAGAATTCTGCAGTGCAATTAACTTTTTAATTATTTGTAACAATCTCAATCATGTTAGGATTACGCCACTGAAATAGTATTTCTAAAGTTATCTGAAACTACGTGCTTATTTTGTTTATAATACTTTTTTAAAACGTGTTTCTATAAAACGGAATAATATAAAATCACCGGTAATTGAAATAAAAAAATATATTATCAACTAAAACGCAGAATTGATGGAGATTGGGAATTTATTCATTTAGGAAAACGTAAAATATTGCCATATTATTGATGTTCATGATTTTAAACTAATTTAGGTTATAGTTACTTCTGGTATTAATTTAATTGTTTTTGTTTGTATAATAGATACCAATTTTAATAACATAGATACCAGGATACCAACTTTGGATCCTATGAAAATAGTTTTCTTTACAACAGAGATATGCAGAGGACAAAATTGTTTATTATACTAATTTTTAACTATCATGAGTTGGTTTTGAGCAACAGCGGCATTATGTCAATAAAACTGAATTTAGTTAGTCCTTGTTTTAATTGGTTTGAACTTCGAAACCAATAACAAAAAATCACCGAGAAGGACAAAAAATAATAATAATTATAAAAATTTTTTTTTTAGCTTAGTTAATTGTGTGGGCCGTAGTGTTAATCAATACCAATTCATTGATTACTAGCCGCCTCTGGCATAGCCGAGCGATTAAATTCAGCGAGTTTTGAGCATTTGTCGTGAGAGCTGTACTAAGTTCACGGTCGTGTTTGTGGTCCCTCTTGTGTTGCTATTAGCAGTCGAGTGTGTGAGGGTTTCCGTAATGTGTAATTGATACTGAGATGCAACATTGCGAGGAGGATAATGAAGCAGTCACAAATAGCAAATCAACCGTTCAATATGGACCATCCATCGAAGTGGACGTAACTGTCGAAGTAGGAGGTCATATCACGTCCGGGTCATCAATATGGGTGAAAGGAGTTATCGACAATGTCAACCTTCATCTATCAGAAGGTAAGCCAAGATTGAATTGAGTTAGAATGTCTTATATTCTTGTGAATTGATGTTTAATAATTGTAGTGGTAGATACGCCACCGGCCCGATCTAATTGTTTTGATAAGTGATAACTAATGTCAACCAATCTGATTATCTTTAGGGACGAAAAATAGTATATATTTCACTCTCTCCTCTCTAAACTCTTAAAACTTTAACTATAAAAGTTAAATAAATATAATTATATTCAGAACCATAACTAAAAAAGAATAGTACGTTCGTAAAATGTTTATGAAATGAAAGGTTCTACAGAAATTTATCAATGCTTTATACCAAAAAGTGAAAGAGAACTCACAGTAGTCTTCTCTGACACCGCTTTAATGCTCTCTAAGACAACAGCAGACATCTCAAATTGAACCAAATTAGAGATCATTAAGCAAAATCCCTTCATTAGACCTCCTTTTCCCACTCTTTTAAAAACAGCAAAAATCACAACGACACTTCCATCCCCTTCCCTCCTTCCACCGACAAGGAAAACCGGAAAACACAGGATACGAATACAATGAAGATTGGTTCTCCTGTGAATGGTGAGAGGAGACAAAAAAAAAGAATCCTGAAAAAGAATTTTATCATCAACAGGCCGAGTGGCAGGAGCGCATTAAAATCCCATCAAACATTAACTCTTCTCTTTTGTCCTCTACTGTTCACGGCCATTAGCATTTTGTGAAAAGTCTCTCCCACCCCCTTTAATCACGAAGAGAAAAGGGCCCTCCCATTAAGAGACATTGGGTGGCCCATTAAGGGCCCATGAATTTTCTCGCCTCTCTTCTTTAATTAGGAGAAGTTCGCTTACGGCCTGTTTAGAGGGGATAAATACATGAGAACCAGGATGTGAGAGTATATCTCAGTTGAGCAGCTCTCAGGTGTTTCATTCAGACGATGGAATGTTTGTGTCTCAATCAGTGTACGTGGAACGTACGCAAGTGCTGATATGATTTATGAAAGGAGATGCTGAGATTTATGTATGGAACTGGGGACATGCTCAGTGTCAGGATCGATGCTTCCTAGGTTTGTTGTCTGTGGTTTGCGAATTGAAGCATCTTAAAATGAAGAGCGTGTGATCATCTTTGATAAGTTCATTATTTTATCGATGCTCAAGAGATATATAGATATATATAGTTTAAGGGATGTATGATAGTTATACGCCAATCAAGATGAAGCTTGAAAACTACTAGTAGTCTTTTCTTCTAGTAGTTTTTAGGCTTCTCCTTTAAGCTTCTACTAGTAGTTTTAAGCTGTACTTTTATGTTATTTGTAAGAAAAGAATTGATTATTTGAGGTGACTTCAAATAACGGTTACGTATTATTAGTGTGAATGACCGAAATTGGTGGTTTTTAACTTTCGCTGGGGAATGTTGACAATCGCATATTCGCTTTGGTAAATGACCGAGATATATAATAGGTCTAGTTAAGAGCCACTGCCTGGTATACATTTGCCCGGTATGCCCTACATCAATTTTTTAAAAGTTTTAGTGCCACTGCCCAGTATACATTTAAGCGGTACTCCGAATACTGATGTTTCTCCTAATCAATCCTCAACAGATATTAAAGTATAGAATAAATATAATAACATCAGCAAATAAATTAATATCAAATCGGATATAGCAAATATTTCGGACATTCACCAAAGCGACTATTATGTGATTGTTGATATTCACTGGTACAAATCATCCGTACTTGCATCTGATCCAAAGACTCATGATAGTTTAGTCTCTATATTTATATGCCCTGAAATTATACAAATTGTTGCTTGAACTAAATTTCCTATATTTTAGTTTTTCATTGTAATTAAAAACTCCTACAGACTAGAGTAAATCCAATTATGTTTTTATATAACTATCGCTTTGTAGAAGGATATAAACAGAGCAAAAAAAAATCTTAAATTATTGTTTTCTAAATGATAAAAGGGCTTGTCCCTGTTTGTCTGGGGTGGTGAACGGCTTTCAGCGAGATTCAGTAGGCCTTTTCTATAATGTTATTTAGAGCTTTGGTGCAAGCCTCTTTACTTTTCAATCGTCCCAAAAAGACGTATATTCATGTCCATAAATTAAAGATAATGCCAACTCCGGCCGAATAAAGGCTCAGAAACAAAACAAGCGTAACTTATTCATAAAGTCCATTGATTAAACAATAGTTAAAGAAGAAAAAAGATCGTGTATGTATGATACCATTCATGGGAACTACGAATTTTGCTCTCTGGAGAAATTAAATATCTCCCTTACAAAATCTTAATATTGCATAGTTAGTATGATAGTTAATACATTATATGTCTCTCATGCATTGCAATACAATCATACAACTCCTAGGCATTCTGGGTATCAAAATATCAGGCCGATCATGAGGAAGATTACTACACTCAGCAAGAAATGCTCTCCAAGGTTCCGGGACATATGTAGGAGAGGGTTGACGGGTTGTAACTCATCAGCAAAGTTCCACATTTTCCCCATCAGATTCAAGTCATGTGAGAATGCTGGTCATGCCATACGAGTAATATCATCAGATTCAAATCATTCTATTACGTTGTTTGCTCAGTGAGGAAGGGCGTTTTCATCCATGAACGAAAATTTAGCACCCTAAGCACCCTTAAGCAACAAACATATATGTTCCAAAATGCTGTCCCAATAAATCTGACCTGCCATGGTTCCGATTTGAACATTAAGATCTATTCTAAAATCCTGCATAATTCCACCACCCCACGCAAGCAATCCTGCACCACCGTAATAATGTCGTTCAATGAAGCTGTCTTAGTGGAAATAGTTACCTGGCGTTTTGAAAATCCGACATGAATCAGATTGCAGTCTAAACCTGGACTCGTTGTAAAACATCACACAAGCCCTCTATGAAATGACCACATTGCATGCTCCGGTCTAATTGCTAGCAATAGTGAATTTCTGTGGGTGGAAAACATCTTGCAGGATACCTCAATGTAAAGATTACCATGCAAGGGCGAATCGCACTTCACCTTAAAATTACAAAAGTGGCGGGAATACGAGGCATTTTCTAACACCAGATTAGTTCCATCAAAAAGTCCTCCATGAAGGCTATTTTAAATCAATGCTTGATCCAGGAGTTCCCTTGTCTTGGAAGTTCAACATTGGATTTCTTATCTGCTGGAATTCCCTTGTCCAGCGATAGCAACAGCTAGTCGTGACGATTGGTTGTGTTTTTAGTGCTCTTTCGTTAACATTCATCCGTTGATATTTTGCTAATTTTGATGATTAATATTACTAACTGTATTCTAAATTATTACTAATAAGCTCTGCAAAGTGTTAATATAGTTTCACATAAAATAAGCGGATGATTTGAGCTTTTTTTTGGAGAGTTTGCATAAACTTGTGCAAACGACCAAGATGGCGTATCAAAAGCATTAGCCGACACGATTTTTCATTGTGTCCGATGGTGAGCATAAATTTATTGTGTCCCTACTTGCTGACACATCATACTGTGTATAACCAGTGTATATGCTTTTCTGGGGGGGGGGGGGTCACAATTGTTGATAGTCATCTATACATCTGTTAAATTACTTCCATGTATCTAATCAAGCAGAACTCTAATTTCAAGTACTTACCTGTAATTTTCACTGACACGGTTCATCTATACATCTTTAATAGGCAATTCAAAAGTTTATCTCTCAACTAGATGGATTGACTTCCCGACCCTGTTACGCCACATATAATCTTTATACTTATCTTTTAATTTTGTTGTAATTGTTACAATTTTATGTTTGTACGCATTTTTGTAGTTTTCTTGTGAATTTTCAATAAATCTTTATGCCTTAAGGTTGAAGGACGAGCCTGTAATGATAGCTGCAGTGGCGCTTTCTGCGTGCGGCACTCTGACATTTCACATCCCTTACAACTGAAGACTTTCAGTGGCCTTTTTTGACATCCTTGTTACTCGAGCCGCTATGGCTCAGGGGATAGAGTGTTCGCCTTTAAATGAGGGGAACCGAGTTCGACTCCCAGCAATGACTGGTCTATACGAATTCGCTTCCGGCTTGCACCGACCACAGTGCTGACGTGAAATATCCTCAGTGGTGAGCGGATCATGGGTTAGAGTCCCCTTGCCGTCAGGCTAACCGTGGGAGGTTTTCGTGGTTTTCCTCTCCACGTAATGCAAATTCTGGTTAGTTTCATCAAAAAGTCCTCCACGAAAGCAAATTTCTACCACTAAATGATCCAGGAGTTCCGTTGTCATCTGGATTGGGTTCAAAATGACAAGGCTACGGAGTTGAACATTAATAGTCGTAAAAACTGTTCAACGACGGTTATAAAAAAGTCGTCATTGCTGCGTTACTCTTCATCGTAGCCAAGACATCCCTTCTATTTGTCGTTTCTGCACTGAGGCAGCACAAATGCTTTCTTAGATACTTCAGTATTTCCCGAATGCCCCTCTGGCGAGGATGCCCCTCTGGCACATTTCTTTTATCCGGGTAAGTTGTCTTCAAAATTGCAAGGCTATGGAGTTGAACATGGGTAGTCATAAACTCAGAATTGAGAAGGCTTGTTCAATGCTGGTTATAAAACAAAATAAAATCCCATAAGGAAGTAGCTTGGAATTGGACTAGCTCTATACGCTTGTTGTTTTGTAATCTTGCCTCCCGAATAATCGGAAACTATTGAGTGATCACGAACATGTAAGTTAACTATGCTTTTATCTATTCGAACCGATATGGGCAACTGAAACGCGTATAAGATGCTCAAGAAAATCAGTAATATATTTTTCAAGCATAGCTTGTAAAGACGATGAAGGCACGCAGGATAGTAAAGAAATCCAGTCCAATCTAGCCATAAATTTGTACATAAGATTGTTACGTCTTTTATTTCTAACGAATACCTGGCAGCACAGTAAGTTTTACCACACAGAAGGTAACTGAAACACTTTTGTAATGTTTATCAGACTCAGAAGAAACGAGCTTTAATAACAGTTTTGAGTAGTGGAAACTTTCGAGAAAATAAATATTAAAAAAAAAACGTTTGTGGGTCTCCTTAATACAGATTTTAAATATCTTAACGCATAATGCTTATTTCTTATATAATTTCTGCTGTAAATATACTTTTAAGCAAATTTGTATTTTGCACTACACTGTTGTAAGAAATTAAGAGAATTTTCAGACTTAGTCGATTATCTCTAGAACTACGTACTGGATTGATTTTAATGAAATTTGATGATACAATACAAAACAAAAAACGATTTAACATGCATGATCGTGCGTAACACTCGTTGGAGTCGGAGGGTATGAAACAGCTGTTGCAGAATAAACAAAAAAAGGGGTTCATAGGGGGTATGGTCCCCTCTTACACTTATACAGGCCTTGCAGCGTGATTTCCTACTTGAAATAAGGCAGTTTATCATTTCATGTGACAATTGGCCTGGACTGTCCTGTGGTAATTTCATACCTTCCGACTCCAACGAGTGTTACGCACGATCATGAATTTGTATTACAATTGTTGAATAGTTATATGTTTTGTATTGTATCACTGCATGTATACATATCAAATTTCATTAAAATCGGTCCAGTAGTTCTGGAGATAATAGACCAAGTCTGCCAATTCTCTTAATTTCTTACACCATTTGTACTACAGCACAAATTCACTAGTGATTGGAAAAGTGTCACGATCCGGGATCCATCTAATTTACTGAACTTAAATAACTTATTAATCGGAGATAAATCGTAAGGGGATAAATGAGAGAAAATGTTTCGAGAAAATTCTAATTCGCGATGTCTTAAAACTAAATAATTATACTAAATTAATTCTCTCGATCTTCAGTTCAGTTACGGTGAATCAAATCCTTATAATTCCAGTTATAAAAAAAACGGGGTAATATCTTCCGGGATAACCAGTCCAGAAGAATTCTCCTAAAATCCCGATCCACTTCTCACCTGTCAAACCAACGGAGCCGTGAATAAAAGCGTAAGCGGTAATTGCCAAGAGATCCCAGAAACTGGAGAACCCCATAACGAACTCCTAAATTCATGAGATCCACGGAGACGAATAAAACTGCGAATGTTACTCTCAGTGTTCGAAATTGGGATGCATTATCCGATGTAGACGTCATTCATATTCCGGACTCTTCCGGCTTGTTAAGGCAACACTGATTACTGGTCCCCGGCATCACGTGCAACCACTTTACAGAGAGACTCCGGAATGCAATCCCATTCGTCCTTTCGCCCTCCGCATTATGCCCCGGTTATTAATGATTCTCAAGTGGCAATACTTCTCAACTACAGAATGCTAAAAAGGAATCCACCAATCGCCATGCATTACGGAACCAACTTGCCAGTTGCTGGGTGCTCTGTCTGATAATACTTGGGAAAAGTAAACAAAGCATTTAATGTTGCCAAAAAATAAATATTTATTGATAGTTATGGTAGAGGATTACAAGCAACGGGATGGTTTAAAACCATAAGTATTTTTAAATTTTTTTTTTCTATAAAAATAATGAAAATACTTGGTGAAAGTAGTTGGTGGGAACAAAGCTTTAAATGCCGCCAAAAAATAAGTATAGATTAATAATTGTGGTAAAGGATTGCACGCACCTGGATGGTTTAAAATAAGAAGCATTTATTAATTTTCTTTTTCGATAAAAATAATGATAATACTTGAAAGAAATAGTTGGAGTTAGCAATGTATTAAATGTTGCCCGAAACTATACACACATAGTTGTGGTAAAGGATTACACGCACCTGGATGGTTTTAAACAAAAAGCATTTTTTAATTTTTTTTCGATAAAAATAATGAAAATACTGGGAAGAAGTAGTTGAAGTTAACAATGTATTAAATGTTGCCCGAAACTATACACAAATAATTATGGAAAAGGATTACACGCACCTACATGGTTTAAAATCATAAGCAACTTTCAATTTTTTTTTCTATAAAAATATCGAAAATACTTGGTGAAAGTAGTTGGTGTGAACAAAACTATAAATGTTGCCGAAAAAATTAGTATTCTTTGATAATTGTGGTAAAGGATTACACGAATTTGAATGGTTTAAAACCAGAAGCATTTTTTAAAAAAATTTCGATAAAAATAATGAAATACTTGGAGAAAGTAGTTGGTGAGAACAAAGCTTTAAATGTTGCCAAAAAATATATGCAGTTGTGATAAAGGATTACACGTATCTGGGTGGTTTAAAACCAGAAGTATTTTTTAAAATTTATTTTTCTATAAAAACAATGAAAAAAAACAATAATTATTACATTTTTGTACCATTTTCAAACTATTCTCAAATAGACTAACTTAACTTCAAGAGATATTTCATATATTTCAAACCCAAGTAATTCTGATTCAATTCCTAGTTACTGAGTCTTACCCGTCATTAAAACATACGAAAGCCTAATGACAATCCATCTAACTTCAACCCATCTATCTATAGTAGTGTATACAACACTGCGTACATTGTCAATTAAATTTCTTTTTCACGTTGACAACAAAGAACTAAAAGCTGAAATATTAAGTGAATTAGCAGGCATACGCATGAAAAAACAAAACATCGAATAAAAATCTACAGTCCATAGCCAAATTATTAGACGCACTGGGCGGGGGTACCCGACACTCCCCTATATTGTATAAATATACAATATATATTATATTAAGTATTATATTAGTATATTATAATAATTATACCAAATTATTAAATGCAATGTTGTGTTTTAATGATTGCACGTTTTGCACGAGTTTATTTGCAATACTTTTATACTTAAACATACATGTAATGGTTTTTTATTTATGAGATTTTTTATTTACTCTCTATTTGCATTTGTTTTTAACGTATAGCATTACAATGTTAACCAATTGATACACGAACATAAACAAGTGTAATCCGGTTTCAGCCGCGTAAAAACAATATAACTGTAGAGTATCACCTGATAATTAAGTTTTTACATAGAATCTTATACTGCGTCTAATAATTTGGCCAGGGACTGTACATGTACTAAATAACAGCATCTGCTGAAGAAAACAACATCAACACATATTATTTCCGTTCACGATTACTGTTTTAATTATCATAAATAAAGCTTGCATTTATTAATAGGATGTTATCATTTAATTCTTAATTCAATTTAGTTTAATGCTTGTAGTATTTTAAAACTATTTTAAAATGGGAACCAGGAAAATGTGGATACTATTTCCTTGGGTAAGACCATTAAAAAGGCCAAATACTTAGTATTGACTCCAGTAATGTTTAATTAATTATGATAATGGGTAGTTAAAGCATCATGGTAATAGATATTTAATAAAGTAATAAAGGTACAGTAATAAGCTTCTTACGGACCGCGGAAATGTAACAGTGCCGAAAATATTACCCAGAATTACCAAAATCAATAAAATGTCGACTTTCAAAGGTGAATGTTAATAATCACATAGTCGTGAATGTCCAAAATATTTGTTATATCCGATTTGGTATTGATTTATTCGTTGATAGTGTGATATTTATTCGATATTTTTAATATCTGCTGAGGATAGATTAGGAGAAACATCAGTGTTTGGAGTATCGGGCAAATATATACCGGGCATTGACATTGAACCTTAAAATAACATAAATTTAAGGTATACCGGGCAAATGTATACCGAGCAGTGACACTGAACCTTAAGAAAACATCAGTGTAGGGCATACCCAGCAAATGTATACCGGGCAGTGGCACTGAACCATAAAAAAGCATCATTGTGGGGCATACCGGGCAAATCTATATAGCACTTAATTAGACCTAGTATATATTTTTCGGCCACTTACCAAAGCGATTATGTGATTGTCAACATTCACCGGTGTAAGTCAACAACCATCAATTTCGGTCATTCACAGTACCATATACAGCTAAAGATTTCACCAGATGCATTTCATATATTTAGAATTTTATTTTAAGAAGAATATCAGTATGCATACAAAGCTGGACTAAATTACAGAAAATCTGGTACTTTTCGGTTAGCCAGAAGTAAGAAAATTCAACTATTTATCTTTTTTATTTCATTTTTTCAAATTTTATTTCGTTTTTATGTGTTTAAAAAAATAATTTTAAAAAAAAGTTGGTGGAGACTTTTTGCTTGCGTCTAGATAAACGAAAAGTATCGAAAATCCTCACGATGTCGTACTAACCAATTCGAAAGAAAGATCCGTAGGTAATTATAGTATTGATAATTAGTATAAAAACGTAATAAGACATAAAATAACGTTCAGTGCTGTGATCCATTCGTTTCAAAAGAAGTATTGTCACAAATCGATGGGTTTCTCTCAAAATTCCAAAGTTTTAATTCCCAAAACTTAGAGAAAGTTTTTTTTTTGTTTTGCAAAAATAAAACATGTGTCTGAGAGTCTTACATAAAAAATGTATATATCTTCTAGGAAACCAAAAATGCTGACTATCCAAACCTGTCTGATCTGCCTAATTTTTAAAAAAAGAGCCTCTTAAATTAAGTAATAAAACAAATAACAAATTTGACATAAAAAATAATTTTTGCTAAGGATTATCTTTGAAATAACAAGTTTTATAATTGAATGCAAAATTATTTCGTTCACTGACATATGTTTTGGACGAAATATGGAGAAAAAAAAAAGGGGGGGGGAAGTATTTAAGGAACCAATTTTTCGTTAGCTGTCCAGATTAAACTTTTGTGACCATGTTTTTCAGATTTCAGCTATCCTCCATATTTTTTGGGCCCGAAATTATAAACTATCGGAAGAAAGTCATGTTTATTTAGAGGAAGTACGATTTCGTAAGTTAAAATTAAGATTTGCACAAATTAACTATCACCTCAAATATTTGCGTCTTGAACTATTTAAATTTCATTTCAGTACATGGAAATCCGTTATAAGTATTAAGGTGGTTTGTTTTTTATTTTGTGCAAACTTTTTACAAATATATCATTACTATATAATTATTCAATTAGTAATGATATTACACATGCAATAAACTGTAAAAAAAAATTGCTACTTAAAATTAAGGAAACCTTTTTACGTAATTGGCGAAACAGCTCCTTGGGAAATGCTCCGAGAAAATACTTCGTTAAACTGAAGATATTGCTATCTTCACCTATATAAATATACGGATTTCGTCAAAAATATTTAGCACCGATTAGCTCAGTTGATTATGAAATACAACACAAAATAAAAGGAGTAAGAGGAAGTGGTTACTTTTTCCTAGCCAGAAATCAAAGCCGAGATATATGTTTGACGAGTGAGTGCACTAACCCCTGTACTATCCCGTCACACTGTGCAAAATGTTTTTAAAATTATAAATAAAATTTTTTAACGACAACCAGAAAGCATTTAAATTACCGTTGACTTGAGGAAAAAATTTCGCGAAATATTTGAGTGGGAGTGAAAAATCACATGATTTCGAGACGGCAAGATTGTCAACAAAATAACGAAATGTAGCACAAAAATCACTGAATGTATGAAATTAAGCAATTAAGACTGTATGTGGGATTCTTTTTGTTTAAGTATGATAACTAAAGATATTTTTAGAAACAATACACCTTTTACAGAAAAAAAACACTCTTAATTCGATCATATCTTAATTGTGTTTCATTAAAATGTTCAATTTTTTTTCCAGTGCTATAATAGATTTATTTCAAAGAAACTCCAAACAATTTTGAAAACTATCTTAACTCAAAAGGAACAGTAATTTTACACTCTTTAAGAATAGGAAACTCTCTTCATTTCTTCTAAATTGAAATGTCAATGGGGGAAAAAAAAAGATAATTAAGTCTTTAAATGACATTTCTATAATTAAAATTGCTGTTGAATACTCTAAAAAATTTTCCCTTCTTACACAATATCAGTTCTACAAAGCAAAGAAAGAAGAGTACAACTAAACTCAACTCATTGTGAGGAACTTTTTTTATGCTAAAAAACTGTGGCATCACAACAGAGCCATAACTAATGATCAAACATACCTCTTGTCATCTCTCCCAGCGAGAGACATTCATCGGTGTTTCCTACCACGCACGTCCGCCATATTGGATCAGCTCCCTCCTCTCCATCCTCCTTTAGGGGGCCGTTCACATATAAACACCAGTCACGTGATAGGTGTGAATACGAACGGAATTTCATGGGATAAATATTAAAAACTCTATATTCTTCGAAGGAACGTTAAATTTTATGAAACTCAAACACAAACTGATCAACCCACAATTGTATTGCTTTGCACGTTTGAGAAAAAATTCGAAGAAGTCATAAAAAAAATATAAATATATATAAAAAAAAAAAGAAACACGAGCACTAATTCTCATCATCTAATAAAGCAAGCTGCCATTTTTATCCCTTTTCTGAAGGTACAGTCCCTGGCCAAATTATTAGACGCACAAGATTTTATGTAAAATCTTAATTATCAGGTGATACTATACAACTTTATTGTTTTTATGTGACTGAAACCTGTTTGTACTTGTTTACGTTCGTGTATAAATTGGTTAAATTAGACGATATATAATATAAATTCGACAATGCGATAAATTAGACGATATATTATATAAATATAGAATATTTATTATATCAGGTATTTTATTAGTATATTGTAATAATTAGACCAAATTATTAGAGGCACTGTAGTGTTTTAATAATTACATGTTTTGCACGAGTTTATAGGCAATACTTTTATATTTAAACATACATGTAATGGGTTTTTATTCAGGAGATTTTTTATAAACTTCCTATCAGTATTTATTTTTAACGTATTGCATTATGATGTTAATAAATTTATACACGATGGTAAACAAGTGCAAACCGACTTCAGTCACATAAAAACAATAAAGCTGTATAGTATCATCTGATAATTAGGATTTTACATAGAATATTACAATGCGTCTAGTAATTTGGCCAGGGACAGTACATTAAAATATTATATCTCACAAACTTTAACGTTAGCAAGAAAAAAGATAAAGTTACTTGTTCAGATTACGATGAAAATACCTTTGAATGAAATAAATCTATCAATACAAAACAGCATCAGTTTTTTATTTTTGTTTTTAAACATTAAAAACTGTAAACTTCACTTTATGTCAGAAAATACAAAAGATTTTTGAACTTCTTTTTTTTCTTCTGAATAAAATGCTAATTGTTGTAAGTTTACAGCAGTTAATTCTTGACTGTTCGCATCTAGTTCTTGAAAAGGAGCAAAACATCAATGTTAAGAAAAGCCATGGCTTGATGACAATGAACAGCACTTGTGCTTTAATTTTTTTTAAACATATTTAAAGTAATACTAAACCAAAGCCGGGCTAGCCTAGTTGGTAGGGCACTGGGCTCATGTCCAAGAAGTCCTGGGTTCTATTCTCACCGGCCGAAGACCCCCCGTGTAGTAAATGGTGACTGATGCCCGTTAAATCTGCCGAGTCCTAAAGTCCTCTATGTTCAAATAACAAATCATATCTATGGGGGTACTTATCCACGAATTTTCTTACTTTCTGGATTAGGGTAATGTGCGTAGAATAGAGCAGATTGTGACAGATCTCGTTTTAAGATTAGAAGGTTTACACGCAAACAGCGTAAAAAAACCTTTTTAGGTTTACATCCCAGATAGCAAAATAAGTTTTTTTTTAAATTCAGCAAAAACCTTTTCATGCAAACCTAAAAAGGTTTGTTATGCGGTTTACGTGTAAAATTTCTAACCTTAAAACGAGATCTGTGGCAATTTGCTCTCTTCTACGCACATTACCCTAATCCAAAACCTTAGAAATCAACCTTCTCTATAAAAACCCTTAAATCGAGGTTGTCTCAGGGTTTTCAAGCGTGAAAAAATCCGTTAATAAAGCTAGTCTCAAGGTGAAAATAACCTTATATCTAGGTAATTATAAGGTTTCTTTTCGCAAAGTCTTGTATGCTCAGCAAAAATCCACCTTGTCTTGAAATTTTAATGGACAATGCAATTTGATCCTATCGCTAGTGTGACGTCAGCTAAAACGTCATTATGGACCTAAGTGATAATACTTTTTTAGAAAAGTTCTTAAAAAATAGTTTTTAATCTTTTTAGGACGAAAGGTTTGAAACTGCAATATTTAGATTTTATTGAATAAATGTTTTTAGTGCAAACATTTTCGTGACAATAAAAAGAAAATTCCGACACAAGGTTGCACTAAGGTTACATGTTTTCTGGGCATTAAGAGATTTTCTCTGAGTGAAACTAAACCTTATTTTGATATCTGGGATACTGTTAACACTATATTATGGCGCCACTATTATGAATCAATTTCGAAAGAATTCTTAGGAGAAGTGTAGCACGATCCATAAAGAAATCTATTCAAATCATCTCCGATTAATATGTGTAGAGTCCCCTCTCTCCAAGCGATTGCATCGTTTTTGCGGGAGAAAAATAACGATTTGTATCCTCCTGATGAACATCTCTCCCAGCAGAAGAAAGAAAAAAAAATGATTCCATGGAAGATCCGTCACCAATTTGTCTCTTATTTTTATTGTTATTGCCGCAAAACGTAATTTGTGTCGTCAATCTCTCTCCAATCCTCCCTCTAATATATTTTAGTTCGTTTACGTTCAATATAATATCACACAAGGATTATTCAATGAGATTAACTCCGTTATTTTGTAACTCATTGGACTGGATACAAAGTAACTCAACGGATGTAACGACGAAATACGTGAAAAATGCATAATCAAAAAAAAAATTTTTTAATTAATAGAACGGTGAGAATTAATGGTCTATAAATTAATGGTTTATAAATTATTAATAGTTTTCATTTATAGTCTATAAATTAATGGTTTTAATTTATAGACTAGATTGGTACTGGCTTATCGTATTTGATCATAAAAACGATTGCATGATGAAGATGCACACCTTGGATTTTTTATAGTACGATTTTGGGTGAGTTAAAATGAATTGGAATTTATGATAGAGAAGTACGGAGAACGACTGCATGGGACAAAATATCGCGTGGGCTAAGTATCATGCGTACAAAATATCGTTTGAACTAAATAAAGCTGGAACGAAATCTCTACTTGACTAATTATGGCTTGGAAAAAAGTATCGCGTACTAAATATGATTATAGAAGATATCACACGAATATGATTATAAACACACACTCTTTTTCTCAATCTGCAGACTTTTAGAAAATAGATTTTCGAATATAGTTACCCTAGCAACAATTTTACCTTGGCCCCAGTTGGGTCCAAAATTGGCTTGATATGGTTCCTATAAGAACATGCACCGAGGGTTCCATATTGGGATTCTTTAATATTGGTTCAAGAATGGCCTATATTGAGACTATATTGGCCAATATAGCATCTACATTGGCTAAATAATGGATATAAAATATCGCACGAATCTGAAAATTCTATAAGACCGATACTGGTTGTAATGGGGCTGTAATATATAGGGTGAATCTGAAAATTCTATATAGGGCCAATATCGGAAAAATAAAGGCCCTTTGAACCCTTACTGAGCCAAGATTCATGAATAGTGGTTCAATGAGGGCCCAAGTTATTTTCAAATAGGGATAAAATTTAAATGAATTTTTTCGTACATTTTATCTGTAAAATGTACACACACTCAAATATATACAGACCCGCCACAATCCAAACACGATTACAATTATTCTTTTCTGAATAATTTGAATTGTGGAACAACAGGGAACTCTCACATATGTGTTGGCCCAAGGAACCAACGAAAAAGAAGCGTATAAGTGAGATGGAACCGAGACGCAGTTACGTACATGGTGAATTGAAATCTAACCGGGAGTTGCTCTCGTAAAACCTGTTTTGAACTGTGACTCATGGTTAGTTTCCATGGTGAATTCGGGGGTTAGTGTTGCTGTCACTCTTTCTTCATTCATACCCCAAGTCAATATTTTTTATGGTTTTTCTATTGGTGGATCAACAAAATCACTACCCCAATGCAGGAATTCGGAATGATTTATGACATAAGAATGGCAACTTGTTTTGATGGTTTGTTCATGTTAAGTCATCAAAAATTTTCATCATGGTTTCTTATAAATCAAATGCTGAAACGATCATGAATCCCATCTCCCCAATTAGGAATTCGGATTGATTTATGATGAGTCAACATAAAAAAAATTTTAAAAAATTTTTCAATGGCATATTCCTGCAGAATCAACAATAATCATAGAAATGCATAGTTGGAACCATCATGGACTATGGCGGATCACCATGGATTGTCGGTCCGTGAGAATCAAATTTCTCTTGATGGTTAACCATCATAGTATTAAAGTAGCATAGTATCATGGAATGACGGTAGTTTGCTGACATATCAAAAGCCAAGAACGTATAATGAAAAATGTTGGATGATGGTGACCATCAAATGATGTTGGACCTTCGTGAATTCCACTGAAACCAACGTAAACCATCAAAATGTTTTGATGATACCATCAAGAATTTTGACTTGGTGGTGAAGTCAAGATGTTTCATGTTTATTGTACGGTAACAGTAAAGGAAAGTGGTTTGAATATTTTTCCCAAGAATTTTGCTATGCATTGATTCGTTGTTAATGAGAAAAAAAATATCTGCGCTAAAAGTTGAGAGTTTTTTAAGTGATTTTCTGAGAATTAAAGAAAAATGATACGAAATTTCGGTCGCTATACTGGAAATAATGCTTCGGACTTTCTAATTGATGTTAAAATAGCATTGCTTCTCTAGAACAGCAAACGGAACTTCATGTAACTGTCGTTATAATGGATGGTTCGTACTAACGGAAGGTCGTACTAAAGAGCATACACTGTATTGAGTTATAATGCTAGTAAAATTCATTAAAGATGGTTTTTAACTTCTTGATTCATTCAAGATGGTTTTTAAACTTCTTGATTCATTCAAGATGACTTTTAAACTACTTAATTCATTCCAGATGGTTTTCAAACTTTAAAATAATTGCTAGTAATGAGACTTTTCCAAACTTTTTGTTTGCCTTTTTCATAAAAATGTACGTTTTTTTTAGTATGAACAAGCATGAATTATCTATGGAAATATCTAACTTAACACAATGTTGTTTTTATGAAAATGATTTAAATAAAACTGAAGAAATTGAAAAACTGGTAGAACTTTCGTGGAAGATGCAAACTAAAATTTTAAGAAATTTAACTTTATATCAATCAATTACGGCTGCTAAGAAAGTTATATTGAATTAAATATCATAATACTGTTAGTCAGGGAAAATAAAGTTTAAATTTGGATAAAAACTGCATTTGGATAAAAACTGCCTGAAGAATTTCAAAATAATGCACAAAATAGAAAGTACTTTTAAAATAAAGTGCAAACATTAAACTAAGTTAAATTGCACTACATTAAATTTTTACAAGTTTAAAATAAAGTCAAAGTTGTCATTCTTTCATTGGAAGAAGTGAGAAATAGCTACCGCCTGCGGTCCATCATTTTGCCAATAAAATAGATCTTTTAATGTATTTTCGAATCTAAAATACTTAAAACAAAACATTTCATATCTAATGCCATTTAACGATAATGTCTTCCACACTTCACGTCAATTTTTTTCTGAAAAAAAGTATTTTTAAAATAAAGTGCAAACATTGAACTAGGTTAAATTGCACTATAAACATTTTTTACAAGTTTTAAATGAAGTCAAATTTGTCATTTTTTAATCGGAAGAAGTGAGAAATAGCTACCGCTGCGGTCCATCATTAATAGCTCTTAAAGGTCCATCATTTAATAGGTCATAAAATAGCTCTTTTTATGCATTTTCGAATCTAAAATACTTAGAACAAAACATTTCATATCTAATGTCATTTAAAGGTAATGTCTTCCACACTTCACGTCATTTTTATTTCATTAAAAAGTACTTTTCAAATAAAGTGCAAACATTGAACTAAGTTAAATTGCACTATAATAAATTTGTACAAGTTTAAAATAAAGTCAAAGTTGCTATTCTTTCACTAGAACGAGCGAGAAATAGCTACCGCCTGCGGTTCATCATTTTGCCAATAAAACAGTTCTTTTAATGTATTTTCGAATCTAAAATACTTAGAACAAAACATTTCATATCTAATGTCATTTAAAGATAATGTCTTCCACACTTCACGTCAATTTTTTCATAAAAAAATGTGCACTGTGAAAAAGACTTGTTTCGCAAATCTTGTTATTGCTTGGCCTGCGAGCCATTTTATCTACAAGTGAAAAAGAATATCTTTTTTTTTTTTTTTCATCCGAAAAAGCAAGTCTCTCGGTGTCAGTTGAAGTTCTAATAAAGGTTGGGAAATGGCGGAAACCGTAGCATCCCCATCTCTACCTCTTCAGTTTCCCTGCATCCATCGATCCGCATCCCTCCTTCCTATCTTTAATCCCTTATCCACTCCATAGCATCCTCGTAAAAATGATAAACTGCGCATGCGTCAACCCACTGTACCTCCCCACTTCCCCCTTCAACCCCGACCGCAGGCTTTGGGATATAAGGCAGAGAGATATCTAGCATTCTAATGGTATTGCTGTAGCTCAACAAATATGGATCACTCCCATATTCATGAAGTTAACAAAAATGTATTTTATAGAAAGATGGCCTGAAAGCTCATAATGTAGAAAGGTGCAGTTGAAATTTTTCTTGGATAAGATATCGATTCCACCTGCAACAGCAGATGCGAATGTTCGTAAATAGAACGCAAAATAAGATTAGGTTTCATTTCTTGGAAAGTTGCTTAGCCTTGAACATTGGTAAAATTCGATTTGATAAGTTGAGAAAAAATTATTTTATTCTCAAATCATCACCGTAAATTTAGAATTTTTGTATAAAAAGCATTTTTTTTTTTTTTTTTTTTTTTTTATATCGAAAGTTATTCTTTAATCGATACGTTAACATATCGATTCTATCTGCAAGAGCAGATGAATATAAAATAGCTACGTACATAGAGCAAAAAATAAGATTTCATTTAATTGTTTCACCGAATATTCTTTTACTGAACTTTCCTCAAATTTACAGAATAATCCTCACTTTTACTGAATATTATTTACTGAATAACTTTTACGGAATATTCCTCAAATTCAAATCGATGATTTGAGCCTAAGGGAGAAAATACAGTGTCGAAAAAAACTTTATCTGTAGTATTAGAGATATTGTTCCTTCGACTATAGCTGTTGTGCTAGAGATATTGCAAAAAAAAAAAAAAAAAAAAACGAATTTTAAAAATTAATAAAAATAATGCGTCAAAAAATTAATTTTTATTTCCAAAAGATAATGAATAAAATCGGGCCGGGATAGCCTGTTTGGCAGGGCGCTGAACTCAAGTTCCTGAGAACAGGAGTTCGCACCCTGCCAGCCGAAGTCTCTCTGTGTTGTAAATTGTTGACTGCTGCACGTTAAACCTGCCGAATCACAAAGTCCTCCATATTCCCATAACAAATTTTGGAGATTGATTATTCTCTGGTTCATGTCAAAATTAGGATCTGTGTATGATTGAATGGATGCAAAAATGGGCCCGCTCTATAAACGGGTGTGACGTATGGGTGTAGTAGAAATTGAATTGTTGGTCATAGATGGCACCACTGAAAAACAAGAATAATCACAACCCCTTACCTTTATGACCTAAGACAACAACAGTACATAAAATATTTTATAAAGAAAAGAAATTTCTCATAACAAAAGTTCCAACTTTTTTTTATAAAATCTAAAACAAATGTTTTAGCAGTAACATATTACAGATTCAACACTTTAGTAGAAAACAATAAGAATATATATTAGAGTAAAAAACGTTTTAATAAAAATTATATTACATTTAAATATATCCAAACCCAGGTAAAGATATTCCTTACGGTGGAAAATGTATTTTTACGAAAGAACCTATTTTTGCAACTCCAGAGAGAATTTAAAGTTTAAACTTTCAGATACAAAAATATGCGTCGCGACAAGGACAATTTTTAAAGCAAATTTTATAAAATTTAAATGTATCCAAAATCGGGTACAGATGTTGGAAATATGTTCTACTGAAAAACTTTTTTTTTACGGTTCCCGAAAGAATTTGAAAATTTAAAATATATTTCTGTGCCTGGAACATTCGAAACAGGTTGAAGTTAATGGAACGTTTTCCCAATTTCCGTCTGACTAATAACAAAACGCTTCGCTCTCTGGACTTCATCAACCTTTAAGTCATTCCTATTTCTACGAAGACACCTTCAAACATCCCAACTATGTTTTGGCAGCAGTCCCAAAATCGTCTGCGATCTGCCACCGACGTGACCCAGGAAATTGTTTCCACGCTGGAATTTCAGCCTGTTAACGGTTCCGAATGGAAAGGGAGGGTAGATAATAGAACGATTTTCTTTTCTTTTTTTATTCCATAATGGGGGGTGGGGACAGTAGAATATTAAATGTTCTGCGTTAGGTAAAATATTTTTTTGTATTATTCTACTAAAACGTGAAACATAAAAGAGAGAAAAAAAAGTTCTAAAAAGAGAAAGAAAAGTTTTAAAAAGAAAAAAAAATTTCCAGTTTTCTACTTTTAATAAGTTTATTAATGGTGAAATGAAATGAATTAAATAATATGTAAAATTTCTAAATTATTATTCATTTTAACAAATGTTTTTCTTTAAAATGTCTTTATGGACTTCTTTTTTAAAACCTGCAAGAAGGCTGTTTGCTTTGCTAACCAAACCTCGTGGATACCTTTGATTCACTTTTTTTTTTCTTAAAAGTCAAATATTTTCAACAAAAAATAATTATGTTAATTTTTTTTAACATATAATTTTTGTAATTTTGTTTTAAACTTAAGAATACAGAATATCTCTCTCTCTATCTATCTATCTATCTCTATCTATCCATCACTATCTATCTATATATATATATATATATATATATATATATATATATATATATATATATATATATATATATATATATATATATATATATATATATATATATATATATATATATATCAATATCTATCTACATCTATCTATCTATCTAAATCTCTCTATATAAATTTATCTTTCTCTATATATCTCTATCTTTCTCTATATATCTATATATCTCTACATATCTCTGTCTCTTTATATCTCTATCTCAATATTTAGAGGGAAAAGAAGGAATAAGATTGAGAAAAATAACGTAAAAAGCTCTAAAATTTATAATAATTCCAGGAAAAATTACATTTTTAGAAAAAAACAACAACTCCTGTTTAATTTATTAATAAAAGTGACCCTTTCATCACGTCAAATATAGGCTTGATTATAGCATGGGCTGAAGGAATCCTGGCTCAGAACCTTCAAATAAAAACATTTAATGTATAGTTTAAATTAAAGTTGTTGTGAGATTTTAATTTTACGCTTTATTTAAAATTGAGTCTTGCAGATTCATTAAACTTATACAATAATCTCCTTTTTATCCACAAAAAATAAACAACTAAATCAAACCCTCCTCTTGTTATTGTGAAACAATTGCTGCAATAAAGATGTAATTTAAATCAAAGGTTACATGGGCGTGATGAGATCCGTATTGATAAGCGCCATGATCATGCGTATAGACTACAATGCGCCAGTAAAATTCTCAGTCGTTACTGGACAATAAGATTGATTTAGAATCTGATTTGTCATCGAGACGCATACTGCATAACTTTTACTAAAATAAAAGTAATACAAATTTTGTAGTTATTGAAAATGATAGGGCACTTTAATCAGCATCTGCTCAGAAACTCAGCTTTTCTTAATCGAGCATTGCATCAAATTTCAACTTTTTAGTAGTAATTCTGCTAGCTGTAGAGCACCCCACATTTTTTTTTTTTTTTTTATACTAGAAGATAAAAATGTAATTGTTTTTGAACTAATTATAATCGGAGTTTTTATTTTTTAAGTCTTACAATCTTTAAACAGCGAAACAAAAAAAACAAAAAAAAATGTGAGCAAAATTTGGGAAAGAAAAGCACGAATTGTAATAACTTTTGATCGAAATGGAATTTTGAAAGGTACTGGAGTTATGACTTTAGCGTGTCCAATTTCATCTTACTATTTTATGTTTTTTTTTTAATATAGAGAGAAAAAGTCTCAGAACCTCTTATATAATCCCAAAAATACAAATGTAAATTGTTAAACTTTGAAAATAACAAATTAAATATTGCCCACTGATTTTAACGATGCTACACAAATTTACTTTAAAAAAAAAAAAAAAAAAAAAAAGAGAGAGAGATAGAAAGAAAGATTTAAAAGTCGGGACATTTTTAGGCTCATTTGAATAAACAATGAGATTCGTTAGGCTTTAAAATATTCTAAATCGTACGATCTCAATTAAGGTTTGTCTCGATGTCTAACGAAGACTAAGGGGGAAAAAAACAAGCATCGAATAAAAAATTCTTTATTCAAAACTTCGAACTAAAGAAAAAATATCAATACGACATTTCGACTTCTCTAACTTGAACTGATTTGAGGATGTTATGGTATTATGATGTAAAGATGTGATTGGTCATTCTTCATAAAAAAAAAATTAAAAAAATTATGACGTCAAAGTTTAAGACTCATTTAGTAATTTTCGGAAAAAATTTAGTTGTAATATTTTTTAAAGAAAATATTCTTTAAACTAATAAACACAATTCGCTTTGACTAAAATAGCCGCTCGCCCCAAGAACAATTGCTTAGCAATACTGTTTTGGTGTTATTACTTATTGATACTTTTACTTATTCATCCACTCAAGTTGAAATACATTTTTTAAATTTGTAGTGGACGGTACTTGATGTTAATACATTTTTTTTTAAATATTAACTCATTCATTAAATTTAATTAATTAATTTTAATTATATTTTGCCACTTAATATTGTGACTCTGTCATATGTATATACATTTACTATATGTATATTGATATATGTATATGTATACTCTGGCATATGTATATGTATATTGATACATCACAGTTGAAGAAGATAGGGGCAGGAAAGAGGTCGAAATTCGATTATTAGAAACACTTTCAAGTTTCATCGTGCTAAAACAGACTTTGATGAGCAACTAACCCGTTATTATTTTGATTTTTTCTTTTTAACTGTCGTTAATTTTTCAGAAATTTTTAATGTTTTTCTCGTTTTTAATTTCGAAATTCTTAAATTACATATATATATAACGTCGTTGCCGAGTGGAAGGATTAAAACAGGTCATAGGCCAGGATGGAGGGTACAAAATTTATTTATTAATCAGAGCTGTCATGAGAGAGAACGAAAAGTTGCGCTCCTCGGTTATATGTTAGGTAAATATGTTAGTAAATCCGTAAAATGTTTCAATTTAGGGAAAGAGGGAAATCTTAGAAATAACTATTGGTTAATCCAATAGGTCTGGCGATTCCCACGGAGAGTAAAAGGGGAAAATGTCCTGCTTTTAATCATATGCATGCCTAAGCCAAAAATAGATTTAAGAACAGGATGTAGCTTTTAAAAGTGTGAGAAAGTATTTCGATTAGAATATTTAATTAGGATAACATAAAAGGATTAATAGAAGCTTTTTATGTTACATATATATATATATATATATATATATATATATATATATATATATATATATAATTTAAGTAAAATTATTCTCGATTTTTAATTACACCCCCAACCCAAAAAATCTGAATGTGTAATCACCATTGAAGAAACTTAGGATATATAATTATAAAAGAAAAAAATTATCAACTTTGTACTAAGTATGCGAAACAAAACTATTTATCTGTCCCTAATTTTTATTTTTATTTAGTTAGTTAATTATTTTTGTTTCATATCAACTTTTTATTAACCTCGAAATGTCAAGAGTCATATTCTAAATTTTGATTGCTTAAAAATAAAAAATAAAGAAACATTAAATATTAAAAAGAATTATAATAATAGTAAATATAGTTTATTAATGTAAAAATAGTATATTAATGGATTAGGTATTTTAAAGGAAAGACCATTTTTGTTATCAAAATAATTTTTTTTTTTTTATCACCATCGTTTCTAATGAAGTCAATAAATGTTTTAAAATAAGCTTTCCTATAAAAAAATACTTAAATCGAAAAAGGATTTTTTTTTTCCCAACTTATTAAATGATTTTTAAATTCGGAGTTTACACTAGATAGGAACTTTCGCCATCATTTTAATTAGAAAATAAGAAAAGTTTGGTAAATACGGGGTACATCATTGCAAATAAATATAAATAGCCATTCAACAATTATAATATGCAAGTAATATCAAAAATAGAAATCATTAGAGTAGAAAGATGTGAAAATAGTGGTAAAAGGTAACCCCATTTATTATTTTTAGTTAATCAATTTACTTCGTTTATATGCATTATGTTTGGCCTTGCATAAAAATTAACTGTGTTTACTTTTATACTGTGTTTGCAATGAGCATTATGTTTGCTTTTATTTTTGGTAATTATGGCCTTCGTTTTTGGAATAAACTAATACAACTCTTAATTAAAACGTTTTGATTTTCGATAATTTTCAATATTTGACGAGGTTATTAATGTTTAACGAATGAAAGCTATTAATGTTCTCGTGAATAATTTAAAAATATAAAATAAAAACTAACAATATGCGTATCAAGTAACGAGTTTATACTTATAGTTGGTAAAAGTTTGAACAATAGTTTGTTATCATATAAGTGCTATTCAAGATCACAAAGCATTAAAATTGCTTCTGATTAGTATTTCCAGTGAATGTTAAAGTTAGCCTTTCAATGTTTCACAATTTATCTGTTTTTGCATAAAATAAATTTGAAAGATGACTTATTTTACTCTCAAATATGTTTTTAGATGACAAAAAGCACGAATTTTCGTACATATGAATCCTTATTTTATAAATCGTATAAAATTTTATTTCACAAACACATTATAAGAAGATTGTTTTAATATATTTTACGGCTCAAAAACGAGTCAGCTTAAAAAGGAGTTTAAAAACGAGTCAGCTTAAAAAAGAGTCTTAAAAACGAGTCAGCTTAAAAACGAATTTCTAAATCCATAATGCTAGTACTCGTTACTTTAATCAATTAATGACTAAAAAAGCAATTTACTGACGTGGGACTAATAGAATATAACATAAGCATGTGAAAGGGAAAGAGGTAATTTGCTAATTTTTGCTGCGAAAAGGGTCCGAAATGATTAAAAATGCTTGATCATAATTAAAAAGTAAATAATTAAAAAAGTTAATGTTTAATCACGCTTTAACAACACTCTTTTTTTTAAAAAAAAAATTTACTGATAAAAATTAACATAATAAACAGAATAATTAAACGAAAAGACGAGTGTCAAAATTTAGAAAATGTTTCTCGCCCCCGGGTGGGCTCGAACCACCAACCTTTCGGTTAACAGCCGAACGCGCTAGCCGATTGCGCCACGGAGGCTTGGTAGTCGAATTTTATAAACAAATTAAATAAACATTTTAATTCATAATCTAAACATAAAGCGACATAATTCATTAACCTTTTTTAATGTATAACTGTTAACACAAAAGTAAAAAACACTCCTGCCTTTTTTCGCTAAAATAATAATTTTTGCTGCTTAATTTTAAAATTACGGAAGGAAATTAAATAAAACAACAATAAGTTTGTTCATTAGTCAAAATAATAAAACAATCTAAATGTAGACAATAGTTATATTAATACGAAAAACAAAGAAATAACATTAAATGGTTCAAAAAGACATTTCAAATGTTCTTCTGATCATAATTCGAATTTATAACAGTATCTTTCGAACAATCAGTGCTTTTGATGCGATTTTGTTCTTTCTCTTACACATAATATCCAAAATATATAAAGCATTCTATTTTTCTTTCACATATTTTTTATCATTCACCATATCTTTCATTTAAAATAACTAACATCAACTTTCGCCTAGATGCTTTTATTTTATTTATTTATTTGAAAAATTACATTTGTATGTAAACTATTTAACATTAAAAGGAGTTGACAATTATTTGCTTTCCTAAAAAAAAGTTACCGGTAAAGAAAATTTCTGAAAGCAAAATATATTATTTTATCAAAGAAAATTTTACTAGAACTTATTTTAATACTATTGCCTTTATGATCTATCGAGGAATTATTATCATACTTACAGGTTTTATGAAATTTGTTGTCGCATTTATAATTGAAAAATAGATGGAGCTACCATAAAGCTTTTTTCGTAATAATCTCTGGATGACTTTTCTTCCAAATTTTTTTTAACAACTTATATAGTGCTGCCATCTAAGGCTGATATATGAAACCCAACTAAATTTGTGCAAGGCTTCGTCTCCTGGAAAAAAAACGGTCAAAATAAGTGTACAAGAACGTTTAAGAGAGTTTTCCGTTTTGAATTCCTTTATTTATTTATATCATATCAGTTTTGTTCATTAAAGTTGGTTTCTGTCAACCAAAAAAGCTGATTTAAAACTATTCTGTCGACTTTGTAGTATCATTTTAAAAATTGTGTTTTTATAAACATTAATGAAGAAAATATTTTTTTTTTTTGATTCAATGATATTCGAAAATCAAGAAATTTAAAATACCATTCAGCACAATGTCCTAACTGCAAATGTGGAAAAGTAGTAAAGCAAAATAAAAAAAATAAAAAAAATAAAAAAAACTAATAACCAAAAATTTTAATAATTTAAACGACAATTTTTTTGGGTTGATAATCAACAAAATGTGCTATATTAACTATGTCTTATAAAAAATTTATAAATCATTGTCTCTGAATGAAAATTTAACTACAAATTTTTCGCAACTCCGGTTTAGAGACGTTTTGAAGATATATAGCATGCTTAGATAATTTAAATATTTTCAAGCTTTCGATTCATAACAATAAACCTTTTTTTTTTTTTTTATCTAAAAATAAAAAAAAAAATTTTTTTTTATCTAAAAAAAAAAAAAAAAAAAAAAAATGAAAAAATTGCTTTGAAAGTAGTGTTTTGCAATATCTAGTAGAAAAAGAGTGAACTCCTTTATTATAAATGCGTATTCATTAATTGATAAGTTTATGTTTAGCGTATATATTAACTAATAAATAAATTACTAAATTAATAAATATTGAATTAATGAAAAAGCGTGCATCAAATAATTAATAAATTTATGCTTGGAAAATATTTTAGAGTAAAGAACTGTAAAAAGACTTTTTTCCCTAATTAAATCCCACTTAACTTCTAGGTTTATATTTATTTATTTACTTTAAGAATATTTATCTTTTAAATTTTGTACAAGCTTTTACTCGTAATAATAATCTCTCTTTTTTTATTTAAAAAGAAAATGCCTTGAAAGTAGTGTTTAACAATATACAGCAAAAAAAAGTACGAAATCGTTCAATTATTCATTAATTAATAAATTTATAGTCAGCAAATATTTTGATTTTAACAACTGTAAAAAGAAAATTTTTGCTAAATTCACTCTCACGTAATTTCTATTTTTTAATTAATTTATTTATTTTAAGAATTTTCTTCTTGTTAAATTTTGAGCAATCTTTTGTTCGTAATAATAATCCCTTTTTTTATTTAAAAGAAAAAACAAGCCTTGAAAGTTGAAAGTAGTTTTCTACAATGTCCAGCAGAAAATTACAAATTCGTTTAACTATATTAATTAATTGATTAATTTGTATTCAGCAAATATTTTAATGTAATCAATTATTAAAACACTTTTTTTTTCCTTAAATTTTAAATTTTCACTTTATTTCCCTTTTTTTTTATCTATGTTATTAATTTATTTCCTATCTTTATTTATTTATTTTACCTTTCTGCGCTGTGACACAAAATTTTAGGAGCTTCTCGACTTTTTGAAATTAAACACGAAATTTTTAAAGTAAGTTTTCATCTGTTTCACATTTAATTCAAAAACATGAAACGTTATTGAACAAATTTAAACTTGATCTTTAATAGATTAAATCTCCATTAATTCGATTCACTTGCAACTATAATTGCGCAATTTTGTTTTTAAATGATGTGCCCCCTATGTAGTGTTTGTCACCATAAATACGCAAAGAAGTTCATGATGAGAAGTTCATTTTGCCTTAAATTGTATAAATAGAAAATGAAATTTAAAAAAAAAAAAAAAAAAATCTACAAATGTGCGGAAATAATTTTCATGCAGTAATAATTTTAATTCAGTTTTTGAAACTTTTATAGCAGTTAATATTTTATCATGCATAAGCGCACTTCAACATGCCTTTGATTCATGTATCTTTCATCAGGCAAATCATGCTAAAAAATAATTTTGATTCAAAATTAAAATATATTTAAAGAGGAGAACAGACCTCCATGTTTCCATAACAAATCATACCTCTGGGGGTACTGATTCAGGAGTTTCCGTGTTTTCTGGATTGGTTCAAAATTACAAGGCTACGGAGTTGAACATTATTTTCTAACTCAAAATTGGGTCTGCTGTTCGACGGCGGATATAAGAAGAAAAAAAAAAAAAATAAGAGTAGAACAAACTTATTTATTTATTTATTTATTTCATTTTTTTTTTCAATTTGAGCTAATAAAAAAACAGTAAGCTAAATTTTCGTCAAAAACTAAGTTCTAAGCAATAGTTATTTTTCTGAAATTTATCTTGTAGACTTTCCATAGGACATCCAAAAATACATTTCAAAATTACGAAACAAAATTATACACAATAGCAATATAAAATATACAATTATGCAAGGCAGCACAATACAAGCCATGAGAATAAATACAAAATCTAATAATTAAATAAAAATAAATCCAGAAAATTCTTTAACGTGTCTTGGAGAAAAAGTAAAAAGCTGAGGAATCAGGCAATGATAACATAAACCAAAGAATTACAAAAACTAAAACTTGTCTCAGCCTTCAAAAATTTTGGAGAGCTACAAATATAAAAATCAACACAAAATTAAATAATTGTAAAGCTGTTGTTCGCTCCATACTTTTTGGTGATGAATGTTAGAGCCTCCGGAAAATTGAAAGAGAAAAATTGGAAACATCTAAATACAAATGCTTAAAAATTATTTTAAAAATCTTCTGACCTAACACTATTTAAAATAAAGATATATTTAAAAAGTATTCCTTATAGGTGATGCTATCACCTATGAGGAAATTTTGAAAGGAGATTAAGATGGACAGGACATAACCTTCGTTTGAATAGGAATAGCTTTGCTAACATCGTACTTAAATCAGAACCCGTCGGAAAACCTAAAATATGAAGGCCGCGACTTACTTGGCTAAGATACAAGCACTAAGATCTGAGCAAAGCAAAATTAAATGAGTTGAAGGAGGACTGACTCAGAACAGAGGTGCTTGGAAAAAAAGTTTGAGGCCTGATGTGCCAGCTGGAGCGAAAAGGACAGGGAGATTTTAAACGTGTTAATATGTATTTCACACGGCTGCTCCATAATACATAAATGCAGGTTAGTTTTCTCAAAAAAGTCCTCTATGAAGACAAATTTCTCCCAATACTTGATCCAAGAGTTCCCTTGTGTCTTGATTGGGTTCAAAATTACAAGTCTAAGGAGTAATCTTAGTAGTCGTTTACTCAAAATTGAGTCGGCTGTTCTTAAATAAGTACTAGATAAATCAATGGACCTATTCAAATGTAGGACATTTAGCACGAAAAGGATTGGGAACGTGGAGCGTAATTAAATAGAAACAATAGATGCTCTTAATCATGTGCTATGTTAATGTTATTTGGAAGTTTATTAACTAAAGGTTTTAAAAATAAATAAAGATAGTGTAAAGAAAGAAAGAGAGAAAAAAAAATCTTGCAATTTTCAACCCAAAACCTTGTTGTTGCTTATCTTTTTCTGGCCTAAACCAGATCTATGAACCCATTGACCTGAATGAAATCGAAGACCAAAAGACGAGTAGAATAGATGTCTTCCCAGAAAAGACCCAAGACAGTCCAGGATATGATCGGCGGAAGCCCGGTGTAGATGCCATTTAGGGCAGGGGGATGTAGGTTTTAGTTCCTTCAGAAAATAGTAAACCTTTTAAATGGCCGGTAGCTTGGCGGGAGAGGGTGGTGCAGACTCTCCTTTTAAAGGGTCAAAGAAACTCCAGAGAAATTTCCTTTGCATCCAAGACCTAAACGAGCCAACCGTTTTTTAGAATCGTAGTCCCTCGGCTAACTTGGCATGAATCATTCGCAATTCTTTCACTGGAACCGTTAGTCTATCCGCAATGTTTGTTGAAGTGGCTTAATCCGGTGTCTGGTTGTTTTTGTTCCGTTTCAGCATATTTCTTGGAAAAAACTTCACTATTTTCAAGTATTCTTATCAAAGACATTTTGAGGTATAAATTTTTGTAAAGTTTTTGATGTGTTTAAATTATTCATCTTATATTCTCTCGTTTGTGTATTGGCTCCATTACACATGTGCACGAAACTTGAGTAATTAAATTTAGTATCATTTCTTTGTAGTATTAACTGTTACAGTGTTATGAATGGTTATTTGTTACTCATGATCATGCGTGTGTATTACAATTGTTGAATGGTTATTTATTTTGTATTGTATCAATTTATGTAAATATCATTAAAATCGGTTCAGTAGTTCTAGAGATAATCGACCAAGTCTGCGAATTCTCTTAATTTCTTACACCAGTGTATAACAATGAATCTGAATGTCATCAATTATTAAAAAAAATATCTTTTTACTGTTGGCCAAATGAAAAAACTAATTAGGGATATCACACATTCTTAGTGAAGTGATTTAAAAAACACTCATCCAATTCATATTTACTAGATTTAAAAATTCATATTGGTCTTCTCGTAATTTTATAAATTTCACATGGCGATTGGCATTCACTAGAGTTAGGCAAAACAATTCATCAAAGTTATTCAAATCAATAGAATTAATTCACTTATCTGATTCACATAGGTTGATTTTATCTGGGTTTAAAATTATTATGAAATTTCAGTCTCTTTTTTTTTTCACAGTGAGCTGCAATGACTCAGTAGTTAATGCACTGAACTATCATAGAGAAGAAATGGGGTTTGAAGCCCACCCAGTTTTAAGGGGAAGTAAAGGTGGCCTGTGCTCACTGCTGAACACAATATCACAATCATGCCATTGGTCACAAAATTGTGTAGGCATGTGATTCTTCCTCTATTTCACAGATTTCTGTGAATCTCAATACCGTTGATTTTCAGACTTCTGCTAATCTAAGATTTCAAATTCTCTACACAAAATTTTGTTAGCAAGACATGTATTCTGCCCTTGCCAGCACCTTCTTTATTTCTTGAGTTCTTATTTACATGTGATAAACACTTTTTTACTCAGATTTATTATTGAAAAACAGGAGTTAGGATAAACTTCAAGTAAAAAATTCCATAATAACTCCGACTAGAGTTTGTGAACTACTGAAGCAAACCCAAAAGTTTAGAATTAGTTATCTAAAAAGTAATTCTGAAACAGGAAACAATCAAAGGATAAAAAATGGTGTTTTTTTAAACTTATATTTTAATGAGAAGCAATTATGTTGCAAATTTTGATTTGTAACAGAGGAATTATTTAAACAATGTGATATATTTGCCCCCTTTTCTTATTTATCTACAAAATGAATTTTTAATATGATATTATATATTGATTTTTAATATATTATGACAAGGAAATTTTTTAATTGTGTGTTTCAGTAATTACTTTTCAACGTACTTCATACCATTGTAAATTCATGTTTCAATCTTTTCTTTTTCAATTCTAGTTAATACAATTGACTTTCTCATGGTTTTAAAATTCTGATAATATTAAGGCATGCAAAATTTTAATCGCCCATTTCAGTATAATCACTTTTGTGTTCATACCATCGTAAATCTATGATGTGTTTTAAACTTTTCGTTGGGCACTATAGCTATGACTATTGTTCTCAATTTGTTTTTTAAATCTCAGTATTTATTGTACATTATTATTACGATTGGCAAATTTCAATTCTTGCATTTATTAGTCACTTTTTTTACGCCTGATACCACGTTTTTTTTTTTTTTTTTTTCTCAATCTACTATTTTGCAGTTATTGCTACTGATATCCACATATTTTTTTTAAAACCGATAGTATTTTAATAAATTGTTAAAAGAAACAAATTTGAAAGACTCATTCAGTAAATATTTTTGTATTGCTCATTTGTACTAAATCCTTGCAAATTTTCATTTCCAGTTGATTTTAACATGATTTTTTAAAATTTTGTATAATCCTCATATTAAGGTAGCGAAATTCAAATAACGTATTTGAGTATTCACTGTTTGATAGGACAACTCTTTTGGTCTTTTAATCAATTTTCTTCCAATTATCACCACTGCTTTTCTCATATATTTTTAAAATCTCAATGTTTTTAATATATTATTTATTACAAGACTCTCAAAATCTACAGTTAACTAACCCTTTTTTGATGCATTCGATTCATGTGATTTTGTGGAAAATACATTTGGTTTTATCATCAATCTTTTTTTCAGTTATTTTTATAAATTTCACATTTTTCAAATTCTTTTAATGCAGTGTTGATTTGCTAAGTGCAAAAAAGGCAAAAAATGTAATTTTTTCAAATATATTAATTTTTATATTGTTAATTTTGAATAAATAATGAATTTTTGATCTATAGTAATAGTACAAACAGCTTTGCACAGCATTTTTAAAAAAGTGCTTGAAGGTGCTTATTTTCAATTTTCGTTTTTAAAAGCCCTTAAAAGTACTTTTTTTATTGGGAGTTTTTAAAAAGTGCTTCATTTTCCCTTTTCAGAAATTAGATTTTTTTCTTTACCATATCGAATTTCGCCATGTATTATGGAAAAGCGTGGTTTTCCCATTGTTCTAATTGAACATTTTCACAATCCATTTTGAAAACTAATTTGCATTTTTTTAATGTATATAGTGTTTAAAAATATTCCTTAGTGCTTATAAAGTACTTAAAAGGTGCTTATTTTTTATTTAAAGATTTGGCTAAGCACTCTGACAAATCTGTAATTCTTTTCTTTGTTACAGATAAGAATTTCTGCAAGATGCCTATAATTAATATAAAAGAAGAGCTCCTCTTCCAAGCACTTGGCCGAAAGTATACACCTGAAGAATTTGATGAACTTTGTTTTGAATTTGGTTTAGAACTTGATGAAGTAGTATGGGAAAAACCTGATCCTAGTAAAAATTTGGAAGTTTGCATATACAAGATAGAGTTACCTGCTAATCGTTATGACCTCTTATGTCTTGAAGGACTTTGCAGGTCTTTAAAGATTTTCCAAAACCAAATAGAAATTCCTCGTTTCACTCTTTCTTGTAAGGATGAATACCAAAGGCTAATTATTGACCCTTCAACTTCTCAAGTGAGACCCTATGCTGTTGCTGCAGTTTTGAGAGGAATCACTTTTACTCAGCATAGTTATGAAAGTTTCATCGATCTTCAAGACAAGTTGCATCAAAATATTTGTAGGAAAAGATCTCTCGCAGCTATCGGGACTCACGACTTGGATACCATTTCTGGTCCATTTTTGTTCGCCGCAAAACCGCCTGAGGAAATTAAGTTTTGTCCATTGAACAAAGACAAGGAATACACTGCAGTTGAGTTAATGGAACTTTATACTAATGATTTACACTTGAAGCAATATCTTCACATTATTAAAGATAAACCAGTGTACCCTGTTATCTACGACCAGAGTGGTGTCGTCTTATCCATGCCTCCCATTATTAATGGGGAGCATTCGAAAATAACTTTGAACACAAAGAATGTTTTCATAGAAATAACCGCCACTGATTTGCAAAAAGCTGTCATAGTTCTCGACACTCTCGTTTGTCTGTTTAGCGAATATTGTGAAAAGCAGTTTGTCATTGAGCCGGTAGAAGTCGTAAATCCTGACGGATCCAAAGTCCTGTATCCTGAACTAAATTACAGGTCAGAGTTTATTTGTCCAGCTCAAATTAATAAGTACATTGGAATAAGCGAATCACCTGAAAATATAGCTGCATTACTTACCAAAATGTGCCTGAAGGCTGAAGTTTGCGAGAAAGACTCCAATATTAAAGTAGAAATTCCTCCTACAAGGCACGATGTAATACATGCCTGCGATATCATCGAAGACGTAGCCATTGCTTACGGTTACAACAATATCACTAAAACTATTCCACAGACTGTGACAATTGCGTCTCAACTTCAGCTGAATAAGCTCTCTGACCAGCTGTGCCTCGAGCTTGCTCAGGCAGGCTTCACCGAAGTCCTTTCTTTCACTCTTTGCTCTAGGGATGATATTTCTGTAAAGCTCCAATGTCCGAGTACCCTTTCTCGAGCAGTGCATATTTCAAATCCCAAGACTTTGGAATTCCAGGTGGTCAGGACTACCCTTCTTCCTGGCCTTTTGAAGACTGTTCACGCTAACAAGAAAATGCCTCTGCCTATGAAATTGTACGAAATTTCTGATGTGGTTCTCAAAGATCCGAGTAAAGATGTAGGAGCTAGAAATGAAAGGCATTTATGTGCCTTGTATTATAATAAAAAACCAGGGTTTGAAATTATCCATGGACTGCTTGATAGAGTAATGCAATTGCTAGATGTTCCCCCTTTAGATGAAAGCAATTCCAATCGTGGATATTGTATCAAGTCCTATGATAGCCCCTCATATTTTCCTGGTCGTTGTGCCGAAATAATAGTAGCAGGAAAGGCAATAGGTTCACTTGGAGTTTTACATCCAGATTCTATTTTAAATTTTGACTTAAGTTTACCTTGTTCTGCCTTAGAAATTAATATTGAACCATTTTTATAGTTTATTAAATTTATTCTTATACAAATTTACTGTACTTTGATTTAATTCAATATTTTACTTATTGAAAGTTACAGATAAGAACAATATTTTTAACATAATTTAGTTGTGAATATATGATAAAAATTTAATTTGTTTTTTTCGACCATCGAAATATTGACTTTGCGTGAAATAATTTGAAGTTCTTATTTAAGTTTAAAGATGTTCCTCTTTTAAATTTTAAGAACAACGCATAAATATCTATATTGAATGATCTTCTTAATTGGCAAAGTTTGTTAGATTTGTTTGTTTGAATGATATTATCTTCATCGTCACATATTATGAGGTAAAGTCTAAAATGAGTAAAAAACATTATTATTTACAGTTCTTTCAATTAAATTTTTATGCTAAAAAAATGCATTATTCCAATGTATGATGTATATGGGATTTATTTGCTGTTGCTTCGAAATAAAAGTCCACATATTAGTAACTTATTTTTATTTTCTTTTAGACTTTTCCTTATTATTTATTTTTATTAACCGGTTTTTTTGAAAGAAAAAGAATAGTCCTAATTATTTTGGGTTAGTTGGGTTCTACTTTAATATTAATATATGTTTTATGTTTAACAATTAAATAAATGACATAGAAATATTGCTGGGCTTTAACAGTGGTTTGGGCACTGTTGTAATTAGTTATAAATTTTCTTACTTATTGTTAAATAATTATGCAATAGTTTTCCTTGCACATAAAAATTGAGTATTTTCACAAGCTTAATAATTATGTCAAGGCACATACTCAATCTCTAACAAAGTCAGTCTATATTGAAAATTATGTAAAGAAATATGAATAAATCTAAACATGTTTTGAATATGTTTCTGAATTAATAAAGCAATAATGAATGTGAGCATTTTGAATGTGATGTATGCTTATGATAAATTCCTCTGAATTGAACTATTTTCATTCAAAGTAGGTAGTCAGAAAGATATGCATTAATAATTGCTATGTAATTCTAGCATTAGTTAAGTTTCTAAATATCTTAAGCTTTTCATTAGCTTGAAAACTTAACTGTAATATGCAATTTTTTTGACACTTTGTGATTGCAATATAATTTTGACTAAGTAAAGGATTTGATTCAAATTAAATAATTTGTTAAAAAAAAATTCATTGATTTAAATCTAATGGATTTTTTTTAAAGATTTGATCGTTAAGGATTAGATGATTTTAATATTAGATTGTTTAAAGTTTTTATTCATTTTTAAAATTTATTTTGTTAATTGATGTTAAAAGTTCTGGCACTTATAAAATGACTTTTTAAAGATCTTAAATTTATTTATTTTTTTTTTTCCTTTCTAAAAGCAAATAAGAACATAAAAAATGATGTATAATGGATGGTTGACTAAATTAAACAATAACAAACTTCCTAAAACCGGAAAGAATTTAGAAAACTTCCAGTGTATCTCTCCGATATTCTTATGTTTACAAGGCGATGTGTGAACAGGCTTAATATTCTAGAAAGTTTCATTATTGTGATTTTTTTAAATCAAATTTACACGTAATTTTACCATCTTTAAGAGTTCTCTGTTATTTATAAATTCCAACAGATCATGAGCCAAAAACAAATTTTACGAAAATTAATATCACAACGCAAAAAAAGTGTAATGTTTGCTACGTTTTGAGTTATCCCTTGTGTAGCTATAAGTGTAAAATATGGACGGATGTTATTGTTTCGGTAACATCATAGCATGCTTGCGAGGTCTTCTAAATCCATTTGTTATTTGTTTCGTTGAAAGTTAAATGAAAAGAACATGGAATGTTGTGAACACTACAAGTATAATAATATTGAGTGGCATGCGTATGCATGCCAAGCGTAAAAATCAATCGGAAGTTGTAACCCCTAGCGCCATCTGTGCTTATCCTTACACGATCAATCATCCATATGCATCTAGAAAATTTTTTTTTAAAAATTATTAAATATGGCTTGAGTTTTTATTTTATATTTAAAATGAATTAATTGTACTCTTCATTGTAAAAACTTGTATTAATGCTATTGAATGTCAAATTTCTTTTAAAGTAATTTTTTTTTCCTGTTTACATATTTTTGTTTTCGAATTAAACATATTTATTTTTATATATTGTACATTTATATATACTAAATTGAAATCGCAATTTATCTTCAAGTGTTGATTAACTTGCTTGCTGATTCTTGGCCTCTGGCAAAAGGTTTCATTTTAAAAAACATTGCTGTTTTTTTCTTCCATTTTTTAAACAAATAAAATATATTTGCAAGGCTATGAATTATGTGTTATCTTTTATAGAGACTTTTTAATTCAGAAATATTTATCTGCTATTGAAAATAAAAAAATACCTGCCAATTATTTTGCAAAAAGATACATAGAGATGCAGAATGAGATTGAATCAAGTTCAGCATATATTTTGCTTAAGGTATGCAGCATTAAAAAATTATTGAAAAATCTCTCTACATAATTGAATTTATTTATTATTATTTCCAGTATAGAATTGTTGCATTTGATTATGTGATTAAAAAAAAAATTTCTTTGTAATTACGTTCACGAAATAGTTTAAAGACAATTTCATATATTGTGACATATCGTCATTCGTCAATTCTGAAATCAGTGATTGGCGACCATCACGCATCTGAAGTTGGTTCTTTTGTTTACATTAGAGGTTGATTACACCTCTTCTGGTAATTGTCAGAACCGTCAAGAAGACGATGTGGCCACGATGTGCATCAGCAGTAAGGAATCTGCTTATGTCTCTTCAATAATTGTAGCCAGTAGGATATTTGCATTTAGTTATTTTCGGTCCTCGTTAAACTGTTCTACTGTAAAGTGCTCGACTTCATGCTCCGGATCATTCTCGGGATCAGAAATGTTTTGGACCCATATAACATGTCATAATGTTTAAAACGAACTAAAAAACTTCACACACGTATATTAAAGCATTTTAATGATATGCAATAATTTTAACATACTTAAACACATTTTTATCACCACAAAAACTCAATGCACATAAAATAAAGCATTTTTAAACTAAGCATGTGAAAATAGATGACCAATAGACCAATTGTGAATCCGCAAATAATAAAATAATTTTCAAAACCAAGGAGCTAATTAAATTTTTAAAAAAAACAAGGGTTTAACAAATAAAAAATATTCAAAATGTATGAATTATTTCATCACACTATTAAAGTCGGTTATTAAAACATCTTGCAATGCACATCAGACATGACCAGTTTAAAAAGTTGCTGTTCCATAGTGCAGTGTTATTCTAAACTCTTGCAATTATTACTTTATTTGACTAATTATAATTACTAAACGGAGTTGGTGGTGGTCAAGCATTTCTAGAGAAATTAGTTCAGTACTTAAAAACTTCATTTTACATAAAAAAAGATATTTCGGTTGACTTTTTAAGTTTTCCTGGTGATAAACTATTCAAATTATAAGTGCTTGCATGATAATCAATCACTACTTATAGAAAAAAATGCAAATGTTTTACACACAAATATATTTATTTAAAAAAATATATAATGCAATGTTTTTGATCTTAGTTTTTTTAAATACAATATTTGAAAAGTAAGATTCTTAAGGACCCCTGGGGTCTTGGGTGTACCCATGCGTGAAAACGGTTCTGGTTTGGATTATTACTAAATGATTAAGATCTGCCTATAAAATATCAGAACTTAACATATGAATTCCTCAGGGGGTTTACCTTGTACTGGTAAACACGGGTGTCACTATCCCGAGGTGCCCCAGTGATCTTTTTAGTCTAGTGCCTTTCCTATTTTTGAAATGCAATTTAATATTTATATAGATAAAAACCAAGTGACCAAAAAAAAAAAAATCCCTTTTACTTGAAAGTTTGCTTTGAAGTTATTAGAAGTTTTTAACTTCACAACTCTCACATTATTGTCGGGGCCTGGAAAGAGCATTATAACTCTATTCAGTCTCCATTTAAAAGCTGCTGCATTGTCATCCTTTATGATGACAAGATCGCCGATTTTGATATTTGGAGATGAGCGTCTCCACTTTCGTCGATTTTGGAGTTGGGATATATAGTCTAATGACCACTTTTTCCAAGATGATTGAGACAACTGACGCACCCTCTTCAACGCCTCATTTAGACTGAATTCTTCATTGGTCATTATTGGTTCTGGGATTCTTTTCAACAAATGACCATGTAGAAAATGTCCTGGAGTAAGGGCATTGGAAAATCCAGAAGCCCGTCTAAACTCCCGTACTAGGGGTCGGGAGTTAAGACGGGTTTCAATTTCTGCTAAATAGGTGGAAAATTCCTCATACGTGAGAAGTTGCTGACCGATCACCCGTTTCATATGAAACTTCATGGACTTCAGCAGCCTCCTACAACCCACCGAAATGCTCTTTAGTTAGTAAATGACCTTTCATTATCACTGAGGATCTCGCATTATGTTTGAATCGTAAGCACCTCGCAATTACTCTCAGCAATTTCATCCATGAAGAATACTCTTGACAACAATTCCTCAATTTTGCTCCACTGCACAACATGCAACTGTTTTCTTTCTTTCTACATCAATTTCCCTGTCCAGAATATCATTTTTCTCTTGTTTAGACCAACGCTCCCTGTCCATACTCAAGTAACTCGGACCTTCCCACCAAAGACTTGTTTTTCATCAAATTTTGGACTGAAGCCCCTCTTCTAATCTGCAGGATTCTCACTACCTTTACAATGATGCCTAGACTTTGCATTCGCTTTCTCCTGCACTTCACTGATCCTATTACAAACAAATGATTCCAACGTTCAGCGCTTCCCCTGATCCAGTTCAATACAATGGAAGAGTCCGTCCAATATACATATTCAGCAATCATATACCCAAAAATACCATTAAGATAATTTCCCACTCGAACTCTTATAACTATCGCCATCAACTCTGAACGTGGCAAAGTTAACTTCTTTAAGGGGAAACACGACTCTTTAGACATCAAGATCGCCACTACGATTTTTCCCTCATCACTGGCATGCCGAACATAAGAAACCGTCCCATATACAAGGAGTGACGCATCGCAGAATATATGTACCTCTACTCTTCGACTTCCTGGATTTCCGCATAGAAAAAATATTACCTTGGCAGAATTATGTCCTTTAAATACTTAACCTCTGAATACCATTCAGTCCATTTTATTTTCAAATCCACTGCCAACTCTTCGTCCCAATCAAAAACCTCTTTTTCATATCTCCTGCAACAGACACTTGATCTTAAGAACAAACTGGCCAACAATACCAACCGGATCGAACACCATTGCAGCAGCGTGCAACACAAACCTTTTGGTATTTGCCGAATGATTCAAACTTTTCAGTAACGGCGAAATTTCCAACGACAGATTATCTCCTGTATGGTTCCAATTCAAACCTAAGACTTTCAAACTACCACTAGAACTCTCACTAACATCACTAAAACCCTTTTCTACCCACAAAGACTTCAATTCTTCCGAATTAGAATTCAGCGTTCTTAAATTCATTCCCGCTTCTCCCAAAATATGAGCAGCTTCAGTCGATAAATCGAACGCCTCCTCAACATCATCAGCCCCGAAATAAAGATCGTCCACATAAAGTGAAGTGTCCAACATTTCAACACATTCAGGTGCATTTTCAAGTGTGCTTTTTAATTGTTGCACTGGGAATAAACGGAGATGATGTACAACCGAAAGGAAGGCGAGCTATTCACAAAGTTTTAAAACTATTACTTGAATTATCTGAAAGTTATAAAAACTTCAAAAATTTGCTATCCTTTTCAATGATGCCTATCACAAGGAAAACCTTTTCATTATCTGCACTGAACGCTACTTTAAGTTTTCTAAATTTAATAATAATGTCTAACAAATTAGGATTTAAATTTGGCACAATTTCTAAATAATCATTTAAAGATAAATTTTGCTTAGTTTTTGAGCTACAGTTAAAAACAACTCGCACTTTAGTAGTATCTTTATCATTTCGCACAACTGCTCTGTGAGACATAAAATTTTCCTCATTATCTCTACATTCCTCGACTATTCCCTTGTTTTGCTGCTCTAGTATCGTAAGTTTATATTCCCTCGCAAATGATGAAATCATGAAAGTTACCTAGTAGGAGAACTGTAGAAAATGATACACAATCATGTTTTAAATCAAGAGATTATATGTGTACGTGTAATAAAAAAAAGAAACTCATCTAAAACAATTTACCTAAAAAAAAGTACCCTTTTCACTGATTAGCTACAAATTCATAATAAAAATGCCTAGATGCAGCTATTAAATTTTTAATTGAAATTCACGGCACACATATTTATTTTATTAAATAAAAGCAACCAGCTAGTAACTTTATATTTGATTAAAATAGTCTTGAGTTTTTAAAGACTTAAGGTACATAATAAAATAAGATCTTGTTAAAAATTGTATGTAACTATTAATAAATTTTTCAAAAACTGAACTCTTGACCATAAGCTAATTACATTTTTGCTTTTATAAGTGTTCAGAAAAAGAAAAAAAAAAATTAAGAAACTACCACACAGCAATTTTCTTTAAAAGCTAAACTGAAGTAGAAGAAAATTTCCTTATTCTTTCGCATACACAAGACTGGAAGTGCAATTTTTTATTTATTATTATTTTTTTTTTGCAGTCAAAGGATTTAGAGGAGTGGTAAAATTATGATGAGCCAGCAACTTTACTTGAGCTGATTTATATGCGTCGTTTAAAATTTTAACTTCTGATACACCTTTTTTTTTATTAAAGCCTCTTTTGCTTCATTTAATGATATATTCATGGGCCCACTTTCCTTTACAAGTTCAGTAACTATAACATTTTCTTCAAAACCTTTTTCAGCTTTATTTGTACTGATACATAAATTAGTTGTTTCCACACCTACTCTATCAATGCATTTTTTCGACTGCAAGTAGGGTAAAACCGAGACCCTAAGGTTTGAAAACTTCCAGAAATCACCGTTTTTATCGCAAAGGAATGAAATTTTGAAAAAGTATGTACTACTTATTTATTAATGCAAACACAGTTCTAAAAACATCAGTTAATTTTTTTATTTATTTGTAGGAAATTCTTTTGTAATACAAGTCATTTTGCCCCACTAGTGGATTAAAACCGGGTAGACATGTTATTGTCATGGAAAAATAAAAATTTTAAAAGTTTCCACAAAATTCAAGTTTTTTTTAGTGACATAAGTTATCTATTGTTATAAATTATAGGAATAGGTATAAAAGAACACAACTTGATGAGTTGTTAATAAATTTAACTGTCTTTGCCTTTACTTTTTTGCTGTAATATAAGGCCTATTGGCACAAGTCGCAAGTAAAATAGTCATCTTCCTCTTAGGCCCCAGAGCAGCTTTGAGTCCGAGTAAAGTTCATTGCAGTAAATGCAAGTAGTATTGTCATCCTCTTCACTGGAGTCACCCCACATTTGCTCCTTTGGTTCTTTTTTTTGGGCGCTTTTTTTCTGTCTGTTGGCATCTTTAAAAAGTTGCATTTTCTTTGATTCGGTTATCTTTCCTTTTTGTTCTTCTTTACTTCTAATGCTGTCTGAAGTTTAAGCTTGTATGTGGAGCCCGTCAAAATGACAGTTTTTCCTTTTCTCTGGTCCTCCTTTGGCTGCATCTTTCTCTCAGTGTATGGGGGAAGCATCAGTTCGGAGGCTGAAACACTGAATGATGCTTCGGGAGAAAGTTTAGGGTTAGGAGTCAAGGATTTTAAAACAGCAGGGTAAATTGATTGGTTCGGGTTCAGATGGTGTTAGGTTCGATGCTGTTGACACATTAGGAACACTTGCTGCAGGACTTTTAGGGACTCTTACTGCTAAACCTTCCTTGTTTGTAGAGACTTGATGCTGGATTTGAGAATTCTTTGGAACTTCCGCTGCGTTTTCTTCATGTCTTCGTTCAGGCATAGGTTTATCTGTGGTCAATGATGGCGCGAAGAGGTGTTCTGGAAATATGTTACTGTTTAGTGGATGTATGCCTGTCTGTCTGTACCCATTTGTTTCTGTTTGCTTCACAGCTGCTTTCAAAAAGGCGCTGCCAATGAGTTTCCCAACTTGATGAATCGTCACTGGCCTGCCTGGATCCTGGAACTTCTTGTTGATAGTAGGTGCTGAGAGGTGCCATGAAGGTTACGTCTAGTGGCTGCAAACGGTGCGAACAATGAGGGGGCAAGCACAACAAACTTACATGGTTTGCACGGTCCATATCAATCAGCTCAACACTCTTAGTGTGCGTCGCATGACCATCTAGTATTAAACAGAAGGATACCGTTTTGCATCCAACCACTAGAATGATACTTCGCGATGCTCCCTGGAGGTGCCTCATCAAGTAGGAGTGGGTTTTCTCTTGCCCTAGGCAAAACAAACATTGGAGGCATGTAGTTACCTGCGGCACTCATGCATGTTTCAACTGTTACTTGAGTTCCGCGTTTAGCGGATGTCAAGGCACCCACTTGTTTCTTTCCTCGTAAGGCCAGCACTTTAGATGGCTTGTTTGGGATTGTAGCGATGTCCGTTTCATCCACATTGTAGATGTCGTTAGGAGAAAATTGATTCTTTAAATACAAACTTTCTAGTAGGTCAAAAAAAAAATGGTTCGCGGCCACTTTATTGAATCCCATTGCACGAGAAATAGAGGTCTTTTTTGGAGTTCTCTAAGAAAACTGATTCTTGTGCCTCGAAAGGAAACCATATAAGTAATTCTCAAAATTTTTTTAAATTTTTTTACTGCTAGTTCATAAGCAAACTTACAAAAAATCAGTTAGGGTTAAACCAAATAGCCTACTTTCCATCATCAAAATGTGATTGACCAACTGTTGATCTGTAGAAAATACAGTAGTGCAAGATCCCATTCCTTTCGCTGCAGCTTGTGCGGGCGTTGAATCTTTTGTTCTTGCCTTACGAGCTCTGTCTTCCAAAGTAGACTGAGGGACGTTGAACGACTTTGACGCTTTCTTGTAACCCATTTTACCAGACATTACTTCAATAATTGCTAGCTCCATGCCTTCTTCACTCCATGACTGGCGGTCCGTTTTTCGATTGTAGACTCTAGGCATCCTGAGTCCTAAAACAAAGACCAGAATAGGCTATAGTGATTTAACATAAATTGGTAAATTAAACCATAAAATAAACATTTTAAACATAAACACTACTATTTTATCGTCAATAATGAGGGATAACGCAGCAGGCTACTTTAAAACAATTCCATAATTTACATAGGCTTATATTTCATAATAAACACATTTTCAACTCTATCAATAGTTTAGTGTTATAAATGTTTTCACTTTGAAATACGAGTATAATAAGAGTTTCATCTTGACCTTTTGCAACCTCGGATATTGCCTCATTAAAAATCAAAGTTTTTCATCTATTTTATTAGTTATATATCACTAAAAATGGCGTTCATTCATATACGAGACTATTATTACTATTACTGTTTAATATATAGGATTAAACATTAATATAATACAATAATAATTATATATACAATATTTTACAATTATTGTTAAATGTATCTTATTTTGTAACTACTTACATTGTAAAATAATATGGTCAAATAAAAATTTTATTATTATTATATAGACTAACTATGTTTAATAAGTCGAGCGGCAAAACCGGAAAATACCCGATTTTGCCCCGCACGTACAGCTTTCATGAAAAATGGCGTCATCTGACTATACAGATCGCTACAGACATTTACTTAGAATGATAATGAAGGTAATTAAATGTTGTACAAAGAGAGCTACATACCTTTACTCTTGCAGAAACAGGAACGCAGTATAACCCGTCTACTTTTCTTCAAACTGAATTTTCTTCACAGCAACAAAAGAAGCGAGTCTATTACGTTCTAGTAATGGCCGCTGCTCCTTCTCGTGAAGGTAGAATGTAGTTCCTCCGTTGTCCACGCGATCGCTGCGCCTATAGAGGCTAGAAGGGGGTACCCGGTTTGCACCTGACTTCCCAGTTTTTTCCCAACTCTCCCCTACCTGCATGTCAAATGAATATGCTTGCACATATTATTTCTAATACTTGCATCTATACATGTGCCAGTATATGTATGCAAACAGGCACTATATTCGTCACACGTAGTCGTCAAGAACAGTTTTTATTGTTCTCTTTAACCATATAGGTTGTTGCGTGGTCAGTCGAAGAGAGAACAACAAACGAATAATTGATTTCATTAACCAAATTAAGAGATAATGTAAGACTATTGAAAATTTCTACAGCGGCCTAGGCCCATACGCCGGAACATTAAAATAGGTCAACATACCCTTATATATAAAATACAAAAAATATACCTGTGCGAAGATTTAACAAACAACAGGAACCCCGAGACAACAAGTACAGAAGAATCGGGATGGCAACAGGCCATTTACATAAATAAACATAGAAATAAAATGTTAAAAATTTTCCGTCAACAGACCCTTATTATAGCCTTAAGAAGTTATCCTATTTTACGTTGCGTTTTGTCCTTGGCCGGGACAGTGATAGTTACAGGAAGGTACAAAGTAATACATACCCTGACCACCAGTATAACTGGGGTAAAAGTAACAAAGAGACCATGCTCGACAGGGTTCTACAAATGTGACAACTGTCAAGCAAAGGTGACACCAGAATGTTTAAACATTGAAAAAGTTGACGAGCCGGAGACAAAGATAATGTAAGACTAGTCTGATGTCTCAGGCGCAAGTCACTCAGCTTTGGTATTGTCTTGTCTTTATGCAAAATAACAAGTCTATCAAACAGTTTATCTCGGATAAATTTCATTCAAGATAACAGATTTGTCGAACCGTTTTACTTTTTTGCCCTTGAAATAAATATATTTCAGTGTCCGGTGCATACTTTCAAGATGCATGTTTGTATTGATTTCCAAGTTTGTTCTATAACAGTAAGCCCAACACCCCAAGTAGCACTCAATATCGATCGATCTCGAAAAAACTTCGCTTACGACGTCGATCGATGTTGTTCCGAAACATCGATCTATGTAAAAACGGCCGATTTTTTTAAAAATATTGTACGACATTCTAAAATTGTTATGGACGTAGACGCCGTAGAATGTCGAGTTTGAAAATAGGATATTCCACGGCGTCTACAGATACAGTAGAATGTCGATGAATATTTTCATAACGTTATTCATACAACAAATATTAATAAGCATTTAAAAATGCGGCAGAACGCCGATCGATAATTTTTATACTTTATTTAAGAGAAAAATTTCACGGGTATTGTAGTTACATGTAGTATATAGTTACATGTCTGTTAATTATTTTATAAGCTTTTGCACTTCAGATTTTATTTCGCTAAATGCACTCCAGGCTGTACAGTTGCAGATTCGATTAATTAAATTTATAATGAGTCAAAAAAAAAAAAATCTATCGATTTTATATTGCTCAAAATTTGTCCAGGATAACTTGAAAAGAGCTACATGCTCTACTCAGTTTATGCCTATTTAACTGAAAATTAACTATTTCCTTGCATGCTAGACAATAAGCATTCTGCAAACTAGTGAGCAAAGATTTCATACTGTTTTTAACATTGCCTTAGAATAAAATATCTGCAAGTATTTAAGTTATACTTTCAAAGTACAGGGCGCATAGCCAGATTTTTCAACAAAAAGATAAGCACTTAAAAATATTTTTAATCAGTTCCTCCCAAAAAAAAAAAAAAATCTATATATATATATATATATATATATATATATATATATATATATATATATATATATATATAATTGGGATTTGCGCAGTAATAAATTTAAAAATTAATTAAGTGTAAAATAGGTGAATAGGAATAAGTGTGAGCACTGTAAATGGAATGTAAGAAGTAAATATTAATGTAAGGCATGATAATTATTTTCAGCTCAACTATGATTTATAAATTAAAATCAAAGGTTATTTGCTTGTTTTAAAATAACCATATTTTACATGTATATAAATTAGTTTTCTTATTTTTTAGCATTTACAATGCACATTTGATCTTCAAACAGGATTCAGTCACTGATAATTAGTAATTTAATATATTTCACAACAGCACTAAAAACTCAAAAAATATAATATTATGGGTTTAAGGGGACGCGATACCTTTTCTTTCAAATCTTTTATTATTAACCTTGGTAACAATTTATTGATTGAAATATATTCTTAAGGATTATGAAGAACTTAATTCCTAATTCAAATACTCCTAAATTCAGAAATTTGGGGGGGGGGGGAATATTTTTTCATTTTTTTAAAAAATTTCAACTATTTTTTAAAGCACTACTCCTCTTTCAATTTTCCTTATTTTTTTATGAAACTTTTACAATATCATCATTGAAAGGTGCTTAAAAGAAAATGGTATCCATTTTATAGAGAGATGTTTAGAAATTTTGAAAATTTTTTTTTTTTTCTGAGGCAATGTAGCGTAATAGCATAAAAATTCAAAAACTTCAAGTTCGACAATTTTTTAAAAAAAAACTTTCAAACTGATTAAAAAATCCATACCATTTTTCAATCATCATAGTATCACAAACATGTGTATCAAATATGTCAGTATTTCAATCAATAGTAAAAAAGCTTTAGGCTTTTTATAGAAAGCGGAAATTTAGAAAAATTGGTTTTGAGAAAAATGGATTTAAAGTTTTCATTAGCAACAAAACAATGTCAAAACACAATTAAATAATTTATATTATATAAAACGCTAATACGTATGTATCAATAAAACCGATGATATTTCTTTTCTCGCGTTGGCAACAGTTTTCATTTTTAACGAAGTACTTAGTACAACTAAATAAGATTCTTTTCACAACACTTAAATATTTACTTTATTTTCTTCATTTATAGAGAGAACAGTCGGCAGAGAATTCTGTTAGGTTAAAAAACATTTTGCTAAAAAAAGAACGAACTCTAAAAGAAATAAAAATAAACAGCTTAAAAAAAAATGCTGTTGCCAGCCATAGTATTTTTTGAAAGATAACTTAGCAACATAAATCAAAATGACATAGAAGCGCAACTAGATCTAAATTAAGATACCTGAGCGCTTGACGTAACAAATCCTTCAATTCTATAAGTATTGTATTAGCAATTGTGTTTTTAGAGAAACTCTCTCTCTGTGTATATATATATATCTATATTTGCATTTTACAACTTCATATTAAACTTTTGTTGTGTGTCTGAATATTGACATTTAGAACAAAATTAAGGTTTAGAATTGCCTCTGAGAAATTTGAATTGTTAACAATGACTTAAACAAAAAGTTTTATTTTAACTGACAAATGCTATATTATAATTTTAACTTTTTCTATGACTATACTCATTTTCTTACTCTTTTCTTTGTTTTTTATACATTTTATATTTTTCTGATAAAATAAACTTATAGTTCTGCTTCTGAACACTGATAAAAACACAAAATGATGAGCTTCATCAACAATTAAAAATATATACATTTATTTTACAAATTCCATATTATTAGAGTGGCGCCCTTCGGAGAATTAAAAATACAAAATTTTCTTCATCGAACCCGATGCTTTACATCCGGCGTTCAGTGGCAGACTACTATTTCATATTGTTTTACAACACATGGCTTTAACACTCTGGTGGGAAAGACTTTAAAACAAAACTTACAACAGTTACTTTTCTCAACAACTGAAATTTAGAATAGTGTGATTAAAAAAAATATGTGAACTGTTTGCAATTTCAAATTAATATTGAAATTTACAGGTTTAGAATTTTCTACAGTGAAAAGTTTTCGGAACTTCAGTATTAAAAAAAGTATACAAAAGCTAGACGTTAAGAACGTATCCAATGAGCGAGCATTGGATTGCGAAGTAATCCGAAATGAACTGCGAAAGCAGTTCCGGGGGTTGGCGAGCAGGGGGCGAAGCCTCCTAGTTCAAAATATTTCTTTATAAGAACTTCATACACTCATAAATAACTTCTAAAAGGTATTTAGAATAATAGTAAAATATGTTATTATAAATTGTTCATATTGTGTTAGCTATTCATGTAAAAAATAAATTTCAAAAAAGTGGTAAAAAACTGAATTTTATAGTTTTCAAACAAAAACCTAGATCATAACTTTGGTATGCATATTAATCATTAAAATATTTCCATATGAGATAATAAGAACATAATGAAAGAAAAAGAACTCATGTTGTACAGTAAAAAATTCACATAATTTTTTTAAAACGCATTTCTACTCTAGAAATTGTGTTCGCAATACCAAGGTTCACAAACAACCACCTCCATACACAAGACCTTCCTTTTTTTTATTTTTGGAATCGTTGCGTAGGCAAGCAATTTTTATTTTCTTGCGGGCGATTCTAGTAGTCAGATTGCTCTACCGTTTCCGTTGTTTTGCACGCCTATAGTCTTTTGTTGCTGCAATTTTGGCAGCCTCCAAACCCATTTCAATAAATGTTGCAGCTTGAGTTTCTTTTAGTGCATGCAGTGTACCCATATTGAACTCATTCACAGCACTAGACACTGCAACCTTAACACGTTCAGAAGTGGCAGCTGTCTCTTTGGGGCATTTGCTCCAAATAACGCTGTGTAAACTTTCGTTTGCATTTTGCGTTAAGCACCTCTCACATCGCTTCAGAAGTTCATCTGCGGCCAAGCGTTGATATACCGGCATTATTTTTGGTAGAATATTAGGGTTTATAGGTGTACCTATATGAATTTTATGCGAGCCTGGTACCTTTAGCCACAGCTTTCTGATAAAAGCACCATGAGGCAATGCCTTTTGGACACTTTAAATGCATCTGTTTTGCATCAGTGGAAATATTGTGGTTATAGTGTTGCATAAATGTCCTATGTCATGCCACTTACATTATTTTTGTTGCGCATTATGGTACTTTGATAATATTGTGTAAGCTTTTTTATTGTTGTTTCTTTTAAACTACCGTGGGACTTTCCACTTAATGTTTCACCTCTGGCCTTATACTCTTTTACAACATTTCGCAGTCCTGTGCCTAAGCGCTTGCTGACATGGTTCACACACTCTTCTTTTAATACATCAACATTTGGGCCATACGCTTTTATATCGTTCAAATGTTTGTGGGTTTTTGCATCTCCATCCGATAATAATGTCATGTATCTAAATCCCCAGGACTCAGATCTTGCCCACAATATCTCAGCTGCTTTCATTTCCATTGCACCGGAGGAACCTGAATGATTTATCTGGCACTCATGTTTGTGCCCTTCGTACCAAATTGCAAACTCTGGCGAATCTCCATCCAGATCTTTTTTCGCACTTGAACAATAAGTGCAAAATTTACTCATAATTTCATAGTCAAGCACATGGCCAGTTAAAATGTCTATAACACAACCTACGCCAATTGCAGAAGTATGACCTCTAATCAACCATATTCCGTCAAACGACACCGATAAATCAACTACATTTGAATTATCATCACTTTCCGATAATTTTTTATATGCTTTTTTCACTTTTCTATGGATAGATAAAAGTGAATTTCTCGTGGCGAATTCATTAATGTTTGCTACATATTTTTTTATGCCAGTAAAGGTTCTACTAGATATGAGGGGCATGTTTAAAATCATGCAGAACTTTTCAACAGCTCCATAACACACTTATGTTAAGAAATACTTGTACTGCACGTATGTTTACATCGAAATGTGATGATTTGCCATTGGTAGACTAAATTCTTTTGCTAGTATATATGTTAGCGTCAGATAATGCACAACTTTTACAAATAACTTTTAATTGGTGAGAAAAAGTAGTCTAAATAGTTATTGGTCGTAGAGGTCTAAAAATTTGTGAGTAGGTGCAAAACAGTACAAAGAACAATTCTAGCTAAAAAAAAATTGATTTTGATCGATTTTAGCCAAATTTTAGGTACCATGTCACCTTAATAAAATTTGCCCTTCTGAGATAAACGTGTTTTGTAATATAGAAGGTGTGAATGCAGAGGAATAAAACAAAAAGTAGCTATGAATATTTTGTTTAAATTAGTAAAACAAATTGGCACATTCTTGGTTTCCAAGTCCAAAGAATTGGTCACGTCAATTATCTTAGGTTTTCGTCCTTCTCAATCAGTGGCTGTAGCCAGGACCTTCCCAAATTTTTCCGCAAGCTCTTGGCCTCAAAGCGTCTGAAAACTGTAGCTGGAAGCAAAACATTGGGTAATATTAATAACATTTAAAAAATAAAAGACTATCTAACAAAGCACATTTTATTAATGAGTATATAGTGAAACTTTGAGAACTGAATTGAATGAAGGGCTTAGAGAATCGGAACATGGGACCTTGCAGAATGTGAAAGTGAAACTAATGCATCGGACCTAAAAGGAGAGGACCAAAAACGAACGGTGTTACCGTCGTGATATCAGGAACTGGGAGGAAATTGAAGTAACTGGTACAGGCAAAATGTAAACATTAGGGAAACTATTCAAGTACGCTAATCCATTTTAAAATTTTTAAGTTTCAACAGTTAATTCGAAATGGAAAGTTTGGCAAACGTAATAATTTTATATTTATGTTACGGACGGGGAGTGTCGTTAAAGCTTCAAGGCAGTCTAGGGTTGCGTTTTAAAGCTTTTATTATGACAAAAAACACTTAAATGACAATTCAAAATAATTAGAGCTGGAACATCTTAATGAGCTCTCTCCCCGTAGCCGTTCCGTGAGTTAATGTAGAGGGAGTCTGCTTACTTACAGGTGGCACTTTGTGCCATTAAACCCTACATTCAATTCAATACTTACAGGTGGCGCTGCATGGCGTATGCAACATTTATTGCATATTATATAAATACTATGCCAAATTATATAAATACGAATTAGATAATTTTAAAAAATTATTAATTCAATTAAAACTAAAATGCTTTCTTTTCTATGGAGAAAAAAAATTAGGGAATAATTATAATACCATTGCGTAACTCAATCATAGAAATAATTACAATAAGTTCACTTACAAGCAGACTGAAGAACAGATGTTGAATTATCTTTCTCTTTTTCAGAGAGCTGAATTTAATGATTCTTTCATTCCTTTCTTAACTGTTTAATCTCATCTTGATTTTCTAACACACAGTTAAACATCTTAGTCACTAAAATAACTAATACAAGAGATCAATTATGTGCAGTTTTATAAATGTGCTCTTAATGCTAATAAAATGATTAAGAATTTTATAAAAGCGCCAAGTTAATTAACAAAAAAAATTAAAGTAATTGTGAAAACTTCTACAATAATAAAAGATAGTTTGACCATTTTGGGTAATTTTATCAAGGCATCAATATGAATTTTAAAGCCACCACCTTTTACTTTTCTCATATGTGCAACGAGTTAAAGATTAGTTACATGATCATTTAAATACAAAAAAGTAAATTAACTTAGGAGACTAGAGTAAAACAAGTAGCAATTTACAAGATCAGCTTCAAATTAGCATACTACTTTCTATAGAAAAACTGACTTAAAAATGTGGTAAAATTCACTTAACTTTTAACCTTAAACATCTGTCTTTTAAATCTAGCTCAACAAAGTTAAACCACGAGTTTAAATGTTCTTATTTAAAAATAATTTTAAAAAGATTTATAAACTTATCACTTACTCATAGTTAATACTTTAGCACTATCACTCAACCTGGAATAAAATATTGTCTGTTTAAATTACTCACTAACTCTATTATTTATTCAATTACTAATAAGTATTGTGTTAAAAAAAATATTTCAACCTCAGCATTTTTCTCACGAGTGTTGTTAATTTTTAATTTAAAACAAATTAAAGTTTATTACTTTCCAAATCGGAATGTAGTGAAAATTTTTAGAATTTTAATGGTTGGTATTAATTCTAAAGCTGAAGTGAAAAATAATGTGAATAGAGCACAAATGAAGGTTCATTAATTGAAATACTATAATTTCAGCTTTATAAACAAGAATCCTCAATGCCGAAAAACTAGTGTATACACTCAAGATCCAAAACATTATGACCACCTCTTAATAACGAGTTGACCCACCTTTAGCCTGCAACACAGCTGCAACCCGCCTTGGCATGGATGCCACAAGTCCTTGGTAGATGGCCGGAGACAGATTGTACCAGATGTTTAAGCAACGGTCACGCAAATCCGAGATATTGCGACTTAGTGGTCTTTGAACTCTGAGCTGCCGTTCCAAGACATCCCAAATGTGTTCTATCGGATTGAGATCCGGTGAGTTAGGCAGCCAGGACATTAACTGGAATTCAGCATCATGTTCCTAGAACCACTCCAACACAATTTTAGCCTAGTGACCCGGGCGTTGTCCTGTTGGAAATCTCCATTTCCAGCTGGAAAAACAGAGGCCATGTAAGGGTGCAACTGGTCCGCAATGATGTTCAGATACCCTGTAGCATTCATGGTCTGCTCTACCACAACCACGGGTCCCAGAGACGCCCAAGAGAACGTCCCCCAAAGCATAATACCGCCACCACCGCCCTGTGTATGACCTACTGTACATTGATGGAGCAACTGTTCGCCTGGAAGGCATGATGAATGACAAACCGTGATTCATCTGACCAGGCAACTCTGTCCCACTGATCCATGGACCAGTCGCGATGTTCCCGAGCCCAGCGCAGGCGTAGTTGGCGATGACGCTTGGTCAGCAAAGGCACACGAGTAGGACATTTGCTGCGGAGCCCCATATCCAACAGTGTGCTTTGATACTATTCTACTTGACCCTGCATTGTATTCGGCTGTCAGCTGAGCCACTGTCTGGCTCCGGTCTTGCTTCACCAAGCGAGGCCAATCTCCGATGACCTTTTTCTCTGATAGCGTGTGAACGTCCAACACCATGTCGTCTACTGCTGGTTTCACCGTCATTCATCCACTTTGCATAAGTACTAACAGCTGTAGATTGCGAATAACCCACGAGTCGTGCAGTTTCGGAAATACTCGTACCGAGCCTTCGAGCCATGACAATTTGTCCTCTATCAAAGTCGCTTAGATCCGCAGCCTTTCCCATCACACTCAGAAGTAAGTGAAAGAATGATTCTTCAAACTCTGCAGCAACTGTTAAATACCACTTCCACCTGATCACGTGCCTTCCACGTCATCCAAGAGAGTTCATTGCAAAATGTAGGGGTGGTCATAATGTTTTGGCTCTTGAGTGTAAAAACATAACGTAAAATAATATGTATAATAAAAACTAACTTACTGTAAACTTGGAATTCTTAACCCTAATCAACAACAAATACCGACCTAAGCTAAGATTCACAGTTACATGACAAGCGCTCATAGAAATCACATCGATATACTTCGTCGATAACAATTATCGACCCTTACCTATCCACATCGTTTTCACGGAGTTCTATTTTTTATTTTCATTAATATTTGCAATTATAAAGAAATTTTACTCATATTTATCTCTCTAACAATTATTTTGAACTCTAGAACTAAAATATATTTAGTATGGACTGTTTTAAGAAAAATACTTTTAAAGTTTCATTGACAGAATTCGTTCAATAACTTGCTCACAGTATCTATATTCCTCCGTGTTTAAAGTATTGATAGGAACGGCCACGATATAGATCGATGCTTCTGTGCTACTTTGGACGCTGTATTATTTCCATAATACTGAAAAAAGTAGTCTGCAAACTGTTTTAATTCATCGTTTAAAGAAAACCTATCTTTAGTTTGTTTTTTTTAGCAGAACTTCAAATGTATTTTTTTAAATTATTATTTGGAGAAACAAAAATATCTCCGTGTGTATCAAGGAATATCACACAGGGCCCGAAGGTACAACAGAAGAACAGCATAGTAACATAAAATTTTTACATAAATTAAAAAAACAAAATTAAAAGAACGAAGAATGAGACAAGTTAAGTGACTGAAGGGATAAATTTTGCAAAAACTTTTAAAAGTCTTGTTTTTTCACTAGATCAGTCAAAATCTTGGGCCATCTATTATTCAAGTCTCTGTAAAGATCGTCCCTTTCTTGTGAGACTATCGGGCATTCTAGGAGAATGTGAAATGGATTATCAATCCCGACGTTGCAAATACACACGTTGCTGTTTTTTAAATGAAATCGATGGAGGTAGCTATTGAAGTTACCGTGTCCGGTGAAAAACTGCGTAATTTTAAAGTCAGTATGGAACCAATGGCTCTTAATTCTGTTAAGAATTGAAGGAAAAAATGATTTAGTCCATTTGCAATTGGGAGAGGACGCAAAACTTGAGTTCCATGCTGTGTTGATATTTTGTTAGACAATTGATTAGAAATGGTCTTGGGAAGACTGGTACTGAGTTTATTACTAAGTGATAAGGAAGATTTGGCCAGGAGAAGGCTGTTTCATTGCCATAAACACCAGTATGACCCCTAACATGGGTGAAACAGAATGAAATATTTTTAATACTTCAATAGAAGTCTGCACTTCCACAATGAGTTTTTCGCAGCTTGTGACATCGTGCAGAGTCAGGAGGGACGACTTAGGGTCACTGCAAATTAAAAAATCCTTTAAAAGGCTTATCTAGGGCATCTTTAACAGCAAGATTAACGCAGAGTAATTCCGCTTAGAAGATTGAGCAATGATCATTAATGCGGTGTGTATGGTGGCCCACTTTAAGACCATTTTGAAAGCAAACGTACGCAAGACCCACTTTTTCGTTAACCTTAGTCCCATCTGTAAAATAAGTAAAATCGTAGTCTTCTTCCTTGATGTTGTTAAATGCAATGATAGGAGCAGGAGATCTCAGTGATGGATGAGGTAGAGAAGAAAAAAAAAAAAAAAAATCTTGATGGTGACATAAATGTTTTGACATCAATTTCGTACATCAAAGTATTTAAAATTTTGTACCCAAAAACACGTAGATCTTCGTTTTTAATTTTGCGAAGATTGTTCCTCCAGGCATTATCAACATGCAGACACAATAAAGTCTTTAAGTAAGCATAGTTTCAAATGAGAATAACCAGGCATTATAATATGCTTCGGCCATATCAGACATAAAAATTGCCGTAGTGATATCCCCTGCAGCTTCTTTAGTCTCATTAAAAAATACAGGACATGTGTCCTGATTTACTTTGCTTGAAATCATGAAGGCGCATGGAAGTCCTTGCCTCATATCATCTAGTACTGACAATGTTGTCAATTGAAAATCATAAGCATTTGTGCCATGGGTGCTATCGATACATATGCATTCAGAAGCATATTTAGTTAACATTTCTTTCTGTGTTTCAGTCATAATAAGCACAAAATCATCACTCTGTAAATTTTGATGCTTTAGACAAACGAAATTTATAAAATAAACATCTTTATTATATTTGTAATTTACCCAAAGATCGATGCTTGCAGCATCACTTTTAAGGTCGCAAGCTTCAAATTCCATTTGCAGATCTTTATTTGTTAACAAATGAACTCGCTTAATTCCGGATGGAGGGATATTGTATCTAACATCATCTAAAATTTTATTAAGTGAAATCCCTGTTGCAATTTTGACTGCAAAGAAACTTCTTTCTTCTTCAGTTAATGACAAATGTCCAATTACATTTGTATGGCCAATATGTGTTTTAATATATTTTACAAGACACCCATCTGTGGAACTATTAACCAGCAGGGCAATAGCCATTTATTTTTCTACTGCCTTGCGTTTTTAAGTATCTCAGCCCTTTACATTTATAGTAACCAGATCTGTTACAAATGAAGAGCTGTTTTTCCACACCAGCAGTAGTATGAGCAACACCACGTTCTTTAACAAAACTAAAAGCATGATCACTTTCCAGTTTTTCTTTCCATGCTACAAAGTCGCTTTCACTTTCGAATGGAAGAGTTTCCTCTTCAATATCAATGTCGTGATCTGCTTCAAAATTTATTTTTGAATCCTTCTTTGATCCCTTAAAATTACAAATGGGGCAATCATCAGATTTTATATCAGTACTTCCATGAACAGTGAAGGCGTAGATTGTGATTTCGTGAAGGCGTAGATTGTAAATATCATTATTATTAAAGTCTAGTGGTTAATTTAAGTATTAAAGTTTAAAATATGATAATAATTAGAATTTGGTGCAATAAAATTGTAAAAATTTAATCCTATAGAGCCGTAAAAGAAAACTATATCTTAATATAGAATATGAATCATTATAATCAACCTGACTGAACTAGAATCCACACGTGGTGGATAAACCTAAATTATTAGTGGTAGTACAATGCAATAAAATTTCTCTGGAAATAAAATGAATAAATTTAGATGATACTTAATTAGGTTGAAATGAAAAAACAAAACATAATCCTAAGAAAACGACAAATAAAGAAAAACTTACAATATTTTATTCCATCATGATGTTCAGAGTCACAGGCACTTTAAACTGATATTAAAAATAGAAAATAAATTGCTTAACACATCTATAAAACCATAATCTGCATTGCAGATAATTCATTAAAACAAGATGAAAAGAGATAGAATATTCAATTAATTTGTTAGCAGCAGGCGCTTTTCCATCGCCATTCTATCACACACGCTTACAGGTAGAATTAGCGGATGGCCGAAGCCACCGCTATCCCCCAATTCAAATCATCATCTGCCGTCTCAAATTACTTTTAAGGGACGCTTCACACTCGTTGCCATCATACTTAACTCGAAGGATGAAAAACACTTCCTTCCCCAAATCTGAAGATAGGTGTCTCTGTCCTCTCGAGTTGGAATTCGGTTCTCTCCTCTTGCTTAGAATTCTGACCCCAGGTCTTTAAAATCTGAATCTGAAGCAAATCACTTTCAAATCATAAATCAAATTTATTTGTAGTTAGCAGTAGATTATGGAGTGTGAAAGTATAAGCTATCTACTTTTCCTCAGCTTAAAACAGGTTAAAATTTACTTAGTTATAACATGGTCTACTGAAATGGGCTACGGGTGGCTAAGAGCGGAACTCTACCTATGTCAATACTTTCCATGCTTCACCTTTAGCGAGTGGAGAGTCATAGCAGAAGGAAATATGTTAGTTTCTGTCTTGATTTTCAAATAGATCAAAATATTTTAAAATAGCATGGTACATTCTTATACAACAGAAGGAGAGGGAAGGGTCAAAGGCATGAATCCGGCCTTCATTTCAGATGGCGTATTTGAGCGTTAAGTTAGCTAAGATATCTTTTACATTTGGCACTTGTCGAGAAAAAGGTGTTGTCAAAATATCTCTAAGGCCACTATGATTGTCAAATGTATAAATGAAGTATAATTTTATTAAACAGTAAAGAGTAACATACTAATTTTCTACAATTTATACTCTTTGATACATTTAATAGTTTCTAAAAATAAAGAATCTGTGCTAGTTGAAGCTTTTGTCGTCTTTCTGCCCTCCCAATCGCTGGCAGTAGCGAGAACTTGGCCAAACTTTTCGGCTATGTCTTGTCGGCTTGCTTCCTTGAAGCATTTTAGCTGAAAAAAATAAGACATGAACTATGATTAATACTTTTAAATTAAAAGAAAAATAGTTATACTGAAAACATTACATGACTTAAAAAAGAGATAAGCATAAAGCAATTTTTGAACTCATCTCCAGTTTGACAATTCTTTGATAGAAAATAAAATTGCTTTTAGCTTGAAAACAAATGCAAAAAGTATACCAATGCACTACTAACTGGAGTTGCAAGGTAAGAATCAACAATATAAATTAAATGCTTACAAAAGAACTTGACTATAATTAGGGAAAGAAGGCGGTTATTTTCTGTCTCCTGGATAACCAGGATCAATAAATTTTGCTTTCGTTTGTTATTTTCCTTTTCAGAAAGGCATAACTAGATTCTTTATAAAATTAAAATAAATAATTGATACGCTTTTTGACCATGGATCAGCTGATCCAATTTAGTGCAAGACAATGACTCTTTAAAAAGTAAAGTATTAATACAAATTTTAAAATTCTGTAAAATTACCCAAGATGGTGTTCGTAATTGCAGATAGGTTTTCAAAACACTTTTTTCCTTTGCGCCCTACTCTGCTGTACGTCATGGCTAATTCCATGGTGATAAGCCTTCTGCATAAATTCAGCACACACGCATAGATGCTTTTCCCATTGGAGATTGTTTCAAAATAATTAATCTAAAAAAATAATAATTGAGTAAGCATTTCAAAATGTATCACATCTTAACATAATATATTGTGTACATAATAATTCCTAATATATTGTGTTCTATTATAAATGCCGCAATCACAACTAGAGACATGTTAACAAAATTATTAGAATAATACTGAAAACATTGTGTTGATAAAATAAGTTTCCATTAAAATGATTGTACTGAAGAAAAAAAAAAGAAATATTGACAACTACATAAGTAAAGTCTGTTACCTGCATTAAAGTCATATACAGTGAAACCCTTATAAGTTGACTTCTATTATTAAGAGCCGAATTTATCCTGTATAACGAATTTATCCTATTAAGAATACGAAATCTTTGTACTCTGACCTTTCCACGTCTATATTGTAGTAAATTTACAAATAAAATAAGACAAATTTGTTCAGTGTTTATGGACAGTTATTCTAAGTCTTTCATAAGCTGACCAAAAAAAAAAAAAAAAAAACTCTTTTTCAGGTGAAATTAGTTGAGAAGTGACCATAATGTTTCCCAGCATACGCGTACATGAATTACGACGAAGAAATGAATATTTTCGACACCTTATTGAGACTGTTTCTAGTGATGATGAGTCTATATCTGACGAAAGTGTTGCCTCTGAGGATGAAGAATACTGTAGCAATCACGATTCTTCTAGTGAAATTGAGACAGAAACAGAAGATGAAAGTTCACTGTCAGCATCCGATTTTTATATTGGTAAAGATAAAGTTACAAAATGGCTGAAAAGAAAATACTGTCAAAGTGTTAGGAAGCCTGCAAGGAATATAATTAGTAAGCTTCCTGGTAATACAGCTTATTCTAAATATCTTGCTTCTCCCGTAGATGCATGGAACGTTTTATTCGATAGCAAAATGCTAAAGATGATGGTGGAGAACACAAATATTTATATCGAATCAATTCAAGAACGTTTTACTCGAGAACGAGATGCAAAGAAGACAGATGAAACCGAAATAAAAGCATTTCTTGGACTTTTATATTTATGTGGAACTCATAAATCATCGCACACTAATTTGAAGGATTTGTATGCCACGGATGGAACCGGGATTGACATATTTCCAAAAACCTCGATTCCTCTTTCTAATGAGATGTCTTCGTTTTGACAATATCAATGATCACCAAAGCAGACGAGAGATAGATAAATTAGCTCCCATCAGAGACTTTTTTGAAACATTTGTCACAAATTGTAAAAATGCATATACTCTTGGAGAATTCGACACGATTGATGAAAAACTGGAACCTTTTCGAGGAAGATGCGGATTCAGGCAGTATATGCGAAAAAAGCCTGCTAAGTATGGCATCAAGATATTTGCACTAGTTGATTCCAGAGTATTTTATACCTGGAATATGGAGATCTATGCTGGTCAGCAACCCGATGGACCATTCAAAATCCATTGTGATGCGATTGATGACACCACTTTTCAATTCTGGACGCAACTTGACAACCAACAACTGGTATACGGGATGTGAGCTAGCACAAAAACTTTTGAAAAAAAAAATTACAATTGTTGGGACACTTAGACAAAATAAAAGAGAAATACCGCCTCAGTTTTTAGTGAAAAAGGAATTGTACTCTTCAATCTTTGGATTCCAAAAAGAAGCAACTATTGTTTCGTATTCTGCGAAAAAGAATAAAAATGTAGTTATGTTGTCCACAATGCATACAGATGATAAAATAGACGAAACCACGATGGAATTGAAAAAACCAGATATCATCACGTTTTATTATCTCACGAAAGGAGCTGTGGACGTTGTCGATGAAATGGCAGCAGCATACACTACAGCAAGGATATCAAATCGTTGGCCAATGGTTATTTTATTTTCTATGTTAAATGTGGCTGCTCTTAATGCCAGAGTGCTGTTGATGTCGACAAAAAATCCTTCCACACAGTTCAGAAACAGACGTTTCTTTTTGAAAACACTGGGACTCGTTCTTTCAGAACAACACAGAAAACGTAAGCCTCAAAGAAAAAAAACTAATCCAAGTACTGAGGAACTGGAAATCACTAACAATGAACCGCCTGCTAAAAAAATCAAAGCAAATTATAAACGATGTGCATTTTGTCCATGTAATAAGGACAGAAAATCAAGATTTATTTGCCAAAAATGTGAAAAAAGTCTGTGTGTTGAACATCAGTATGTAATTTGTCAAAACTGTCTTTAAACATGTGAGTATGTATTTTTAAATACAATCCAAAAACAAAGTTATAATACTAAAGGTATGAAAAAACTAAAACAATTATTAATCCAATTCAAACTGGTACAGCGCACAATGCAGCTAAAAACCAAATTTGTATTTTAAACCAATATAAAATAACAAATTAAAATCTTAAAAATAATTAAAAATAAAATGTAAATTGTAATTGTGTGTCCACAGAACAGTACTTCATCAGGGGACACACTGTCTGCAAACACACAGGAGCCTTTCTGTTGTTAGTGGCTGAAGCCAAAACTAACAGTGCCCCGAGGCCCCTAATGATAAAACAAGCAAAATTAAGAATAAAAATAATTACCAAATTAAAAATCACATTGCAAGAGAATCACATTTTACAGAAATAAAAATACATAACAATGAAACGCCGTAGCATCCTATAAATAATCAATGTAATAGTAAACAGTTACAGTTATTAAAATGAAAATCCTTAAATATTCCACATCAGAATCCAAAGAAAAAAGTACTGACACCTAGATGTAAATAAACACACTAAATAGCAATATCATTCAAGTGCTGCCGTCTATAAAAAACCCCTCAAAAATTTGAAAAAGAAATCCAAATTGTTCACCGCCTAGGCCTGCTTAGGCGGGCTTCAATATCGGCCAATTAATAACATTTGCTTAGAATGTCTTGAATCAGAACATTAAAATTATTGAAATTGAAAGGAAATTTATTTTTCTCCAAACTTTTTTTCAGATCCTCAATAGCTGTTAAAAAATCTGAACGGTTGTTGCAAATGAATTTAAATCTTAAAATTTGACCAAAAACAATATTTTTGAAAATTTTATAATAAAGGTTGGAATAAAAATGAGTAAGGCTAATAACATTAAAATTAAAATCTTTCCTTTTATCATAAACCCCTATGAAAATATTATTATTAGAAATTCTTAAATCGAGATCCAAAAAATAAGCATGAGAGTCATGTGAGTTGGTTTTTATTAAATTCAATTCATCAGGATAAATGTTATTAATCAAATTAAAATCACAACAATCAAAAATGATTAGATCATCAATAAACCTAAAACCCTTCAAAGAATTATTCTGTAAAAATCTATGTTCATAAAAATGAAGAAAAATATTGGCAAATGCACTTGAATAACTATTACCCATAGCAATACCCTTAACTTGTCTATAAAAACTTATACCATTAAAAAGATAATTTTCAAAAATGTTGACATTGCATAAATTAATCCAATCATCCTTGTTAATACCCTCATTAATCAAATAATTATCAAAAATTTCAAGACAAATGTTTTTTAAATTATTGTGTGGAATACTAGTGAAAAGATTTTCGAAATCACAGGTAAGAATATTACTAACATAATTGTTATTTAAATAATTAATAACTTCTTGGTTGTTTTTAATAATAAAATGTCTATCCCTAGAAATGATTTTGTTTAAAATAATGTTTAAATATTTAAAAAAACGTTTACCAAAAACAGAATTATAACATCCTGTGCAACATGTAACAAATCTAAATTTAACAGGTGTTTTATGAAATTTAATGGTCGGGAATAGATATGGAAATTTTAAACTATTTGGTTTTAACCCAATTTTTTTATAAAAAGCCAAAATTCTATTGTCAATTTCCTTCTTAGGATAGTTAATCCTAATGAAAGTATCATTGTCATCATATTCAATACCAATTAATTGTTTAAAAAACTTTTTGCAAATAAAGCCAAAATTATTTGAAGCTTTATCAACCACACATATAATAAAGTTCCTTCTCAAAACCTCAATAGATTTAACAATATTAGAGTTTAAATAGAAACCCTTGTAATTTGTGTTATTTTTCAAAAAATTCAATTTAAAAAAATACAAATCTTTAAACTTCCATTCAAAAAATCCTTCAATGGGCCAATTATATTTTCTAGAACACTTGGCAATAAAGGCGTCTAAATCATTACTAATTGATGAGATGATAAGTGGCAAATTATATTTTTTTCTAGGTCTAAACTTTGTTCCGAGACCCATTAGGAACCTCAATTGTTTATCAACAACAATGTCAAGGTTACCCGTAACAATGTGGTTATAATCTTTATCAACAAAATCCTTTTAATGTAAGCTGTCACATAAGCAAATATCTTCAAGTTCCTTTAAATTTTGACAGAAAAAATTATAATTGCAAACAATATTTTTTAACGTCTTGCTATATTTAAAACAAATAGAAACCCTAATTTTGTCCTTAATAGGAAAAATGTCATCAAGACTATTAATAACCATTGGTAAAGAACCTTTTTCAAAGACCTTATCAAGAAAATTAACAATACAATATTCTTTATCACTAGTTAAAACATTTAAACTTTCAAAGTTGTTGATATGAAGTTTAAACTTAATAAGATCTAAAACAATAGATTTGAAATCAGAATTAGAAAATTTTACGAGTTTTAAATGTACTTTAGTCAACCATTTTAAAACAGAATTCTTAGTACTAAAGATGAAGCATTTTACTTTTTTTATATTATTATCACTCATATCCAATAAACACAAATTTTTGAAAAAAACCAAATCAAATTTTTTATTATTATTAGATTTGTCCTTATGCTTACCCCTGCTCCCTCTTGAATGATTAGCAAAAACATTGTTAAAAATACCAAGTTTCTTGTAGATGCAAACAGAATTTATATCAAGGTTACCTTCCCCATTAAGTTTGCTATTAAGTCCATAAGGGTTTAAAGTTTTAAGTTTACAAATATAAATATTTTCATGATCCAATCTCACATTCAAATCTTCAATATGTTTAAGAATAAAAATGTTAATATTTTTAAAAGAATGTTTTTGAAAATGAACAATCTCGATATCAGAATGATCATGTTTTTGAAAGTTCTTTATGACAGATCGATGACTATTGATTCTTTTATTAAGTTCAGTGCCTGTCTGTCCGATGTATCTTAATGAGCAGGTTTTACATTCAATAAGATAAATAATATTTTTTTTGTTTACAAAAATCAAATTACTAAATTCAGAAATTTGATCTGAATGGGCGGCGGGGCAAGTAAGACAATTGTTATTTTTACATTTTTTAAATTTTTTTAATTTTTCAATATGTTTATTAAAACAAAACAATTGATCAGGTAGCTTATTAACCACAGTAGACCCCTGAACAAGTCCAACTGCAGGACCCCTTTTTAACCCACGCGACGGGTCATGTGGTATGAAATAATCAGTAATTCTGTTAACCATATTAAGAAGAAATTGAAACCTGAAAAGAAAAATTAGTACATGACATGAAAAATAAACCATTAAGGGACCAGGGCCAGAAACTCCTAAAAAACAAAACATAAGTAAAGGAACAAAATAATCAAATACATAGTTGAAAAAATTATTTACTAAGATTAATTTTCAAACAAGATTGCGCGTATGCAGCAAATCAAGGTATGAAAATAAAAACTAAATACAATCCAAAAACAAAGTTATAATACTAAAGGTATGAAAAAACTAAAACAATTATTAATCCAATTCAAACTGGTACAGCGCACAATGCAGCTAAAAACCAAATTTGTATTTTAAACCAATATAAAATAACAAATTAAAATCTTAAAAATAATTAAAAATAAAATGTAAATTGTAATTGTGTGTCCACAGAACAGTACTTCATCAGGGGACACATTGTCTGCAAACACACAGGAGCCTTTCTGTTGTTAGTGGCTGAAGCCAAAACTAACAGTGCCCCGAGGCCCCTAATGATAAAACAAGCAAAATTAAGAATAAAAATAATTACCAAATTAAAAATCACATTGCAAGAGAATCACATTTTACAGAAATAAAAATACATAACAATGAAACGCCGTAGCATCCTATAAATAATCAATGTAATAGTAAACAGTTACAGTTATTAAAATGAAAATCCTTAAATATTCCACATCAGAATCCAAAGAAAAAAGTGCTGACACCTAGATGTAAATAAACACACTAAATAGCAATATCATTCAAGTGCTGCCGTCTATAAAAAACCCCTCAAAAATTTGAAAAAGAAATCCAAATTGTTCACCGCCTAGGCCTGCTTAGGCGGGCTTCAATATCGGCCAATTAATAACATTTGCTTAGAATGTCTTGAATCAGAACATTAAAATTATTGAAATTGAAAGGAAATTTATTTTTCTCCAAACTTTTTTTCAGATCCTCAATAGCTGTTAAAAAATCTGAACGGTTGTTGCAAATGAATTTAAATCTTAAAATTTGACCAAAAACAATATTTTTGAAAATTTTATAATAAAGGTTGGAATAAAAATGAGTAAGGCTAATAACATTAAAATTAAAATCTTTCCTTTTATCATAAACCCCTATGAAAATATTATTATTAGAAATTCTTAAATCGAGATCCAAAAAATAAGCATGAGAGTCATGTGAGTTGGTTTTTATTAAATTCAATTCATCAGGATAAATGTTATTAATCAAATTAAAATCACAACAATCAAAAATGATTAGATCATCAATAAACCTAAAACCCTTCAAAGAATTATTCTGTAAAAATCTATGTTCATAAAAATGAAGAAAAATATTGGCAAATGCACTTGAATAACTATTACCCATAGCAATACCCTTAACTTGTCTATAAAAACTTATACCATTAAAAAGATAATTTTCAAAAATGTTGACATTGCATAAATTAATCCAATCATCCTTGTTAATACCCTCATTAATCAAATAATTATCAAAAATTTCAAGACAAATGTTTTTTAAATTATTGTGTGGAATACTAGTAAAAAGATTTTCGAAATCACAGGTAAGAATATTACTAATATAATTGTTATTTAAATAATTAATAACTTCTTGGTTGTTTTTAATAATAAAATGTCTATCCCTAGAAATGATTTTGTTTAAAATAATGTTTAAATATTTAAAAAAACGTTTACCAAAAACAGAATTATAACATCCTGTGCAACATGTAACAAATCTAAATTTAACAGGTGTTTTATGAAATTTAATGGTCGGGAATAGATATGGAAATTTGGCACTTTTTTCTTTGGATTCTGATGTGGAATATTTAAGGATTTTCATTTTAATAACTGTAACTGTTTACTATTACATTGATTATTTATAGGATGCTACGGCGTTTCATTGTTATGTATTTTTATTTCTGTAAAATGTGATTCTCTTGCAATGTGATTTTTAATTTGGTAATTATTTTTATTCTTAATTTTGCTTGTTTTATCATTAGGGGCCTCGGGGCACTGTTAGTTTTGGCTTCAGCCACTAACAACAGAAAGGCTCCTGTGTGTTTGCAGACAGTGTGTCCCCTGATGAAGTACTGTTCTGTGGACACACAATTACAATTTACATTTTATTTTTAATTATTTTTAAGATTTTAATTTGTTATTTTATATATGTATTTTTAAACTCATTAAAATTCTTTAATGTATTATTTTGTAATATTTTATTATGTAAGGTTTGCTTATAAACAGTATTATTTGATATTTAAGTAGCAGAAATGAACTAGGGTATGAGATACCCAGCGCGAGTTCTCGCTTAGGAAAATGGTTGCGTGTTCTCCCGGGTTAAATAAAGTTATATACTTTTTAAATCATATAGTTGCAAAATTAATTTTTATGGTACAAATAAGTACATGTCATTACATAAATACGAGTTTACTAATTATAGCATAAGTGCAAGCATATAAAAACCATGATATAAGTATATTAAATAAAAAAATTTATTAAGAAAGAATTTTAATACTGATTACAAACAATAATACAAGCTTCATATTTAAATCATAACAATTTGATAATATAAATTTTGTTGATAAAGCTAACTATTATGTAGTTGAAAAATTAAATAAAATTTTAAGTTAAAGTTGGAAAAATAACTGTCAAGAGCAAAACTGAGAAAATATTTGAATAATTTCATTTTAACATCTTCATGAAGATGTGAGAAAATTTGAACAACAATTTAACTGAAACTTTTTAAAATCAAGGTTCGGGTAAAATAAAAAATTGAGAAAAACACATTTCGAGAAAAATTATAAAAATTTTACAGATTATAATTCAATATATATCGCTGGTTCAAAACTAAAACGACACATCTCCAATTGAGTTAACATTGCAGATGTGTCGATTTAGTTTTGAACCAGCGATATATCCTTTCAAAAAATGACATTTCTGTTATGTATAATGTTTATATAGTGTCGTGTCCTTAAAATCCGCCATACTCATAGATAACACCTTCCTTCTTCTCTCTCAACACATATTTAATTTTCCTATTTGCCCTTAATATTTTTCTACGCTTTTTAGTTGATGGTGCTGAATGCCTTTGGGACTCGGCGATTCTGGCAATGTCTAAAGTTTTGTACCCTTTCGAAGTAAAATAACCACTTTCTTTAAAATTAAGTTGCTGGAAAACTTCAAGACATCGATTGAACCCATTGTTAAACTGTATGACAGCATCATACACTCCTTAGGAACTCTGTGCCAAATGTTGCCATTGAAGCTCTCATTAGCATTTTGCGTCTTTCCATGAACGCATTTTGACAAGAGTTACCTAGAACCAAGTTCCAAGTAAACTTTTTTTTACCTGGTTCAAAACAGCTTGTTTCAAACCAGGATATTTGCATTTAGGTGTTCTACCAGCAGCGATAGCCCGTTGGTAAAAACACCAACTGTCTGCACCTAAGGGACATTGCCCGTGCATCGGCTTCTCATTACTGGAAGCACAATGATATAATGCAGCAAATACATTTTGCTGCATATTTTTTATATCACCAACATTGCTTCTCACAGCTATTCCATAATAGTTCTGTAACCGATCAATAAATGCATCGGTTAACTTTCCTTTTCCAGATAAACCTTTCACCTGTTTTTTCAACTTCCGCAGTCTTGTTCCAACACGCTTTTAGACATGGCCAATGCATTCATATTTCTTTACTAAGATTTCTTGTTCATCTTTTTTTTTGTCACTGTAAACATTTTTTACTTTTTCAAACCCTTTCGAATCACACTCACCAAAGTATTTGTCATAAATAAGGCCACGGCGTTCAATAGTTCTCGTGAAAATTCTGGAAGCCCCTATCACTTCCATATTTGAGGCGGTTCCTACTTAATTGCAGCGGGAAATATGACTTGATCGACACTTGATTTAATTGTGGAAATCTTCTACAAGTAGAGCAAAATGATGACATTGCTTCAACGTCCAGCACTTAGCCTGTTTCGTTCAACCACAAAGTTTTCTTTGAGATCTGTATCATCAAAATGAGGTATGTTAAACTTGTTTAAAAAGTTATGTAAATTTACCACCAGATCTTTTTTCCAATTGTTCTTGGAAAGAATACGTCTTTTCTAAAATCTTTCTCCTTATCCGAACACAATCGCGTTCTCAATAAATTTTCAGCATTTGCTTTTTCCCGAAGTTCAAGGTGTAGATTTTTTATTTCTTTAGTCATGCAATTAATCTTTGCATCGGAGAACTGCTTTTCAGATTCATGGGTTTTGCGTAAATTGTCTATTTCAATCCCCACAGAAACAAGCGATTGTTCGGCAGTGTCTCTCTCTCTTCAGATATTGCTGCAATCTTCTTTTCCTGCATATCACATTGTTCAGATTAACTGCCCCGTTATTTACGAACGTAGAGTTCTCCTCAACCACAGCGTTTTCTTCGAGATCTGTATCATCAATAGAAAGTAATTTAAACAACGTATCCAAATTCCGAGTCCTGCAATATTATTTTTTGTTCGGAAAGATATATTTTATTAGGTTTCAAAATCTCGAAAAATACTTCACCCAACAATAGGTCAATTTTTCCAGGTCTATTAAATGAGTGATCTTCCAAGTTTATGTTTTGAGGCCAATTAATATGGGGAACATCGATATAATTGGACGGGGTGACATCAGTGATTTTTGGAACAGTAAGAGGTTCTAAAGATCTCAAAAAACTAAAAATTTAATTTGAAATAGTAGTCTTCATTTTAGACTTAACGGTCATTTCTAATCCATTAATTCCAGAAACCGCAAAATTTTTTCTTTCTTTAAACCTAATAAATTTGCACAATGAGTTGAGCAGTAGCTTGACTGACTTCCAAGGTCAAGAATTGCTTTTAAATATAATCTTTCTCTACTCAATATAAACATTTGCAGTTGCTAATAAAACGGTTTTGTCTTTCATTAAAAAACAATTTGAATTAGAAACCAATAAATATTTTTCTTTAATGTGGTTTTTACATTCGTTTTGCAATGTGCCATGAGCAGTTGAATAGAAAATCTTACTAGGAAGAAGCTCTTGCAATGATTGACTATTCATTATATTCTGTTTAGCAAAGGCGCCAGAACTGTTTATGTCCTTCGAAATATGCAAAACACTATTATGCTTTTCCCTACACTGATTACATAAATATTTCGATGAGCAATTACTTATATGATGACCTGGTATTAAGCAATTAATGCACAAATTATGTTTTTTAGCTTCATCATCCTTTCTTTTGGGGGACGTTTTTTAAACATGTCACAAAAATATATTGGATGCGACAAATTACACAAAATACACTTTTTATTTTTCGTATTTAACACAAAGCTTTTTATTTCGAACTGGAATAGGGGGTTGTTTTGTTTTCATTAAACTATTCTTGACTTCTTTTTTCGATAAAAGTTAATAAATTGTCTAATTCTAGTACTTTGGTATTTTCCAAGGAAAGCTCAAATTGTTTCTGACTTTCACGATCTAATTTTTTCAAAACAATATTCAAAATAATAATATCAGATAAAGTAATTCCTTTAAACTTTAATTTTTTTAAAGCTCTCAAATTTCTATTTACACGTTATCAACAATTTTTCTTAAATCTTTAGGCGATTCATTAAACAGTTTTTCGATTTCAAAAATTGATTGAATATGGTTATCAACAATAATTCGTTTATTTTCATATCTCTCTGCAAATGCTTGGTATAAAGATATAATGTAATCTTTCATTATGATAAATTATTGTTGTTTCCAATAACACTATTAAATTGATTTTTGAATGTTGCGAATTCTAAGTAATTACCTGAAAATATTGGAATAGGCACTTCAGGAATACGATAAATACTGCAATTTGACATAGAAGATTGTTGATCATCTTTAGATTATTTATAGCAATAGTTGTTTTTAAAATTTTTAATGAGGTTTTGAATTCTTACTGTAGGGTCCCGTGATAGCTCAATAGTTAAAATTGAAGGTAATGGAATGAAGGTAATTATAGGACGCTCACCATAGAACTGTTATATTCCTTTTGGGGGACATACAAGGTATTTAAAACATATATCTCATTAATCTGAATTGTGTTGTGAATTTACATATCTATTTTAACAGAAATAAATAATTAATATTCCTTGATAATTACTTATTAATATCGAACTGCTTCATTAATTTAGTTATGAAATTAATTCAGAAAAATAGAATTAACAATTTACTATTCCAGTTCAATTCTAAATCGACACGTGCTTCACTAATACTTAAATCTAATTACACCAAGGCTTAAATTTTTTAATAAAATTCTTTCTATTGCTTTAACATTTTAAAATTTCTGTGCAATCAAGGGAATTCAAGCATTTATTCTCTAAATAAATTATTAAATCTAATCTAAAATCAGGTTCGAGCCTGTCAGGAAAATATTCAATTATATAACTAAATGTCACTAAAGTCATCAATAACTGCCTTAAATGAATCAACTAACAACTGCTAAATAATAAGAGTTAAGTTTATATAAAATTACACTATTTATTGATAAGCATATTAATCATGTTCAGCTCAAGCAATTTATACAATATTCCACGACATGTGGTTCAACATTCTATCTTAAACATTACAATGAAATCAAACTTTTAATAAACATTTTAAGGCAATAAAAAATATTCTCTGGAGCAGGGATAATAAAATAAAAAAAGAATTTAAGTTTTCATTTTATTAATAAGTTAGTTAACACAAACACGTGGCACGACTACCACGATGTTAAGTTTAATAATTAGAGTTAATTATCTCGGTAGGACCCTACGGACTTAATGAATAAAATAAATTATTAACTAAAATTAACGTATAAAATGTATGAAAAAGAATAATAAAAACTTATCGTTATATCCTATCCATTTGAAAGTCATCAGTAAATGGGGACACGTCTGTCCCGCCGCGTTATGCGATCAATCCAGACAGGTACCTGCTGCAACCAGCACCTAGAAAAGCAAAAAGAGAAAAAGACTCTCCCTACGAATATCGCTCCACCCCGTCCACGCTAAACAGGTTCGATGACGACATTATTTCGTCACAGTTATAGCTACTATCTATTGGTCGCGCACTCGTACGTCAGAGCGGGAAAAAGAGAACTTGAAAACAGGGAATAAATAATTAATGAAAGGGATTTAGGGAAAACAAACATTACCTGCTCCAGGTTGAAATAATATTTTAACCTGCTTCCAGAGTTTTAATACCCTAATATAAATACATCGTTTTTCTTCATTTCAAAAATACTTGATTATACGTTCACATACTTTATGATGTCTGGCTTTTAATGCAAAGCCCAGCGATATAACAGAGCATCCTCATCGAAGAACGAACAAAGTAATTATAACACAAAACATTAAGAAACTCTCACCAAATTGGCGAACTATCTTTTAAATGACGACAATCTTGACATTTCGTCGCTTTGAAACTAAACCGTAGTAACTCAAAAAAAAAAATCGAAAAATGAGATATTTGGGTCATTTTGTGTAAAAAGAAATACCCATTTCGAGAAACAACGTGTTATCTTCGTAAGTTCCATCAAATTAATTTAGAGAGCAGATAAATTATTATCGCAATAGCGCGATGCACGTTCTTGAAAAGTCTGAAATCGCTCTCCTAAAAAACTTGCTTTTTTGAGTTGCCACGGTTTAGTTTCAAATCGACGAATTTAAGAGTTTGGGAAACGCTGATACATATTATACATACTTATGGGCACCAGCTGTTTAGGGAACAAAAAGTTCTCAGTAACAATTCGCGATCGCAACACTCGAGTACGCCATCTAACGGGAGACTGTAAATATCGGGCATTAGTTTCCACATAACCATTGGCTATGACGGACGCCATTTTCTTAGCAGCAAATAGGAAGCAAAATTTCCCTAAAGAAAAGGTAAAACTTCTTGAGAAAACTAATCAGAACACGCCAAGCATTTGAAGAACAACTTCTCAATAATTTTTACCTTTCTATTACCAACAACATAACATGATTTCATGATCACTTGCTGTTACAGATGTGTGTATTGCGGTAAAATAATTTTTCTGTCTTCAATTCATTACAAGTTAAAATGAAGTCAGCATTGCTTTCGTCATTCCAATGAATAAATGTGCTCCAATGAATTCCATACAGAACTGTAATAGTTATAGAATATTCTTCTTCTTCATAGAATAGTATATATTTCTGTATCTACATAATTCAGAAAACAACAATAAAGAATAATCCGAATTACTTGAAAAAGTATCTTTTGTGCTGATTATAAATAAATTTTTTATCGTTTTCTTGGTAAGTGTTTTTTAGTTTTGAAAGAATTTCAACTAGAATTCAGCTATTCTGTTTTTAAGCTACATATTAAAATTCATATCGAGATCTTACAATTATAAAATTTTGATGTGTGGTATGTTACCTAAAAGTAATGAAGGGATAAACTATGTATATATTATTTGAGAATAAAGTTTTCAAACAAAGAACATATCATTTTCGAATTCTCCGGACTTATAAATCAGGTAAGTGTTATGATTTTTATAATAAAAAATTTGCTTGTAAATAATTTTTTTTCTTACTTGATGATCGTTCTCTACAAAATGGTTTTTTTTACGTCTGATTAAATACTATAAGAGTTAAAAAAAAGAAACAATACGAAAGTTTTTATTGAAAAATGAGGAATTTTTAAAATCGTTTTTATCCTAAGAATTCTTTATTTTACGATTTTTAGTTTATAATTTTTTGATAAAATTGTTATCAAAATACTTTTTTTGAAAAATTAAATGGTATTAAATTATGTGTTTATGTATACTTCTTGCATATTCTAATATTTGAAGAAATATGATTCAGAAAAGTATGGAAGAAAAATTCGGTACTTACGTATTAACCACAGCTACAGATTTGGCAGATTTTTAGTGCCACCAATCTACACTTAAAATTTTTAGAAAAAATCTTAAAATGAAACACTTTGTTTAAAATCAAAGTAGTCAATCGGATTTCGGTGGAAAATGGGCCGATATAGAGTTTAGCATAGATTCAAAACAAACTTTTCTCTCACCTGATTCTATAGCCATTATGAACTCTAATAAATAAGATTCAAAATGAAATATTTACTAAGATAATTTACTAAGATAAATTTACTAAGATAAAGTTTCATGTTATGGACTTTGGTACATTTTCGTTATATTTCACTCCATAAAATATTTCGCTCCTAAAAAAATAAAATTGCATCTTGTTTTGTTTTTGGCAAGTCCCAAAGACGCATTTTCGTAACACTAAAAAATGGCGACAAAAAAAGAATGGTTCTTTTTTTGTTTCGTAAGCATTCTTTATTTTACGTTAAAATTTAAATGGGCCTTTCATGTTATACCATTAAATTTAGTAAAACTTTTTCTCTTTATTTACAAATATTTTCCGATGTGTTCTGGATGTTCCTTCTCTAAAAAAAAAGAGATACCATTTTGTTTTCGTTTGCATAAGAAAGAAAACAAACATTTTTCTTTTTTAAATTTAATCAGCCACAATAAAGATGGAACGTTACAATGCTACATTAAAGACGTCTCCAGTGTAACTGAATGACTGTTCATATGGAAATCGCAGGGATTCGGCACTTACAACAACGCCCCCTATAGTTCGTTGCGATCGCGAATAGTTTTAAATATAAGAAAAAGAATCATAATTTTATCAAATGTCTGCAAATTTTTATTCTCATTTTTTGTTTTTAACTAAAGAATTCGATGCTATTTCGCGAAAAAATTTTTCGTGTGTCAGAAATATTGAAAGGGATCATTTACCACCAACGACGCCCATGAAAATAAATATATATACTACCACAAAGTACTAACTTCTCTCCATTTCTCCACAGTTGTATGACAGCTTCTAATAGCATGCAATTCCAATTGCTGGGCCAACCAAATTCTTTCTTTATCTTTATTTGCGACTTTTATATTCAATTCGTCTTTATATAAAGTTCTGGTTTATTCTCCATAAAGGAGACTAACTTTTCTAGTTTGTTTTGAGTAATTTTTTTACCCATTTTAAAAAAAATATTTGTAAGACGATCGTAACAGTATTTCAAATCGTAAGATGAACAGTAACATTAAATATTTCAAAACATTCGGTTTTTACCTACGATTTATTTTAAAGCCGTTTGTTTGGCGCTGCATGTCCTTCTGTGGACTTAGTGCCATTAAACCCTACATTTAATTGAATTGAATTAAAAACACTCGGTTGCTAAAATAATGTTGCCATATTGCGAAAATAAATATTGAATAAATTGTGCGATTGGTTAAATTCAAGCCACCCCCTTAGAACCAGAATCATGGAATTTCTGATTCCCGGTGAGTGTTCATGGTACGATTTTGAGAAGGACATGGAATCAAACTTTCCCTAGCTTCACTTTCCAGGCGGCAATCTTCGTTCCATTCCCAGTAGTTTATGGTAGAGGCCCTCACCAAATTATGGGTAAAGAAGTTGGTAGAGAATAAGATAGTGGAAAATATCTTAAGGCACTGCATGACTGAAAAAGAGAAACATGCAGTAATAAACAATTATAAACAAATAAATATTGCATGATTAAAGAATAAAACACAATAATCATCTGTAAAAGTTAATAATTAATAAAGATATGCAGTATTTAAACATAGACTGTAAATTGATAACAGATTTAATTATTAACTGAACGTTTATGAAGTTAAGAGAAGGAATTTGTAAACAATAAATTAAGAGGCCAAAAGTGAAGCAAATTAAAAAAAAAACGTAAATAAATTAAGGATAGTATGAACTTGTGATAATTAACATTATCACAATAGTCTAGTGTGTCTGTTAAATTTTTATCTTCGCGTCATTCTTTTTCTTCAATTCGCGTTTTAACTTCGCGTCACCTAAAAGTAGCTATAATACACAATAATTCTATTCAATTCAATCTTTAGTTTATTATTAAAGAAAACGATTTTAAATAGTATTTTTTTTATTTTTCATCGTAGCTTTAGTTAATGAGTAATTGGATGTTCCTCTATTAGAAAATTCAATTGTTGAATATTTCTTTGTTTTTGTCCATTTTTCTAAGCATAGTCTAGTGTGTTCGTTAAATTTTTATCTTTTCATTCTTTTTCGTCAATTTTTATCTTCGCGTAACTTAAAAGTAGCTGTAATACACAACAATTCTATTCAATTCAACCGTAATAAATACTCTTCTATGTTTAGTAATGTAACTGACCGATTGTTAGTTTATTTATGAAAAAAAACGATTTTAAATGATAATTTTTGTTCAAATTTGATTTTCTTCGTAATTAGGGATAACGAGTGATTGAATATTTCTATGTAAGAAAATTCAATCGCTGAATGATTAATTACATTTTCGTTATTTATCTATAGTCTGGTTGTATCCGTTAAATTTTTTATTACCGCGTCATTCTTTCCATTTCGTTCTATTACTTATACCTGAAACAAGTCTGGAAAAAAAATTTAAATTAATACTGATAATAATGTGAAATATAACTTCTGTTACCGAACAGGTGATAGAGTGCTTGTTATCGGCAATTTTTTACGACGGGTAAATCATAAAAAGCCTCTGTTTTGAGACTAGTTTTGTGATTGTTGGGGTTTATTTTTAGGCAATCTCTTACGTGTACACAATGGTGGTTCTAAAATATATTTTCATTATTATCGGACTTGCTTCGACATGCTACGGCAGGAGTATTGATGGTAAATACTAACTTATTAATTGTAAATGTTTACAGTTATCAAACTTGAAGTTTACTTTTATTTTAGAGCAGTGGACATTTTTTCTTTCTCTTTTTTTTTAAACTTAAATTATTCATCTGTAAATATTGACTTCACTAATTCATTTAATTTTGTCCTGTGAAGTAAAATTAAATATTTGTTTTACCACAAATTTGTAGGTGTCACATTATCTTAAAAAAAAAAAAAAGGCTCATTAGTAATTATATGAATTTATTAATTGATTCAATTCAGGTCGTTGAGCCAGAATTTAATTTAACTTAAAAATTTGGCTGAAATGAGATATATTTTAAAAAATTCATTAATATATAAGCGTTTTGATTTAAAGTTTAAGGAAAAAAACTTTCCCCACTTCATATTATTTAACAAAATCATTAGGACTTAAGTAGTTCTAGATTTTCTTTAAATTTCAATATTTACACTTATTGTATTGTGATATAAAAATAATATACAAATTATACTTTCAACTAGTTATTTTTTGGTTATATTTTTATCAAAATACTAAGCTTCTGAGAGACTATAGTAAATTGATTGATACATTATATTTTGTTATCATTTGTTATGATAATAGTATTATTGTAAGTAATTAAAATTGAAAGTATCTTTAACTCAACCTCAAATTAAACTGTGCGTGGTGTGCAAAAAAAGGACCACCCTAAATAACTTTCGATCTAATGATCGGATCTTCACGTTCTAGGACTCAGAATCAGTTCTAGGGTCAGAAATCCGAATCCGTCGTAATAAAGGTTTGTTTATTCATGAAAGTACGTTTTTGTGTCTGATTTTGTAACTTAGAATATCGTCCGCACGTATTAATTAGCACATTTGAAGTCCCCCCTTCGAGCCATTAAGATCGCGTTCTAGAACGTGAAGATCCGATCATTAAATAAAAAGTTATTCAGGGTTGTCCTTTTTTTAGCGTACTGTACATTAAATAATTTTTAAAAAGTATCGATTTACATTCGAATGGTTATTGAGATACAAGGAATTCTGGTTCAACGTTCAGAATCGATTCGTTCGTTTAATGTATACGAGGGTTGCTGTTTATATTTCTGGCCTAATAATGAAAAAACAAATATGTAGGATCGAAATTGGTTTTATTGTTTTTCAAAATATTCTCCATGATGATCAATACACTTTTGCATGCGTTTGAACCAATTTTCAAAGCACTTTTTCCAGTCCGATTGAGGTAACTCCAAAACATGCGTTTTGAATGCATCAACCGCTTCTTCGGGGCTCGAAAATTGTTGTCCACGTAATTTATTTCTGATGTGTGGGAATAAGAAGAAGTCATTGGGTGCCAAATCAGGGCTGTACGGCGGATGACCCATCAGTTCGATCTTTCGCTCCGTCAGAAATGCCTTTGTTTGAGTCGATGTGTGAGAGCTCGCATTGTCATGATGAAGAATGATTCGCCTGTTCTTCTGCTTTTTTCGAATTTCTCCGATGACTTCTGGCAAACAAACGGTCGTGTACCATTTAGAATTAACCGTCCTGCGTTGCTCTAACGCCACTGTTGCCACATGACCGTTAATGCCGAAGAAACAGGCAATCATTTGTTTCGATGTGCTTCTTCCTCGAACAACTTTTGTTGGTTTTGCCTCGTCTTGGAAGACCCATACAGTTGATTGCTGTTTTGTTTCCGGCTCATATGCATAGATCCATGATTCGTCACCTGTGTAGATGTTATACACAGCCTTTGATGTACCTTGATCGTATTTTTCCAACATTTCCTTGCACCAATCGACACGAGCCTTTTTTTGAGCGTTTGTCAGATTATGCGGGATCCAACGCGAAAAATTTTTTTTTTACGCTCAAATGTTCATGCAATATTTTATTGATGCTAGTCATACTAATGTCCAAAGACGCCTCTATCTCACGGTATGTCACATGACGATCTTGCTTTATCAGTTCACGCACAGCATCGATCTTTTCTGGCACAACAACGGATTTTGGACGACCTGCACGGGATTCGTCCTGGATCGAACATCGACCACGATTAAATTCGTTATACCAATTTTTTACAGTGCTGTAGGATGGCGCTTTATCGCTGAATAAAGAATTAAGTTCATCGAAGCACTCTTGTCTTGACAATCCACGTCGAAAGTTATGAAAAATAATGGCACGAAAATGTTCACGATTCAATTCCATTTTTTGAAAGAGAAGAACTTTTCCATTTACTGTCAACAACACAAATAAAGCTATAATGGTAAATCGTCTGCTGAATTTATGTTTAAAAATATCAAACTTTCGATTAAAATCGTCTGCGGTCGCCTAGCAACACTTACTGTTGCCAAAGCCAGAAACATAAATAGCAACCCTCGTATAATGATTAATAAGATGCAATTTTTTGTTTCTATGATTCATATAAAGATCGTCAAAAAATAGGGGATGGGTAGTAACTTTTTAAATACACAAAATGTTTGTAACTCTTAATTGTAATGTATACCCTTATTGTTTACACGGTTAAATTTTAATGCTACGTAATAAATGTTATTTGTATGCACACAATTTACCGACCGTATTGCTTTCAGACGTAGCTGGGGATGAAGCTATGCAAAATCCTGATCTTTTTGAAGGTGATATAGCTGGATTCGACCCTCATACTGTAAGTAAAACTATCCACATTTTTTCCTCCAATTTACTGCTATTCGTTTACGTATTGCGATGCAAATTTATTTTAATTCTTTATGGATTTACTGTCACTTCAAATGCAGTGACAATTTCCTCTCTCTTTTGTTTATCGCAAGCCGTGGTTAAAAAACTGGTTTAGTTTTCTGGTTTAAATCTCCAATAGCTGTTAAAAAATCTGAACGGTTGTTGCAAATGAATTTAAATCTTAAAATTTGACCAAAAACAATATTTTTGAAAATTTTATAATAAGGGTTGGAATAAAAATGAGTAAGGCTAATAACATTAAAATTAAAATCTTTCCTTTTATCATAAACCCCTATGAAAATATTATTATTAGAAATTCTTAAATCGAGATCCAAAAAATAAGCACGAGAGTCATGTGAGTTGGTTTTTATTAAATTCAATTCATCAGGATAAATGTTATTAATCAAATTAAAATCACAACAATCAAAAATGATTAAATCGTCAATAAACCTAAAACCTTTTAAAAAATTATTCTGTAGAAATTTATGTTCATAAAAATGAAGAAAAATATTGGCAAATGCACTTGAATAACTATTACCCATAGCAATAACCTTAACTTGTCTATAAAAACTTATACCATTAAAAAGATAATTTTCAAAAATGTTGACATTGCATAAATTAATCCAATCATCCTTGTTAATACCCTCATTTATCAAATAATTATCAAAAATCTCAAGACAAATGTTTTTTAAATTATTGTGTGGAATACTAGTAAAATGATTTTCGAAATCACAGGTAAGAATATTACTAACATAATTATTGTTTAAATATTTAATAACTTCTTGGTTGTTATTTATAATAAAATGTTTATCCTTAGAAATGATTTTGTTTAAAATAATGTTTAAATATTTAAAAAAACGTTTACCAAAAACAGAATTATAACACCCTGTGCAACATGTAACAAATCTAAATTTAACAGGTGTTTTATGAAATTTAATGGTCGGGAATAGATAAGGAAATTTTAAACTATTTGGTTTTAACCCAATTTTTTTATAAAAAGCCAAAATTCTATTGTCAATTTCTTTCCTAGGGTAGTTAATCTTAATGAAAGTATCATTGTTATCATATTCAATACCAATTAAATGTTTAAAAAACTTTTTACAAATAAAGCCAAAATTATTTGAAGCTTTATCAACCACACATATAATAAAGTTCCTTCTCAAAACCTTAATAGATTTAACAATATTAGAATTTAAATAGAAACCCTTGTAATTTGTGTTATTTTTTAAAAAATTCAATTAAAAAAAATACAAAACCTTAAACTTCCATTCAAAAAATCCTTCAATGGGCCAATTATATTTTCTAGAACACTTGGCAATAAAGGCGTCTAAATCATTACTAATTGAGGAGATGGTAAGTGGCAAATTATATTTTTTTCTAGGTCTAAACTTTGTTCCGAGACCCATTAGGAATCTCAATTGTTTATCAACTACAATGTCAACTACAAATACTACATTACACGTAACAATGTGGTTATGATCTTTATTAGTCCGTGGGCCGAACTCATTTATCGTTCAAGTTCGTTCCGATACTTTGGGGGCAATTTTTTCTTTTGACAAAACGATTCAGAATGTTTTAGTATTTTTAATTTTATAAAGTTCTCCAAATATTATTTGGTCATAATTTAATAACAATCGATTTTATGACGCACTCTTTTTCTGTATGCTTTCGTACTCTCATCCAGTAAAATCGTTGAATTATTTTTTCCTCCGCCAAGCTAACCAATCACGCATTGTCTCCTCACAGTCGCTTACAGCAATGTTTGTAAGCAAATCGTTGGTTGCATTGATGCTAATTTTCTCGATTTCATTTTAATCCTTTGAATTTTTTTTAAAATTTAAATAAAGGTCTCTTTTTAGAGCCAACTATATATTGATAACGCTTCAATTTCCCGCTTTACTGTTAAATATTTGATTTTCATTCCGAAATTCGAATTGTGCAGGCGGTCACATTGCAATGCCTCTCTGACCTAATCAAGAATTCGACTCCGATTTTAAGATACAAAAATATATACTTAGCTTAAAAATAAGAAGGAATTGTTTGCCCTATTTTAATTTTAATAATATTTGCTGAGTTACAAATTTAAAGGGGATATTTATATATAGATCCCACCAAAGAAATGAAAGTATTGTGGTTATGTTGATGAAATGTTAAAAAAAAAATTTTAAACAATTTTCATTACTTTATGAAGATAAAATATTAGTTCCAAAATGATTAAAAAAGCTATATATTAACGTTAATGATCCATTATTTTTGTTTCATTAACAAAGGTGCTATGGTAAGTATTGTTTCAAAACATGGTTGTTTTGATGGCTTATTTATTTAATATATTTGATATTAAACATTTTTGTAGAGTAAAGCGCACATCTTATATTGCTTGCATTTTAATTTTACTTAATTATTACTTCTTTTTAAACTCTGAATGGCGTATAAATTTAAAAATTTTTATTAAGATGTGCTTACTCGGAAAAAAGAAAACAAAACTTTTTATGTTTTTTTTTCCCTCTTACAAAAAAGCTATAAAAAATACTCCTCTTAAATAAATACTACTATTCTATTAAAAAAAAAAAAAAAAAAAAAAAAAAAAAACTGTTAACTAATCTAAACTAAAAATAAATCATGAAATTTAAGGGAATTTATGTAGGTTTTCTCTGTAGGGTCAGCAACAAAAAATTCGACAATTTTGTATTTAATCATTGAGTATTTTTTTTTTTTTGAATTAAATTTGAAAACAATAGTGTAGATTCAAAACATGATTTAAACATTTAACTTCAGATATTGGTTTAAAAAATGTGTTTAATCAATTTTCCAACTGGCACTATTTCGACAAATAGTTAAAGAATGTCTCTACACTTAAATGTAAATAAATTATTGAATATCAAACCATAAGGAAATTTCCAAATATATTAATGTCTGGAATTATATTCTCTTGCTAAATAAAAATATATTCAACAATACCTGTCTAAGGTTTTTTGGAACACTCTGTATTTGTCTTTTGCTACACTTGCAAAAACTATTTGAAATAACACTTGAAAACATTTTTTTTTTCAATTAAAACAATAAATTCTACATACTAAATATATTTTCTCTAAATCAATATTATTATTTTCAAAATTAATGCTGTACCAAAACATTAAATTTTAAATAATGATAAACCAAATTTTGTTAAATTGTTCAAATAAATTATGTAACAAGATAGTTCAGTGTGTAAAATATCCGGTTTTTATATAGTAAAGAAAGTTTTAAAGCTTCAGTAAAAGACAGTGTACCAAACAACAAATTAAAAAAAAATATCAATTCAAATTTATTGTAAATTTTACACAAATGAAATTTTTCATTTTTATGTCAAACTGAATTTCAAAATATTCATTTGTATGAAATGGTTTTTTAGCTTACTAAAATAAGTATCGTCTTAAAAAATAAGGAAGAAATATCTCCAGATTTTTAAAGAAAATCAGATTATTTTCTGTAGGGTAGCAGTTCTTAAAAAGTTGATGCAAATTTAAATTTTCACAGAGTGGAGGAAAGATTTATATATTCTATAGAATTCAAGTTTTAAGTATTTTTACAAAAATAATAAAAAAAAAACCTGTCAAATAATCGCAGATGCAGTATCATAACCCTTCATTACAACTATAACTGTCATAGTCTATGTTTTACCTTTTTATATTGAATCATCAAATCATCATGATTTAAAATGAAAAGAAAAAAAAGATTTTAAGATCTTGAAGTAACTATAATTGTGTAAAAATGTGGAAGTACATACTTATAAAAAACTGTTAAGTTATTTAGCGCAAAAGAAACGTGAACGAACGGGAAGATATCGTAGTATGCAGACAACTGCTTTTGTTTTGATTGGTCCATTCATTTCCAAGTGACGTCAAATTACGCTTCTCTTCGGATATTCTTGGGCAAAATACTGAATTCGAGAAAACAAAATAGTTCCTCATTGTTTTGATGACTATCAATTAATGGCCAGTCAGATTTTGGAGAACTTTATGAATTTATGTTTCTCAGCCAAGATTGTGTTCTATTTTGGTAGAATAAAATTGCCCCTCAAATGTCGGAACGAAAATTACTTTAGAGCTACTTTTGAGACTTCGGCCCACGGACTATATCAACAAAATCCTTGTAATGTATTTTGTCACATAAGCAAGTATCTTCAAGTTCCATTAAATGTTGACAGAAAAAATTATAATTGCAAATAATATTTTTTAACGTCTTGCTATATTTAAAACAAATAGAAACCCTAATTTTGTCCTTAATAGGAAAAATGTCATCAAGACTATTAATAACCATTGGCAATGAACCTTTTTCAAAGACCTTATCAAGAAAATTAACAATAATTCTTTATCACTTGTTGAAACATTTCAAAGTTGTTGATATGAAGTTTAAACTTAATAAGATCTAAAACAATAGATTTGAAATTAGAATTAGAAAATTTGACAAGTTTTAAATATACTTTAGTCAACCATTTTAAAACAGAATTCTTAGTACTAAAGATGAAGCTTTTTACCTTTTTAATGTTAGTATCACTCACATCCAATAAACATAAATTTTTGAAAAAAACCAAATCAAATTTTTTATTATTATTAGATTTGTCCTTATGCCTACCCCTGCTTCCTCTTGAATGATTAGTAAAACAATTGTTAAAAATATTCAGTTTCTTGTAAATGCAAACAGAATTTATATCAAGGCTACCTTCCCCATTAAGTTTGCTATTAAGTCCACAAGGGTTTAAAGTTTTAAGTTTACAAATATAAATATTTTCATGATCCAATCTCAGATTCAAATCTTCAATATGTTTAAGAATAAAAATTTCAATACTTTTAAAAGAATGTTTTTGAAAATGAACAATTTCGATATCAGAATGATCATATTTTTGAAAGTTTTTTTATGACAGATCGATGACTATTGATTCTGATATACGAGTACATTTAGTACCCTCCAATATGATATTCGTCTTCATATTCCTCCAATATGAGCTTTGATATTCGTTTTTAAGACTATGTTTTTAACAAAGAGTTCTTAGGTTCCAGGAAGTCTTTGAACAAAACGAAGCAAGAAAATACTTCTGCGAATCCTATATTGATAAACTCTTCTACTTAATTATGACATTTTGGAGACTTATTGCAATGTATCCTAACGGCAATTTTTGACAACACGACTTACTGATGAATAAAGCACCAAAAAGAACATATTTGTAGTTCTTTGAGAACTAACTGCAGTGTTTATAGAAATATATCCCATAATATTTTTGTTTAAGGTGTAAAGGAAAAAATAAATGGGAACAGATTAAAGGAGCAAATTGTTTAAAAATTTAAGAATATATTTTTAGATAATAAAAACTGACTAGCTTATGCTTAAAGCTATTTTTTTTTTTAATATATAGGATAGGAATGCTATCGTCGAAAAACACAGAGTTTGGCCAAATGGAAAAATACCCTATATCATCGATCCAGCACTTAGTACGTACATCTTTTCCTTTTAGAACAAAAGCATACACTTTTCGCAATATTTTGTTTAGTTTCATAGTGGCGAGATATTTTGTTTAGTTGAGATATTGGCGAGAGGCAGAGAGAACCGATGACTCTCTCGAATACGTATCTGAATACAAAAATATAAGAAACAATTGTGTTTACGAAACTATGTATGTCTATGGTCATTTTAGCAAACGCATTAATTTTTTGATGACTGAGTGCAGCAAACCCTTTTTGGTGATTTGGGGGGGGGGGGAGATACCCCCTACAGGAATACCAACTGCTCCGCTTTCTTCAAAAGATTTCATAAAATGGTTCGAGATTTCTATGATAAAACGTTTAAGATTACTGTTAATTTTGCAAACTTAATTAATTTAAACTCATTTGTACTTTCATAAGGAGGTAACTAGGATTTATGAAGATTGCAAGATCGCCAAAGGCGGCACTTACTGATTCGCCGTTATTATGGGTCGGATAATTAAAAGCAATATAAATAGTTAATCGAGATGAAAATGTAAAGGAGAAAAGAAAAAGGGGAAAGGTACACTAGTACGATCCTAAAGGTCAGGAAGGCCACACATGAGGTGTCACGTAAATAAGCATCCAATAGGATTGAACACTCACCGTGTTCAATGGCACATGAAATAGACAATTAAGATAATTCCGCATAAATAATAATAAGACATAAAAAACTTGTCGTGTACAAGGTATCGTGAAAAATATATACAAAATATCGAGGCTAACACTAATACGCATGTGACGAGCGATGCATCATAATTGAGGTAACGTCTAAACAGTGGTAACTTAAGGGATCTAACATTGGGACCCTTCTCCCTCGGCTGACCGCAGCTTCAGTGAAGGGTTCCTCCCCCCCCCCCGAAGTTAAGCAAAAATAATACAGAATATGGTAACTAGGAAAATATGCGTTTTATGTGAAGTTTCGAATTATTTATTCGTAGTGTCGGAATTAACTAAATTTACTACATCAAGAATCATAGATACATACAAAAATTTTCCCGTAAAGCGGAGCCAATAGGTAAGCTGTTCCCTCGTGTAAATAAGTACTAAATGATAATAATTGCTGCTACCCATGGTTTGTGGCGACATTCTTGTGTCATTAAACCCCACTTGCCTTTTGAAAGTCTTGATTTCTTTTATTTCTCACACCTAAACTCGTTTCACGATCGGTACAATATCAATTTACCATAATAAGCTGAAAGTTTTCTCTTACATTTCACTAGTACTAGGAAATTGTGTACAATTAAATCTTGTTTGTGAGAGGAGGAATGTATTACTTTATTTACAGAGGAAAAAGAACCTCAAATTAAAGAAGCCATGCAACACTATGCAGACAAGACTTGTATTCGATTTGTTCCAAGAACTGACGAGAGACAATACGTCAAGATTTTTGCCGGAAGAGGGTAAGAAATTCTACTAGTGTATGATAATAAAGGAGTGTGCTGAGAAAGTGGAGGAAAAAAATTAACTCTCTTCTTCAGTATCTAATACTTTTTTCTGAATTATAGATTTATTATGTTTCGAAGTTAATGATTTATATTTTTCTGAGTCATAGTTCTCACAATCTTTCTCCCGTTGGATTGGTGATTGTGAGTTTTATCAGATTCATCAATCCTTGTTTTGTAAGTTGTTATCGTTGTTATGTAAATTCTCTCAACTCTTTAATATTTAGCTCATGAGAGATTTTACTGCATCTCGAGAATCCTTCATTGAATTTCGTTTCACCCACAAACATTTATTACTTGATGAGTAGACAGCGGATTATATGCACTAAAAAACGGACAAAATATGCATGCATATACACAAAAAAAACTGGAATATATGCTCTTAAAACTAGAAATATGCATTTAAAATAGAAATTAAAAGTTCAACTTATTTAAATACTACTACTTACTTTTTCCAACAAACACAGCTAAAACATTTTTTTGTTAAAAGGAAGAAAATCAAAATATTTCTTACTTGAATCTACACATTTCTGAAGAAAAAGCCTAAAACTGAAGTATGATAAATGAGAGAAGAAAAATCATCGCATTTTCCGGAAAGATTTTATTAAACGGAATAATTTTTGTTGCAATACACAACTAAGTGTTTTTTCAAAATTTTCAAGGGTGAATTGATGTCGTCGATCGTCAAAGATCATTTTGAAAGCAGAAAATGACCTCTCCACGTCAACCGATGTTATTGGACAAAACTGGTACAATTTCGTACTCATTGGTTTTACTTTCTCTGGAAGTTCAGTTCCGTTTCCATTAAGAAAATCATTTATCTTCTTCACTGCTGCAAAACCCGAATTTTTGTTTTGAACGAAGCACCATTTTTCTTTTACTTTCTTCCCAACTGAGTCTGGAAGAGCATTGATGCACTGTTGAATTTTTTCAATTTCGGATATAGCCTCAGCCAGGGGAAGACCTCGTGTTTCGAGCTTTGTTATTGCTCCACTTAAGAAAGAAAAGTGAGTGTCAATTATGGCCAAGTCCTTCTGCAAAGAGATATCCTGTAGTAGTTCTTTTGTGACATAAACTGAAGAAGCACAGGAACTGTCAATTGCATCTACAACTGACTTCATTGCATCAAAATTATTAGCGTAAAAACGTGCAGCTTCAATCCATGTACCCCACCTAGTTATCACAGGCTGTGGAGGTATGGGCAAATCAGGATACATTTATTTATACAATTTTATGCGCACAGGTGCCTTGAGAAAAACTTTCTTGATACTAGAAATTAAATCATTCACAGAGGAGAATACTTCTCGAACAGTCTCAGCCAGTCTGTGATCAGCATGAGCCAAACATGTAATATGAAGCATTCTGGGATAAAAAATTTCCAGTGCTGCTGCAGATTTGACCATATACGGAGCGGCATCACTGACAAAAATCAAAACATCTTCAGAACCATCTCTATCAGGCCATAATAATCTGATAGAATCATTGACAAACCTTGCTATGGTTGAATGATTGACTTTTTCAAGGGCTTTGCTTGCTAGAAGATGTGGTCGAGTAGGAATATTATCCATTTTTCCACAAATAAAATGAGCAATATAGCGACCGCACTTATCTGTCGTCTCATAGACTTCAATCCATATAGGGCCATCTCGTCGAATATCATCCAGTACTTCGTTATATATCGGTTGAAGGTAGTTCTTTCTTAAAGTCGATTAATCGGGAATGATCTGATTGGTACAATATTTTTTTAAAAACTGTCTTAAGTTTGGATTATTTAACTTTTTTAAAGGAAATATTGCTGCTTACTGAGGCTTTGCATAAATCACTAGAAAAATCACTTTCCTTTTTAGCTGCTTGAGCAGGAATAGCTAATAAACTTTGAACAAATCCTTTTGTATTCTGCTTTTTCTTCGCGGAGTGAGTATTAGTCTTTATATGTTGATCGATTTGGTACTTTTTTTTCACAGGAAATGTGTTTTTGACAAATCACACAAAATACTATTTCCCCATCGGTCGTCAAGTCCTTCCCATAGTCCGAAATCCAGGTCTTCATTAAATTTGATTTAGTCAACTTAATTTTTGGCATATTATAAAATTCAGCAGTCAAAAATCACGTTCGAAGCTTCACTAACTTCGTATTCAACTGATGGATGTCGAAACTATCTATCTATCGGATAAACTATCGAAATATGTTAGAATAGCAGCTCTCTCCGAAAATGTATTCACTCCACCTTTTAACTAATCAATCAAAGGAAAGGGAGGTCATTTTCTACCTACCACAGAAGCCTTATTTTTCCTACACAGATTGACAATTATATATTCCAGGAAAAGACATCCCTTCATAGAATATCTGACCATCCCTTTCTGAGGTTTCTATGACGAATGTCTGTTTGGGTGGGCCCTTTGTACCCCCCTTCCCGACACACACCTCATTTCTACATCTTTTTCACGTGATTGCAATCACCCCCAGCAACATCAATCCAGCTGACCCTTTCAGGTGATAAAGAACGACAAAACAAAATTTAAAGCGTTCCTTATGCTAACATAAAAAGAATAGTGATATGGTTTTAGGAGGGAAAATACTTTTTATCTGATTTTAATACATACAATTTATCTTGTTTTATTCCCTTAGTACTGTTTTATCAGTTTTAATTGTGCTGCAATTAACATTTTGCATGCACTTAGACGTTTGAACTGTTTCACCATATTGTTTGGCGCAGCATGTCCTCATTTGGACCTTGTGCCACTAAACCCTACATTCAATCAATTAGGAGGGAGAAGCCATAAAATGCTGAAAATATGCATTTATAAGAGCAAATAGACCTTTTTATGCATTTATATGCACAAATGACCAAAAGTGCTAAAATATGCAATTGCATATGCACGTATGCAATTGCATATTATCCGCTGTCTATTGATGAACCATCTCCCGTCAAGAGGCCAAGAAACTTAATAGTGAAACAAATTTTAACCCAGTGCATTAGATACAAGCAACAACAGGGTGGGCATTTCTATCTCGTATCCTTCTGTGGACCTTGTGCCATTAAACCCTACATTCAATTCAATTCTATCTCGGATACTCTGGATAAACCATCTGCCACAACGTTAAGTGAACTCGCTATATAACGCACATCCGTCGAAAACTGACCGATCAATCAAGATGTCGAATTTGATACGGGGAACATTTCTCATGCTTTTGAGTAAATGGATAAATTAAAGATTTATGATCGGTATAAATTGAAAACTCGCGACCTTCCAACAAGTAAGCAAATTGCCGAACAAATGCGTAAATAGCCAACAATTCACGATCATACACACTATAACGCTGGTCACTTGGGGTAAACTTACGCGAAAAAAATGCCAACGGCTTGAACTCATCACCCTCTTTCTGGCTTAGAACCATCCAATAGCCCGATCTAAAGACGTCAAAGATAATTCTGCATTATGAGATAGATGTACCAGCATAGTTGATTCACTTTAAATAACACTGCAATTTTCAAAAGCAATTTTTGCTTTCTCTAGTCTCGTATGTCTTATTGGTAAATCATATGTGTAAAGAATGTATAAGAAAAACAATTCATCTTTTGACAATGATTGCGCAGTGAACATGATTTGTCTTTTGACAGTGAACAAAGAGCAGATATCAAATCCACGTCACAGCATTTAAACTGTGAAGATCGGGACCACTTAAGCTCGCTTCACAAGAAATAATGATCGATACATGCTCCTAATTCAACTTGAAGGTAATCTTCGTTTAAGCAAACTAAAGCATTTCTTATGCATTTTGCTTAGCAATGAAAACTTTATTTCAAAATATGATTATTTTTTTTTTTTTTTTTTTTTGAGTTGTGCCGCTATTGAAGCCCATGAGCGAAATCTCTGAAATGTTTGCGTGGCATTACACAACCCAAAAGGCCTAAAAAGGATTTCAAATAAACCAAACGGAGTTATTACAGCTGTTTTCGATATTTAGGTAACTTTAGTTGGGACAAATCCCACTTTGATTAGTTCATTTTTAATTTCTTCTGCATTGTATTCGGGAGGTATGCTTTTAAGCACAACTTTGAACGGTTTTTCCTGTTGAAGAAGAAATATATGGTATTCGTCCTTGTTGCCATCTATGATTTTGGTAATTTTTCTATGCGCTTCATCATCTGCTACTTTTAGATTGATTTGGTCACCAAACACTTTGCATGTAAAGTCCGAGCAGTTTTTTTATTTCTTTCCAATTAAAATTAGAGTCTCTGATGAAGATGGGTTGATTTTTGTCATTAGATTCAAATTGAGGTTTTTCATTTTTGTTGTACTCCTTTTCGCCGCTTTCTGCTGATGGAAGAGTATCAATAACTTTTTCTAGTTCCATAGCGTTTTCTTCGTCAGTTTCCAATAATTCGCGTAATTTATGGTCATTCAGTTTCTGTTTGTCTTCCTTATTGTTGGCGGAATCATTTTTAGCTGCCACAGTCGTATTTTGCCTGCTTTTTTATTTGTCTTTAGTCGGTATCTTCTTACGGTTTTAATGTGTACTTGGAAGAGACGGGGAGATCACTGGTTCCAGTGCTTTATCAAGTGCCTTTTCCAGATGTCTTTTCTCAGCTTTAAATTGAGAGTTCTTGGAGCGAAGATCTTCAATGTGTTCATTTAATTTTGCAACTTGCTCAACTTGAGCACATAACCAAAAATTCATAATAGGAAGTTGTTGCACCATATCTCCTGACTAAAGGCCTGATTTCTTAAGACAGGTTGGCGTTACAAAACGCCAGCTTGAAGGTAGCGCTAACCTCTAAATGGACAATTTGTGAGTTAGACAGCATACGTCATCGAACCCTCAGGTTGAATGATGACTGACGTCCGAATCAACTGTAGTTAGATTGCAACGTCGCGTTAACGCTAGAAGCAATGGCGGACAACAGCCAACAGAACATTGAAATCGACCAAGTTATTGGAAAATCATATGTGTAAAGAATGTATAAGAAAAACAATACATATTATCTTTTGACAGTGATTGCGCAGTGAACATGATTTGTCTTCTGACAGTGAACAAAGAACAAATATCAAATCCACATCACAGCAATTATACTGTGAAGATCGGGAACACTTCAGTTCGCTTCACCAGAAATAATGATCGATACAGTAGCGATGCCACACTGTACTTGAAATAGCGGATTCGTAATAGTTCGTTGTATCACTGCAATGCGAATTTCTGATGCAAACGCCACAACCATACGCTGTACACGGCGGTCTTCCCTGTGAGAAGTGCCGCCGAAAATCTGATCTTGAAGCAATTCTTTTCTTTGACCACTGCTGCCAACAATCATGCACAGTGGAGCCGTGATGGCTCAGGGGCTAGAGCGTTTGCCATCCAATGAGTTGAACCGGGTTTGAATCCCAGCGATGGCTGATCGTTACGAATTCCGCATCCGGCTTGCAACGACCCGAGTGCTGACGTAATATCCTCAGCGGTAGACGGATAATGGGTTAGAGTTCCCTTGCCGTCAAGCTAACCGTGGGAGGTTTTCCGTGGTTTCTCCCCTCTCATTCTGCGGGGGAAAATTCACTTTCTCGAAGCCGTATTGCACAACCGCCTTCAAAGTCAGTGAACTGTTCACAATGGCTTCTTCGTCTTTGTTGCGGTACGCATAAGCAAACTGCGGAATAACTGAAGTTTGAACAACGTTTATCTTTGTTTATAAGAATAAGATACGTTTTGTTTTTGGAATACTGTACGTTACGTTATCTTAGAAAAAAAATATTACAAAGTCTAGAATAAAATTTGTTGGAGCTAAGAAATATTAGATTATAAAGAATCCATATCAGAGTCTGAGTCTGCACTAATTTCATCATTTCGTTCTTCTTCTAACTGGTCTTCTAATGGATTATCTAACTCAACATCATCACGATCTTGGATTGCTAATGGTAGTCCAGCACAGGTTTTGTAGATGTATTTGCCTACAGACCCTTCATTAAGGTCCTTCCAATAAAAGGCCATAGCCTTTAGTCTATCTCGTTCAGAAACCCGGAGACCTTGTTGGTATGATATCTTTTCAGCTAGCTTGGTGGCTCTTTGATAGTGAGAGAGTCTATGATCATTTGTAACATCACCGTCCTCTTCCTGTAAAGCCCTTAAGGCCTCTCTAGCTTGAAGCAGTTTTTCTTGTTCTACCACAGTTGGAGCCACTCGCATTTGGATGCCATGTGAAGAAGCAAAATTTAAAGCCACTATCGCAGCAGTCCAGAGAACATTTGCCTTATTTTTGGCTGATCCAACTTGAGCTTTTGCAGATCGCTCTAATCCTGTTATTGCTCCTATAACATGGATCCATAAGCATATAGTGGGGTTGGCAGCAAGGGAATATGCGGATTTTAGGCAAGTGCCCATCTCTAGATGGTACGGAAAATATCCATCTTTATTGTTAATTTCCTCGTCTGGTTTAGCAATTTTTGAAGGTCTTCTATTAATTCTGGGAGATACATGAAACTGAAAAGTTCACTTGATTTAAGTCCTAAGTGATGAGATACGGCAGTTATTGATGTTAATGCTACACAACCTCTATATCTGCTGACCATTGTTGCGATTCTCATATGAGAGTTCTTACACCTACTAACTTTTGCGTAGAACATATCCATTATGCAAATGACCCTTTTGTAATTCTCTGTTAATTTGTCTTCATTTGAGTATTTGGCGGTATCGCTAATGTCCCTATGAACTGTTATCAGCTTTAACAGGAGCACGATTATTTCACTATGTTTGTAAAGAAACTAATATCCAGTCTTCATCAGCAACGTTTTGGAGTGATTCAACAGTAACATTGAATTGGATAAAAGGCGATCCCAATCGGTGGAAAACGTTCGTATGTAATCGTGTTACTGAAATACATCAATATTCTTCTCCGTCTCAATGGCGTTACTGCCCAGGTCCTCAAAATCTAGCTGATCATCTTTCTCGTGGGACAAATCCATCAGAACTTACGAATTTGAAGAACTGGTTTAATGGTCCTGAATGGTTACTCCAACCTCATAAAACATGGCCATTGAAAACATTATCCGTAAAAGAAAACGACTCTATAAATAAAGAAGCTAGAAAATTACCAGTAAAGGAAATTTTATGTTCTGTTACTACTGAACCTCTTATAGATATTTCACGATACAGTTCATATTTAAAACTCTTAAGAATAACAGCTTGGATCAATCGCTTTATATACAATTGTAAATATCGACAACATTCTACTTCAGAATTAACAGCTGATGAGATGAATAAAGCAAGAAATTATTGGATTTCAGCTGTACAAAAACAATGTTTTTTTGCAGAATACAATGCCCTGAAGAATAATCAATCCTTATCTAAATCATCAACAATTTCTCGTTTTCACCCTTTCCTTAAGGACAATATTTTACGACTTGGTGGTAGACTACACTTCGCACAAATATCGTTTAAACAACGACATCCAATATTACTTGAAGGATCTCATCGTTTTGTGCACTTGTTGATTAGACATACTCATATTCGTCTTCATCACATGGGAGTTCGTGTAGTTCTATCAGACTTACGTTCCGAATTTTGGATACTTCGAGGTCGTCAAGCCATAAAGCGGGTAATTAATACATGCTTACCGTGCAAACTATCCCATGCTATATGCTCAAATGAAATAGAAGCACCCCTTCCATTAGATAGACTACTCCCTTTGATACGACTGGAATAGATTTTGCAGGTCCAGTTTATGTTAAAACATTCAAACCTACAAAAACAGCCTACATCGCATTATTTACATGTTCAACTACTAGAGCCTTGCACATTGAGCTTGTTTCCGACCTTTCTACAGACAAGTTTCTTTTGGCCCTACAAAGATTTGTCAGTAGAAGAGGACTTCATATATACTGACAATGCCACCACCTTCCATGCTGCAAACAAGGAACTAATTTTTCTATGGAATGCATTGACTTCAGCGGAAGTGTAGCAATTCTATGCTCATAATGGTATAAAGTGGAAGTTTATTGCACCACGAGCAGCTTGGTGGGGAGGATGGTGGGAACGACTAATAAGTCTAACTAAACGGAGCCTTCGAAAGTCACTTGGTCGCGCATTACTAGATGAGGAAACCTTAGCTACAGTATTGGTGGGAATAGAAGCCTCGCTCAACAGTAGACCTTTGATTTATGAGCATGGTGAGAATGACACAGAAGAAGCTTTGACACCATCTCATTTCCTAACTGGTCGAAAGCTTACTACTGTTCCATCTGGACCTGAGCTTAAGGGTGATAAACTCACTAATATTTACAGAAAACAACAAGATGTACTTGATATGTTTTGGAAAAGGTGGACTAAAGAATATTTGCTGGAACTGTGTTCACATCATCAAGTAAAAAATGTTCAGCAATCACCACGAGTACGAGATTTGGTTCTACTACAAGAAGATGTACGACCGAGATACGTGTGGAAAAAAGCTCTCGTGGTTAAATTAATTAACGGTCGGGAAACGTTGTTCAAACTTCAGTTATTCCGCAGTTTGCTTATGCGTACCGCAACAGTCTTCTTAAAGGCATTCTTGACTAACAGCAACTCACTATGTCAAAATTTAACTAAAAATAACGTTTTCGAACTGTAGAACAGGTATTTAAAGCAACCTTGATTTCCATGTTCACAGTGGCGCTACTAGCACCAAACTTATGCGCGAAATTTGTATAAGCATTATCTCTTGGTTGTATAAACAAGCATACTAAATTTAGTTTATCTAGCAATACTCCTTCTTGGTGTTCGGATTTTTTCCCCCGTCAGTTTATTTAGTTCTTTCATATCCACTATTAGAATTTTATTTATTTGCTGATAACTTATTGAGTTTTCAAAGCAAGAGTCTTACAGGCTAAATATTGGTAACATAGCCGAGAGTTTTTCCATAATCAAGCAGTGGAAATAAAAACTAAATGTAATTTTAAAAAATAACGGAAGAGAATGAATTTAATGCCCCATTCGATTCGGGCCGTTGATCTAGAATTTAATGATTTATTTTCATTCGGACTCTAAATTTAATTGAATGTAAAGTCTATGTAATGTATTGAATGTAATGACACAAGATCCAAAGGAGGATCTCTAAAGCAATTAGAAGATTGCATTAAATGTTACTACTTTATTTTTGTTAATATTTTAAATTTATCAGATGTTGAACGCCTGAGAGACTAATAATAATTTATATAATATTTATAACAAAAGTATCATATAAATACAATCCAAAAACAAAGTTATAATACTAAAGGTATGAAAAAACTAAAACAATTATTAATCCAATTCAAACTGGTACAGCGCACAATGCAGCTAAAAACCAAATTTGTATTTTAAACCAATATAAAATAACATATTAAAATCTTAAAAATAATTAAAAATAAAATGTAAATTGTAATTGTGTGTCCACAGAACAGTACTTCATCAGGGGACACACTGTCTGCAAACACACAGGAGCCTTTCTGTTGTTAGTGGCTGAAGCCAAAACTAACAGTGCCCCGAGGCCCCTAATGATAAAACAAGCAAAATTAAGAATAAAAATAATTACCAAATTAAAAATCACATTGCAAGAGAATCACATTTTACAGAAATAAAAATACAAAACAATGAAACGCCGTAGCATCCTATAAATAATCAATGTAATAGTAAACAGTTACAGTTATTAAAATGAAAATCCCTAAATATTCCACATCAGAATCCAAAGAAAAAAGTGCTGACACCTAGATGTAAATAAACACACTAAATAGCAATATCATTCAAGTGCTGCCGTCTATAAAAAACCCCTCAAAAATTTGAAAAAGAAATCCAAATTGTTCACCGCCTAGGCCTGCTTAGGCGGGCTTCAATATCGGCCAATCAATAACATTTGCTTAGAATATCTTGAATCAGAACATTAAAATTATTGAAATTGTATCATATATTAACTAATTGTATTTACAATTTAAAAAAAAAATATGCAGTTGCAAAGTTCCTATCATTAAACTTAAAATTATACTGTGTAAACTAATTAATTTTTAAAAAATAACTAATTACTTTTGAATTCACTTTTAATTTATCAGTTAAATTCCAGCTCAACGACCAGAATTGTCACGGACGTTAAATTTACTCTTAACATTTCCAATATATATCTGTAAGATCGAGTTCATTTTTTTTTCTCTAAACATTTAAAACCGACCACTGACATTATGCAGATATTAAAAATGTTATAAATAGTACATTAGCTAAAACATGGCTTGCAAAGTGCACTAGTGAAATTATTAATAAACTGTTTAAAAGCAACCACCAATTGTCCCTTTTAAACCAATAAATGTGCGTAGAAAATTATAAATTGATTACGAATTGGACACACACGTTTCACCCACAAACATTTATTATTTGATGAACCAGCTCCCATATGTTCAAGATGCCCAAAAACTTTAACAGTGAAATATATTTTGACCCAGTGCTTTAAATACAAACAACTTAGACAACGGTACTTCAACCATGAATTTACAGGTTTTAATTGAAGATACTCCTCACAAAAATGTTTTATATAGGTTTTTACTTAATGATTTAAATCGACTTTTACCATTTTACATTACTTTTACCAAGTGAGAAGTACGGTATAGCCCAAAAAATAAGTAACTCGTCTTCCCTTTGCACACAATTGTCGATGTATTGATTTAATTTTTATTATGTTTGTAAGAAATATAACAAGCAATATATTAAAAAAAAAAAAATTTAAGTGAATTCCTACTTAGGTCAACAAATAAAAATTTTATATTAGTTACTTTTTATGAAATGATCAAAAAAATTTCTCCCATTTAAAACTAAAATTAACTAATTAAATTTAATTAATGAATTAATATTTTAAAAAAAAGTGTATGAACATCAAGTGTCATCCACTGCAAGTTCAAAAAAAATTTATTTCAATTTGAGTGGATGAATAAAAAGTATTTTATTAACGATTGAAAATTTGAACATGATATATACAGAGAGAGTGTGGTATCAGACAACTATAAAAGTATAAATTTGGTGACGTGCACCAAACGTGCTAATCGCGCAGGAATGGCAAAAAACCAGGTTTCTTGGGGGGGAAACCAAAAAACCCGGTTTTTTGGTTTTTATTTTAATTGTTCTTGGAAGTAATGAAAATTACTTCCAAGAACAATTAAAATTAATAACAAGCAATTATATCAAACCGCACTAAATTTTATTAAAAGTTTTATATTTAAATACAGGGTTGGGAAAAAACAGGAAAAGTTTAGAGAAAAACTTTTTTTTTTTTACCATTGAAAGACAAGTTTAGGATTTAGCACTTAGGATTCAACATTTTGAACAAAAAAAAAAAAAAAAAAAAAAAAAAACAAGTTTTGCAGCTCTTTCTAAGCCTAGTCTGTTACGCAATTTTGATTGTATAACTCCAAAAGTAAAAAAAATTCTCTCAACATTCGCTGTAGTTGCTTTCGCAGTAAGAATTACTTCAACTTCCTTAAGCACATGGGCATTAAACTTCTTAATATCGTTTTCTTGCATTCGCCACCATTCTATAACTGTTACATTTTCAACATATTCCTTTTGAAACAGATACCTTTGGAATGGAAAACTTTTTGCACAAAATTTTAATATCAGAGTCAATAAGTTATTTTTAGGAAACGTTTTCTTGGTATATTCTAAAGCCATTTTTTTTTTCATCTGCTGACAATTCGTAATCATCTTTAACTTCAACTTTTGGGTGCAACAGAAAAGCAAAAAGGTGGACTGGTGTTATTGCCATTTTATAACAATGATCTAATTTTTTCAGTACACCTAGAATGGGCTAGGATTTTAGATACCTCTCTAAGGCGTCAGCATGTCGGTTGTGGTGTCATCATTGCTGATTCCTCGTACACTTTTAAAATCCCTGATGTTTGTTCAATTTTCACGGCCGAAGCTGTAGCTATTCTTTTAGTTCTGTGATTGATCTCATCACAGCCTACTCGAAAATATTGCATTTATTCAGATAGTTTGAGCGTGTTGCGCCAATTGGGACATTTTGAAGAATTGACTCACCCTATTTTAAATTTTATACATCATTTGTTAAATTATTTTTATGAAATTGGGTTTAATATTTTATTTTGTTGGGTCCCTAGTCAATGACTTGGCCGATGTTGCCGCACGATCTGCTACAAACCCTTTCTCTCTGTCTATACCTTACTCAGATATGAAAACACACTTACGACAGCTAATAAAGTCTCTATGGTTGCAACAGTGGGATCTCTAAATCAATAATAAATTGCACGCTTTAATAATTGATTCGGATCCATTGTCTGTGCTACGTAATCGTAAGGAAGACGTCAAACTTACTCGTCTCCGAATCGGCCACACTCGATTGACCCATCTTCACTTGCTGTTTGGTGAACCTCCTCCTCACTGCAATGTTTTACTCACTGTTCATCATATTTCAATCATCTGCCCATGTTTTAACCGTCAGTCATCGTCTAACCTTTTTTAGTAGTTCTATTTCAACTCTGCAGGATTTGTTAGGTGACCGCCATCATCCTAACATTTTTGCGTTTCTACGCGCAATTGGTCTCTTATACTGTATATAACTGTTTTATCCTATTTACAATTTTATGTGATTTTATTCAGCTTTGAATGCAACTGTTTTATGATGCTCTACTATATTTACATTTTATCTGGCTTTACTCTCTTTTGAATACGTCTGTTTCGTTGTATTCAGTTTTATAAATTCTGTGTGATTTTTGATAGGCAAATGTATATTACAAATTTTTCTTAAGATTTATTTTAAAACCGTTTGTTTGGCGCAGCATGTCCTTTTGTGGACTTTGTGCTATTAAACCCAACATTCAACTCAGCAAAGGAATTCCAACGAACTTCACATGGCAATATTAACTTTGGTGCATTTGTGATTTTTCTTGTTCTCAAGTACAATTAAGTGTAATAATTACTTACCAATAGAATCATTAACATAATCAAGATTGTTGCATGTTCCTACCTGTTTCTTCATTCTTAGAACTTGACCTTCCATTTCCTTTTTACATATAGCCCTGCATCCTTTCCTTTTATCATTTTTTACTTCATCAAAATATAACCAGATTAAATCTTTTCTTCTACCACCAGAGTTAGACATTTTTGTTCTTAAATATTAACATTAATCAATTTTACATCTACACAAAACAAAAGTAGGTATGCTGCTGAAATGAGTTGAGTTGTTTGGTTTGAAAGTTGAAGTTATTTACAACATCAAATAATTTGAAAAATATAATCATAAATAAAAATGCAATTTTAAATTATTCTTAGGGAAAAAACCAATTGTTTTTTTTTTTGTTTTTTTTAGGAAAAAACCATTTGGTTTTAACCATGGTTTAAACCATGCCAACCCTGTTAACGCGTAATGTTCTTTATTGAATTTATCTGGCACAACTAATATTAAATAATTAAATGTGCACAATAAACTCTTTTTTTTGTTCAAATAAGTGCTATAAGTTAGAAATTATCACTGATGTTATCTTTAAAATATGTGAAAAACTGAATCGCTTCTAGTAAAATTTAAAACAATGACTAACGCTTAACCCATCAGAAAATTCAATTTCGTTTTCCCCTCATCCCTATTTAAAGAATGAATTAATATTTGAAAATATTTTATTAACATCAAGTGTCATAAAAATTTATTTCAATTTGAGTGGATGAATAAAAAGAATTTTATTAACGATTGAAATTTTGAACAAGATATATAGGTAGAGTGTGAACTAATAAGTAGGAATTTAAAGAATGGGAAATTAAGTTTATTTATTGTATTTAGGTGCTACTCTCATGTTGGAAAAACTCTAGGTGAACAGCCTCTGTCTTTGGGAGCAGGATGTTTCAAGATGGGAACGCTGCTCCACGAGATGGGTCACACAGTTGGATTCTTTCATGAACATTCTCGATCAGATAGAGACGATTACTTGAACATTCACTACGAAAACATTCAAAAAGGTTCGAAATTACACCTTTCTTCGCTCCTTTTTTATGCAAATTAATTCTTTAAACAAAAATTGTTTTCAGTAAATTTCGATAATGGTGGGGCGAAATCCTCCCCAGCCTCACGCTAAGAATTCAAAATTACAAGTGATTGAATTGTTCCCAACGGACTGTTAAGAGCATGGGAAGAGATCCATAGCTTGCGATTTATCGAAAGTGAATGCTTAATGTAATGGAAGTATTAATGCTTAATGTAGTAGAACATTGCTTGATGCAAAATGAAAGATATCATAGCCAAAAACAAAGCCAAGTAATTAATATTAAATTAGAAATATTTTGGCGAAAGCTTAATTACCCATGAGACCGTGAGAATTAATATAGCCCTGTAATTGAAACATTTTTGTGGTAAGATAAATAAAGTAACTTTAAAAAATAAAGGGTTGTAAATAGATTTGGATGTTCGGTTTAGTCGCGACAGTGCATTAATGAGTTATACATTTGTATTAAATTAATAAGTCAGCAATTACAATGATTGTTAAGAAGAGAATAAAATATTTATAATTGCCTTTTTGTAATATGTAATAAAAATTAAATAATTAGTTTAATTTAATTAAAATTAGATTGAGAATGATTAAATTTATGAAATTAAAGAAATTTTAAAAGCTAGGAAATATGTAATGCCTATTATGGCATCACAAGAGGTTCAAACTCTGTCTTTAATAAAAACACCTAGGAAAAAATCATTAAGGATTTTTAGGCGTGTATAGCTAAATGATGGCCCTTGCGCCAAACATTTTTATCACTCATTCGCTTGGAATCTTGAAGACCAACATATCAATAGTATATTATCACCTATTCTTGTTCAGAGATAGGGCAAAATATCTTTCAGGTATTAACGTACATTTTGATGCCAATATAGTGAAACATTGCTGGCAACTGTTGTTTTGGTAGGAATGGGGGATCAGTTTGTTAAATGGAGACCCAAGCAGAACCAACTGTTGACTCCATTTGATTTCGATTCTGTTATGTTATATGGAGAAACTGTCTTATGACTATGTCTGGAAGTTATTAATTTAAGGTTTTTTTTTCTCGTAGGAATGGAGGATCAGTTTGCTAAATTGAGACCCAAGCAGAACCAACTGTTGTCTCCATTTGATTTCGATTCTGTTATGTTATATGGAGAAACTGTCTTCAGCAAGAGCCATTACGATGGATTAAAAACCATGACCGCCAAAGATGGTCGAAAAATAGTTGACGTCAATGATAAGTTTGCCTTGAGTAAAGACGACATTCTACGGATCTCTAAATTGTATCAATGCTGATTATGTTGTCAATATAGTTTTTCTTGATGTGTGTTGGCAATAAATTTCTATCTTGTGGCTTTCTGTATTGTAATTAGGCTCATACTGTCTCTGGTCTTCCCGTACGTAACGGTGTTATTATCGCTGATACTTATAGCTACAAGATCCCAGATATATGTTCCGTCTTCACTGCCGAAGATGTTGCCATGGCATGACACTGCTGCTAATTTCTACCCGGAAGTACTCCGACAGTATGAGCGTTTTGCGCCAATTGGAAAATTTTCACAGTGATACTCGTTCAATTTTATGTTTCAATAATCATTTGCTGATTACTCTCCAGAAAAACGGTTATTCTGTTGGGTACCGAATCACGTAGTTATACCAGGGAACGATTTGAATGTACGATCTGCCACCACTGTTTTAACTGTATCCGTACCTTTTTCAGACACAAAGCATAGACAATAGGCAGTTTCTCATATCTCTCTAGCAACAACATTAGGACCTTAAAATCAATAACAAACTGCACTCAGTTAAAACAGATACTAACTATTAACCTGCATTACGTGCACGTCACGCAGACGTTAAACTAACCCGTCTCCGAATCGGTCACACTCGTTTGACACATCTTTATTTACTGTTGGGAGAACCGCCTCCCCAGATTATCTTGCAGTCTCGAAATTTAAATTTAGAAGACGACAGTATTTTTACTGTGACTTCTCAACTTTAGCAATTTTACTTGAAGACACTCCTCCTCCTCCTAACTTAATACCTTACCTCAAAGACATCAGATTTTATAATTCGACTTCGTTCAAATTTTAATAAATTGACCAGTTTTTACCTAATTATATTGATTTTAGCGAAATCACCTTGGTTTTGATTTTCGCCAAGTTTCTTCAAACTCAACCTTGTGTTTGGAGTTATATAAATTTTAACAAAGTTATATGATTTTTTAACCTAGTTTTAGGCGCGGTATAGCTCTTGCGCTAAATATTTACTACACTCATCATATTTTAAATATTTGCACATGTTTTAACTATCACGTTTTGAACCTGTTTCTTCTTGTTTTATTGTATTTATATTTTAAATGATTTGGGCTGGTTTCAAATACAGCGCGTGTCTTCTCGATGTTTTAAGACTTTTTCATGAACCGACATAACAAACGCAATCAGTTCTCCAAACTTGGGATTCGGGCTGTTTTTGCTCGCCTAGTAAGTCTTCTCAAGCGATATGCGCTCAGGCACACTGTATCGTGATATTTCCACTTGCAAATGGCCGTTGCCTGCGCATACTAATTCCCATCATGCCCTGCGGTCAACCCCACGAAGTTTGAACTACATCAGTTTCGAAGTTATGACGATATTATTTCACATAGTACAATCATTATCATCCTGTATACTAATACACACGCACACACATATTATGTATATACATGGTGCGTAGCGTTTTTAAAAAAGTAGGTACTTATTTTCGTTTTTTAAAAGCCCTTAAAAGAGCTTTTTTCATTGGGTGTTTTTAAAAAGAGCTTAATTTTCCCTTTTTCAATATGAGATTTTCCATTTACCAAGTTGATTTTCGCTTCGAATTATGCAAAAAGACCCAGTTCACATTGTTCGATTCAACGTTTTCACAATCAATTCGACCCCAATCTATTTCGGCGTTTTGTCAGTCCGTAGCGTATGAAAATGCCATTCGTTTTACATGATTCAAAATTTCAAAACAATGCCAATTCAAATCAATGATTCAAAAAAAATTTCAAAAGGTTCTTTTTTTTTTTTTGACATGACGGTTAAAAGAAGATAAAACCGTCAATTGTCAAAAACTTTCCAACCCTGCTTAATTATGATATTTTTTTGCTTAAAAGGTGCTTATTTTTTGTTGAATAACTTGCCTACGCACCCTGTATGTATATATATATATATATATATATATATATATATATATATATATATATATATATAACACAAGAATAAATATATTATTAAAGAGAAGAAGAAAAATTATTTCTAAATAAATTGTTTTCAAAGAAAATTTTAAAAATTAAAGGCTTGAAAACAAATCTAAAACAACGCGTACAATGCTTGAAAACAAATAATCTCGTCGTGTAAGCTGATGATGAGATGATATATTTTCCGTTTTCCCACATTCATTCTTTTTTAAATTTTCTTAAAAAATGTTTTGAAATTTTTATAAAAACAATTTATTTTATAATTATTTTTCTTCTTTTATTTCAAAATGTATTTTTTCTGTTTTCTTTGTATTTTAACATACATAATGTACGCGTCTGTGAGCGCAACATAGAAAGCTTCAACTAATATTTTTATATTAATCTAAATCTTCTTCTTAACCTATAATTCAAAACTTAAATCTTCGTCACACTTTAATATTCACATCCTGTCTTTTAATCTATTTTTAATTCAAGTATGCATGAATTAATGTTTTCCTATTACTAAGTGTGAGAACCATATTTTTCACTCGACCTATTTAATGGACCAATGATAATTACTCAAGTTTCCATTGGACTTAACATATCCGGACTATTTGGCAAGATTTTCCCTGATTTTTATTCAGACGCTCTTCAATTTTGTGTCACTCTTCAGGATTATGCTAAAATATAATTCACGAATAGTCCGGTGCCTGTGACCTGCTTATTTCCACCTACTTTATATAGAGAAAAATATAGAGAAAACATGGAAAATAATAAAGATTAATGAAAAGAGAAGAAGAAAAATTATTAAAATAAAATATTTTTTTTAAGAATTATAAATATCTATATTAAAAAGCCGGAAAAAATTAAAAGATATTCCTTCATCAGCTTACACGATTATATCCGCAAAAAGGAGTGCTTTCTAATATTGCCAGATTACGAAATATGAAAACACAAGCGTAAATGGAGTTAAAATCTTAAATAACGGATGTTTTATGGCGCGTTCTTACTGCAGTACTGAAGCGCAGGGACATAGCTTATTAATTTTCTTTGTTTTTCTCTTTATTGCTACTAAAAGAAGAAAAAAAAAATTTATAAAAATCCGGAAAATAAAAGATATAATCTTTTCATCAGCTCACACGATTATATCCGCAAAAAGGAGTGCTTTCTAACATTGTATCAATATAGCCAAAGCAAAATAAATCATTACAATAGTATAATATATATATATATGTATATATATGGAATAAGGGTAAGGTGACCATTTTTTTTTAACCTGAAACTAGGACAACATGAATTTTGACCAGCCACGCCCAAATTTTATACATTTTTATCAAAAATTCACCCAACCTGTATACCTAAGTAAATAAAAAAATTCTAGATATCAAAAAATGTTACGTTTATTTAAACACAAGAAATGTGAAAACTAAAATATGATTTTACAATATAAAAAATAAAACATAATAAACATAGCATAACATGATAAGCCATACCTAATATAATAACAAAATAAACAATAAGAAGTTATTTAATTTAGTTTGTTTTTTTTTATATTTTTCTGAGGAATCAATTACTTTTAACAAATTTTTGTTTTCCTGTATATTTTCATGGAATTCCATAGAGGTTGCATTTAAATTATTTTTGACAATCAACAAGGATTTCAAAGTTTTCACTTTCAATTGGGTTTTCTCGCTAGTCCAGATGTGTTTAATAAAGAAAAAACCCGTTCGGTCGGTGCATTAGTTCCTGGCATACAGAGGCTATCAATTAGCCATTATTATTGGACTCATCATTTTCTTTAAAGGCTTTAAAAATTTCAATCCACCTATCTGATACCGAAACACAATTTTGTTTCCAATGCCCAAGTTTCTCATCTGTGGTGCAGCGCTGAATGAATCTGATTTCATCAAAGAGCTCATCTTCAATTAAATTTATGTTGAATTAAATAGTCACTGCATACTTGAACCATTTGATGCGTAGGTTTCATGTTTAATGTAATCCAATTAAACCTCTCGATTCCCTCAAAATGGCCTTCCCATTTTTCCAGATACTGAAAACATGTGCTGTAAAATTCCACCACTTTTTCTTTGAAAATATTCGATTTAACTAAGCCGTCTTCTTCTAGCCTTTTTAAATTTTGTCGAACTTGCAGGGGCAGAAACACATTTGCTATCCTGTCAGCAATTTTGTTTTTAAGGTCCTTATCTATATATATATTTTACTTACACGGCACCAAAAAAAGCCTCATTACAACTTCCCGAATGGCAACGTTAGAAAATCTACCAATGAATGCATCTAAAAATGTCACATGCCAAATCTAGCTGAGGTGGCTCAACATATAGCACTTTTAAAAACGGAAACAATAGCCAGAGTGAGCATTATCAGGTTATTCAATTCAGCTGCGTCAAAAATAAAAATAAACAACTTAAAAAATAAAAATGCTGTTGCCAGCCATAGAATTTTTCTAAAATTAACTTAGCAACATAAATCAAAATTATGATACCTGAGCGCTTGACGTAACAAATCCTTCAATTCTATAAGTGTTGTATCGCCAATTGCAATTTCAAATTAAGAATTTTCTACTGTGAAAAGTTTTCGGAACTTCAGTATTCAAAAAAGTATACAAAAGCTAGACGTTAAGAACGTATCCAATGAGCAAGCATTGGATTGCGAAGCAATCCGAAATGAACTGCGAAAGCAGTTCCGGGGGTTGGTGAGCGCCAGCGAGCAGGGGGCGAAGCCTCCTAGTAAATGATATTTGTTTCCAACATAAAAATATCCTGTCTTTCTATCTTTAAAACCGTGTTATGAAACATTGACGACACATTATGGAGAAAGAAAAGCCAAGATTTGGTTTCAGGATTCTGAAAATAATTTTTAATAATTGTCGGAGTTTTTTCATTAGACGCAAAATACGATTTTTATGCAGGAAATATTTCCAACACGCGCTCAATACCTGGTCGTAACGCTAATCACCCCGCGTAGCACTGTAACCCAAAAGTTTTATTATATTCTATGTCTACAAAATTCTTTTAATTCACTGACGCGCACAGTATAAATGTAAAAGTAAATCTTGGTAATTAAAGTTTGAATATCAATTGGAAGACAGTCCGCCGTGGTTTGTATAGAATTGTTTAAAATATGCGCTGAGCAACCAATTCCCACAAGCTCCCATCCGTCCAAAGTAGCTTTTAGCTTGGTAAAAATATTATTTTTCCCGGCTCTTCGCATGCCTCCAAAGTTAGTGTTGTCGGCACATAACCCTAATATCTTGCTTTCTAAATGATGTTTTTTTAAGACCTCTACAATATATTCGGTAACTATGTCAGACGTTTTTCCTGGCAAATCCTTTACTTCAATAATTTTTACCTGTATTCCATTCTTGTATGAAAAATATCTGACAAGTTAAGGAATAAGTTTAATTTCTTTGTGGTTTGAGGCGTCTGAATACACTGATATAAAACTTACGTTTCTCAAATCTTCAGCCAATATTTGATTTGCATAAGGGACAAGTACATCGGTGATTATAGCTTCGCATTTGCTTCTAGAGCATGTGAATTTAGCATCGAAACATGCCTTTATAAGTTTACAGGTACAGTCCATTGATCGAAAAGATTGATTTTGCATAACTGTATGATATGCCCACAAACCTTCAACTGCAGCTATTTTCTTCTCGCCAGTTTCAAATTCTTTTTTCTTAAAATATGATGTCATACTCGAACTTGCAATTGCTGCTGACACTGCTCGTTTGTGTTTAACTGTTATTATGTGGTTTTCAATGTCGCTTTTTCCACTATTTGCAATAGAAAACGTACTTCTACATTTTTCACAATATACTTCACTAGGATCAATATTATTACTTTCTTTAATAAATGTATATTTTTATTTTAAATCATCATTAAATACGCACTTTCGTCGTTTTGCCGTCATGATAATAATAAGGTAGGTACATCACAGTAGTTAGTACATCAGACCAGCAGTGGCTTGTATGACGTCGTGGCGGTCCTGCTCATGCGACACCTGACGATATTACATGGAATTATCAGGGTTGCCAGTTCTAATTTTATTATTTTTATTTTATTACTTTTTTTTCTTTTAATGTTTTCTAATCTAAAACAAGTACTTTTCGTGTACTGGTTTTGTTTAATGACTAACCAGGGCTTAGGCCCTGAAAACCAGTACTGTACTGGTAAAATCAGTACGAATGGTCACCTTAAATAAGGGAAATTTCAGTAATTGTAATTAGTCTATTAAATAGGGGTAGGAAAATTTAGTTTTCTCACGAGTTAGCAAAGAGAAAAATGTCAGAATGTTAATAAATGCCAATTAAAACTAAAAATAGATTAAAAGACAGGATGTGAATTTTAAAGTGTGAGAAAGAGCGTTTCGTTTTGAATAATAAATTAAGAAAAAGATTTACAGAAAAGGAATAACATAAAAAGATTAATTGAAGCGTTATATATATATATAGTTTAAAACCTCGCGTGATTTAGTTTTTTTAACTACTCATTTATTTATATTCTGTATTTATATTATATTATAATCGGAGGCGCAGTATGCGTCTCCGATTCTAGTTCCGATGCCATAAAACGTTGCTTTCAACAAATCACTTAAAAAAATTTTATTTTCCTCCAATCAGTTTCAGATAACATTTCTTTTCTCATTATCACTCTACATGAGAAATAACAGATGTTTATTGTCAGTTAGTCATTCGTTGAAAAAAAACAACAACAAAGATTTAATAAAATCAGAAAACAGTTTTATTTCGCTATTGTTTCAGCTCTTTTCCAAAGATTTTTTTAAAAACCATTTCAAATCTTAGAAATGATACAGACTAAACGAAAAATATTTCTACTATGCATTTTGTACACGTTCAGCAATTGCATTTCTTCAAGTAAGACAGTGTTACTCATTTAATTTTTTTAAAAGCATATTTGAATCTAGTTTTATCTTACTTTCCTTCTGGCTCTTGTGTCAATCAATTTTAAGTTTATTAATAAATTATTTACTATTTGCATTAACTAACCATACTACTAACCCCAAAAGAACATTAAATAATTATTACCTCTACCTTGTAATTGCTTTATTTTGACTCCTCTCTTCTATACTTGCACCCAAAATACTTCTGATACTTAATGTTTGAATGTAATTTACGTTCCAGGCGTACCAGGAGATGAAGCTATGCACAATCCTGATCTTTTCGAAGGAGATATTTTGGGTTTTGATCCTTATGTGAGTTCCAACTTGTATTTTAAGTCGAACTGTAATGGCTAACTCCTCACTGTTTCCAAGTTAAAATATAACTATGATAATCGTTCTACAATCGTGATATCAAGCAAAAACGCGTGTGCATGATGCATGTAATTTAAGAAAATCACTTAAGGAACGGTGTAACAAATATTGTATTTAAAACGTGAAGTAAAATTTGACAACCTCAGGGGATAGAGCGTTCGCCTTCCAATGAGGTAAACCGGGTTCGAATCCCAGTCGATACGAATTCCGCGTCCGGTTTGCATCGAATACAGTGCTGATGTGAAATATCCTCACTGGTAGACGGATCATGGGTTAGAGTCCCCTTGCCGTGAGGCTAACCGTGGGAGGTTCTCGTGGTCTTCCTCTCCATGTAACGCAAATGCGGGTTAGTTCCATCAAAAAGACCTCCACGTAGGCAAATTTCTCCCAAAAATTGATCCAGGAATTCCCTTGTCTTCTGGATTGGGTTCGAAATTACAAGGCTACGTAGTTGAACATTAATTGTCGTAAACCCAAAAATTCTGTTCAACAACGGTTATAAAAACCTACATATAAAACCTCAAAATCAAGGGCCGGAATGCGATTTTTCCTAATGTCGACTCAAGGGCGCGTATTGCCAAACCATACCATTTATAAACTTGGCGATTGCAGGTGGAATTGGCGATGGATTACGCGTAAATGTGGTGGGATAACGAAATTACATTAACCTAAACAGTGTAATTCGATATTCTTTTTCTCCTCCTCGACTAGCCATAATGAATAAAAATAATTCATTAATTCTTTTTAATATAGAATTAAAAAAGAAAACAACCTCATTATTGTTAGGATCACTTCACAAATACATTGTATTTATATTTTACTTAACGCAATAATTTATATATTTTATAAAACGATCTATTGTTTTGATATAACATATTTTAAATTTTTTTTTACAAGAATTTTTTATTTTATAACCGTCGTTGAACAGCCGACCCAACTTAATGGGTTTACGGCTACTAATGTTCAACTCCGTAGCCTTGTAATTTTGAACCCAATCCAGAAGACAAGGGAACTCCTGGATCGAGTATTGGGAGAAATTTGCCTTCGCGGAGGACTTTTTGATGGAGCTAACCCGCATTTGCGTTACATGGAGAGGAAGACCACGAGAACCTCCCACGGTTAGCCTGACGGCTAGGGGACTCTAACCCATGATCCGTCTACCACTGAGGATATTTCACGTCAGCACTGTGGTCAGTGCAAGCCGGATGCGGAATTCGTATCGACTGGGATTCGAACCCGGTTCGCCTCATTGGAAGGCGAACGCTCTATCCCCTGAGCCATCGCGGCTCTTTTACAAGAATTGTGTTTGCGAAGAAATAAAAATAATTTATTAATGAACCAATCACAAAAAATAACGTAATATTTTAATACCATGTTTTATTGGAACGCTATTTTGAAGAATTAATTCTATTTAACTTTTATTGTAAAAAAACATAACCTGTTTTATTTTAGTGATATTCTCTGATAAATCAATCTTGATAGAAGAATAATGAAAAAAAATTTTAGAAATTTAACAAAGACATGTTATTTACTAGAAGAAAAAAAAAAGAGTATTCAAAAATGTTATCACGCTTTAAAGTAAAAATTTCTTGCAAATGAAAAAGTCGATATTTTTAAAATTTTAAAGTTATCGGAGATTTGCTAGTGAAAAAAGAAATATGTGAAATAATTTCAAGAAGGTAAAAATGTACAAATGAAGGGATTTTTCTCCAATGACTTATGTCGCTTTTGTTTTATTACTAGAAGCATTTATTGTAAAAAAAATATTTATTAAATTACTTTTTTTCAATAGGATGAGATCTTAAACTTCGTTATATATTGATTTAATTCCTTAATATATATAAAAGTCCGTAAATACTTCATTTATTACGGAGGTCATAGATACCTTGATACTCTTTCAATATTCGAATAATAAATGCAATTGATAGATAATGCACATTTTCAAAAATATATTTTATTATTTACAAATATTGCGTGACGGTTTATACGTAACATTTAAAATTTTCTAATGCGATGTAGCACTACTTAGATTTTTTCTCACATTTTCAGCGAGATTTCTTTTTTTCCTTGAGTGCTGCTCACGAACTGGTGGACGCCTAGAGGGTATCCTCTTGCTGCCCCTGGTAACTCCCACTCTTCTACAGCTTATTGAAGAAGGTTGAACTTTAATTTTACCTCTGGAGGTTTTAGAAATGTGGGCACCAGCTGTACATTGAAAGGAGTCCCATGCACTCCCCAGTTTTAACTATAGCGATCCTTTTCTTTATCCTGTTTAAAAATGTTCTGGACGTGCCAAATTTCTGATGACATCTTCGTTGAGCCTAAAATATTAAAATAATTCTCTAAGAATTTCCAATGTTAAATACCTTTTGAATTTGCAGTAAATTATTAAAATCAGACAAACGAGTAAATAATCTTAATATTGTTTGTTTCAATTTTCTCATCCGTAAATCAGAAAAATAGTCAAACACATGAAGAAAAAAAAGAGATCATTTTCGTCTTGAAATATTTATTAAAAGAAATTTTAAATTTGCTATCATAGAAATATTACTCATAATATTTGCTCTCAAAGAAACAGAATCGTTACAAAATGTCTTATTCATATTATTTTCGACTTTTTAATATCTTATTAAAGCTCACTATACTTGCAGTTTAAATGATTAGATAAAATAAAAAAAAATAAAATAAACTCTTTCCAGGAACTAATACACAAGCTCATATAGTATTGAATTTCATTGAGTGCCGTCTAAAAATGTGAATAAATTTCATCTGATCATTAGATCAAAAGGTAGTTATATGTTTTTTCGTCTAAAACTTTTTTTTTTTTTATTTTTTTTTTTACAAATTTCGATTTTAATGCCATAACTTCAACTTCCTTCGGGTTGTGCTAACTTTATAAATTCGCAATCGCAACGAACTATGGGGGGCGCTGTTGTATGAGACGAATACCTGCGATTTCTATATGAACAGTCATTCAGTTACTCTAGAGACTTCTTTAATGTAGCATTGCAACGTTCCTTCTTTATTGCGGCTTATTAAATTTAAAAAAGAAAAATGTTTGAAATTCTTTCTTATGCAAGCGAAAACAAAATGGTATTTTTTTTTTTTTAGAGAAGGAACATCTAAAACACATCGGAAAAATATTTGTACATAAACAGAAAAAAAAATATGTATATTCTTATAAGAGTTGAATAACTCTAGTCTGAGTTATGTATATTCTTATAAGAGTTCAATGATATAACATAAAAAGCCTATTTAAACTTTACATAGTTTTAAGAATCATATTACTTCAAAAGTTAGTAATTAGCACAATGCTTCTTAGCATGTCGGATATTCTTTTTAATATTATCTGATAATGAATGTTTACTTTTTCCTCTAACGGGTCTTCCTTGCTGAATTCGATTGCTCGTTCTTGATACACCATAACGTCTTCGGGCTATTGAGGTTGGTTGCCCTTTAATTTGTAACTTTTTTGTTCTTTTTGTCGCTTGCAAAGCATATGCCATTTTAGCCAATGCAAGTCCAGCTCCGTATTTAGCAGTATTTTTTATTACATTAGTCAATTTGCAAACAGTTGATTTGCTAATGTCGTTTCTAAGTAAAATTGTAGCTGTTGCAAGAGCTCATCTTTCTCTTCTATTAATGCAAGAGCAACAGTTGGCATTTCCTGGTGTTCAGGCTGAAGTATGGAATTCTCCATATTGACTGCAAGTATATTAGAAAAATTTACATTGTGTTTATCAGCAATGGTATCCATTTTTTGATAGAACTCTACAGAAGGGCATTTCTCCCCTAATGCCAAAAAGGCCAAATGGTGCCGCTCATTTGCATCTAATATTGGCACTGTTAGGATCGGCACGTTTAATTGCTGATGCAAATATAACTGGTGCTTACAAAAAGCACCAGTCTGTCCATTCACGCATGTACAGTGGCCAATTTCGGTATTTACCTCATAAAAGGTATCAATTTTTGTTGCACTTGGCACAGTATATGTATTATTGTTCACTTTTACGCATTCCTGAAAAGGAATTATATCCTCAGCTGACTTAGTATACAGAGTGGTCCTTCTACCATTAGCAAAATCTAACAATTTCATTAGTAGATAGTTGTCCCACTCTGACACAACAAAGTCAACAAGAGCCACACTATTATATGCCTTAGTTCGATATAGCACCACATCTTTCAATATTCGGTTAGTGGCCTCGTATCAAATATTTTTGGCGATCTACAGAGGTCCATTCTTTCCGTCGCTGGAAGGAAGTTTCAAAGCGACTCAAATATTGGAGATGGACTGCTATTGCGTTTTTCATTTCATTATGATTGACTGTAATTTACTTTCTTCCACAGCATACATGACCTGAAATAATAAAAGTTACTTTATAAGTTCTAAAACTTAAGTTTATCAGATCAATTATGTATACAAAGTGAAATTAACAATTAGTAATAATCTTTTTAATGTAAAAGTTAACTTATATAACAGTGGTTATCAACTGGCGGCCCGCGAACTAAAATATATTAGTTGTCATTTTTTTTTTTTGCGGAGTTTTCATAAAAATTCTATATGGGTTTAAAATACTTTTCTCGTCTAAAAAATACCTAATTTCTTTATTTCTGTGAAATTTAACATACCAAGAAAATATTTATTCAAATGCAAAAATAATCGTTTATGTTCTTTCTTATTTTTTTACTCTGTATTTTGTGAATATAATTTAGCATGTGCGTATCAGAAATTTTCTCGGAGAAATTCTCCGATTTAACGATTTGAAACCACTCATTGAACTGATAGAAACTCAATACCCAAATACCAATCATTTCCAGCACTGCCGTTCTTAAAAGGATGAACGATATTATTGCGTTCTGCATACTCCAAGACTAGTTTCAAAAATTCATTTTTAGTTAAGCCGTGGAAAAGATCATCGACTTGAAATACATATTCCAATAACTCAGCTTAGTGCTCATCATTGAATACTCTTCTATATCGTCCAAGATTTTTACTGCAACTGCCCTTTTTCAGATGTCTTTGTAGAAAGTGGGATACCATACTTTTTAGAAGTGTTCTCAGATTCCTTCATTGCCGTTTCACACCAGGCCGCCTGTTCTGTTTTTCTCTTGTATTTATTTACCATCTATACAAAAATACAGAAAAGTTAGTATAAAAATATATCGGGGCAAAGCGGGTATCTACCCGTTTTGCCATACCCGCTTTGCCCAAAAGCATATTTTTTACTAAAACAATTATAACATTAAATAAAAAAAATTGAATATCGTAGTTTATAGGTGAATAGTGTTAGAATAATATAATAATATTGACAATAAAAAAAATAAGCCGGCTTTCGACTAGCCACAAGTTACATACCTTGAGTTTTTTTAATGAACTTATTAATTTTTTTATTTTGTGCTTGGTTACGCCATTTCTCTTTACTTCTGCTCCGCTGGGACTGATTGAAACTCGTGAGTATTCGGGTAATCACGGCATACTTAGATATCGGCGCTTGCCCTCCATGCGGTGGGATACGAACCCGCTTTAGGCTACCCTCCCCTACCTAAGAAGGTTTGGTTACAATTAGATTGAATGTCTTATTTTTGAATACAAATGTAATGGGATATTCCAGTCCATTGTCATCTTACTATACAAGTACATTTGATAGTTTTTATACAAAGGCTTTGTTTACAATATATTGTATATTTGTATTTAATTTACATGAGATTTAATTCAATATAGATTTAGTAATATTTACATCAAAAGAAGTAAAATTTCTGGATATCTTAAATTCCACTGTTTATAATCAGCTTTATGATTCTTCATACACTAGCTTTTACTTAATTTTTATTTTAAGAATGTACAATGCTTTTTACAGCATTACAAGTATTATTATTATTACCTTTTTTTTCGTATTTTAACCCAAGATGGAAAAAGAAGAAATTTCATGTTTGAATTAAAACTTTTGATTTAATAAAGATATTAAGGAATAGTAAATGCTTTCTAATTAAAAAATAATATCATTTTAGAAATTTGAAAAAAATTCATATTTTAAAACATTTTACTTATAAATGTAATTAAGCTTACCTTTTTATTTCCAAAAGAGGTAGGAAATTCCTTCATTAGTAAACTAAATGCTGCTATATAACTCTCGGTACTTTGATTTTCATGTATGATTGCAGCAAGGGGTAGTGCTCCAACTTTTGTTGCTGTCAAAAGTATTGTTAAGGTGCACCACTACTTTCACAACTGGCAGTAGAATCAACTAAAAATTATTTCAGAAGCCCAATTCAAATTAGGAACTCCCTTCATAATTGCTGTCACCACTAGCACAGCCCATGTTCCATTAAAAGCATGTACCACAGTTGCCCCTAAAACAATTTTATGAAACTAAATCAAACAATTTACTTTTTGGTTTCTTCATGTGTAAAAAAAGAAAAATCTCCACAAAAGTTATATTTCAACAAAAACAATTCCATTCAAAAATAGGATTTGTAATAATAAGAAGAAATTAATAAAAAATTACCTTTCTCTTCATATTCTTTAGATTTTTCATTAATTTTCTCAAACGGAAGAGACACCGGGCCTAAATTAATGTCACGCCAGGTATTGTAAAGATATATATTTTACATATATATTACACACACACATATATATATACAGGTTTATTGCGGAATTTGCTAAATCCTCGACTTTTACTTCATTTCTTAGAAGGCTATCTTCGTGGAAACGTTTGGCATTGATTGCAGTAAATCCATCATTGAAGTATTCAAAAAACTTCTGCTTGACCTAAAATATAATCAAAAACAAATGATAATGGAAGTTTCGAAGATTAACCTAAAATCTTTTAGAGTAACTAAATTCCTCTTTTCTAATATTATACATTGAACATCTAAGTATATATTTGAATTCCTTACACCTTATCGAACAATGTTAAATTTATTCTTATTTTATATATATTTTATTTTTAAAATTTTAGCAAATGTAAATTTATACTTTCATAAAAAGTATTCTTAAAGCTTATTGACTTCTTTAAGTACTATGCAATCATCTAAATAAATTAGATATAATGAAACACTGCTTGTAGTCTCAAGTTAAGATTTATAGTTTATAATAAAAATAATACATGTAATGCTTCAATTTAAGTATTTAAAATCTTTAGCTTCTTTGATAAATATTTCAACTGGAAAAGAAAGATAATTCATATCCAAGGAAAAAAAAATTTTCATTTTTAAATTTTCGCCTCAGAAGTGATCTATTTTAAGCCTGTGGTGTTGTATTATTTAAGCTTCAAAGTTACTTTATTAAGTAAACAAAGTTACTTTATTAAGTAAACTAACAAAAAACAAGCTAACAATTAATAATTAGCAAAAACACTAGTTAACAAGAAATCACAAAAAAATAAGAATGAATTAAAAAAAAACTAACAGATAATAACTATAGAAAACAAGCTAACAATTATTAACTAGCAAAAAATAAATAAATGTTACTAACTAATAGAAAATTATTCGAAAGAAATAATTAATCCCTTAATAAACGTGCTTTTGTAGTACATATTATTTTATTTCACATTCAAAATTATTATCGCAAACTATTTAACACAGTGCATTATAGGTAAGTAAACAACTTTTAAACTAATTTTTTTTCATTGTTCAAATCGTTAAAAGTGTGCCGCCACAAAGAAAAGGTTGAGAATCACTGATATAGAAGTATACTCTTTCTGTACACATGGGAAAACAGAAATAAATTACACATTATTTAAAGTAGCTATAATTAAATATAAAAATAGAAATAATAAATAACTACCTCTTCAGAAACTCTCATAAATCTTAGAGAATCTGCAACATTCGTATGATGCGAGTGTTTTATCAAAATAGTCAATACAGTAGGCAATGGCACTTAAGAATTTGTCCTTTTTAATTGTGTCTTAGGAAATTTTCTTTGTTAAAACAGTAATGGCTGCCTTGCAGTCCATGTTTTTCTTGGAATTTGCTTTCTTCCGAAAGCTGGAATGCTGGCATTTCCAAGGCTTGCTATACATCCATCTAAAAAAATTATGAACATCATTATTAAAATGAAATCATAAATATATAATTGTTAAGAGTTACCCATAAAATACAAAATTTAGACGCAAGTATGTGATGAAAATTTTAATACATAAAGTTACTTTACATTTTCAGCAGCCTTAGTGAAATTTTGCTATAAGATTCACAGTTCACACTTAAGTTAGGCAATTAAACAACAGTACATTGACATAGACAATTTCTGTTTTAGAGCAAATTCATATTTTTTTTCCATCGATATATTACAATTAATTTTTTCTTCCTAATCGGGGTTACTTTTGTTATCACTAAGAGAATGTATTAATAATTATAAAGTTATTTAACACAGAAATATAGTGGTTCTAAACTTTTTATTTAAATGTTAGATTTTAATGTATTAGAATTCTAATCTGATACAATATCTGTACCTATATAATTACTAGTTGTATTATACATGCAACAATAGAAATCTACCAAATATAAGTTTGTTACAGATTATAAATATAATGTAGTTGTTCTCTTACAGTAATAAAAAATTATTCATTAAATACTTTTGCATAAGTAAAAAATAAATTAAAGCCTCTCCATTATAGTAGGCATATTTTTTTGCAATTATAATATTTATACTGAATTGAATAGAAAAGCTGGATAATATTCCCAAGTATATGTGGGGAAAGATTATCCTTTTCTCTAACTACGTCTCAAAATAATGTTTGTGGATTAAAGTAACATAACTAAATACAAGTTTTTAAGTTCATTCTAAAAGAAAAGTGGTTCAACAAAAAAAGCCATATTCATTAAAGAAAAATCAATACGGCTAAAGCATATTTTAAACATTTATTAATACATCAATTTGCAAAATGAAACTGACCTTGATAAATTTGTCCTGTGGTAGTAAACATTCCAACATGTGTGGGTAATGTCGCTGTATGCTTCGACAAATTTTTCTACGTCTTCTTCCTCCATTGAAGAACGAAGTATTACTTTATCATCATTTGAACTTTTTTCGTCAAAAACGAGAGTAAAATTTTTACCTAACTCAGGTAACAAGCAACTTTTAAAAATATCCATAGTGCAGGTATTTGCTTGCGATTTTAGCGCGAGTTAAAAACAAATTGAGGCGGGCATGGGGTTACCTCTCACCAGATTAGGCGATAGAGGACTACCAGATTAGGCGATGAAACAGTTGCCAAATAGAACAGCCGCCAGTGGAAGTGCCCGGGAGTCGGCATTAGGGAAAAGCGCGGGGCCCATGCCCAAGAGTTCGTGGGTTTGATCCCCACCGACCGAAGACTCCCCGAGTAGTACTCCCCAAGTAAATGGTGACTGATGCACGCTAAATCTGTCGAGTCGTTAAATCCTCCATGTTCCCATAACAAATTAATACCTCTGGAGGTACTCATCTAGGAGTTTTCTTGTCTTCTGGATTGAGTTCAAAATTACAAGGCTACAGAGTTGAACATTAGTACTCGTAAACCCAAAATTGGGTCGGCTGTTCAACGACGCATATAAAAAATAATGCCTCAACATCGCAGGCCGGGATAGCCTGGCCTTAACTTAAAGAACTTTCAGCATTTAATGGCTTAACCTTTATAACACAATTTAGCATTTAATGGCTTCTCCTTTATAATACAATTTAACACATTAGCAAATAATTTTTTTTTGCACATAAGATGTTATAAATTTAAAGGTAACATTTTCTTTTTTAAGAGATAAAGGAATGCTCAACTTTGTATTATCTGATTCAGGAACCAATATTTCTTTTTCAAACCTTTTTTTTTTTTTTTTTTTTTTTTACAATTATGAAATTTTAGAAATAAGCCCTTTCATGCAATAAGATATAATACGAACAATTTTGCACAGAATCTGTGTGAAATAAATATTCAATTATATCATTAATTACTAATACTGGCTGGAGAAGAAAACAGTTTCTTTAAATCGTTCTTCAGAAAAAACAGTAGAATTACCATTAGATTTAACTTTGTCCGATTACCAATGGTTTCGGTTTTCCTACAGCCATGTACTAGGTTCAACGCACCATACCTCATAATTAGATAATAATATAGGATTTATCCCCCTTGATTCAATATCTGCAGATTTAATGTAATGCCATTTGTCATAAGATATGAAATCCAATATTTCACTAGTGCGATTACCTAGAAAAGTTTTCCACCTATGTTAATTACTTTTTGCCTGGAATTATTTTAGGGTAAACGAATTTTATAATTGTGGGAATTTTTTTTCTCCAATTCGCTTAAAAATTTCTCGAGATGTAGTGAAATACACAAAAAGTAAAATTAACATTAAGTGGTCCAAACATTCAAGCGCTCTCTTGACCAAACTTTTGGGACGATCTCTCCCAGATTGCGGCAACCCTGCATATTTTAGGCTTCAGAAATCCGTTGGGGAAAAAAAAGATATGTCTATTCAGAGAAAGTACGTTTTTGACTGATTTCGTAACTTAAAATACCGTCTGCATTTATTAATAAGCATATTTGGCGTCACCCCCTCTCTTGCGCCATTAATAGAGTGAGTGAAAATCAGATCATTAGTTCACAAGTTATTGAGGGTAATCCGTGGTTTTTTATTTATTTATTTATTTGTGCACTGTACATATTTTCTTCTCTGACTACTCTAAGTGCGGAACAAATTCAGGAAAAGAATTAATATTTAATTTTATTCCCCGTTGAATGTACATGTTTCGAGAAAAACCATAACCTATTTTATGTATTTTAAATAAGAACACAATTAGCAAAATTTAACCTTTATTTTCAAATCGTTTGTTAGGCGCATGATATCCTTGTTTGGACCTTGCAACATTAAACCCCATGCTCAATTTATATCGATAAGTTCCATTACTACCCGATCAATGTATTTTAGCGAGATAAATTTTGTAGCGTGTTCTTCTATTTTTTGATTTTTTTTAAACTTTCGTTTGTTAAGGACAGCGGAACTCTGAGCCCGTTCCTATAACAAAATATCGATATTTTTTTCGTTTATTATATAAATATTTTTAAAAACTTTTATATTCATATATACCACACCTTTTTACTTTTAACCGACGTTGACCAGCCGACCAAACTTTTGGGTTTACGACTACTAATGTTCAACTCCGCAGCCTTGTAATTTTGAACCCGGTCCAGAGAAGACAAGGGAACTCCTGTATCAAGTATTGGTAGTAATTTTGCCTTCATGGAGGAATTTTTTTGTTGATGGAACTAACCCGCATTTGCGTTACATGGAGAGGAAGACCTCCCATGGTTAGCCTAGCGACAAGGGGACTCTAACCCATAATCCGTCGACCACTGAGTATATCTCACGTCAGCACTGTGGTCGGTGTAAGGCGGATGCAGAATTCGTATCGACCAGTCGTCTCTGGGATTCGAACCCGGTTGACCTCGTTGGAAGGCGAACGTTCTATCCTATCCCCTGAGCCAACGTGGCTCACCTTTTTACATTACAAAAAAAGGAGAGAAGCATTAAAAAATTATGCGATTTTTGAAGTTTTCCACGCTATTGATTGACCAGTTTCGTTGGATTTCCTGTCGCCGACCCATTGTACTAACATAGACTTTCTACTGTTCTATTAGCAAATTAAGGATTTTGACGAACATAAGGTTTGCCATGTGTAGAATATGGTAGTTTCCAAATATGTCTGAAAATTAAATTGCACATTTTAGGCACTCTGAAACATGAAGGAAAAAAAATATTCTTGTTGCATTTTATTGTATAGTAAACCTAACTTTAACGAACATAAGATTCGATATGTGCTGAATATGGTAGTTTCCAAATATGTCTGAAAAATAAATTGCACATTTTAGGCACTCTGAATTATGAAAAAAAAATACTCTTGTTGCATTTTATTGTACAGTAAACCTAACTTTAACGAACATAAGGTTCGCCATGTGCTGAATATGGTAGTTTCCAAACATGTCTGAAAAATAAATTGCACATTTTAGGCACTCTGAATCATGAAAAAAAAAATATTCTTGTTGCATTTTATTGTGCAGTGAACCTACGTCTCCTTTCAGGATAAAAATGCAGTTGTTGAAAAGCACAGGATTTGGCCGAATGGAAAGATTCCATATATTATAGATTTCGCTTTGAGTAAGAATGATTTTTAATTCTTTATTTCTGCTAACACAAAACAATTGATACTGTGCAAACGATTAATAAACATTTTTCATGAAGATCGGTTTACGTGACTGAGAAAAGAAATTAAAAATTAAGGCTATAAGATTCTATGTGAAATCTTGATTATCAGGTAATACTATACAGCTTTATTATTTTTAGGCGACTGAAACTGGTTTGCACTTGTTTACGTTCTTGTATCAACTGGTTAAATTAGAGGATATAATATAAATTTGACAATTGGATAAATTAAACGATATATTATTATCGTATTGTTACGATTCAAATAGTTAGGAATAAAAATCATTACATTTTAATTTAAGGAATTAAATGAGTGAAAATTATAAAGTGATCGTATAAAGGAATAGTTCAAATTTTCTTTACCCGATCCTTCGTTCCAGAAGGATCTCCAGGTTTTTCTGGTCGGTGCTGTAACTGTGAATCATAAGGGCACTTAGTTCAAATTTATAAGAAAAATTTTATTCCGCAGATTTCATTGACGGTTCATTTTGATGAAGTTGGCTCCCCCTTTTGGATGGCCTTCAATCACTCACTTGTAACGCACATTTTGTATTCATATCTTTGAATCAGGAGAGACTTCCTTCTTTTCTTTTAAAAAAGGAGGAATTTGAGAATCAACAATTCGTGCACATCAGCGATCAGTAAACATTAGGATCACTGTAAATCTTGCGACCGTTGCTATGGAAACTCGCCAACCATTGGCGACAAAGCCCACGTGTTAAGTACCTTAACACGCCAATGTTCAAATTGAAACAGAATATGATTAATCTTTAAAAATTCATTTTGATAAACCTTAATTTAAATATATTTACATCTTGTACCTAAAAAGGAGTGGAGTATGAAACACTTAACTGGTAGGCGAGAGCCTAAACATTTCTAAAAAAAGGAGAGCGTTGCTTCCCTCATACCGTGGCTTCCTCTACTGATGCCTGACTTCTACCTCAATGTCATCTTTTCCTAATGAAGGTTTTGTAATTGGTGTAGGATGTATTTCACCAAACTCAACATCGTCCTCAAAAATAACTCCCACAGTTTGTGTTCTAGCATGAAAATGTCTTATTTTGTTAGCATGAATATGTCGCACATTGCCATCTGGTAATTTAACCTTATATGAATTGGGATTAACTCGTTCTATTATTTCGCCTGGCCCTGTCCATCTTGCGTATAGTTTATTCAAAGAATCCGGAATTAGTAAATAGACTAATTCACCTTTCTTAAACTCTTTCATTCTTGTACTTCGATTAAAATAATGAGCATAAGAATCTTGTTTTTTAGTTGTAGTCAAAGAAGCGAGATCTGCGGCCTTTTCCAAATTTATTTTTAATTCCTGTAAATAATCTACAGCCGAATTGCTAAGATTTAGGGGTAATGGGATCTCACCTGACCAAGAAGATTTTAGAACTGACAAAGGGCCTCTAGCTTCGCGTCCATACATGAGTTTAAAAGGAGATATTCCTGTCGTACAATTTGGTACTATGGAATATGTTTATCCCAATTGGTAGGATCTGAACGGATAACATGGTGTAACATCTGTTTAAATACCCTATTCCATTTTTCTACTAAACCATTCGAAGCTGGGTAAGATGGAGTGGAAAACCGAGGACTGGCTCCTAACCTATTTTCAAATTCTTTCGTCAATTGCGAAGTAAAATTAGTACCCTGGTCACTGCAAATTACTTCTGGAATTCCGGTGCGCATGAATATCTCTAAAAGGGCATCACATGTTGTCTCAGCAGACAAATTTTTTAGTGGGACGACTTCGGGCCATTTAGAATTTTGATCAATTAAACATAAACAATACTTATGTTTTCTACCCGAGGGTGGAACAATTTCTCCGATTAAATCTATATTTACCGTATGAAAAGGATATGGGGCTCTAACGACAGGTGTTATAGGAATTTTATCAGTTTTTCGCTCCGGACTTTTTAATTGACAATTTTCGCAGGTTTTACAATAATTTTCAACATCTTTTGAAACATTAGGCCAGTAAAAAGATAATTTTATGCGTTCCTTAGTTTTTCGTATTCCTAAATGATTCTCATTATGAGCTAATTGAAGAACTTTATCCCTATAAATTTTAGGTAATACTAATTGATATACTGTATCGCCACAAATTTTATCTTTATGAAATAACAAATCATCCCGCAAAAAGAAATTATTCTTTTTCAAACTAGCATCTTTAAAAGAATTCTTTAAAGTTAAACAATCTTTCTGCATTTCTCGAAATTTATTAGCCTCGGAATATTCATCACTAGAACTGCATAATTTATTAGTATCCGACATTAAATAAACACCGCACCCTGTTTTGCTTTCTTCCGATTGAGAATATGAATCCTCTGACCTTGATGAACTTTCATTCATTTCTTCCCCCTCGTCTACTGACGGGTCGCATTCTAAAACTAAAGCGTTTTCGATTTCAGCTGAATCATCATTTTGATAAATCAAAGAGTTATAAGCGTCCGGTGTAATTAAACAAGGGATGTTTAATTTATCTGTTAAAGCAAACAAAATATTCGAACTATAAAATAGACAATCGTCAGGGTTTTTATAATAAACTGGCAATATAGCTAATTTCGCCTCGACTTGTTCTTTAAATGCGGATTGTAAAATTATTTTTCCCTTAGCTTCTATTTCTAAAGACGGAAGTAAGGACGTATTCAAAATAGAGATCTCAGCCCCGCTATCGATGATCGCGTCTATTTGTCTACTTGCAATAGAAATGGAGACTTTTTGTAACGGGTACAAATTAATTTCATTTAAAGTTTTAGAACTCAGCAAATGTTTTGAATTTACATTTGTAACTACTGCAGTATTATCGCTGGATTTATTCATAGACGTTTGTGTGTTACTTCGCGTTTTGTTTTGAACATCATTACCGGCTTTATTTGATTGTTCATAGTATTTATTTCTTCTATTTGGGCAACTCTTAGCCATATGTGAGTTACTAGAACAGATATAACATTCGCGTGTGTGGGGAAAATATTTGTTTTCTCTAGTAAATGGGGATTTTCTCAAAGGTGGGGGCACATACTTAGCGTTTCCATTCGAATTGCGATTGTTGACCAAATTATCATACAATTCTGAAAAATTTCTACCTTTAGAGGTAAACCAATTATCGCACAATTCAGCGATCTGTCTAGGTTTAAGCCAAGTATCTAATTGTTTTATTCTAACATAGCTTCGAGTTTCGTTATCTAGCGCATTTAGTAATCTATCGCTAACTACTAATTAATTCAGCGTCTCAAAATCTTTTACATTTTTAAGTTCACAATAAAAGTCCCAATTGGCTCTTAGTCTACTAGCAAATTGCATATGGTTTTCATTTTTTGATCTTTTGGCATTTAGAAAGTTTTCTAGGCAGGCTTCTGGGGTGGGTTGAAATTCTTTTAAAATTAAAGCTTTAACTTTATGATAATCTTTTATTTCTTCCGTGTTTGCATAAACTACCAAATGTGCCGCTCGTTCACCTAACAGATTAAATAATATTTCGACTTTAAATTCTTCCGGGACATTTTTTATTACAAATGCTTTTTCAAGGGACGTAAAAAATAAATTCCAAGATTCGGGTTTACTAGGAACGGAAATAGTTAAAGTTTTAACGCTTTTGATTAATGTTTCTAAGTTATTATTATTTGAACTAAAATCATTCCCTACATTTAAGTTAGAACTATTACTCTCTGTCTGCATTCTAGTTAATTCTAATTGTGCTTTAACAATCTCAAGCCTAGTCTTCTCGAGCTCTAATGCTGCTTCAGTTGTTGTTTTGTTTTGATTCTTTTCTGCACTTAACAATTCTGCTTCTTTTCTCTCTCTTTCAATACGTTCGGAAACTGTAGTAATTAAAAATTCTTTAACAAAATCAAAGTCATTTTTAAATTGGTCACTTTTTTCTATCAAATCCTTTAAATCAACAACTTATGTTCTGATTTTACTTCTAAACCTAATTCTTCGGCAGCTACTACCAAATCGTCCTTTTTCATTCCCCTTATGTTAAACATAATTGTTCTATTTATTTCTATTCCCAAAATAATTATAATTTCTTTAAATCACAATTATTCTCCTCTTTAAGAATATCATTTAAAATCAATACTTCTCATAAATCAATTCTTAAAATGTTTTTCATAAACAGAATATGATAAATCTCATACCTTGATTTATGCTCTGGTTCTCGTATGAGAGCGTGCTGTAATATAACGTATATCTTTTCCCTTCTTCACTCATATAAATTCCCAAAACTCAATTGGTCAACAAAATGATAGCCAATTTACAACACAAACATTTATTAATAATAGTAAAAGATTAAAAAAATAATATTAATAGGACATCTTTAACAATTCACTTCCGCTCATCATCGGAGCATCCCCTCCTCTGTCTTTTTTTTACATCTACGTTGATGGCAGCGCCATCCCAACATGGAGGCATGACACCAAGCAGGCACGCAGAAAGGAGCAAAGCAATACTCGGTTAAAGTTAAGGTGAAAATAATCGATAAGAGAAATCAATTGATCAAGTTAAATGTAGTGGAAGGCTATTGCGGTTAAAGTAAAGAAAACTGAAAAAACTATTGATGAGTAAAATATCTATGCACGTGTGATGTAGCAACATCACACTATCCCCCTTAGGAAGAGAAAAAAAAAATTACCTCACATGTTAAAATTTAAAATCGATAAAACCCATTACTTAATGCGAGGGGGGAACCGCGAGGAGCCAACAACATCCTTTGAACCTGTCAAAACAAAAATACAAAAGACAGTATTGTTGACACAACATAGCAACAAAAGTATCAAACACAAACAATGTGTAGTTCTTGGCTATACATAAAACCTGATTTCCATATCACATGCAAATAGTAAAATGCAAAATATCATTAAATGCAAAGTTACCACAATTAATTATCAAATCTATTTGTATACATACATTTGTTACTTAATCTACAAAATTGTGTTAAAATTGTCACATAAATTTCAGCTTTTTTTTTTTTTTTTTTTTTTTTTTTTTTTTTTTTTTTTTTAAATTTCCTCATTATCATTATTTTGGCTTTACATAATACTGTAGAAAGCTGCATAAAACTACTTACAATATGTGTACAATAATTTGTGAAAATATCAGCCAAAAAGAAAACTCTTTCTTTTTCGAAAAAGTAAAGCATCACTACTTCAATACCTACTCCAATACTTTAACACATTTAAGTAACAGAATGCTGTACATAAAATTACATATATACAAAAGGAAAGAAAGAAAAACTGCACGCATTATCAACAGATCATGCTTAGCACATGGGTTCATAACATATAAAAGCTTAAATATTAAATTTTAAATATTTGTATATTAACATATTGTACCTTAGAAATTTGGGTGGTGGACTGTTTACCTACTCAAACTACACATACATGCTAAATTTTTAAATACAGTTTGCAAGCATCCATAAGCATAACATAAAATTTATATTATTACAAGTGCAACTTACCACATTGAATTAAGATGAAAAAGGCTTAAAATTGATATATATATAAAGCTGATACACTTAGAAGAAAGTATTATTACATTAAATTTAAAAATGAAGTTAAAAGGTTACATCCAGCAAACATTAGCTTAACCAATAAAAATAAACACTACAAAAGCTTTTCAGCTGAAGAAACCGATCGTATTTTCTCCAAAAAAAACTACTCAACTGAAAGAAAGTATGCCAGCATACTCACTTTAGAATGAGGTAGTACAAATGATTCACAGGTAAAGCTAAGTCGAAAGAAAAGAAAAATTACTTTTGCCTAGGTCTCAAAGAGTAATGGTAAGGAGCAGTGCTCACAACAGGATTTTGATTTGATACAACTAAATGAGGGAGTCTTGGTAAACAAGTCCTTAAACGGCTAATATTAACTTTAAAGGCATCTTGCAATGGGGAATTAAATCTCTTAATTGAAACATGGATGTCATTATGAACTTCAGTTATAATAAATGGACCTAAAAATTTAGGTTTAAAAGTACTTCCAGAATGTAAATAAACAATATCCTTAACATTAAATATCCTATGTTTTGCTTTCTTAAGCTGAATTTCATTTTGTCGTTGTTGTTGTTTCTCTAAATTACCAAAAGTTTGTTTATATATAATACTTAAATCATCTAAAAGATTTTTGACATATTGGGTTTTATCTAATTGTTGGGGTTGAATTTTAGGGTCAAATGTATCAAAAACTAAGCTTAATTCTCGTCCAAAATGCAAAAGATTAGGGGTGAAATTGGTAGATGGATGTACAATACCATTATACAAATTTTGATGGATTAGTATAGAATTTTTAAATGACACACCTGCTTCATTTAAGGTAATCAAAGATGTTTTAATAGACAGATTAATTCTTTCTGTCGCACCATTACATTTCGGATTTTTGGGAGTAGTATGGGCCACATGAATACCAAGTGCTTTATTTACACAATGAAAAACTTCACAATTAAACTGTGTTCCCAAATCCGATAACACCATAGCAGGCCTACCATTATTAGCAATATAATCAATTAAGTGTTGAGAAACAGTTTCAGCCGTTAAGCTGTTCAACGGGTATAATTTTACAAATTTAGAGAAGTGATCTAAAATAGTGAATACATATCCACAGTTTTTTATGGGGCCAACAATATCAATTGATATAAATTCATTGGGTACTTTAGGGATAGGCAAAGATTTAAAAGGAGGCTGGGGAATACTATAACTTTTAGTACGTAGACATGCATCACAAGAAAGAACAAAATTTTTAGTGTCTCTATACATGTTTTTCCAGAAATACTTATTAGTTATAAGCTCATAGGTTTTTTTCAGGCCAAGATGAGTAATGTGAGCAATCTTTAGTACCTTGGCTTGTAAACTTTGTGGTACCACAATACACTGAGATAACTTTTTATCATTACAAACATGCATTAATAACTTAGTATCTGAATCAATAATAAAATTTTTAGTTTTCTTAGCATTAATTAATGAAGGTGAGTTAATCATATCAACAATTTCTGAAATATTTGGATCCTTTTGTTGTTCATTAAAGAAAGTGGTTATAGAAATTTCATTTTGGGGGTCAATGTTTTGAATAGAATTTACAATTTGGTCATCAACATTAGCATCAACAAAAGGTAAAATTAACTCATTTTCTGAGGCAGGATTAAGAGCAGGGGTGTAATGGTCAGGGTCTTGACATCTGCTAAAGTAATAGGCTAATTGATTCTTTGGACCAGCGTTATATTTTACTTCATACGTGAATTCTGACAGTTGTAGAAGCCAACGAGTTATAATGTCAGCAGGGGATGTTACCTTTTTATAATGAATCAATGGTTTGGAATCAGTGAGGATAGTAAACTTTTTATATGCCAAATAGTGCTTAAATGCCATTACTGATCTATAAATAGCATATAGCTCAAGCTTTATAGGGGGATAATTACGTTCTGATTGGGATAAACCTTTACTAAAGTAAGATATGGGTTTAAGTTGACCATCAAATTCTTGCATTAAAACACCTGAAATAGCAGTGCCACTGGCATCAGTATTTAGGATGAACTGCCTATCCCATTGGGGAAGATGTACAAAAGGCTCAGAGAAAAAGATATTTTGTAACTGATTAAAGGCACTTTGATGCTCTTCTCTCCACTGAAATTTAGAGTTTTTAAGGGTTAATTGAATTAGCACACTGGTGAGTTGAGCATAATTGGGAATCAGGTGGCGGTAAAAACCACAAACACCAAGAAACTTTTTAACATGTTGAGAAGTTTTAGGGGGCTTAAATTGAGTTATCTTAGCAATATTCGTATTGATAGGTTTTATGACATTTTGACTTAGGTTAAAACCCAAATAATTAACCTCAGTTTTGACAAAGTTACATTTTTGGGGAGAAAAGGTCATATTATACTTAATAAAAATTTCTAAAACAGCAGTAATTTTATTTAACATCTCATCAAATGAGTTAGCACCTATTATTACATCATCCTGATAGGAGTATATTCCTTCCATACCCAAATTTTTCAATTCATCTATAAGTAAATCCATTAAAGCTTGAAAAATACTGGCTGCTGTTTTCAGTCCAAACACCAGGCGTTTGTATGCAAACGTACCAAATGGTGTTGTGAATGTTAATATGTCTTGTAGGTTCTCAGGCAGTGATATTTGATGATAGGCAAGGGGCATGTCGAGAACACTATACATTTGATATTGGGAAATGTCATTAATTAAAACAGGTATCCGAGGTAGGGGATAGGTTGATGCCTCAACAATTGAATTAAGTAGGCGAAGGTCCATAGCAAGTCTAAATTTTACAGGGGCATTTGGATTTTTAGGGTCCGGGCGCTTCTTTACTAAAATTAGAGGACAGCTCCAATCACTTATATTTCTTTTTATTATGCCAGCCTCTTGCAATTCCAACAATTCCTGTTTAACCTGGCCCTGTATGGCATACGGAATTTGAAAAGGTTGAGTTTTAATAGGATTACTCGATCTGAAGGAAATTTTAGGGATGACATGGTCAGTATGACCTAAGGTTTTAACCGATTTGGAAAAAGCAGCAGAATGGGACATTAAAACATTAAGTAATTTTTGTTTGTTAGTAGGATTCAAATGAGAGAGATCAAAATCATTTACATTAAGTTTTAAGGAATTAAATGAGTGAAAATTATAAAGTGATCGTATAAAAGAATAGTTCAAATTTTCTTTACCCGATCCTTCGTTCCAGAAGGATCTCCAGGTTTTTCTGGTCGGTGCTGTAACAGTGAATCATAAGGGCATTTAGTTCAAATTTATAAGAAAAATTTTATTCCGCAGATTTCATTGACGGTTCATTTTGATGAAGTTGGCTCCCCCTTTTGGATGGCCTTCAATCACTCACTTGTAACGCACATTTTGTATTCATATCTTTGAATCAGGAGAGACTTCCTTCTTTTCTTTTAAAAAAGGAGGAATTTGAGAATCAACAATTCGTGCACATCAGCGATCAGTAAACATCAGGATCACTGTAAATCATGCGACCGTTGCTATGGAAACTCGCCAACCATTGGCGACAAAGCCCACGTGTTAAGTACCTTAACACGCCAATGTTCAAATTGAAACAGAATATGATTAATCTTTAAAAATTCATTTTGATAAACCTTAATTTAAATATATTTACATCTTGTACCTAAAAAGGAGTGGAGTATGAAACACTTAACTGGAAGGCGAGAGCCTAAACATTTCTAAAAAAAGGAGAGCGTTGCTTCCCTCATACCGTGGCTTCCTCTACTGATGCCAAGCAGGCACGCAGAAAGGAGCAAAGCAATACTCGGTTAAAGTTAAGGTGAAAATAATCGATAAGAGAAATCAATTGATCAAGTTAAATGTAGTGGAAGGCTATTGCGGTTAAAGTAAAGAAAACTGAAAAAACTATTGATGAGTAAAATATCTATGCACGTGTGATGTAGCAACATCACAATTATATAAATATAGAATATTTATTATACCAGTTTTATATTAGTATATTATAATAATCAGACCAAATTATTACTGTACCACAATTATAACTACACATTGTAGTTTTTTAATAATTACTCGTTTTGCATGAGTTTATGTTCAATACTTTTATATTTAAACATGCATGTAATGAGTTTTTAATCTAGAGATTTTTATATACTTCTTATTTGTATTTATTTTTAACGTATTGCATTGCAAAACCAATTGATACACGAGCAAGTCCAAACTGTTTCAGTCGCGTAAAAACAATAAAGCTGTAGAGTATCACAGGTTAATTAAGATTTTATATAGAATCTTATAGTGCGTCTAATAATTTAGCCAGGGACTGTATAGCCATATCTGGCTCTTGTGCCAATGAACTCCAACCAACTAACACAAAAATTGTGAATTTAGATGAATGGTTGTTATATTAAATTTACTTTCAGAGAAAAGTGAAAAGTAGAAAAAAAAGACATGTGATTATATTGTACAGTAACTAAAAATCTTATCAGGTTAAAGGGGGCACGGCGTCTTCAAGTTTACAATCCCCTATGTCACGATTAAAGATCGGCCTGCAGCAATAATCTATGAGTTCAATACGTTTCAAGTACGTAATCAAAATTGACAAGAAAGAAAGATACTGATCTATCATGGACCTGCATGACGTAAAGCAAGATTTCGAACATTACATTCTATAGAATCAAACTTACCCAAGTCAAAATTTTTGATGGTTTTCCATTGATGGAGCAACATAATCTGAACGGTAACCATCACTAATTCCATCATGAACCATTATATTTTTGATGGTAACCAACATGATTAACCATCACCCCAATGTAGGAATTCGGACTGATTTATGATGGTCCAACATAAGAATAGCAACTTGTTTTGATGTTTGTTCATGCTAAACCATCAGAAGTTTCCATCATATTTTCCTAGAAGTAAAATGTTGGAACGATCATGAACAACCATCATCCCAATATAAGAATTCAGATTGATTTATGATGGGCCAACATAAAAAAAAACAAATTGTTTTGATGGTATATTTCAGGGAACCAACAAGAATTCCCATTAAACCATCTTGGAAATGTCCAGCTGGAACCATCATGATATTACGGATTGTTAGTCCATGAGAATCAAAATTCTATTGATGGTTAACCATCCTAGTATTAAATGAGCATTTTCCATCATGGAATGATGGAAGTTTGCTGGCATATCAAAAACCATGAGAGCGTAATGGAAAATGTTGAAGATGATGGGGACCACCAAATGATGTTTTACCATCATGAATCACACTGAAACCAACATAAACCATCAAAATGTTTTGATGGGACCATCAGAAATTTTGACTTGGATAACAGTGATGCCAATAAGTCCTATTTAAAAATAATTATAACAAAAACTCGTGCATGTGCCCTAAAGACAACAAGCGACACGTTAAAAGTAGACTTTTTTGTGTAGTATGGAAGGAGGGAATATAATCATGCTTGTCGTATTCTTTCATTGAAGAGAAAAAAGTCATTTTCGATATTGTTGAGCCATCTAGTAGGGGGTCTGCCTCTGGGACGTGACCCCTCGGGGTTCTTAAAGGTGACTATTCTCATGGCGCTATTATCAGGGCTTCTGCATAGATGGCCCAGCCATCTCAGCTGATTACTGCGAATTATTTATGAAATTTGGGGCTGCTTGTAGAGTCGGTAGAGCTCGAAGTTATATCTTGTTCGCCGGCATCCCCTTTCTTGAATTGCGCCAAAGACTTCTCCGAGGATCTTTCTTTTAAAGGTGTGTAGTGTCCGCTATATATCTGAATTTAGGGTCCAAGTTTCACTTCCATAAAGTAGCACAGGAAGTATGAGTGTCTTACAGAGTTTTAACTTATTTTTTCGACTGAGAAGATTCGATCTTAGCTGTCTCCTCAGTCCAAAGAAACACTTTAGCCATTTGGACTCTATTGTTGATTTCTACTCTAAATATGTTTTGATCGTTAACAACAGAGCCTGTTTATTCAAATTGGTTAACCCTTACAAAGTTATAACCATTAATACATAAAGGGGCATTGTAATTGACAGTTGAGGACGAAAATTCTATGAATTTTGTCTTATCTCCATTAATAGCAAGGCCCCCATATTTGTGGCAGCAGCTTCGTTCTGATCTTCCAATTATATCGATATCATCAGCGTAGACCAAAATTGAAGAGACCTATTTCAGAGAGTGCCTCTTCGGTCCAATCCACTATCTCGGATACATTTCTCCAAAGCAAAGTTAAAAAGTAGGCAAGCAAGGGAATTACCCTGATGCAAGCCTCTTTCAGTTACAAAGGGTTCAGAAAGATGGTTTTTAATTTTAATCCTGCATCTCACATTATTGAGTGTAGCGCCGGTGAGGTTAACAAGCTTTGCAGGTATACCGAACTCATTCATTGCCTCAAGCAGCTTATCCCTCCCTCTTGATGCTTTCATAGACAGCCTTGAAGTCTATAAATGAGTGGAAAGTCTTGATGTTATATTCTTTAGTTTTTTCCAGGATTTGCCTTAGAGTGTGGATTTGGTCAATGGTGGACCTTTGAGGTCGAAAAGCTCTTGTAATGTTCCTCTCACAATTCATCATATTTTTATAACGTGTCCATGTTTTAATCAACATCGTTTAAAGTTTTTTGGGAGTTCTATTTTATGCATGCAAGATTTGTTGGATGGCATTCACCATCCTAACATTTTTGCATTTTTACGTGCCGTTGGTATTTTTAACTGCATATAAAAGTTTTAACACATCTACTGTTTTATACACTCTTAATATCTTATCACCTTTGTACATTTTACTTACTTCGCGCGTTTTATACTGTAATCATACTTTTTATCTGATTTTAATACATACAATTTATCTTGTTTTATTCCCTTAGTACTGTTTTATCAGTTTTAATTATGCTGCAATTAACATTTTGTATGAACTTATACGTTTGAACTGCTTCACCATATTGTTTGGCGCAGCATGTCCTCATTTGGACCTTGTGCCACTAAACCCTACATTCAATCAATCAATCTTTGAGGTCGAAATCCACATTGGTAGTTTCCAACCACTCCATCAGCAAAAGGTTGGAGTCTAGATAAATGAAGAACATGAACTTAATTATTTAAAGTTAAAGCTTTAAAACAAATTATTCACTGTTGATCAATTGAATTACGCATAGTAGTTAGTTATTGAGTTAAATTAGACCAACTATCTCTAGTAGATTAAAACAAATAATGAAATTAAACTTCGAATAATGCTATTTAAAGCTAGCAATATTAACATCTTAACAATATATCATATCAATATAATACACACGAGGTAAGCAATACTACTGCGATCTGTTACTAATATGCAGTATTGCTTGCAGGAAAACAAGAGCCTCAAATCAAAGAAGCTATGCAACATTATGCAGACAAAACTTGTATCAGATTTGTGCCAAGAACTGATGAAGTACAATACGTGAAGATTTTTCCTGGAAAGGGGTAATGAATTTTTATTTACGATTTTTGGGGTGCCCTGCTTAGTTTAGAGAAAATCTGTCAAAATATAACAGTGCTAGGCAGTTAGTTGTAATTTTTTCTATATTACGATCGAAATCTCGATTTAGTTTTTTGTAATTTTTTTAGTAGATCGTAAGTTAATCTTTTTCGAATTCTACGCCAAAAGCTCAACAGCATTCCATGCACTTTACCTTGAATCACGAGAAAAAAGCAACAAAAAAACTTTTTTTTACGACTGTTTTATGACGCAAGTGAAAATTTTTGATGGTTTATGTTGGTTTCAGTGTGAGTCATGATGGTCCAACATCATTTAATGGTCACCATCATCCAACGTTTTCCATTACGTGTTCCTGGTTTTTGCTATGCAAACAAACTTCCAACATTCCATGATGGAAAATGGTACTTTAATACTTTGATGGTTAACCATCAGGAGAAGCTTGACTCTCATGATCCAACAATTCATGATGGTTCCAACTATACATTTTCATGATGGTTTAATGGGAATTCTTGTTGATTTTCAGTAATATACCATCAAAACAATTTTTTTTCTATGTTAAATCATCGTAAATCAGTCCGAATTCCTACATTGGGATGGTGGTGGTTCATGATCGTTCAAACGTTTGATTTCTAAGATACTACGATGGAAATTCCTAATCATTCAATATAAACAAATCATCAAAACAAGTTGCTATTCTTATGTTGTACCATCATAAATCAGTCCGAATTCCTACATTGAGATGATGGTTTCTATGTTGGTTACCATCAAGATTATGTTGGTTCATCACTGGAAAACCATCAAAAAGTTTGACTTGGGAACGTATGAATTTTAATGAATAGTGATGACACGACCTTACGTTCCATAGACATTAATGAATTTTAGACACATGAATTTTTAGATTTTTCATTTCAAGTCAAGTGCTTCGAATGAATGAGCGTTTTGCACTAGTTTGAAAATGTTTTCAGTGATACTCATCCAATTTTATGTTTCGTCAATCATTTGAAAAAATAGATGTAGCACTTGTAAAAATTTACTCACTTTTCTTCATATTTCAATAATTTTTTTGTCTTTTAACCGACATCGTATAATTTGTTTTGGTAGTTCTATTTTATATTTAAAGAATTTGTTAGTTGAGTTTCTACGCGCAATTATCCTACATACAACTGTTATTTTCTCCTATTTTCAATTTTATTCACTTTTAAATGCGTAGGTTACGTCATTTATCAATTTCATGTGTTTCAAAAAGAAAAAAAATCGTAGTATGTGGTGGTGGGGGGGGCGCTATCTGAATAAAGGGTCCAAGCTAGGGTAAAGAAATTATTTTATTTAAAAATAAATACCCACTACACAAAATTTACAAATAACGAAATAAGAAAGTTAAGGTGGTGGCATAAGAGTCTTTAACGAATGAAATCTTAGTGTCAACTACTGAGTTCAGCAAACTGATGATAGATGGCACTGTAGGAGGAGGAGGTTATATGTATACATTAAATTTTTGATTTGTTTTTAAAAATCATGTGTTTGGCCCAGCATGTCCTTTTGTGTTCCCTGTGTCATTAAACCCTACATAAACCTAAGAATTTGTATGAGAATTAAAACTTAGGATTGTGGGTAATTTTCTTAATTATGATGGACTAGGTGTCATAATAGTGAATTATTGGAAATGAACATCAGGATAAGTAAAATGTAATTCATTTGCCCAAATCATTTTTGGACTGTTCCTTTACTATTTCGCTGTTACAAATGATAATTGATCTATCAGGTATGAATAAGAAAAAAAACAATTTTTTTTTAAATCTAAAACAGGGGTCTCCAAACTACGGCCCGAGGGCCACATCCGGCCCGCGGAGAGCTAGCATACTTGAAAACTCCTTTTAGAGAACATATTTTTTATAGCAAATTAAATTTAGTTTACTGAAGTGTTCTAATTTTATGTTGAATAATTATTAATATGACATCTACATTGATATGGTCATGGGCTAACTACTCATAACATTGTTGTAGGCTTATTGTTATTGTTTTTGTGATAAGTTGGATAAAGAAACACAGAATTGTAATGAGTAAAGACATGTATAATATGCAGAAAATTTAACTTCAGTATATAATAACTAACAAATTATTGAAATGAATCCAACTAACATTTTATACATTTTAAATAAAAACGTAACTTATAACAAGCATAATGACATATGAAATACTAATGAGATTTATGTAATTGAGATTTTCCACTGACAATAGTTTGTAGTTGTGGACTAATTTTACTTGTACCAATTATTAAAAGAGATTTAAGATGCTCATCGGTTAATTTAGATCTGTAAACATTTTTTGTGTACTTCATTTTGGAGAAGGTCTTCTCACACAAATAAGTATTACCAAAAACAGAAAACAGCCCACGAGCAAATTTATGCAAATTATCAAATTGTGTCAGTGGAAGACTCTTATAAAATTCCAACAAAGATGAGTCTTGATATTTGTTCTTAATTATATCACTGCACTGTAGATCAATCATTTCCATTTGAAGTTCCGGGGCTAGGGTTTCAATGTCAGTATCAAAAGGATTCTGAAAAATCTTAATTTGATTCGCAATGGCATCTAAGTCCGAGAAACGAGTATCAAAATTTATTTTCAAAGCACTCAAAGTTTCGATTGCAAAATCGATAGGAAACTCAGTCTCAGTGGTGTGGCTGAATATTTCACATGTTTTAAAATGTGAAAAACATTTACTTCGTAGTTGTGATTGAAACAGTATCAATTTCTTCCGGAATGATTTGATATTAGTGTATAAATCAGGAAGATGCTGGTTTTCTCCTTGCAATCTCAAATTCAGTTCGTTCACATGTTTTGTCAAATCAACATAGAATGCTAACTTTTGTAATTCAGTAAGAGGGCGATGCTTTTCATTCAAAAAAGAATGCTAACTTTTGTAATTCAGTAAGAGGGCGATGCTTTTCATTCAAAAAAATTTCGATCACTGCTCGAAGTTCAAAAAAGCGCTGAAGGACTTTCCCACAACTAAGCCAACGTACGGCAGTATGATAAGGTAAGTCATTTTCTCCAATCTCGGCAATAAATTGTCGGTGATTCAGCCCAAAGAATCTGATAAAATTAACAGTTGATATGACTGGTTTCAGAACTTCAGACATATCCAAACATTTTCCGCACAAAGACTGTTGATGAATGATACAATGTAAGACTAATGGTTTTGAACCACCGTCATTTTCTACTGACACAAGAGGGACCACTCTTTTATATTTCCCACTCATGTTTTTGCCTCCATCAGTTGTAATACATTTCAAGTTTTTCCATCGAAGGTAATTTTGATTAATGGCCATTTCAACTCCTTTAAAAATATCTGTACCAGTAGTTGTGCCATGAATACTATACATATCAAGAAGTTCTTCATAGCTTTTATCTACTCCTCGAATATAAATTAACACCTGAGCAGTATCTGACACATCCGTTGACTCATCCAAGGCCAAAGAAAACCACTCAACATGTTCATTTTTGTCGAACAGTTGAGAGGATATATTTTCAGCGATGTTTTCTACCCTTCGAGCCACAGTGTTTGCTGACATACTGACAGTTCTTAATAAATTTACCTTTTCAGGGCACATTTCTTCGGCTACTGCAATTATGCATTCTTTGATCATTTCTCCATCGGTGAATGGTTTTCCACGTTTTGCAATTTCAAGAGCCACACGAAAGCTGGCACGAGTTGCAGCCTCTTGTTCAGTTTTGAGTTTTGTAAATGAAGATTGCTGCGATTTCAATCCGCGCTTCATAGCTTCGAATTTTTCTGTTCGCAAACTTCCTGTATATTTTGAGTAATTTTGAAAATGTTTTGTTTCATAATGACGTTTAATGTTATATTCTTTGAGAACTGCTATGCTTTCATTGCAAATCAAACATAGCGCCTTGTTACTGGACTCAATTACGAAATACTGAATGTTCCACTGATCTTTGAATTTTCTGCATTCACTATCAATTTTTCGCTTCTTTTCCATACTACTAAATCACACACAAAAGCAACAATTCAAATCAAAATACTGTTACAAAGATGTCTTAAACTTAAACACGTTTTAAGGTGGTACGCACTATTTTATTTCACAACAGTGTCATAGGAACTGACTTCTGGTTGCGCCACTAGCCTTCTTATATATTCCAATTACTGCCATCTAGAAGTGAGTGGAAGACATCAGAACTTTCTCGAACCAACGAGATTATTCTGTACGTGCTATTAGCGCCATCTGTTAGCGATAGAAGGTACTACCTATTTCCGCTTGTGTCCACCAGATGTCGTGTCACGTTACTCCTCATGGCTCGTACTCTACGACTAATCTAGACAGGGTTGCCAGACGTAGTATTTTTAATACTACGGTAGTATTTTTTCGCCAAAAAATAGGGGTGTGGTATTTGTCGTAGTATTTTTTTTAAATGTGGTATTTTTAGTTCTTTTTTTTTATATTTTCATTTCTTAAAACAAAGAAAAGTGCCACTTTAGTTTTGAAGAAAATTTTTTTTTGAAATAATTCAGCAGTTCATTTTCTATTAGTCACTGTATCTAGTAATGATTGTGAAAAATTAAAGTTCGTTTATACTAGTAGACTACAATATAAATTGTTTCTTGTGCACTTTGAAACCAACAACGCCTTACCTTTTTTGGAAGCACGATTTTATGTATAAAAGACTTGTTAGATAAAAATCACCACCCTAACATCTTTGCATTTTTACGTGCTATTGGAATTTTAAGTTGTATATAATAGTTTTAGACTACTTACCATTTTAGTAAATTTACCATTAAGTTGTATTGATTTTAAAGTATGTAACTTTATAACATTGTTTTACAATTTTCACTATTTTATCTGATTTTATGCATGTGTTTTACTTTACCTTTTAATCTGTTTCTAAAACCGTGTGTTTGGCGCAGTATGTCCTTTTTTGGACCTTGTGCCACTAAACCCCACATTCAATTCAATTTGTGCACTTTGATTAAGTAGATTTTACGTTTCTTTTCTGCGTAGAACAAAATAAGAGATTTTATATTTTAATTTAGGTTCAATTTTATACAACTTTGAAATAAATCATTTATGATACACAAGATACATTTATGATACACACAACTCTTTGTTAATTCTTAAAAAGACAAAGTTGCTGATAAAAATATTAGTTACGACACGTTTATCTGAAGTATAATTGCACAAAAGGATAATTGTTTTTCAATTATAATATTTTATCCTCAACTAAAATAAATTTCAATGTAATTCTAAAAAACTTTAGCCATACGATATAAATAGTAATAATAATTTTAACCTGTAAAAAACAAAATTAAAAATGCATTTTTTTTCCGATTGTATTTTTGCTAAAATTAAAAAATAAAGATTAATTATGTAAAAAAGAATCATTTAAAATTTTTTTTATTAAATATAAAAAGAATTGAATTTGCTACAAAGTAATTTATATGGACAGTAATAGTACAACATAAATACAGTAATAATACAGTATAAAATACAACATATTTTTTTACATTTAATGAGATTAAGAAAAATTTGAATTTGCTTCAAAGTAATTTATATACAGGGATCCCACTGTCCTTGAAAAGTTTTAGTAGTATTAGTAGTAAATTTTGGTTAATGCTAAAATATATTTTATTGTTTTAATATACCACTTTAATGTTAAGTGGCTTAGAAGCTGGAATTTTCATGCACATTTACTTTTTTTGGAGAACAATTTTTAGCGGTGGTTGCAGAAAAAATTAAAATATTTGCATTTGTTTTATCTTCATTATCACTTTTAAAAATTTTCAAGGCCAGCGGGATATAGACAAAAAAATACAACATAATTGTTTTTTTACATTTTTTTTAAATTATAAAAAAGAAAGACACAAACAATAATTTATGGAAATTGAATTACAGCGAAGGTTTTATCCAGAGAATAAGAAAAGGAAAGAAAGAAATTGAAACGAAATGTACATAAGAAAGGGATATAATATATATATATATATACATTATTCACTGATTTATTTTGCTTCAGATGCATACAATACAATATCAAAAGCACTTGCTTTTGCAGATATAATCATGTGAGCTCACAGAATTAGATCTTTTCTTTTGCTTTCCGGCTTTTTAATTTTTTTAAAAAATATTTTCTAAAAAATATTTTTATTTATTAATATTTTTCCTTATTCTGTTTAAAAATATTTTTCTATCTTGCTTTCTGTATATTTTTAACTTATTTTATAGGCTCTATATATTTGCAGCTCATACGCAGTAAATAAAATTTATTATTTCTTTTAATTTTCTTCCTTAATATCTCTTTTATTTTTTTTTTAATTGTGTTATTCGTAGATAATTAGTAAATATAAATAGGTACATGTATATTTTAAATTGTAATTTTGCATTACTTACATGTAAAATAATCTGCCACGAATAAATAAATAATTTAACCATATTCATTAAGTTCTGTTCATTTAAATCCAAGGTCTTTTAAAACTTAAAATTATAAAGTTATATTTGAAAAAAGAAAAGACTTGTTCGGAAACCAATAATTTAAAAGTTTTTTCCTAATATTTTTGGATTTAGTAAATTATTTTACTCTTTAATTTAATATCTAGCTAACAAATAGGCACGCTATGTGCGAGTGTTGCATTTGTATAAAAATAAATATCATTTCATTTATTCAGTGATAAGTTTAATTTACTACTTTGATTAATCAAATTTTTGTATAAATAGTGAACACTTTTTATCATTTATCAAGAAAAATTAATTCATTCAATTCTTATTTCAAAGATAAATATCAGAATTGAATGCATTTAGCATTTTTCTATCGAGTTCAAATTTTGAGCAATTGCCCTCCAAACCTTCTTTTGCTATAATTATATTCGAAACAGTGTCAGTTGTTAATCTATTTCTAGTTTTAGTTTTTATTAACGAAACATTACTAAAAATTCTTTCATAATCAGAATTTGAAATTGGGAGTGTTAATAATAAAAAGACAAATTTCTGAACTTAAAGTCTCCCCCTTCTTTTATTTTCCCCACCTTTGACCAAAGCTGTTCAACAGAGATATTTTGATTATCATCAAATATCTTCGAAACTGTTTCAGACAAAACTAGTTCGCGCCACTCTTTATCTATTACTTCACTAGATTCAGTGTTGAAGTGGTGAGGGGATTGCAGCAAAACTGGCAGTAGAGAGTTAGTTGATCCAGTAATTGCTGTTCCTGGATCAATGAAACTCATCTGTTTCAAGAATTCGCTCTTAAAAGGTAAACGTGACTTAAGTTCTTTACACAGTACGATTAAAAATGCTTGACAAACTGTAAAGAAATCCATAATTTTTTTATCTTTTTTCAATGATTCGTTGGTAGAGAAAAATGTTGAACCTTTAACGCCAATATAAATTTCTCTTAGTGGTAGAAAATTAACGCTTGACTCCGGATCAATGTCTTGTGCCTCAGTTGCCTTTATATAACCAATTTTCAGGTACATACTGCACAAGGACTTGAAAGCTTCGCTCATTGTTTTATAAAAACTATCGATAATAGAATTTCGTGCTTGAAAAACTACGGATAATTTACACTCATGTCCATAAATTAAGGATAATGAAGTTCAGGCACAGAAAGAGACAGAAGCCAAACAAATTTGACTTATTTGTAAAGTCTATGTATTAAACAAAAGGTAAAGAGCAAAAAAGATGCTATCTGTTTGACATAATTAATAAAAATTGCGATTTTTACTCCCTGGAGCAAATTTCAAAAAAGAACCTATTTACAAAAAACAGTATAACATGGTTAGTATGATGGTTAATACGGAGTATGTCTCCCGGACGATGCAATACAGGCCGTACAACGCTTAGGCATGCTGAGTATCAAATTATCAATCTGATCTTGGGGAATATTACACCACTCATCAAGCAATGCCCTCAGAAAGTCCGGTAGATAGGTGGGAGGGGTTGACGGGCTGCAATTCCTCGGCCAAGCATATCCCACACATGCTCTATTGGATTCAAGTCCGGTGAGTATGTTGGCCAATCCATACGGGTGATATCCTCCGATTTAAGGCATTCGTCTACAATGTTTGCACGGTGAGGACGGGCGTTGTCGTCCATAAACAGAAATTCAGCACCCATGGCGCCCCGAAACAAACGTATATGTTGTTCCAGAATGACATCCCTATAGATGTGGCCTGTCATCGTTACACTCTGAACATGCAGGTCAGTTCTGGAACCAAGAATAATTCCTTCCCAAACGAGCCATCCTGCACCACCGTAACGGTGTCGTTCAATAGTGTTGTCTTGGTGGTAATGGGTACCTGGCGGTCTCCATATGAAAGTCGGCGAGAATCAGACTGCAAACTAAACCTGGACTCCTCGGAAAACATAAAAAAAGACCACTGTTGCGGTGTCCACAATGCATGCTCTCTACTCCAGGCTAATCGCAGGCGACAGTGAGTTGCGGTAAGTGGAACTCATCTGACAGGGCTACGAGCATTTAGACCAATGTGCCCTAAGCGTCTGTACACGGCCTGCCTTGAAACTGTCGTACCGGTAGCTGAAGAGAGTTGACGAGACAGGTCTGATGCTGTGCTCCGTCTGTTTCTTTTGGCAGTAACTGCCAAATACCGGTCTTCATTCGGCGTTGTAACTCGGGGCGACCTGTGCTGTAACGTCTACTCACATTACCATCATCTTGGAATCGTTGCCAAAGCCTGGAGATAACACTCTGGGCGATTCCAAGTTCCTCGGATACTTCCAGCTGGGTACGTCCGCATTCCAGTCGTCCGATGATTCTGCCACTTAAAAAATCATCCAAATGCTTCCTTTGTGCCATAACTATGCGGTTATTGCACTGAAAGGCTTTTAAAGTGCTTGTGAACAATTTTACTTCTTTGCCACCATTCCTTATATACCCCTCTCTTACACTCTCGTCATTGTGACGTACTACCAGCGTCATCTAGTGGTTTCCTGTAATTTGCATATTATTCTTCAGGCTGTGTGTGATAATTCTACAGGTGAAATTTTAATTTTAGAGTTTGATTTCCGTGTGATTCTGAATTATCCTTAATTTATGGACATGAGTGTATTACAGATGCTTAAAACATGACTAATAAAGTAAAGATATAATTTTTTGTTTGGATTCATATATAAACCATAAAGTCTCTCGGCAGCCATTAGTCTTTCACTTAAATGTTGTTCAGTAAAATAAAGCAGTAGAGCATCCCACTGCTCAAGTATCCTGTCGACACATTGACCTAACGAGAGCCAACGAATGTCATAGAGTTTGAGGATATTGTGTGTTGGAGTATTTGTAAAGTCCTGAAATTCTTTAAATTCTTCTCTTCTTTTAGAGCTGTAGGAAAAATAATTATGCGTATACCGTATCAAATCCTCAATATCTCTGGGAAATTTTAAACATGCTTTGCTCACAGCTAATGCAGTTGAATGGCAAACACATTTAATAAACATGCAATCAGGTGACTCATTTCTTAGCTTTTGTGCAACACTATTGTGTTCACCAAACATAACGTTGGTGGTGTCTGCAGCAAAGCCGACTAAATTTTGTAGTTGCAGACCATTCTTGCAGATTTCTGTTGAGAGAGAATTAAACAATCCCTCAGCTGTTTTGTCTTTTACTTCAACAAGATTTAACAATTTCGTGTTAACGATTTCATCAACTTCTGAATAATATTTAATCACAATAGCAATGTTGCTTTTAATTGTTACATCAGTAGACTATAACTGAATATTTTACTTCAGAAATATCATTAGTTCCTTTGATGTCTAAAAGCACTTTTTCCTTCATGTGAGCACTTAGTACTTTAGTAGTCAAAGCGATTGCTTTTGTTCGCTTACAGGAAAATTTTTTCGCGATAGCTGAATCTGGGAACGAACTCGATATTATGTCCGAAAGATGATCCATGAATTTGAATGGTACATTGTGTTCTACCAAAGCAGCACAAAATTTTAGCTCGGCTTTTTTAACATTATCCTCCACTGGTGTTGTCAAAAACTTGCATATGGAACTAGTTCCAGAAAAACCTTTCATGTGTTCAATATGTGTGTTAGTTTTTATGTGCTGCAAAAGACTAGCTTTACGCGGCATCATAGATGTTCCACAAGCTTTGCAAAATGCATTACCAGTTTTGTCTTGGGATAACCATGTTTTAAACAAATCATCCTTTTCCCATTCTTGGCGGTACTTTTGTTTCCTAGCAGAACTACTACTATCGATATCTTGACAACTTCTCTTCATTGTGTTTAAGAATATATATATAATAGTAACTTTATTTATTCATACATTAAGAATTAAACTAAATCAAGAAATAAAAGAAACAAGGATATTACCATTTGAATTCTGGAGACAAAAAAAATTCACCTCAAATAGAGAAATCATTAAAACGAGAGATGATAAAACAAAAATTAATGCAATTTTATTTATTTTGAAATAAAAGATAGTTTCAAACATTCGTTCTTGAAAAAGAAATGACTATCTGACGTTTCAAGAGAGTTATATTTGATTTTTGATTGGACTACTAAAAATTGCGCGCGTCTTATGCTGACACGGCATTAACAAATTAAAACCGAAACAAAGAATTTCTTCTTTTGTTTCGTCGTAAAAGAAAATCGTCTGCAAGAAATAATGTTAATAATAATAATAATCGTCTGCCTCAGTTTTTGTCTGCATAAACTTTCAAAAAAGTCCTGTAGATGGCGCTTAAGACATGTAGTATTTTGTAGTATTTTTTCTGATGAAGTCGTAGTATTTTTTATTTTTACAGTCTGGCAACCCTGCATCTAGAAATTACAGATAATGACAGGAAAATTAATAATATGCAGTGTTGCCGTTTTGCGGACTTTAGTCCGATTTGCAGCCTTTTTTAAACGTTGCGTACTTTTTCGGACTTTTTTTTTCATCAGTGGACTATTTCACTTTTTACCACCGGCAACAATGATAATATGGTTTTGGCCCTCGGAACTTACTGGAGTAATCAGTATGGCCCTAAGGCTGGAAAGTTTGGAGACCCCTGATCTAAAATATAATTTAAAACATTACTTAAATGAGGTAGAGCAATCTAAGCATCTAAACTTGTCTTTAATTTAAAAATGACCCATATATTGTATATATGAGTACTTTTTAGTTGTATCCACTTATTCTTCAATTTATTTTTACCTAATAAGGAATACATAGATTTATTAGAACTAGTCGGTAATTCTTTAACATAAACTTGTACAGATAAGTCAAGAAAAACTTTATTTAACCCCGAAAAATTCCCCTTGTTCAATATGGTATTTTAATTTTCCTTAGACCAAATCCTCTGGCTTAAATTTTACATCACTCACACTTTCTTTGTTATTTGATTTGAAAAATTTTAAATCAGTATTTGACCCATTGATAAAGAAAAGATTAAATTTGCTGTGGTTAATATTTTTCGTCAATATTTTCCTCTTCTTTTAGATGTTACTCTCATGTGGGTAAGACACTGAACGAACAGCCACTCTCTTTAGGGGCAGGTTGTTTCAAGTTCGGCACAATAGTTCACGAGTTGGGACACACAGTCGGTTTTTTTCATGAACATTCCAGATCTGATAGAGATGATTATTTGAATATCCATCTTGAAAATATTCGACAAGGTAAGATTACTAATAGTTAATGCCAAATTTAAATTTTACCTATACTTACTTTTTAATATATTTTATTTTCAGAACTTTAACTAACGGTGATGATATGTTATAAGTGATACCTTTCTTCACCTATTTTAATATTAACATTTGATTTGTACAGTTTCAATTAATCAGCATTCGTCATAAGCAAACATATGTTTTTGTGGAGCTAGTGTGTACATGCTTTGACCCAGTGTATGAAATTTAAAAGACGCCTGTAATTTAACTGCTACTTTCCGACTTTACCATATTTACTTCGAGACACACCTCATCTTAACTTAATACTTTACCTTAAAGACATTGAATTTTATAATTCGATCTAGTTCAAATTTTAATATATTAATCAGTTTAATCAAATTATATTGATTTTAGCCAACTTATTTCAGTTTTATTTTGATTGTTACCAAGTTTCTTCAAACTTAACCTCGTGTTTGGATTTGAACCAAGTTACATAAATTTTAACCTAGTGCTTTAATTTTAACTAAGTTATATGAACTTCTAACCTAGTTTTTGGCGCGGTATAGCCAAATCATGGCTGCTGCTGCACCGGAAATTTACAGCGATCACTCACTCATTTATAAGATAACACTTTTATACAAAATTACCGTTGCCACTAGCTGATAGCGTTGTCAAGTGAACGAAGTGGATGTTTTTCCTCATAACCTGTTTGAGTTAAAATTTACATTAAGTACATTTTATTTTTGTTGATTACATTTGATGCCGTAATTTTTTCAATATTAAAGGTTCCTCCAAGAAGAGCCTTATAAAAACAATCAATACTGCTTTGATGAAGATCGAAAGAAATTAAAATTTTAGTAAACCGAATTCTTTTTTACATATGAAGCAATCTACATCAGTGGTCCCCAACCCCCGGACCGTTACCGATCCGTACATCAATCAAATGGTACCGGGCCGGTCGAGAGGTTGTGACCCCAGATAATATTAATCTGAAATAAACTTAAAACTTAGATCCGTCACCTAAAGTCGCACACATTATAGCTCATGTAATTGTATTTTTTGAACTTTGTGCCATTAAACTATATTTTTAATTCATGTAACTGTAATTTTTGGACCTTGTGCCATTAAACCACATTTTCTATTCAATTCATGTAACTGTATTTTGTTTTAAATGTATATTTAAATGCAAAAATTGCTCCACACTAATCTATCCACACTTACCGCATGCTCCACACTAACTATCTAATCTTTACGCTGTAAGGAACTCTTCCTCTAATTCCTTATCCGTTTCTTTTAATCAAATCGTCATCGGGAGCAACATCCGGTAATAGTTCTCCCAGATGAGATAGCCGGGAATCGTTCTTTCTGAAACTAAAATTGCGTACTCTTAAACATATATCACAAAATGAAAAAGTAACATCTTAAATACTGAAATAATGTATTGTTTACGTAGATCACTTAATCAAAAATGTGTCTTTTACCAGAGAAGCGCCAGGCAAAGCTGCTAGTATTATTTATATATATATATATATCCAAAAGCTTATTTAAAGTAGAACAAACTTGTATCATTAGTTTAACTTGTATCTCGCAGAATTGGATTGTATACCTTTTTCTTTCACTTTTCGATGGTTACGGTTTGACGTGGCAAAATTTGGCGACAAACTTTAAGTGTTTGCAAACGTCAATATTCACGAAAAATATCATTCAAGAAAATATGTTAGTACAGCTGAGCTACTAGATTATGTTTTTAGTGATTTTCAGTTTTTTTTAAACAGAATACATATTGAAAAAAAAAAAGTATGTTAAACACTCTAAGCGACACTCATGAAAAGTTGTAAGTAAAGTTCCTGTAATTTTATTCGAATTAATTTTCGCTTATTATGTTATATATTTATAAGAAAAGTTTGAAGACATACAGGTTAATGATTCCTGAGATTCGCCTATATATAAACAGTGAAACCTCTGTTAAGCGGACATTCTCGGGACCAAACAATTTGTCCGTTTAGGGGAAGGGTACATTAATAAAGAATACTCAAGCCATAAATTGTTTTTAGAATAATTGCAATGATTTAGAAATAATTAAATAATCTATAACAATAACTATTTACATTGACATTTATTTAAACACAACGAAATTATAATATTTATGATACAAAAAGAGAAGATCAAAAAATCTGATATATCCCTTTGTTATACTATTATCCAGTTGAAAGGAAAGGTGTGATAGAAGTTTGTTTTAAGCGGCTGCAACTCATCATATCTTCATGGTAGATTTTAAATCATTTAGCATTTTTTTCACCAATTTCATCATTTTTCGATAGATAAAAATGTCTCAGTTCCTCAATAAAAGTTTGAGCATCACTTAAAGTTTTCACTTTTGCTTCGTATTCAGAAAGCAATTGAGTATCAGTGTCTTCATTATTTTAACTCTCGGCATCATTATTTTAACAATTTCGTCCACATTTAAATCAATTCTTTTGACATTCAATATTTTTGTCAATGTTTACAGAATTATTACCGTTGACAACGCTTTCTGTCAAGCGAATAAAATTCGTTGATTCAGAAAAAGAATCATCAGAATTTGCGTCCTCTTCTAAGGATATTGCATTCTGGTGTATCTTTTTTGAAGCCTGCCTTAGTGAAACAGTTTAAAATGATTGAGCTTTTAACTTTTTTTCCAGGTTGCTATTATCCAAAAGAAGCTTGTAAAACATAAATTTTTTCATCTTCTTTAATTGGCCCATCTAAGCTCGTAATCAAGTGTTTTAAAATTAGTTGCCGATAAAAACACTTTGAAGTTTTTAATAACACCTTGATCAAGTGACTGGTAAACAGACGTTACATTTGGGAGAAAGAATGCAATTTTTATTTTCTTAAGATTAATGTTAGGGTGAGACGCTGCGTTATCAAGAGAAAGGAGAACTTTCCTGTTTTTGCAGCCCATTTGTCTATTGAGTTCAAGCAACCACTCAGTCATTAAATCCTGGGTCATCCATGCTCGTCGATTAGCTTTCCGTTGTATTCTAAGCCTAAATAAATTCATTCCTTTAAAACACCTGGGCTTATTTGATTTTCCTATAATTAACTCTTGTTCTCTCGTCATACTTGCGAAAAGTAAAATCGTCAATTTTTTTTTTTTGTTGACATTTTACCTCCTTTAGACTTTTCACCTTTTAAAAACAATGTTTTTTCCTGTAATGCCCCTTCCCCCCTAAAAAAGGGATCAGTCAAATTAGCATTTAATATGTCTTCGTGTGCAGAGTCCTTCAATAAGGAAGGTAGCTTCCCCAACCAATTTTTAACCATGTCAGTATCTACAGAAGCGGATTCTCCGCTTATTGGTTTAAAAGAAATCATATGCCTCTTTCTGAAGTTTTCTAACCATCCATTAGAAGCTTTAAAATCCATTTATCCCCAATTTCTCAGCTGCCTCTCGCGCTTTTTCCTGTAACATTGGTCCTGATACTGGATATTTTTTTACTTCTATCTTGAAAAAAACCATTCAAAAACCGCATCTGTCAAATCCAGGCCCGTTTTCGGAAGATATTCTAATTTGGTTCTTATTTCTTTTTACTCACAAAAGTTTCATAAGTTTTTCTCTATTTTTAATGGTATCTGCTGCCTGAGTCGTTCCAATTTTAAAGTGTTTCGCCAATTTTTGGACACTGCTTTTTTGATGTTTTGGAATACTCTGAAAGTTCAATTTCTTCTTTCAAACTTAAAACTTTACGTGGCATTGTTGAACAAGAAGAGACTTCCTCATGAATAAAGATGTTTTAAAAGCTTTATCTCAAATACTCCTTCAACAGATGTTTTTTCCCCCAATGCCCACTTGGAGAATGACTTTTCATCATACAGGCATCTGAAGGGCAGATTTGTTGGCCACTCTTTCAAGGGCACCATACTAGGTGGGCCAACGTTGCTCCCACAGTAAGGACAGATAGTACGGAGAAGGAAAGAACATCCATGCCTTGCCCGGGATTAGAACCCTGAACCTTTCTAATGCTCCCCGACACAGGCCTTTCTGTCCTTCAACAGATAAGTTACAAAGAAATGGAAATGTTTTTCATAATTACACAGATATTCAAGTTAGTCATATGATACCAAATGGACACTTATGTTCCTACGTCATTACCCCAGTCTGTTTCAATCAATACTTGTATTCCCCCCATCACTTGATAAGAAACGTGGCAATATCTCCGTGAAAGTAAACCTCCAGTATACTATAGAAAAAGAAATAGTATATATAGAAAAAGGAATAAAACAATACTTACCTGTAAGACACCAGTCCCTTTGGAGTAATATTCACAATCGATAATTGCCAAGAGTTTAACACTAGAACCGCGGGACTTTTAATATACCTAGAACCGCGGAGCGGGTCATTTTGACCCGAGATAGTAAACCTCATAAAATTATATATGTAATCATTTATTTAAGAAATCTGAAATATATATTTTAATATAATAATAAATAATATCTCATATCAATAACCAGAAATGTCTTTTTTTGCAAGAAGAATTGTTTTTTTTTAAAAGGAATTTTCTAATTTAGAAATCTCTTGCTCAAAATATAGCTTAGCCTTTACATTTTAATGGAAAGAACAGAGCTGTCCATTTAAATTAATTTACCGCAATTTTTCAATTAAGCCTTGAATAAATTGGTGTCTACTAATAGACTTACAGCTTTGTATAAAACACAAGCATTGATAGCAGCGAGGTCCAAAATATTATAAAGACCCTGCACCAGCCACCTATGTGGGCAAGCTTTGACAGTATATTTCCTTGTCATCTGGTCAATTACGTCCACACCGAATTTAGTTGCATTGTAGAGAGTAATGGTATCGGGTAGTTTTTTTTAATCATTTGTAATTTCAACAGTTGGATGAAGACTACTCAACAACAAAATAATTTTTTTCCTCTGTTAGACTGACCCAGTATGACTGATGTCCTTATCAGTTAGTACTGTAGTCGAATGCGATTCGGATTTTGACACTTTTTCAGAGTATTTTTCTTCTTGAGTGTTTTACAATTCCTACAAGGCTGGTGATTCTGGACTTTAATGCCTCTGCAAATTTCAATGTAGTAAAAAAAATATCTGTAGTAACGTTTCTACCTTTGTTCTCATATGGACTTATTAGTCGCAATATAACATGTTCGGAAAGAGGAACGCTTGATTGACAGTGGTGATCTTTTTCGAGGTATGTAAATTCATTAGTCGGTATTTTGAGTCAACATCCGCAGCCAATCAGAATTTGATGCCAAATTCGTCAGGTTTGGTTGACATATATTGAATAAACCTACACCTATTTTTAGGGAATAACCTGTAGAAAATAACTATTCATGTATAGTGAAGTTAGGGCCTAGAGTTTAGTTAGTCTTAAAATTTTCAATGAAACGATTCCAGATATCGGATACAAGGGCAAATTTTTTTGTTTGTAGACTATCTGATCTCGTTGACTTTACATTGAAGAGCAAGAATTTCTTTATTTCACGAAATCTGTCTCTCAGAATCGTATTTCGGAAAAACGGTTGTCTACAATCCTCTATTGACCACAGACTATCCAGTTCAAGTCCTTTTGCGCAATATCTGCCATGTGCATATAAAAATGCTATAAAAGCATCAACATCTTCTAATATTACGATCCATTTATTTTTATGAATCCATTTATTTTACGATGAGTTTCATCATCAGTACATTTCTTTGTATGTTTTAATATCCATTCATCGCTGAAGAATCTCCAGGCATTTGCCGAACTACCGTTCATAATATTGCGTTTAGCATGTGGCGTTGGGCTTCCAACTTCGTTCACAATATTATGCTTTGATTCTCCTAAGTTCTTCCTAATTGTGAGACATTACATACCGTCCCATCCTTTCCAACTTTGAAAACCAACGTAGATACTTATTATGACCTTGATTGAATACATTAATTTAGCTCAAAACCACCGGTTCAGACCATTTGAGTGTTTCAGGGGGTGAGACAGACATGCTTTGTGGCTTTAACGTTGTTTCCACGAAAAAAAGGATTTATTTTTCATAATTCATATATCAAATTTATTTATGGGTCAATTTGACCCGCTCCGCGGTTCTAGGTATAAGTGCTAATAATACCCCATTCAAGTATGTTACAAGTTTTAAAGTTGGTAAGTTGTTGTTTACATAATATTATTAAAAGTCATGAAAGGAATTTATTTTTAAATTAAAACTTTTCGTGTAGTGATAAATTAAAGATCGATTAGGGTCAAATTGACCCGCTCCGCGGTTCTAGTGTTAGATAAACGTTTGATTTATATGAAGACCTCCAAGATTTATATTCTATTATTTTAACCCAGCTGGGATGTGGGCAGGGATCAAACTGATTAGAAGTAGAGAGGAAATTTCAGAGGAGAAGAGGAATTGATAACAATTAATGTGTCATTTAAATTTTTGGGGTCTGAAGACTGAGCATGTAGGGTCACAACTGTGTGGTCCCGACCAAAAGACTCAAAGATGCGACTATCCAAAATGTTTTACATGAGCAGAATCATTTTCCTTTCTTTTTTGCCAAAGATAAAATCGAAAAGATAAAGAAAGGTGACAGGAGAAGGATAGGTTCTTCTTTAGAACTGGAATAGCTTAATGTTTGTTATGGATAAGGCTAAAAATGTGCATGTTTTAAAGATGATGGAGAGTCTGTGTGAAAGCTTTTTCTAAATTATTAAAAGATAAATATGATCCTTATTGGTTTTGATTGACTTAATTAATGGTCAGCCTACACACACACGTAGATATATATATATGGTCCAGTAAAAGTTTTGCTGTTAATATTGTAAATAGGAAAGTTTTTGTTCATTGTGCAGGTAGCGTCTACCTCTTTTAAACCAGGGATCACATATTGTTCATATGAATCACTTAATTAGATCTGTGTACTTATAATGTAGATTTAACGAAAATTCCCATTCTGTGTGTCGCCAATAAGTTGAAATAAATAATGCGGACGCCTTTTAAATACAATCAATCAAATGAACTACAAGTTCTACAGATGAATGACAACAATATACAAAACTTTAATCTTTTAATAACCAATAATTTAGCATCAAAACGGATTCTAAAAATGTATAAACTTAAATTAAAACAAAAAAGAACAACAACAAAAAAAAACTATATCTGGTTGCCACGCAACCTTAAAGTGAAATATTAAAACAAATAAATCTAAAGAAAATTAAAGGTGGCGCTTCTGTTAAAAATACATACGTTAATGACTTAAAATCTTAAACATACTCCCACCTTGCAAAGTGATATTATAAATAGCACTTTGGAACATGCGTTTAGCATTTCGTAGAAATACAAACTGACTCATATATATTGGTCACCTTTATATGAATCTAATTAAGAAAATCTTCAGTTATTATATAAATAACAAAAAGTTCATAAATCTAAACGTTGTGGAATTTTTATGATTCTTCCTAATCTGCTTTTACTAAGAGAGTTCACTTCCAAATTATCGGGCACATTAACGGAATTGTGAACATTATCAACTTCCAAATTAATTTTCCTTGAAGACTTTTCCAGAACATCCACATCGTTCTTTTCTGATAGCTCTGAAGGATAAAGTCTTTGGAAAGGTCGGATCCTTTCTCCTTGAGAGGTTCTTAATCTGGCTACTCTAGGAATACTGTCCTTTCCAGGATACAGCTCCAAGACAATTCCAAGAGGCCAATCTATGCGTCGAGTATTATCTTGTCCTATTAAAACAATATCACCGATGTTTATTACATCATTCCTTCTTATTCCCTTGTGCACTAGCTGAGCAAGATATTCATTTCTAAATCTTTGTTTGAGATCTTCACGTAATTTTTGCAAAAATTTTACACGTTTCAACATAGAGGTTCGATCCACAAGGTCTAGATCTGGAGTTTCGTTGCTGTTGCTACCTTCCCCGTATATAAACGTTGCCGGAGTTAAAGGTACTAATTCAGATAGATCATCGTGAATGTAGGTCAGCGGTCTGCTATTTAAAACCGACTCACAGTCACATAAAATTGTAGTTAGTTCTTCATAATCTACAACAGATTTACCTAACACATGACGTAGAAGAGTCTTAAGCATTCCAACTATCCGCTCCCACCACCCACCCCACCATGCTGCTGTGGGTGGAATAAATTTCCAAATTATTTTCTGAGCGGTTGAGTACACAGCAATCTTGTCCCAATCTAAGTTCTTTAAATAATTGTTTGCTCCTACAAAGTTCTTTCCATTATCCGAGTAAATGACCGATATTCTACCTCTTCTTGCGATAAATCGTCTGAATGCTTGAATGAAAGCATCTGTAGTTAGAGACCGTACTAATTCAAAGTGGACTGCTCGGTACACAGCACAGGTAAACAAAACTATCCAAGCTTTTTCTTTCGATTTTAGATACAGAGGACCGGCATAGTCCACACCAGACACTTGGAAAACTTTTGTCTGAGTAACTCTTTCTCTTGGAAGAGGCGCAAAAGGAACTTCTACTGGTTTAGCTCGATGACGCTTACAAGTCACACACTTGGAAATAACTTTATTTATTAACTTTTTAGCTTTAAGAATCCAGTATCGCTCTCGGAGTCTTGAGAGTAAGATGGAACGACCAGCATGCATCGCTTTTATATGCTCTTCTCGGATTAATTCTAACACAACACTGTTAGCAGGTAAAAGAATTGGACATCTGAAATTCTCATTCTCATCACTATGTACTTGTTTGGGTTTTACTCTCAGAATATCACTTTTATCTCGAAAAGCTTGTATTTTGGCGAGAAATTTATCATCTTGGAAATGCGTTGTTTGCAATGACTTAAAAATCACACTTTCTGCCTTTGTTAACTCCTCACAGATTAAATTTCCCTTTAACTTATCTTGATGTGAAACGTTGTGGACAAAACGTAGGATCCAAGCGACTACTCTTACATTTCGGCTATATGTTGAAAAGTAATTACACCATATTTCCGTTACTTCAACATTTACCATGGAAATAACTATTTGTTTTCTTTTTTCCAAATTTACTTCCTCTTCATTAACGGAAATTTCGTCAGCTGCTACAGGCCATTCCGTGTTGGAAAGATATAGCCAGCTGGGACCCTCATACCATTTCGAATTGCCGAGTTGTTGAGCAGAGCAACCTCTACTTGGTAGATCTGCGGGATTCATAGATCCGGGCAAATGCCTCCATGCTTTTACCGGAGTCAATTTCCTGATTTCTTGAACTCGATTTTCCACAAATACACCCCATGTGTTTTCTCTTTTAAGCCAAGCTAATACAGTTGTTGAGTCTGTCCAGAAATGAACTTTGTCCGTCTTAAACTGTTTTACTATTTCAATAGATAAACGAGCTGCAATTGTAGCGCCAAGAAGTTCAAGTCGAGCAATCGTTGTTTCCTTTTTCCCGCTAGGCGCGATTCTTGCTTTACTTTGTATCAGGTGAACTTGAACGTTGCTTTCGTCTTCTATTCTTAGAAAAACTACTGTGGCATACGCAAACTTACTGGCATCACAAAAAAAATGTAATGAAATACGCTCGTAACCTTTGTCACAATGTAACCACCTTGGGATTTCTATGTGCTTCAGATATTCAAGCTGACTTAGCCACTTTGTAAAATCTTCTCGTAATTTTGTGTCAACTTCATCGTCCCAACCAATTTTAGTTTTCCAAAAATTTTGTAACCACAATTTTGGTCGTATCGATACCGGGCTAGTTATCCCCATAGGATCAAAAACTCTGTGTGAGGCAGCTAAAATGCTTCTTTTGGTGATTTTTTCATGTTTTGCGTCTTTCATATCAGGAATATTAATTAACAGAGTATCACTTTTTCTATTCCACTTCATTCCCAGAATGTTGGTCTCACTAGAATTAGGCTCTGATGGGTTAGTAGACTCCCACCCTCGTAAATCGAATTGTCTTTCAGCCATAATATTAGTAGCAACTTCTATGAATTGTTTCAACTCTGATTCAGTTTTCACGCTTGTGAGGCAATTATCTACATAAAAACTGCATATTAGTTCCTGTATAATCTCTTTAGGGTATTTTTCATTCCCTCCCATTGCTTCCTCTAGTTTATTATTCAAATGGTATTGAATAGTGGCTCCAAGCAAAAACGGACTACAGGAAACGCCAAACACAACTCTTCGATGACGAAAATGCTTGAGCTGTCCATCTTCTCCATACCATAAGAATCGTAAGAAATTTCTATCATTTTCATAAAGACTTATTTGCAGAAAAGCCTTACGTATATCAGCTGTTACACCAAATTTATAACTTCGAAATTTATTTATCATTGAGGGAATTACTTCTATCAAATTTAACCCTTTCTCAACACAATCATTTAAACTAGGAACTCCTTTTCTCTTAGAAGAAGCATTGAACACGGGTCTGATTTTAGTTGTGCTGCTCTCCTTTATCACAGGTCTATGAGGTAAATAGTGACAAGGTATCCCCATGTCTTCTTTTGGAACCTCTTCAATTATTTCCTCTTTCTCCCAGTCCTTGAACACTTCTCCATAGGCATCATACAATTTGTCTGTTTTCAATTTGCGTGTTGTCATTTGCAATCTCTTTAACGCCAAATCATAATTATCTGGCAAAGGCAAATGCTCATCAAGCCATGGCAGACTAACTATAAAACGACCATCTCCTTCAACTTTCACTGTATTTAGGAAATGCTCCATTGAGGCTTTTTGCAGTTCCTCTCTAGATTTTTGTTCTGAAGGATCTTCTATTCCTAAGGAATCTAATCTCCACAGCTCCGAAATATCCATTTCTTTTACTAAAAGGGAAGTAACCAACATTGCATTGCTTGATGGTAAATCATATTCAGGTGCTTTCCCTGTTAAAGTCCATCCCAGTAGTGTCTCTATTGCTACTAATCCACTGGCCAAAACTCTTCGTTTTCCAGTCATAAGTTTTCCTATTACGTCAGCTCCGAGCAGAATTTGAACTGGTAGTGACTCATTTCCGACGTCTGACAACTTTATATTCATTTCGTCAAGTTCTTCTAACCAGGGTCCAAAACTAACCGGTGTTATACTATCACAAATAGATGCTTGATCCAAAGCTTCCATGTTACAAGTCAAATTATTCTCTAGATTCCTTAATCTAATTCTATAACACGTGTGTTCAAATCTATCTGATTTATAACCACCAAACAAAGAGTGTATGAGAGTTTCTTTTCTCAAGGGAACATATTCCATCTCTTCAGCCAAATTTTTTAAAATATATGTTCTTTGTGATCCCGAATCTAAAACTGCTCTCACCACAATTTCTTTTCTATCAGATATCAGCTTTAGTTTCATAGTTTGAAGGAACACTTTCGGACCGTACGTAATGTTAGACATGTTTATTTCAGAACTTTCACTTTTCTGCCCAGATATATCGGGTTCACGATTTCTTGCAGCTAAAGACTCACACATTAGTACCACATGTCTTTTACCGCATACGACACATTTTATAAAAGCTTTGCACTTACGAACTGAATGTCCTTGCATTAAACAGGCAAAACAACATTGATTTTCTCTTATTATGTTCTCTCTTTGAGCTAAAGTCATATTTCGAGCGGAAAAGCAATCTGAACTTTTATGTTTCCCAGAACAAAAAACACACCCTTTCTTCAAATCCTTTACACCTGTAGTCAATAGATTTGCCGCTGTTGGAAATCTTCTTGTTGGCAAATCTCTTGCTTTCTTTTTAAAGGGCTGGCGTTTTTCATCAGATCCCAAGCCAAAACCTGACATAGCCAAATTAATTCTTTCTTCGCCTTCCGTTTCTGCCTTCAAGAAAGCCATGATGTTTGTTAATCGCTCTTTGGCGTCAACGGAAGCAACGCTCGAAGAACTTCGGTTCCATGCTTTCAGAAACTCTTCTTGGAAGCAAGATTCTACCATAGGGAATAGTATTGAAGCGCATTTCTCGGTTGTAACACCTAACGTTTCTAAAGCTCTAAGATATGACTCTAGTTTGTCATAAAGAGAGGTCATAGATATTCTTTCATGCTTTTGAACGGAAACTATGAGCTTCAACAATTCCCTAACATAAACTTCGACCAAAAGGTCATCCTTGCCAAATCGGGCTTTGAGGCTATCAACTGCTTTGGTATAGTTTGCAGCGGTTGGCGGAAAGCTTTCTACAACTTCTCTAGCTCTAGATCCAACAGTTGTAGCTTGAATCAGGTATTGAAATTTGTTTTCGGGGGCAATACCTGTATCTTTATGAATTTGTTCAAATTGTCCCCAAAATGGTAGCCAATCTTTTAAATCTCCACTAAATTGCCTAAGTTCTAATTTTGGCAAATTAAACTGCTTTCTGGCACTGGCACTAATAATATTTGGAGGAGACTCACCGGTTCCAAACGATGTAGCTTGAAGTCTCGCCAACTCCAGTTCATGCTTTCTTATATTTTCTCTCTCTTCATATTCTCTTAGTTTCTCTTCATTTTCTCGTTGTCTCAATTTTTCTTCGTATTCCTCCTTTTGTCGTCGATCATTGACAGTAGCTACCAATACACTTGTTACAAAATCTGGATCAGTTAAATATTCTTTACTTTTCAAAATGATTGTTTTCAGATCCGATACAGTAGCTTTTTGAGGTAATACTTCGCCAATTTCTTGGGCAACAATAATAAGATCTTCCTTTTTAAATCCTTTTGGTGCTAAAAACATTTTTCAAATCAGAAGTAGCGTAATAACTGTCCTGTCACGGACGCCACAAATGTCGCCAATAAGTTGAAATAAATAATGCGGACGCCTTTTAAATACAATCAATCAAATGAACTACAAGTTCTACAGATGAATGACAACAATATACAAAACTTTAATCTTTTAATAACCAATAATTTAGCATCAAAACGGATTCTAAAAATGTATAAACTTAAATTAAAACAAAAAAGAACAACAACAAAAAAAAACTATATCTGGTTGCCACGCAACCTTAAAGTGAAATATTAAAACAAATAAATCTAAAGAAAATTAAAGGTGGCGCTTCTGTTAAAAATACATACGTTAATGACTTAAAATCTTAAACACTGTGGTTGTGGATCTTCTTTCATTGCCATATATAATGGTGAGTTTAATGTGTTAACGTAACTTTTCCACATTTAATTTTATTTTGGAATTTTTCTAGGAATGGAAAGCCAGTTTGTCAAGTTAAGACCTAAACAGAATCGTCTGCTAACCCCTTTTGACTTTGATTCGATCATGTTGTACGGCGAGACAGTTTTCAGTAAAAGTCATTATGATGGCCTGAAAACAATGACTGCGAAAAATGGAAGGAAATTGGACGATGTTTACGATAAGCCCGGATTAAGTAAAGACGATATAATTCGAATCAAAACGTTATATCAATGTTAAAAATCTATGTTTTATATTGAAAATTCCAGAAGGCAAAATAAAATATATATTTCATTTAAACTTTGATCTTTTTTCAACGATGCAACAAGTTATATTTATATTAAGCCATTTACACTTGGGACTTTTAGAATAGTTATTTTTATTTTCATCACTAATTTCCTTAGTATTATCATCTTTTTAATTCTTGACATTTACACCGGCCCTTTTAGCTTCCATTGATTTTAAATCATGTTTTTCATTGCGTTACCATCTTCACTTTTAGCTGATCACTGTCATTTGGCAAAATATTAATCTATTTTTAGTTAAATATTTAATGTAATAATTTAACTTTTAATATCCTTATTCCCCCCTGGGGTACTACCTATCTTATATTAAAATTATTCGCTATTATAAATAAATATTTCATTTAATTTGCCTATAAAGCAATCTGAGATAATACTAATGATCGGAGCAATCGTTAATAGGAAAGTCTATAGTTTGTCTACGGTAAAAACTCTCTCGCCACAATGTCTGAGGCCGTCTGCTGCTATGGAAACAAGAACTCAGAGAGGGGAGCTTCTCTTTACTCTAGGGCTAACACAATAGACAGGAGAAAAAAGAGTCTCTTTCTCACGCCGACCCGAGTCAGACGAATGGCTAGGGGAGTTCTTACTTTAGATAAACTATATCCAATACCTCCTAGGAAAGAGAAGACCTCTGCACGGGTAACGATAAACAAGAAATTTGATCCTATAGTTGTCCAAACGTAATAACATATTTACGTATTTACCACCACTGCGCAGCTTAGTAGCCCAAACGTAGTGACATATTTTTTATTTTTCACCCATTGCGCAGTTTATGTTCGTTATGTCGAACTACTAAATTGATCCGTGCTGAGGCCTTCTCTCTTCTAGGAGGTGTTGGTCTATCAGGATCGGATTTCCTTGTTAATTTTTCAGACCTCTTTTTTTTCCCCCTTCTTTTGGAGTTCTCTGAAAACCTTTTTCTGTTTCTTCGGCCGAGTTCTTAACCTTAGCTGGTGGGATATCACCACGTTCTACACGATGGGTTTCCAACTTACATGAAGCCGGGGGGCGCAATTAAAAACACCAGTCAAATGGCAGGTAGTTTAATAAGTAGTTTAATAGATAACACACAAAGGTCTTTTTTGTCTTTATGATTTTTTCCCCTCTTCTAATCAACTGTTTACTGCCATAACTTTCAGTAGTAAATGGAAAAGATAACCACGAAAAACTCCCACGGTCAGCCTAATGGCACGGGGACTCTAACCCATGATCCGTCTACCACTGAGGATACTTCACGTCAGCACTGTAGTCGGTGCAAACCGGATGCGGAGTTCGCATCGACCGCTGTCGCTGGGATTCGAACTCGGTTCATCTTATTATAAGGAGAATGCTCTATTCCCTGAGCCATCATGGCTCTAATTCGACTATATGTTAATTTGTAATGTTATGCTCTATAATGTTAATTCGACCTGCGCTTTTCTACAGTTTAATTTTTGAAAATATAAATAATCAACGCTTCTTTATTAATCACTTTTAAATTCACACACTCACAATGACTCAGCCATTTCTCTCAAAATGATGCTAACTTTCTCTGCTTTTTGGCGCTTTAAAAATATTTTCGTTCATATAAAAACTTTTTCTTTCTTCAAATTGATATGTGTTAAATTTGAATTATTTTTTACATTTCATTTAATGCACCAACAGATGCTATAGGGTTAGTACCACTAATGTTTTAAAAGGAAAATAAAAAAGAATTTTAATTTTATGCTGAATCAAATTCTTATTACTATGTATTTTTAAATTATTTTATTACTTCAAAATGAAAATATTACTTTCACAAATAAAAATTTATATAAAAGAGTAGGCAAATATTGGATTGGTCAACCCAAAATATCTAATTAAGGAAACATTCCAAAATTAATTACATTGGCTTATGGAAATAATAAATTTGAAGTAAATTGTGAAATAAAAAAATAATGACATATCTTGGAAATATTAACAAAAAATATAAGAACCTGTTCAATATTCAAACATAAATTATTCATTTACAATCACTTTGATGTTTGTATACATAGACAGAATGTAATAATTTTTATGCAAAATTTAAATATATTATATATTTTATACACATCACAGCATTCATTAAAAAAATACAAAATATTCACTCATAAATATGACAGATAGTATGTTTTTGTTACTAAGAGAGTGCATTCAATTCAAACTTATTTTAAATTTACAGTAATTTAAAATAAAAATTATGTTAGCGTATGCCTCAATGTTTACAGTTTTGAAATTTGGGATCATCTGAAAATAACTTTCAATATTTTAATAAGATACTGAATTTCTTGATATACTCTGCCTCATCTGAATTAAAATTTACAATATAACTAAAATAATTTTTTACAAAAACAATTTACAACTTATAAAAAGATTAAATTTTCACACAGTTTGGAAAAAAATACTATAAATTTTTTTTACAAATTAGTAAATGATGGTGAATATGCATTAGTATAGATTTTCTGGTGCTATTACTTTAACTATATCACATTTTTCAGTTGATTGTAAAAAACACAACAGGATTTAAAAAGATTACACGCAAATAAAATTTTGGAGCCTGTTCACAAAATGATAATTGTTTTTTCAAACACAAGTTCTTCATTCTCAAAACTTGAAACTTTACGCATTCCTTGTTTGTAAGCTGTTCTTGAAACTACTACTTTTCAAGTGTGAAAAAACTGTTAATAACCTTCTGGTAATTTCGGCAGAATAAATATTTTTATCAAAAGGTTCGGCACTGGATATAATAATATCTTTTCCTGTGTCTCTTTCTTGGTTAAAACCATTGAAGTTGTTGGTGCCTTTGTGCTAATAAAAGAAGATTAAAAATAATGTTATTTATGCTAATAAAATGTACAGAAGAAACAAAATTTGAATCCTTACTTTTTAAAACATAGAAAGATCAATCAAAGCAGGTCATATTTTAATTACTATTTCTAAAATACAATATTAAAAAAAATTGAGAAATTGTCATGTAAAAAAATGTGAAAACATTTTACTACCTAAAAATAATTTTTTTGAGACCAACTATTTATACAGGGAGGGGGGAATTTTATCTTAAGCCTACTTTCCCCCACAAAAATCCCGGAAAGGAAAGAAAGATATTGATATTTTAAAATATTATTATTATTGTTAAAATGCGCTAAAGCACCCAAATAGAATTTCTCCACATGAGAAATTGTGAATTGAATTTTATGCAGAGCGTCCCTGTAAAAAATTTGCTGAAGGAACTGTTAAAATAATAAATGAACAAATTGATCATCAGTATTCATGTGGATGGTATTAAAACTCCACATGTATACTGTTTGTGAGGTTTGTCTTTTTAACTAAAAGTCTTTTGTCTCATAAAAGCAGATATATTTCAGAATAAAAAAAGATAATTTTATAATTGAAATGAAACTTTAAAAAAAAAAAAAAAAAAAAAAAAAAACTAAATATTATAAAGAATACGTATGACATTTTTGATGATCAATGAAAACTTTTAATTTCATGATTATGTTGTCTTTTCTCTCCCTCACAAAACACAAATGTGGACTAAATTAATATACATAAATCTACAAAAAAATAAATAAATAAAAAATTTAAAAAAAACATAGAAAAATAAGTATCTAAAGCAAATTATCCATGAGCATCAAAGTATTTTTTTATTTATATTTAATAAAAAAATTATATTTATTATTTTTTTAAATATGATATTTTGTTTCATTTAAAATTTGTTTCGCTTAGTTAAAAAATATTAATAATAAAAAATATTTTAAAAAAAAATTATAATATGAAATCAGCTTATTTCTAAATGTTCTAAAACAAATCTTGTTCTTGCCGGTGTTTACTAACATCACTCACTTTTTTGTTTTTAATTATGATTATATCAACTCATTTTTTCCTTTATTTCGTTTTTAAGTCTCCATATGCCCGGCATATGGTGTGTTTTATATTCCATTAAAATCGAATTTTCTTTTGACTTTTATCTTATGGTTACACAATAGTTTTGATTTTGATCAACAGGTTCCTAACAAGTTATCAATGAATGGTTGGTGAAATTATAATTCATACTGCACCATATGGTGTACAAAAGATATATTCCTGTTCGCGCATAAACCTTACTTAATATGAATCGTAGTACTTAGGCAAAAGTTTGGGTGGCAGATGTGTGTTTGTTATGGGGGTGTGGGGCACCCCTACGGAGGGGAGTCTTCCCTCTCTTCTCTATCCAATTCATTCATTGAGGAGGAAGCTCCTGAAATCAAAACGACAGGTTGATTGGAAAGGGAGGGGATGGAGTGCCCCATATGGCAGCGTAGGCCACAAAAGTTAACTGCATCTAGTGATCCACACCGCAGGTGGCATGTGGTGTTACACCTGTTTAGTATCTTAATATATATAGTCTACATTAACTTTAGTTTCAATACGACGTTATTAATTAATTACAGTCCCTGGCCTGAATTATTAGACACACTATAGGAGTCTATGTAAAATCTTAATTATCAAGTGATACTATACAGCTTTATTGTTTTTACGGGACTGAAACCGGTTTGCACTTGTTTACGTTCGTGTATCAATTGGTTAAATTAGACGATATATATAATATAAATTAGACTATTGGATACATTAGACAATATATTATATTAATAAAGAATATTTATTATATCAGGCATTATATTAGCATATTATAATAATTAGACCAAATTCTTAGACGCACTGTAGTGTTTCAGAAATTACGTGTTTTGCGCTAGTTTATATGCAATACTTTTATATTTAAACATACATGTAATGAGTTTTTATTCAGGAGATTTTTTATATACTTCCTATTTGTATTTATTTTCAACGTATTGTATTACAATGTTAACCAATTGATACAGGAACGTAAACAAGTACAAGCTGGTTTCAGACGCGTAAAAACAATAAAGCTGTATAGTATTACCTGATAATTAAGATTTCAAATAGAATCTTATTGTGCGTCTAATAATTTCGCCAAGGACTGTGTGCTGTAACCAAGACTGGGATGTTAGAAAAAAAAAATAATTCCCGACTCCTGAAAGTTTAGTATTAGGTTTTTAAAAAAAAATGTGATCTGAAAATTATTTGAGTGAAAGTTTAAAAATATATAAACGGTTGCTTGATAAGTCAAATGATCTGCTAACTGTTGTAACTAATGATCGCTGTGAGAAGTAACAAATGTATACATAGCTAAACAGAAAATTACTATTGAACAAAACCCTACAAGAAAGCTTTCCATTTATAAATTTAGAAAAAAAAATGCAATAAAATGGAAACAAGAAAAGTTTTACGGTAAAAGAAATAAGCTGGTGATTATTATGTAATAACCGGTAATTATGCATAATCTCCACTAAATTTGGTAAATATGATAAATTTTTGAAAAATTATCAAATTTACCGGTTTGTTGGCATAATTCCCAACACGTAATAGTAAATGTGATAAATATCATGTTTGATGGGGCCAATAAAATAGATTGCAGTTTTTTTTTCTTCTTTTTTTTTAGTAGTTACTATTCAGAAAGATACTATTCAGAAGATTGATTCGTTGGACACTATGGCGTAAGAGACCATGAATTACAATATTTTATATTTCACGATTAAAAAGTCAGTAAATGGTTATTTTAAATCACACAAATTTAGCCTGAACGAAATTTAAATAAGGGACTGACAGGAACTTGTACAATACAGTTTCACTTAAAAACAAAAACTGCTGTTACATTCTAGGGAACGTATTCTAGAGAAAAAAAACATTTTTTCAAATAACGTTAATTGCTATTACTACAAGTTATTACTAAATACTTTAAGTTTACTTATTTAAGCATATTAGACTGTTATGACATTTAGAAATACAAAGTTTGCTAGATTTTTTACATTTGCACTTATCCCACATTGCCCCTTATAAACACATCGCTGACCACCAGAAAGAGATGTCTTTCTAATGCATTCTCGAAGGGATATTGCTGGAACTGGAACATCGTCAAGCAAAATACATTTTTCTTCGCGAATTGTGAATTGATTTCTGGTATACAACTGTGAAAGTCTTCCTTGTTTATCACGTTATTAGGGACTTTTATCACATTTACAGTTACGAGTTGGGAATTATGTAAACAAACCGGTTAATTTGATAAATTTTCAAAAATTTCACATTTACCAAATTTAGTGATGATTATGTATTATGATTGATTATTGTAACCGGTAATTATGTATAATTACCGGTTATTATACATAATCACCGTATTAATCACATTTACCGTAACATACATATATATCAGGGGTTTCCAACTGGCGCGGCCCCCGAAGCCTTTTTTTTTTGTGGCCCGTGAACTAAAATATATTAGTTGTCATTTTTTTGCGGGCAATTTTCGTAAAAAATCTATATGGGTTTAAAATACCTTTCTCGTTAATAAAAACATAATTTCTTCGTTTCTGTGAAATTTAACATACCAACGGTGCAAAAATATTTATTTCTCAGTTTTTGCATCCAAGAAAATATTTATTCAAATACAAAAATAATCGTGTATGTTGCTCTTTTTTATTTCATTTTTTTGTATTTTGTGAATATAATTTAGCATGTGCGTATTAGAAATTTTCTCGAAGAAATTCTCCGATTTAACTTTTTGAAACCACTCATTTTGGATGAAAATATTTACACTCACATTTGTAAATTTTAAATTTGGAATGTAAATACCTATTCTTTGGTGGTTGCAGCAGGCAAACCTCAATTTTCTCATTGAATATTTTGTGTGCTACTATGTAAGTTTTAATACCAACCTTTTTAAAGTTTTATATCTTAACAATTGTTGCACATTAATTGTTTAATACATAGATGCACATTAAAGTTATTGTAGCCAAAATTTTTATTATTTATTTAATATTTTTACAAATATTATTAATATTACAAATATTATTAATATTACAAATATTATTAATAACAATTAAATATTTTAAAAAATCTACTTCTTATTTTAATTTGTAATTCAATACCTTTGCTTTGTACAAATTGGTAAAACTCTGACAGTAATATTTAATGTTCCTTCAAACATAATAGTCCTACATCAAATTTTGATAAAGTTGTGGCCCGCCATTTGATATGTGTTTTTAATTGTGGCCCCCGGCCTCATGTAAGTTGGAAACCCCTGATATATATAATCAAATGTTTTGCTTGTATTGGTTTCAACCAATCACATAAATATGCTTCATCAACATGTTGGCAATCTTCAGAATAGATCGTGCCAAGGTCCTTTTAAATGTTTGATTAATTTTCGGATTACCAATTCTTGAACCCCAGGTGAAACTTGTCGGATTAGTTCTTCCATACTAAAATAAAATAATAAAAAATTTATAAGAAATAATATAAGTAACGCTCACATCGAGAAAAAAGTTATAATGGAGAGTATCTCTTAATTGTTTATAATAGAAACATACTACACAATACTGGCCATACACTGGCCGGCATTCCTTGAAAAAGCCTAACCTAGATTTTTTTTAAACTTTCTTTCTAATAAATCTTTATTTCTAAACTAAATACTGTACCTAAATTTATTATTTTTTAATAAGATTACAGGAAAGAATTATGTGAAACATAAATATTTTGAAATAGCAAACAGTAGGGAACTGTTTATCAAGTATATTGTGGCATCAATTATGCAAGTGCAGTTCCTTTTTCTTTAATGCTATTAAATACAACACTAAACATACTATACAGACGATGCAAGTAAAAAGTTTTTTTTTCCATTTACAAAAAACTATTATACGTATTAATTACACATACAATTTGATATAACTTACCAGTAACATTTTTCTTTAAAACTTATAAAGCTTTCTGTTTTATGCTTAGAGTAATCGGAGAATTTCGCGTAATGTAACCATGAACCGTAAGAATTCCATGTAACGTTACGTTTTCAATCTAAAACTTAACTTTTCCTTTATTTAAGTGAAAGTGTATAATAAAATCACAGAAAAACATCAGTAAATTTCTAAATCCAATTTTACAGTGTAAAATTAAACTTAGGGTGCATTGCATGGATTTTAAATCTAGGCGTGGAAGGAATTTCAATACGAAAAAAACTATAATTTCAAAAGTGATGCTATATTTTTTTTTTTTTTTTTTTTTTTTTTTTTTTTTAAGGTTTGTCAAAGATTTTTTTTTCTTCTCTCCTTGAAAAAGTTTATTATTATTTTTAATTATTTAAGTTTATTTCATTTATTCCAAAGTCCTGCGCCCGTAAGTTGTTTATGTCGGATGGACATCGAAATATTTATTCGCTATATGGGCTTCTGCTGTTTAGAAAACAATGGTAACTCAGTCGCGATTCACTATATTTTAATCACTCTTCTGTTTTAATCAACATCATCTTTCCTTTTTTTTTTTTTGGTATATGTATTTCATCCATAAAAACTTTGTAGATGAAATCTATCATCCTAACATTTTTGCATTTCTACGCGCAACTGATATTTTATATTGTATATAACAATTTAGATTAAGTTATACAATTTTATCTGATTTTAAAAACTCTTGAATGTACCTGTTTCGCACTGTTCCGTTTTATAACTTTCATGCATTTTAATATATATATATATATAAACTAAAGTACATGAAAATAAATCAAGAATAAAAAAAAAAAAAGCAGTATCTACTTTAGGCTCAAAAGAAACTTGATTTAAATGTAAATCGTTTCTTCTAGCAAAACTAATTAGTTAATATTATTACCATGCTTTCTTGTTTGAGTGAATTTTTTTCATTGTCATGATAGTACATAATTGAGCCTCTCCCTCTTTATTGAATTTTTCAGAAAAGCACCTCTGCGCTGTAGAATGTATTTCATCAAAAGCTTATATTTGTCAACCGCGTGCTTTTGTAATTACGATTGCTTGTAGTACAAATTTTATCACATCTTATATAGAAAATAAGGTTCAAAATAAAAGCCGTGTTGCTCCGTGCTTAATTAAAACCGATTGACAATCCTTTTCAAAACATTTCATTATAATTTTTTTTTTTAAATATATGTCATTGGAAAATCTGGCTCTTGTAAAAAGTTTTATGTTAGTTTTTGGCACAAGTTTTTGTTAAAACTAAGTGCCCTTATAATTTTAGGTTAATAATAAATTAAATCACTAATTGCATATTTATCCCGATTTATTTCTGACTGCTTGTGAATACTTTAAAGGCAAATTAAATAATATCATTCATTGTTCAATTAGTCTGATTCATTATATTTCTCCGATCGAACTGTCGTCATAATACAAGGTTCGTTGTATTAAACTTAAGCAAAATCTCTATTAATTTTTTTAACTATCCTGAACACATATTATTTAATTGTAAAAAATTGAAAATTATCTGACTGAATGGAAAAAACCAGACTTATACCATTTGCCCAGTATGCAAGATGACAGTGACATAAGCAGTGGCGCAGTTTTATATATATATATTAATAATAGGTTTTATTCCTTCAATGTTTTCTCTGTATTTTTGACTCATTATAGGTAAATTTTCTAAACGTTTAAATTACAAAAAAATAATAAAGAAAACTTTTTAATGACTACATCCTACTTATCGTACAATAGTTCATTAATCAAGTAATGTTTAATTTCGGAAGGACTTTTGTCCCTCAAAACTGCGCCACTGGACAAAAGCAGAGATCCGAATTTTTAATTAAGTCTATGACATATATATGTAATGCTTTCTTTTCGAGTTTTCTGTTGTACCATAGTATTGAAGTCTATAATATTTGCAGTCGTAGTTTAGTATCCTTTTTTATACGGATGACAACATAATAATATTTACTAAGAATTTCTTAAAGAAAAGCTATTTACATGGAGTAGAGCTCTTGAGACACAAATTCACTGCACCATTTCCAAAAGACAAGTGCGTACTTTTTTCACATGTAGCATATAGTTATTCTTTCATGTCATGTGATCTATAATATGTAGACTTCTTTGTTAGAATTGAAGCCGTAAGATGTAATACGACCGGATGAAGTTGAATTAATATCTCAAAATATTTATTTATTTGAATGATTTTCGGAGTCATAAAGGCATTTTACTACGCAGTATGAACTCATTTTATAAATAACGATTACATTTCTATTCAATTTAAATTAATATACACACGAAGAGCTAAGTTAATTATGTGAAGGAGATTGTTTAAAGTTCTCATCAATCAGAAAAGCTTTTCTGCAATTAAAATATAATTCTTTATAAGCTTAGTTTTAAGATCCTTTTAATTTTATTAAGCTATTATTTTAGATGTTATATATATATTTATATATATATATATACACACACACAGTTGGACCTTTGTTTAACGAAGTCGCTAAATCCCGCTAAAAAGTCCGTTATATGGGAAATTCTTTAAATAGAAAGTAACCGTTAGAAGAAATTAAACAACACAAAACAGGTTTTAAATTTATAAACACTAGACATAATTATCAATTGATTCAACCTTATCTTGTGAACTAGTATCTACTATTTATTTTATTAATCTTAGCCGTAAAAGAAATCTGCATGGAAAGCAAGAATAGAACAAAACATCATCCTGTGTTACACTATTATGCTACATACATTTTCAACTAAAAAAAAGCTAAATTTATGAATGAAATTATAGCTGCATTTATTATAAAAGTAATTTTAAGCATACATTTGCCTCATGCGTTCTTAAGTTTAATTGCTACTGATAAACTCCGTTTAATCTGAGTTTTTCATTTGAAATGCAAACAAAAAGGGATTTTACCGCTTTCTCTATAAGCTAAGCGGCTTCGAAAATCAATTCAAGGTAATTTCATCCATAAAATGCGTTAACAAGTTTGAAACGTTTTGGGAAATAGTGAAAGTGGATCTCAAAGAAAAGTTCGCTATCAGGAAGTTATTTTGCGAAAAAATTTCCAAAATGTTCTTGGTACCTCGAAAAAAAACGCAAAATGGAAGTTCGTTAAATAGAAGAAACTTATCTTGCTTATAAAATTTTTAATCATCTTTGCGCTGAAATCATTTTAAAAGCAAAGCATATATATATATATATATATATATATATATATATATATATATATATATATATATATATATATATATATATATATATATATATATATAATCAAAATTTGCATTCACAAGTAACATCTTCAACTGAAGTTTCTCTTATATCTAGATTTAAATATTGAATTATGCACATTTATATTCAAGACGTAATTGAATTATCAGAATGCATTCAACCTATCTCGCTTATAAAAATTTTAATTATCTTTTCATCTTTGCTTAAAATCCTTTTAAAAGCTCAAAGGGGGATTTAAAATAAAATTACGAATATCATGACAAAGCTTTTGCTTAAAAGCCAAGTGCATGACATGCCCCGCCCACAACCCACCCCGGATGCTACTTTCGTAAAACCGGCCTCTCATCTGCCAGCCATTCATTCCTAGAGGCGGAGCCATCTTCAGCATCTCCGGAGCGATCCCCATCCCTGAGTAACAGAAGATTTTCCTCTTGATGCTCTCCGTTAGAAATGCACGTGCCAACTTAGCAATCTGTGTTGTTTTTCGTTCTTCTGAGTAATATTGTCTCGCAAATCGCGTAATTATCTCTATCAACATGATTAAAAAAAGATTATGTGAATTTGATCCCCGGTGCAGTTTTTCCGTCTTCTAATTTACGTCATTCCAGAATATGTAATAATTGTTCGTGTCGAATGTCACGAGTCTTTTTTGCCATAAATAATAACTCTGCTGCAAATATACTGACTTTAATCCTCGATGCAGTTTCTCCGTCTTCTAATTTACGTCATATGTAATATTTGTTAGTGTCGAATGTCAAGATCCTTTTTTGCTATAAATAATAATTCTACAATAAATATATCGCAAGTGTTTACAAAATTAAATTGATATATTTATCACTAATAATAGGGATAGCTATTTATAAGCAGCTTAGCTATTGAATTGTTTGTGAATTTATACATTTAATGATTATATAAAATATCTCGTGATTCTATTGCGAGAATCCATACGTGGTAAATAGTTAATATTCGAACATTTTCAAAATGGAATCTGCGGCTGGTTTTAGACCCATCATGAATTCGAACTTCGGTTACGGTTTACCCAGTCACCTGTTTCCACCGCCACCCGCTCTATCCATGAGGGGTGACAGGTCCTGTTCTATGCCCCCTCAAATGATGCCGGACTTCGGAGGACCTTTTCACCTGGGCAATTACCATGAAGTGTCGGCTATACCTTGTCGGTCACCTTCTCCCACCTCAGGTATGGGGGTGGTTGGTAACTCTCCATCCTCACCTAGTGATACAGGCAATACGGATGGTCAAGATACGGCAGACGAACATCCTCCGGCCAGCACGGATGACGAATGCTCGCCTAGAGACTCGAATGGACATGGTGGTGAGTTTATTTTTAATCTGTTTTTGTCTTCTTTTTTCTTCTTTTTTTTACCGGAACCGGATGTATTTCCGTGTTAATGTAAAATGACACTGATAGACAAAAGTTTACAGTCTCTGCCCAAATTATTCGACGCACTATAAGATTCTATGTAAAATCTTAATTATCATGTGATACTATACAGCTTTATCGTTTTTACGCTACTGAAACTGGTTTGCAGTCGTTTACGTTTGTGTATAAATTAGGGAAATTAGATTATAAATAAAATAAAGTCGACCATTGTATAAATTAGACGATATATTATATAAATATAGAATATTTATTATATCAGGCATTATATTAATAAATTATAATAATTAGACCAAATTATTAGACCCACTGTTGTGTTTTAATAATAACATGTTTTGCACGAGCTTATATGCAATATTCTTATATTTAAACATAAATGTCATGAGTTTTTATGGAGGAGATTTTTTATATACTTCCTATTTGTATTTATTTTTAACGTATTGCATTACAATGTTAACCCATTGATACACGAACGTAAACAAGTGCAAACCGGTTTCAGCCGCGTAAAAACACTGAAGTTGTAGAGTATCACCTGATGATTAAGATTTTACATCGAATCTTACAGTGCGTCTAATAATTTCGCCAGGGACTGTACTTTCTATCTCTTAAACCACTCGCGGTTTAGAAAATGGTTAATATTGGGAAAATATTTCTCCCCTATGCACAATTTCCCTATCTAATAACATGGAAAAATCGGTTTTGATACGCAAAGAAAACTACAGGATAAAATACTCTTTTTAAGAGGACGCCATACCGCGGGAGAAAATTTTCCTCGCAAATTCCCTTTCTCCTTCATTACTAATTTAAAGTGTAGAAAAAGTGAGTTCAGAAAAATCTAGAGTAAGCCACGAAGCTTCAAATACGAAAAAGAAAATTTTAAAATATACAAATAAAAATAAATTATGAGGTGATAACTTAGGATTGTGTCACGGAAAAGTTCTCTTCTAATAATTTGTTTGCATTTAAATATTTTGAAATATATTTTTCAGAAATTTAAACTTCGTGACTTACTCAAGGTTTCCCTGAACTTACTACTTCTTTCTTTTAAGTTATTAATTAAGGAGAAAGAGAATTTGCGATGAAAATTTTCTCCCGCGGTATGGCGTGCTCTTAAGTGTGGAATCGTCAGTGGGTTAAATAACTTTTTGTCATTGAACATTTTTCACTGATTTCATATCTATCTGAAACTCTTTGGGAGCTTTTACCCTGATCTTTAATCGGTGACCCAATACATCACAATCTTATTTCGTTTGTTAAAAAAATAGGACTATACTCTCTGCTTTAAAAAGAAAGTAATTTTTAACCTAGTTGCTGGCGCAGTATAGCCATGTCTGGCTCTTGTGCCAATAAACTTTAATCAACCAACCAACCATATCTATCTGGTTTCAACGGGCAAGTTTTTGTTTAATACGAAATTAAAAATTTCATACTACTATTTTAAAAATATTGATTTTATTTAAGTTACTTACATGTATTAATCCAAATCCAGTTTTCCATTATTCACAACTTTGTCCAGAAATTTGGATTTTTTTCACAATATGGAAACAAACAATTTTATGTGCTTAATTATTGTAAAAAAATAATTAATACCGGTGAGCTACTCTTGTGGTCATAATAGGCTTTATCATAGAAAAAGGAATTAGAAATCGCTATATTTATCCTTTTAATAAAATCACTGTCTATCAGTATTTTCAATCGTGACTTGAACAATTATAATGCTATTATATGGGTGATTCACTAAAAACTGGGCACTTTCAAACTCTTTGAAATGCTTGAAAATATCTTGAAAATAAATAAATAAAATCCAATGCTTACTTTTTATGAGACACTTAACAAGAAAAATAAATAAGGAACTCACTTTAACTATGCCAAGTGTCTAAATATAAGGAGCTAAAATTTCACCCACCAAAATAGTAACAAAATTAGTTGCGTTAACATTAGCTGTGGTTAATTTTAAAACAGTAAAAAACTACTTAAAATATTTAATAAATAAAGTATATTTATTTCAAAGCAAAGTGTTCCATAAGACACAGCATATTTATATAATTTCAGAAAAATTAAAATTAGTAACCTGGAAGCTGATACTAGTGGACGCTGGGGGACATAATCATAGATAGTACTTAACTGGTGTAATTTAATGCATAATTTTCACTAAAATCTATATGGATCAAGTCAGATTTTCTTATGTAAATATGTAGGCGTTTGTAATGTGAGTCATTATCATATTTCCCAGTTCATCAACAGCTCTCTTAATAGGGCTGATTACTTTATCCTTTTTTATACTTGGTCCCAACTTTCTCCATACCTCTTGCCTTGCGTGCTTTTTTCCATTTCAAAAAAGTTGACTATAAGTAATAATTCTTTCAACGCTTATAAATCGGCAGGGCTCATTATTATTTATTTATTTTTTTACAGCCCCAAGTTTTTATTAGTTCTTCTGCTTTCTGTGAACTACATTTATTCAATTTATTTAAATTCAATTCAATTATTAAATTTATTAAAATTCGTTTTTGTCGAATTTTGTAAAATTTGTCCATCCAAAAGTCCTCCACGAAGGGGAATTTCTCCCAATACTTGATCTAGGTTCCCTTGTCTTCTGGATTGGGTTCAAAATTACAAGGCTACGGAGTTGAACATTAGATGTCGTAAACCCAAAAATTGGGTCGGCTGTTCAACTAAAATATGATGGAAAAGAAACTGATCCTCTGAATACGCGTTTGAAAATTTTATCACCTAAATCAGTTACCAATGCTCTAAATTCAAAATCTCCCTCACAAGCATTTTAAAAATCACAGAGTCTGGTATAGTCAACACACAACCAGTCGATAACATCGTTAGAAAATTATGAAACCAATGAAATACTTGAAATCAACCTAGCAAATGGTAAGTGCATGACGTAGAAAATTAATTCTCAATTTGTAGGAAAACCCAAATATGTTTCTAAAAGCAGAGGGAACCGTCACTGATGAGAATTGTGAAGATGGTCCTTCCATTTCTAAAATACAAATGAATTAATAATTAATTAATTAATTTATTAAATACAAATTAATTAATAAATAAATAACTTACAAATTAATTAATAAATTTTACCTTGTCGAGGTTTCAATTGCAATTCGACGTATATTAAAAGCAATATCCAAGGATGGACTGGCCCACCTAGAGCTATCCTGATGCGCCCTCTCAATTGGCGCTCTCCGTCTTAGTTATTTTCTTTTGAAATAAATTAAAAAAAGAAATTTATATTAATTGTGTATGAATCTTTGTTTCTTAGGAATTATGAATGAGTGATTTGTAATAAAATTTTATATTATCATTCACCTTTTTCATATTGTTTACCCTTTTCTAAGAAAAATAGTATCTCCCCCCCCCTTCTTTTTGTTCCATCTGACCACAATAAAGGAGCAAAGAGATTGAAGGTCTCAGCATAATTTCATGTAAAAGTTGTTAGAAACTAACAACCTCCCCACTTGCTTGATCAATTTTGTTTCTATCTGAAATAATTCGTAATTTCAAAACATTTCCAATTTTAATCAAATTCTACAGATTTCAATAAAAAGAAACTACTAACTATGGAATTAGATAACAAAATTATGCTTTTTCTAATAGTTGACTCAGTGCAGTACTTATTGAAAAATACCGCCTGTTATTCCGAGAATGTAGGGCTAAAAAAGAAGTGATATTCTCTCATAAACGATATCATCCATGCGTATGTACAGTACGTTATATGGTACGTATGTTATACAGTTCGGTTGTCTTGGATTTCCTAGTCATTCTAGTATTCTGGGTAACGAAAGTGCAGACGCGTTTGCTAAATTCACTCGAAACCTTTCTAATAGACCTCTAACTTATTTTGATATTAAAAGCATTATCAATTTTACTTTACTATTTTATTTTACTTACTTCGTGTATTTTATATCGTATTCATAGCTTTTTGTCTAATTTTATTCATACCTTTTTCTATTCGCCAACTTATACTATTATACCAGTTATAATTGTACGACAATTAGAGTGTTGCAGACACTGTCTTTTAACTGTTACCGTATTATTTGTACAAATTACGCATCCTTAAAACGAAAATTGAACCATTTCCGCTATTAACTCTGACGAGGAAGTATGGAATCTTTTGACGCATAAATATCTTCTATTAGGCGAACATCCACTGCTCTAGCTGTAATGAGCTTTTATCTGTAAAACACATTCTAACCTTACAATTTTAATAAACAATTAAACAACAATGTAACAAATTTAAATATCAAAGAAGATACTATTTTAGCTGTCATCACCCTACTTTACATTTAGTCATTGGTAATGAACCTCAGGATAATCTTTTCTTTTATATTAGATTTTACTAATTTGATAGGTGATCAACCTCTCGATAATGTTTTCTTCTACTTGAAGGACATTGGATTGTATTAATTTGATAGGTGATCAACCTCCCGATAATGTTTTCTTTTATTGAAGGACATTAGATTTTATTAATTTGATTGGTGATCAACCTCACCTTTTACCCGAAGGACATTGATTTAGAACAGACATAAAATATTTGTAAAATAAACCAAGAGTTTTGATAATAAAATCTGAAAGTGTGTAATCTGTACCAAAGTTTTTTATTTCCTATGAGCTGCACAATCAGTCTTCCCGATGAGCAGACATAGTGCGTTCTCCAGAAGTGGTATCCACTCTTTCAGGACCACCACAATGGGTGAGATACCGTTGGCCATGTTAATTTGGATGTCTCGTTTCTGCCACACTAGATGGCCGCACCGAGACTCTATTTGGATGCTAAAGTGCACTAGGAATTTAATTTTGCCGGAAATGCCAAGAGCCAATAAGGCACTCAAGGGATCTTTTACATGCAGCATAATCATACGACATGGCCGCTGAGGATTTTCTGTATCCCGAAAATCCGGTGTCTGGACCGGGGATCGAACCCGCAGACTTGTGGTCAGAAGACCGACGACAAACCAACTGCGCCACCCAGCCACATCTGTACCAAAGTAAATGGTTCTATATTGTCATTTTTGACTTTCGCGCCAGAATTACAAATTACGTAACTAATTCACTTTATTTCAAGCTTCCTTTTTTTAAAATGTTTTTCTTCATTATAGAAACAAACCATGATAATATTAAACATATTTTTGAGAAGTGCTTCACAAGAAAGGCCTTACATAATTAATATCAACAGTTTTTTTAATCGTTCAAAATTTTCAAACTTTTTAAAAGTGGGCACTGCTAAAAATGCTACAACTGGTCACTAGCCAGTGGCAGAGTTTCCTAATTTTGCTCTATATTTTGTAGCTCCTTTACTATAGTGTTATTATAAGATTTAATAGATGAAATCAAGCCTGATTAATTATTCCCGTTAACAGTTTTCTTCTTTGTCAATTCTTGTTTTTCGGAAGAAATTACTAATTTTAGTTTTTAGTGTCGAGCACCCAACTCATTGGTCAAGTCCATGGAAATTATTTTCTTTATAAAATATATGTATTTTAATTATTCGTGTTCAGTATCTTTTATCTAGTATCTCTCACATTTTTTTTCAGTATCTCGTGTTCAGTATCTCATTTTTTATGCCTTCGAAATTATAAATTCTTTTATACTTAATAACTGATTTAAATGTTTGTTTAAAAGTAGTAAAAAATGTTTATGGGAATTTTATCACCCGAAACCTTTTTTCAACAAACAAGCCATTCTCCTCACTAATATGCATGTGTGCGTCGTATCCAGTAAAGAACTATCATGTAAGTTTTAAAGATTTATTTTGAAGATTAAAGATTTAAAGACCCCATCTTAAAGATTTATTTTGAATTAAACACCATCTCTGCATACTAGATAATTGAGATTTTAATATTTTTGTAACTAAAGGAAATATAAATATTTAAAAAAAAAATTCTTTAATGCAGTTAGTTATAAATCTGATTGGATACATTTCCTCCTTTTAATTACGTAATAAAGATAAAAAGAATCCGAATGCTTCATAAAGGAGAGTAGATTCAATTTGCAGACGAACCCTAATCCGGCAAGTCGAGCGGGTGAAGTGGGAGGTTTCGGGAGCAAGCGGTATCGCCTAATGAAATGAAAGGCATTGATTTTGTTAAGTGAGCCGCTGGTAAATAAGTTTCTACCCGAGCACTCTTACCGCCCGGCAATCAGCGCCCGGGCACAAAATTAAGTTGCCCTTCCGTCGGCTTGACATTTCTCCGATCGCCCCCTACGCCCTTCGAACAAGGAAGGAGGGTTGGTTAAAGTGATTGGAGGTGGCAGACCGCTTGCACCAAATGTCGATCGAATGTTGTTCAGCCATTTATTGTGTTTTGGGTTAATGACGTGAAAGGGAAAACAGAGATACGAAAATATTATGTTGTCATAAATAAACCGAATTCGTTCGATGAGAGGTCGTTTTGGAACGCGTTAGAATGTCATGAAGTTAATGGAGGGAAATAAAAAAAATATTCTTAAACCTAATTTGTTAAATTTTTCATTAATGTCACAATTTTACAAGAATTGTCTGCACATTCATATTAAATGTCCTGCATCGTCAAATAGAAAATTGCCATAATTCTTTTTACTTGGGAACTTTTTGTTTTACTTTTTTTCTAGGAAACTTCTGTTGGCAGTACTTGGAACGCGTTGGAATGTCATGAAATTCATGGGGAGGGGGGAATAAATAAAAATTTTATCTGACGCCTAATTTCTAAAATTTTTCATTAATGTGCAACAGATAGATCTTTATCGCCTTCAGCTGATCACAATTTTACAAGAATGGTCTGCATATTAATATTAAATGCCCTGCAATGCCAATTAGAAAATTGCCATAATTCTTTTTTCTTGGAAACTTTTGTTGGCAATACTTGGAACGCGTTATAATGTCATGAAATTAATAAAAATAAAATTTTTATCTTAAGCCTAAATTGTTAAATTTTTCAATAATGTCAAAATTTTACAAGAATTGTCTGCATATTAATATTAAATGCCATGCAATGTCAACTAGAAAATCGCCATAATCTTTTTCGTAGGAAACTTTTTCTTTTATTTTTTGAAATATTCGCAAAAAATATTTACGAACTATGCAATAATATATTGTAACTATCAAAATCTGAAATTATTCGGCGTTTCAGGGAAAAAAAGTATTCTGATCATTGCATTTATTAAAATTTCTGCCAATTAATACCTAAACAAGTTTAACCATTTGCTCTGGCAAAAAGATAACTGTTTTAGTCTATTTACACTTTTATCTGATTTTGTTCACGTTTTTATCCTGTTTCGTCTTGTTTCATAGTATTTATATTTTAGCTGATTTTATTCACTTTCGAATACTCTTGTTATGTTGTGTAAAAATCTAGTAAGAAAAATAGCAGGATGCTTACCACCTTTGTTCTTTTAAAAACCGAATGTTTGGCTCAGCATGTCCTTTTGTGGACCTTGTGCCATTCAACCTTACATTCAATTCAATTCTGACAGAAAGATGCACCTACCAGTCGACTGTAACTCATTGCAAAGTGTTCTATATAAAGTCCTTTTTTTTTTCTGTGTGTGTGTGTGATCGAACGGCTTTTTTGTTTCTGTAATATTGCCAGTACGTATTATACAGTACGTCGTTACGAATTTTGTGACAAAAGCATCTTGATGTGGCGGGCACGTCTTTTCAAGCGCAAGTACTAAACACTTTTTCTTCTAGGCGTAATCCTAATTGTTACCCTAAACCACTCAGTATTTTTTTTTTTTTTTAATTTTAACCTAGTTCTTTAGATTTTAGTCAAACTGCATAAATTTTAACAAGTTATGCTAAAACCTGTGTAAGTTAACTACTCGCAATAAGTAGTCAATCAAGTAGACATGTGGCGAACTTATAAAGTGTGAGCAACAAAAGCATCTTTACGTAATTGGCACGTCTTTTCAGCGCAAGTAGTTAACACTTTTTCTTCTCTAGGCGTAATCCTAATTGTTACCCTAAGCCACTCAGTTATTTATTTATTTTTTTCAATTTTAACCTGGTTGTTTTGATTTTGGCCAAGCCTTCTTGTATTCATATGTTTTTTTCAATTTATTCATATATAATGTTATTCGCGTTTTTTTTTTTTTTTTTTTTTTCCATCTGTGTTACCAATGACAAAATAAAAAGAATAACGTAATTAATATTAACGTATTTTATTATTATTTTTTTCATTACATAATTTCAAATTTCATGATTCTTCTGATAATTTTATGAAAAGTTTAAAATGACACTTTGAGACAAATTTGACTCTGATCACCATACGAAATGAAAGTTTTGCCCTTTTTTATTGTATGGGGAGGATTCTTGATAATAGAGAAAATTTCTTTGCCGAACCTACACCTCTTAACAATTAGGTACCAAACTATATGTATGAATGATTTTATTATGGGTTAATTTTAAGTATATTAAATATATACAGTCCCTGACCAAATTAATCGACGAACTATAAGATTCTATGTAAAATCTCAATTATCAGGTCATACTATACAGCTTTATTGTTGTTACGCGACTGAAACCGGTTTGTACTTGTTTACTTTCGTGTATCAATGGGTTAAATTTGGCGATATATAATATAAATATAGAATATTAATTATATCAGGTATTATATTCTTATATTGCAATAATTAGATCAAATTATTAGACGCACTGTAGTTCTTTAATAATTACATGCTTTCCACGAGTTTAAAGGCAATACTTTTACATTTAAACATATATGTAATGAGTTTTTATTCTGGAAATTTTTTACATACTTCCTATTTGTATATATTATTAACGTATTGCATTTCAATGTTAACCAATTGATACACGAATGTAAGCAAGTGCAAACCGGTTTCATCCGCGTAAAAACAGTAAAGCTGTATAGTATCACCTGATAATTAAGATTTTACATAGAATCTTATAGTGTGCTTCTAATAATTTGGCCAGGGACTGTACTTAAATATAGTGCCACTTTGTGGGCTTCCTAATTTGTCTAAAATAATTTCCTTTGGTATAGTACGTTATACAGGGGTCGCATTCCCCCTAAAATTCATAAAATTTATAAAACTATGTGCAAACCCTAAAATTCCTAAAAATCTGATAAAATTTTGTTGGTGTTCCTAAAAAATTTGAGTTATAGGCTAAATATAAATAAAAAAGCAATGATCTAAAATATAAGAATTTAACTACATTAATTAAAACTGTTTTAATTTTTTCCACATGGGAATTCTGATCCTGAGAGAGGTTTTTCAATAAATAAAGCAATGCATAATGTGAGTCACCATGAGAATACTAGTGTGTCTCTTAGACTAATCAAAGATACCATTCGAATATATGGAGGAGTGTTGAAGATCACCACAATACTATTGAGGGCAGTAAAAGAATCTCACAAATCAATATCAAGATTATATTAGCAAAATGATCATAATTAATTTGTTTTTCTTTAACTTCTAATATAAATTGCTGATTTGAAATCTAATAATGTCACACAATAGTTTTTCATAATAAGGTAAGGTAAAGGGTAATAATAAAGTTTTGATTAAGAAGGTAAAAATCAAATAAAAAAAGTATTCTATTTTAGAGAGGAAAGTTTTTTTTAAAAAAATTACTATAGAATCGAAATAGGATTTTAATTTATGGTAATAATTTTAATTAAAGGTATGCAGATTATTTGTTCTGATTTTTTTAACTATTTTTTTTTAATACTTTTATTGTTTATATAAACATCGCAGAGGATGAGAAAGGGAATTGTTTACAGTATATGTAACTTTAGTTAGCAATATTTTTGTCATGATTTCCTTCAATTTTTATCTGATGTTAAATTTTGGAAACTTTTCTGTGTACTTTAATAGTACATATAAGTATCAGAGATATGAGAATTTAAATTGTTTAAAGTATATACAATTTAAGACAGTATTATTTTTGTTAATATTTAAGTTGATACAGTTTTCATATGGTATATTTTATTTTATAAATGATTAAATCATTTTCTGTATACTTAATCTGATAAGGATAGGAAAGAAATGAAATTGTGAATTTTTTTCATATATATATCGCTTAAAATAATTTTAAGTTCGTAAAGTTCTAGTCAAATATTCCTTAATTTTTTATTTGGCGTTGCATTTTAATTTGGCGTTGCATTTTAATTTTTGGATTTAATAAAGTATATTTAATTTTTCCAAGTTGGTGTTAATTTATTTTTTCTCTTGATTTATTCTCACTTTTGCCTGTTCCTGAATCATGCACTTAATTTTTGATAGGTAATAGTTGAAATTTCATTTTTACACGTTGGAGATTTCATTCTTGACTTAATAAATTTCAGAGCTTTATTTTATGGCTTGCAATTATTTATGATATGTATGGATGAATAAGAATAATCTTCTGTTATGTAATCAACTACCGTGTGATCTGTTTTTATCCTAGCAAAATCATATATTACCCCTAAAATTTACCTAAAATTTTTTGAAAAAAGTTCTTAAAATTACCCTAAAATTTTTAAAAACTTTGCTGCTACCCCTGGTTATAGTATAATGCCTGACCGAGATTAAATACTGTGGATTAATATTTAGGGGAGATATAGGGCCATATACGTATGCAGTATATAAGCGAAGTGAGTAAATAAATTGTTTTACAGTGAATGGAAAATCTTCATTTTATAACAATGTTTTACAAAATGCTCTAAAATAATGCAGGGGTATTAAATATTAGTGATTAAAATGTGTTCTATTAATGACAAAATATATAACCTTGAGCAACTGTAGAGCGTTTTTTTTATTTTTTTATTAAATGTCAATCTTAGTGGCCTTAAGAGTTGACTTTATATTCATTCATTATTATTAAGGTATGATAAATACTAAAACCTATTATTATTTTTTTAATTTTTTTTTTTTTTTTTTGAAGAAGCATACCGGGTTCGATCCCAGCGATGGCTGGTCGATACGAATCCGCATCCGACTTGCACCGACCACAGTGCTTATGTGAAATATCCTCAGTGGTAGACGGCTCATGGGTTAGAATCTCCTTGGCGTCAGGCTAACTGTAAGAGGTTTCGTGTTTTTCCTCTCAATGTAACGCCCGTGCGTGTTAGTTCCATCAAAAAGTCCTTTACGAAGGCAAATTTCTCCCTATACTTGATCCAGGAGTTCCCTTGTCTTCTGGACTGGGTTCAAAATTAAAAGGCCTTGGTTTTGAACATTAGTAGTCGTAAACCCAAAAACTTGGGTCGGCTGTTCAACGACAGTTATAAAATAAAATAATAAAAGGAGTAGAATTGATGGTATTTTGTCAGCATAAAATTCGTGAATAATATACCTAATAACGCATCGAAATTTATTTTCCTTGCTGCAAGCTCTTGCAGATGCTTCTGTTGACTTTTTCATTATCATTATAACAGGGTTTCGTCAAATTCGTTTATTCTTTTCCTGGATTGTGAAACGCGTTTCATAGGTTTGCAAACTATGATCTCGGAAAATAGCAACAGTTTCTTTTTCTTTTTTTTTTTTACTACTGGTATAAATAAGGTTAAGAAAATATCATAATTTCTATTTCTGTGTTTTTACCTTTTAAGGAATTCTAAT